>JANBXA010000077.1:1312500-1912500 GCA_030556225.1 Cricetiscus sungorus | reverse complement strand
AGACTAGCAAGACTTCTTGGTAGCAGCATTTTCTTGATTGGATTTGTTTTGCTGTAGACAGAGAGCTGCGCGGCTCCTTTAAGAGAGGTTTCCAAAATTAGCATAAGTGGCAAAAAAGCCGCCTTGCTTTTAAAGAGCTCTGCTAACAATTCATTGGTGTGTACAAGAGCTGCAATGAAGGTTTACACTGTGTTTTAAAAAATACGCTGGCTTGGGAGAGAAAAAGAAAGGGGATACAATGGTTTAAAAAAGAAAAAAGAAAGTAGAATGAATGGGTATAATGGGGCATGCCATTAATCCCAACACTCGGCAGACAGAGGCAAGCATATCTCTGTGATTTCAAAGCAAACCTGGTATGCAGTGAATTCCAGGACAGATAAAGGTTACACAGAGAAACCCTGTCTCAAAATATGTAATAATAGAAGTAGAATAAATAGAATAATAAAAAAAGCCACGTAAAGATGGAAAACACAGAGAAATTTTGGATACTATACGTGCTTCTGTTGTCTTTAAATTATTTGATTGCTGAGAAAATAACAACTACTAATAAAAGAAATGCTGCTGGATTAATTCAATTTATATATTCTAAAAATGCTTTGACTCAAAAATTTAAGCCTAAGGACAAGCTACGGGGGAAAAGGATTTCTATTTTTGTTTCCACAGAAAATGAAAAGCTATGGATTCTTTCCAGACTTATATGGTTTGATCAAGCCAGACCCCCGAAACAGCTCCTCAGATGATCCAACATTCAAAGCAGTTGAGACAAAGCCTTGCAGACTACTGCCAAGATTTCTGAGTCTTCTTTGGACCCCCATGACAGCGCCCTCTACCAGCAGGAAGTAGTTTGGAAAGAACGACGCCCAAATTCCCAAATATTGTTTATAAATGTTTGTTTTCATTTATATGGGCTTGGTTATAAATGGCTATAACCACAAACAATCTTTTTAAAGGTAAAAAAGGGAATTATGGTATAGAGATGAATACTTTGCTTTGGAATGGATTTTCATTAATTGACACAATTTAAGGTCAATTTTATGATATGTATATTTCTCCTCTTGTTTAGGTATTATGTTTATATAGCTCATTGGAAAATGTAATGTATAATTTAATACAGATTAGAGAATTACCTATAATAGTCAAAACTTAGAGTTAAGTTAGTTAGGATTTCTAGATATGCAGAGATGTATTTGAGATGGATAGGCACACTTCAAACCTTTCAAAGACCTACAGAATATGGCATTTAAAATGGTTTAGGGTTTTACTTGACAGGGAGGCACAACTGCTCCTGGTAACACCACCTGCATCAGAAAGGAAGATGGACATTGAAGAAACATGTTATGGAGTTTGCTTCTAATATGGCAAGACTAGCCATTTGGACAAGATACTGCTCTTGTCTAGACTGACTATATGCTGAATAAACTGGACGTGCAGGACCCACAGAAAGATGACTGCTCATGCAAGATGGACATTGCTACAGGATTCTGCTTCATGGAAGAGGCTGCCAGACAGCCAGTTTACAGGACACAGAGAAAAGTTTCCTGCCTTGTTGAGGAGTCTGGACACACACTATGGCCTAAGGGCTGAAGATGGAGTATTACAGAAGAACTTTGGGTGACTGACCAGGCAATGAGTTGTCTCTGTCATTTCTAGAGTTTATATATTATCCTTCTGTGGTCTTCGAAGGAGTTGAAGACAGATAGTTTTGGTTATATTTTTCCTTAGTTAGGATTAAAGATAAGTTACATATAGGACTTTAGACTCACAAAGATAGGATAGATGATATTTTCTTTAAGTCTTACAAAATGTTAATGGACTAAATTTTGTTAACTGTGATTCTTATTTGATAACTGTTGTATGGTATATTTTGCTATGTTAAGGTTAAACCCCTTCTTTTACTTTAGACAGAAAAGAGGAGATGATGGGAGATGTTATTCTGTAAATATGTTTCTCATACTGGTTAATAAAGCCCTGTGGCCAATAGGAAACAAGATAGGCGGGGCTAGGAGACCTGGAGGAAGAAAGAGGAAGTAGTAGGCGGGGTCGAGATGTAGCCCAGGGAAGAGGCAGGACGCCTGCCGTGCGGCTCCCCGATAAGACGACCACGTGGAAATACTTAGATAAGTAGAAATGGGTTAATGATTAAGGCAGAGCTAGCCCATAAACAATAATGGTAACTGGCCAACAGGATTGTATCGAATATAGAGTCTCCTGCATGTTATTGGGGGCCGGCACACCAGACCAGCGACTGGCAGGCTGGCGGAAACATACACGCTACAGATGGGGCCCACGTGGCAGCAGGACCGGGAGGCCGGCGGGGAGACCTGCTGTAACAAGAACCCACATCTCTGAACTCTCATTTCCCCTGACACCTTGATTTTTATCAGTTACTTGCTTATGCACCTTTCTTGCCTACTACACTGGTATCTACTATATGAACAGACCAGCTTTACATCTCACCTATGTTTGTGTCCCAGAGTTCAATATATAATGATTATCTTATATGTTTTGCTTAAAAATTAAGTTAATGAAGCTGTTGGTCCAATAACAGAGTGACATTTAAATAATTAGATTATGAAAACTTTTGATTATAAAAGCAAAAATTTCATTTTCTAAAAAGTTTAAGGATTTATCACGGAATAATTTGATGACTGAAAGCAAAAAGTCAATCACATAAGAGTCTAGGTGTAATATTCATGGGATATAAATCATATTATTACGACAGGGTCGCCTAATTTCTTATGTAGACCATGTAGACCCATTATACTATAAAAGTGCATGACTTGAAGTTCATGGATAAAGTTATTTTGTACTCAAAATTTGAAAACATAGAGAAAGCATATTATTCCCCCTTAAAGTAGCTGCCAGTTGGTCCTTTGCATCTTGGTGCAAGGGCTACTCCATTTTGATGTGAAAAGTCAGGTTATCTTTTAGGGATGGTAGGAGAGAGACACAAATACTGTGACCTTACAAATGTTCATCAAAGAAAGAACTGTAGCTAAGGGAACCAATGTGAGTTGAATCACTTAATTAAGGAGGCACCATCTAACCAAATGATATTATTTATTCCAAGTACCTTTGCTGTGGTTTGTGAACTTGGGATAAGCAAGGTAGCATTTGAATATAATTATTTTGTAAATCAGCTTTGTCATTCTTTTAGATAGTGTCTTTCAATGGACACTTTTATCCTCTTTGAAACATGTTGTTTATTGCTATGAAAAGCTGCTCATAATTTTTACAAACAAGTATTGCTGGATCTTCAGGAAATAATACATTAAAAAGTGCCATGAACATTTTGTACCCTGTACCAAAAGTTATTTCTTTATATGGCATCACTTAGGCTTCCCGGGAACTCCATCATAGTATAAATTACACTAGAAATATTTGTACTGCCTTATCACCTGTCTATCACTTTAGCATATGAAAATATATTCCAGAAAGACATTTTATTGTATTAAATGGATTATGATGCATACACTCAATGAAACAGTATAATGAAAAGTTATACTGGAGGTTAACACAATGACATGGTATGTTCATGCCTTAAATTACTGAATGCAAAGTTTGTCTGTAGCTGAACACTAGAGAAAAATGTCATCAGTGTAAAATTATATATTAATAAATTATCAAGAGCCTAGGAAGTTTTACACCAGGCTGATGAGACATAATTTCAGTGGTACTTTTTCCTTGTGTGTGTTTAATGGAGAACAATAATTTAACATAAAAACTAAAACATCTATATCTTTTGAGATAAAAGTTATTCTCTACCATGAAGAATCCATAACAGTAGTCACATCATCTATTCTTCCTTTTTGTTGGGGAGTAAAGTACTGGTAATTCAACCAGCAACCTTATCATCAGTGAGCTACATTTCTACACACTGAT
Organism: Cricetiscus sungorus; assembly: GCA_030556225.1. Classification (NCBI taxonomy): domain Eukaryota; kingdom Metazoa; phylum Chordata; class Mammalia; order Rodentia; family Cricetidae; genus Cricetiscus; species Cricetiscus sungorus. The sequence goes on along the minus strand of JANBXA010000077.1, from coordinate 1,908,618 downwards.
CTATTAAATAAAAAGTAAATTCATATCTCAAGGTCATTCCTCAGATAATCACACATCATTTAGGCTGTCTGTCTTCTTGTGTCTCCTGCTTGCCTTTTCAGGCTAGCTTATAGGCAACCTGTTACTTACATCTATGGATACTATCATTCCCTTTAGTTTCTTCTTCAAGGTATGGTATAAGAAAGACAGAAAGAGTTGAATGTCTAACACATTTCTTCCTTCAGAAATGAATCTTCAAGAAACACTCTTGAAATAAGACATAATTGTTTCTACAATAACCCAAACTGATATAAAATTCAGGATATATTCAGTTACAATATTATAAATCAAAATCTCTTGCAGAAGCATAATTTAAAATCCCCCTGTCTACGGAAAAACTTTGCAGTTCTGGATTATCATTGCTGTTGTAAACCATCTTTGGTGTTTTCTCCAACAGTGACTCAGAAGCATGTTGTCCATTAACCTTTAGAGTACAGATGCTTGGAAATGAACTGAGATGGGGCTCTGGTTGAGGTCTCCTCAAGTGAGTGGCATTACGTTTTAAGTGATGACTTTGTGAGAACTCACATTTTCCCTTCTCACTTGGAAGACTGTTGAAACCAGTAAATGCACTATATGCATTATCATATCCTTGCCCAGAAATTATTAGACATTAGTTTACAAAGGCCACGGAAATCTTACTTCATACTCACTACTATAGAAAGTATCATTAATACAATAAACAGATAAGCTTTCCCACAAGTATTCTATTAAAATTTTGTATCTCCCAAGATTATCTTTTAATAAAACTAATATATGCTATGTAGAACCTTTATATTTTCATTTCCACATTACCCTTGGGATGAAAGTTCCTCACAATTGTCATGCATGGTTAGGAGAAATCCTGTAGCCAATTTCTAGCCACTGAGTTCCAGGGGACTAAAGGTAGCTAGGATCCTAATTAGGAACATATATTTAAATTCATTATGACATAACGTAAGGGCTCTGTTTTCTTTCTTTCCTTCCTTTCTCCCTCCCCCTCTCTTTCTGTCTTAACCACTGAGCCATCTCTCCAGCCCTCTCTCTCTTTCTGTCTTACAAAGGGATCTAACTCAGGCTTCTGTCACTTGAGAAGCAGAACTGGAGACAGCAGGCATTTGATATTAGAAGGACATTGGATGGTGTTTAGCTCACTCTTTGTGCAGTGTACCTGAACTGGAAGGTGTTCAGTCTCATTTGTGACGTTCATATGCCTGTGATAAGATAAAAGGGAAAACATCCCTGACCAGATTAGAAGCTGCCAGTCAATACTGCTTGTCAAGCTTGGATTGATTAAATTCATATAATGTTACATACACATAAACATAACAAATGCCGATTTCATTCCAAAAACTCTAAGTTAATAAGCAGAATAAATCTGTCTTCATTTGTGGTATTATATGAGAAATATATAAAGTGACCAGCAATTGGCATATATTTGTAAAATGTGTATGATTAATAGTATACTTTCACTAAAATGCAGGTTATGGACTCTACTAAATACTGCAAGCATCATTAATTTTCTGTTGCAGTGTATTATAAAAATTTAAAGGCAGCAATTAACCTGACTTAAGTGTTTCTTACAAGCCAGCTGTTAGCTTATGGATGAAATAATACATTCTCTAAATTATATTTTGATTAGAAGTAAAGATAGCAACCTGACTAAAAATGAAAATTAAATATGTCATTAATTGCAGAAAGTGTTATTGTATGACTAGGCTATTCATTTTGAAAGACTTTAATATTGTTCATTATAGTAAATCTGATTTAAAAGTTTCCTAAGAAATGTGTTCTGTTCCTAGTTAAATGATTAAAATATTTGCAAGTAATTTCATGCAGAACATTTATATAGTTTTTTTTGCATTTTGTTATCATCCATCTATTTTTACATGTGTTATTTCTATTATTCTACATACATCTCTGAAAAACTTAACTCAAAACTCATGGCTCATATTTTAAAATGTCACTCCACTATGGATGCATTTTCCTAGCTGACAGAAAAAGTAGGGATATGGGGATGGAAAACTAACACTGAATATTTTTTTAAATGCCGTATGTAAACCTAGCATTCTATTTGTACTTGAAGAAAAAAAAAATCCTGCCATTCCCCCCACCCCCGACCTTTCTTTATCTTCCCTTTAAAGATGCTAGAAAAGATAGAAATAGGTTGTAAGAAGACTCAATCTGGAAAGGTAAGCAAATTTGGCAAATGACTGCATAATCTTGTAGACACAGTGGGGCAGCAATTCTGATTGGTGTTGGTTGAAATGTGTATGATGAGAAGGAGTTCATGTTCCATTGGTTAGTTTTCAGACAAGAAAATTGGTAATTTCAGGGTTAAATCACACAAGGACTAGATAGAGATGGGATAGACAGAGAGAGAGAGAGAGAGGGAGAAGAGGGAGGAGAGACAGTAGAGAGGAAAGAGAGAAGAGCGAGCAAGGTAGATAGGGGGATTCTACAAGGAACCCAGAAAAAAGTGGATTATTGCCCCTCTGCCTGACCATTGATTCTATTTCCTGAGTGGAGACCTGGTGCAGGCTGTTGGGATAAATTGATAATTTCTCAACAAATTCCCGTTATTCTTGAGTTTGGCACCAAAAGGAAGACAGTAAACTGTTCGTAATGACCTGTCAATTACACAAGAGACACTTGGTGATAGTTGATTGACAATGAGAACCGAGAACTGCACCCTTCTACTTTAGAGAGAAGAGGTCAGCCTTCACTGAGGTTGCCTCTGTTTCATTGCAGGTAGCGTAGCCATATCTCCATTCACTCAGGAAGGACAAAATGTTCTAGATAGAAATGAAGGATGTAGGTTGGAAAATGAAAAAAGCATCGGTGTTGGCAGTTGGCAATTAATGATGATCGAGAGTAGAGTAGCTAAGAACAGGGAACATGGGGCAGGATATGGGGGCTCTTTTTCCTATGGGGGCTGCGGCCTTCTGTCTTTCCAAAGAAGGCCATGGATGGAGTACATGATATTTTTCTATGAGTTTCTTTCACAATAAACATTTGCATCTCTTCTTTTCTAAGGTAATAAATGGTATGAGCACATGTGTGTGCATGCATGCGTGCGTGTGTGTGTGTGTGTGTGTGTGTGTTCTATTAAAGAATATTGTAAATGTAAATGGTAAATGGTATGAATCTGGTCAAATTATTCTTACAGAATGAACAATTAAATATTCAACATCACCAGTTAAATTTAGTAAGACAGATGCACATAAGGTTTGAATGTTGACCTTTCTGAAAGGAGCAGCATTGTTGGACCAGTTCGCTAATCTAATTTGACATATCCCTTTAGAGAGTTTGACTTTTATTGAATTATAAAAGGCTGCTATGACCGTTACTCCCTCTTTAGAAGAAAGATGCACCCCAAGAATAAAGTTAAATTACAAAGGATCATTTGTGATTTTCAGTTGCCAAGTAATTTTGACATGCTACATTTTATGTAAAGTATAATCACCAAAGTAACTTGGAAATATTTGCTTTAATTTTTTTCTCATGATCTTTGATGTCATATAACAAAGATGGAAGCTTAAAAGAATAAGGGAAATCATAATATTGGAATAGAGAATTAAAATCTGCCAGGAGACCCAAACTTTCTTGTGATTGTAGAATGCAAACCCAGCTAGTTTCCTTCAGTTGGCATTCGATGGGCATTGGATAAGTATATGTTCCTATAATTGGGGACTTGTACTCCAGATCCCCTCATTTTGGTGGAGAAATGACAAACGCTCTTTTATGTAGCTATGCCTATCTATTTTACAGAACTATGTCTACATATCCCAAAGCCTTACCACACAAAGAAAGAAACGGGGGAGTACAACTTGATCTGGACACATAAAACATCAAACACAAGAGATCTGTTTAACATGTGGGAAAAGCAAAAATCTCAGAACGGTTTCGGCCATCAGAACGTACTATTGTTGTCTCACAACTGTAGATCAGTGACACTACTGGGTGACAGTAGTGACGTCCTTACGAAAGTAGTAACCTCTCTGGACCATTGCCTTTGCAGTATGCTGATAAGTGCAGAAGACAAACATAGGTCCTTCTCTCTCCATACAATGCAATTGCCTGTGAACATTACTTTAGACTAGAACGAGTTTCACCTGGAAAGAGAGGACTGGATTAAATATATGGATCTCCTTGGAGCTGAGTAATTACTCTGTATTGATTTGAACTTTCCTTAGTGCAGGAAACTACTGAGCTCTTGTTCCAAAGCCACAGCCTTAATGGTCTAGGGTCCAACCCTTTCCCTCGTTAATTCAGTTCCCTTGTCTTTATAGGAGGATGAGTGCTTACAATAAAGCTTTGGGAACCACTTGCCTTTTCACACTGAAAATAAAGTACCTAGAACCTGATAGTAAGATTTAAGTGTAGGAGCTTTGCAAGTTCAGAAGGTGATTTTGATCCCAGGTGTCTGCAAAACACAAATATGAAAAGCCTCACTCTCCTTAATAACTCAGGGTCCACATTTGCATTTAAATGAAATATCTTTTGAAATGCTTTCTTTTTTTTTTTCTTTCTAAAACTGTTCAACAGTTCATTTTATGGACTTGGTTTATTTTATTTTAGAGAAACACCCAATTAAAAAGTTTTACACTAGAGCAGGAAAGTCAGAGGTGAGTTCTGTGGCTCTCCAGATGGATAAGCTGACCCTCGGTCTGCGGTGTTTGGTAACAGCATGATAGATGCTTCCCCTAAGGGACAGGTGTTCACACATAACACCCTTGTGCAATAAAACCCTCAGAGGAACAAAGAGTAACACTTGTCAAAAATAATATTCATTTTTAACATTCTTAAGCAGAGCACCTCTGATTTCTGGAAATTTCTATTCTGCTAATCGGTTTTGTCCTCATTAGTCCACAAAAGCAGCTGCACAGTGAGCTACACAAAACAGCAGATGTTCCCATAGTGCTACTGAGCAAATGGCACTTCCCGGACAGCTTAGTTCTATGCTAGCAACTTACGTCAAATTTATGTTTTAATTTATAGCATGAGCATGAGCATGAAGGATAGTCGCGGGACTCAAAATGCTCACGTTCTTGACGAATTGTTTGTTCTTTTGCATAATTCAGTGTACTTGCTGTGCTCACATACATGTGAACATGAGCAGACATTTCATCCCCTCTCCCTTTTCCTTTGCACCTGTGTAAATAGATGGAGGGCCATTATGTCAGATCATATGTCCATAAAAGCCCAAGGATAAAAGGGATGTTACAAAAGCAATGGAACACTCCAGAAGTCAACCCGGTGAACGGCTGCTAATTCATACCTCATTGCAGGGTTTTCTTATCACCACAGCCACATTTCTCAATTTGATTCCACTACAGCTTTATCCTATTAAACAGCTAGATGGAAGGTTGAGTCTCCAGACATGGCTTGCTGAGTGCTAGGACGATTAGGAGTTACTCCCTAAGGGCTGTTAGAAATCATATGCTCTCTTTGTGTACACACACACACACACACACAGAGAGAGAGAGAGAGAGAGAGAGAGAGAGAGAGAGAGAGAGAGAGAGAGAGAGAGAGAATAAGAGGTGGTGATAGAAAAAAAAGGGGGGGAAGAAAAATGTTGGAAAAAGAAGAAAAAGATGCCAAGAATTTCTCAGCTATTGGAAAGGAAGGAAGATATGGACTGAGAAAGTCCTCGGGTCTTCAGCCCTGGCTATGAGTGTGTTGCGGCTACCAGGCCCAAACCTGGTAGTTCATTGTGTCACCATCACACTCCATTGTATCAGCTTCACGTTAGTGACATAAAATAATGACCTCACCTATGTTAGTCACAGCTGTTCTTGCTCACATAACTGGAAAAGCACATTAATTATCCCAAACAGCTTCCAAAGGGTAAAAATCAACCCATAAATTTCAGAGAATTATCTGAGTCATTTTTCTCATTGACAAAGAATGCTTTTCTAATAGTTCCTGGCAGTTTTCACAAAGCTATGGGAATCTCCCATGCCTTTAATCCTAGCACTAGGGAGGCAGAGCAAGACTATTTCTGTGAATATGGGGCATCCTGGTCTACAAAATGAAGACTGCTCAGAGGAACATACCAAAACCTTGGCTATAAACAAAACAAAAAAAGCAGTAGCACCAGCAACAACAACAATAGAAACTCAAAACAATCCCAAGAAGACTTTATAATTACCAATGGCTCCTTTGGAAAATGAGCTACTAATACTCTTTTCCTTTGAATTCCAGTTTGAAAGTAAGCAGCTGGTCACATAAGAATGCGAGCATTCCTCTAGAGTTGTGCATCCCAACAAACCTTTAAGATGCTAGTCACCACAGAAGCACTAGAAATATGACTACTGATTCTATTTTAATGACAATCTTCTGCCCAGCATCTACGACTGAAGGTCTGTGTTCATTGTTGTTACTATGATAAATGCTTAATATCTACTCTGTGAAATTTAAAGGCCATATATTTCTGGAGAAATAAACAGTGAGCATGTGTGCATGAGAGAGAGGGAGAGAGAGAGAGAGAGAGAGAGAGAGAGAGAGAGAGAGAGAGAGAGAGAGAGAAATGAAGCATTTCTTATCTTTTCTCTCTCTTTTGGAGTGTTCAAATATCACACCTGTAAGGCCCACAGTGAAGGGACCTTGGAAAATAAATTACAACAAAATCACAGCATAGCTAGTGACCAAGCTGACACCAACAGTCCCCGTACTTTAGATGGCTGTGTCCTCATCCTCAGCCCTTCATCTTCCTGAAAGCGACCCCTAGAGAACATTTGTAATTGTAAAATCTTTCCTCCTTTGAAATGTAAATCTTCCTCAAAGCTCCTTTCAGTTTTATAAACTCGAAATGCCCTTAAAAAGGGGGTGGAGTGCTGGGAGCATCCCTTTGACTTGTTTCCATAGAGGATGGTGGCACTCTGTCTTAAAATCTCTAGGGGAGGGGAAGAGTCTGATTTCTTCCTTACTTTGCTCCAAGTCGTAAAATTATGAGCTACCTTGGAGATATGAGAAAAGTATCATTCCCCCCCTAGAAAACCAATTAATAAACCAAGAACAGTCCCCCCCCCCCGTCAATTTTTTTTAAGAACTTTCTATTGCTTCAGTGGAAGATAGCTGGACTAAGTCCCTGCCATTCTCTTCTACTGCAATAGTCATGAGTAGGCAAACAAAACAAAACAGTTGTTAAGGTGGTTAAGTTCAGAGAAGATGGTTATCCATGTGAGATCATAAGCACTACACTTTAAGTCATTTAGTAAGCATAAAGTTTGGCTTCTTGTTAAGGACAAATTATGCTTAAACATATCTGGTACTCTTCCTAATCCATCCCTAAAACAATAAACATTTATATCTTCAAGGCCAATCTGTGAGTTATCACAGAGCTGTCCAAAAGCAGTGATAGCTGCAGAATTGTTTTAAAAGTCAAAAATAATGGATTTCCTCTTCTGAGTGTGTAGTAGTAAGTAGACCGCTCATCGGTAAACTTGTGAGTTCCCAGGACTCACAAAATCATTGTTCGCGTTACTAGGAAACTACAGGGAAGGCTGACTCAAACACCAGGTTCTACAGATGAGGGAGGGAGGGTAAGCTCTATGTCTGTATCCAGCAAACTACCACTATGATGGGACCTTGTAATCACCTCACGTTTGTAAATAAAGAAAAGGCAAAGCTTTGGGTTTCACCTATCAATCTCTGAAAGAAGTAAACACAATAAATCTAAATAGTTGACTTTTAATGATGAGAAAAATGTCTTCAGTATTTTCCTACCTCATACCCAAAGAATTAACTACCACGTTTCTTTTGTCACTGTAAAGGAAAAGTTACTTCTTCATACATTGTATGTTTGTGTGCGTGTTTGTTGAGACAAGGTTTCTGTGTAGCTTTGGAACCTGACCTGGCATTTGCTCTGTTGACCAAGCTGGCCTCAAACTCACAGATTCACCTGCCTCTGCCTCCCAAGTGCAGGGATTAAAGGTGTGCACCACTATCATCTGATAAATTCTTCATACTTTGAATTATTTTACTGGACTATAAAGTTCTGATCTCTACAGGTTATGATTACTGCCCTCTGATATCACTAAGGCAGGGATACTCAACCTTCCTATTCAATACTTCAATATCATTCCTCATGTTGTGGTGACCCTCAACCATGAAATTATTTCATTGCTATTTTGTAACTGTAATTTTGATTCTGACATGAATTGTACTGTAAGTATCTGATATTTGACCCCATGGGGGTTGTGACTCACAGGCTGAGAACCATTGCTCTAAGATAACTATAGACAAGTCTCCCTCCCAAATGACTTTAAAACAAAGATATACACATTCTCTCCCCAAATGACCTGGTGACATAGGAAAGACGTCTTCACTTTTGTTTCCATAATTTCTAGTTAAAGGCCTTATGCTGGGAAATAGCAAATTTGACCACTATATAAAAAGCACTAGTCTTGGAGAGGACGAATATGAACAGATTGTTTTTCTTTATTGTCAGAACAAAGGAAATCCTCTTTCTCCTATAGTTTTATTGACCTGAGCTAAGGTTGCCTTCTAATTTCCATTCTTAAGTGTTTATTTCCACATTTGTGGGGCCCCTTTCTATTCCACTCTATAATTTAGTCTTTAGCCTCACTCTGATTAATAACATTAATTTTACCAAAGCAATATAATTTTGGTTGCAGAAAACATGAACCAGGCCCACATTGCTGCTCCAGGGCAGAGCATTTTGCTTGAACCATGGCAGGAGCTCGGAAATGAATTAAATGAGTGGGTAATTCACTGAGTCAATGAGGCCCAGAGCCAGACTCTGAGAATTCTACTTCAGACATCAAAGCATCCCTCCTGAAGAGCCAGAAGTGCACCCAGGGAGGTGGATTTTCCTCAGGCACCACAGACGCCCACCTGGGCTCCATGTTTACACTCCTGTCCAGAGACAGTCAGCTTCTCCAGGTCCTGAGTGTGCTGTTTTTACGCCTTCAAGCTTACAAATGTTATGTTTTAAACCGAACTATTCTAACATTCTTATTCATCATTCATTAGAAATGACTTCTACCCAATCTGTGTGGGGACAAAACAAGATTCCTGGGGAGGTCAAGCCAGGATCTTGGCCTTTGGCGTTTTCTGTCTTTTCCTCAATTATAAGCAGGTAGTTTTGTGTGTTTATATGTAGACATGCTCTTCTGGAATCTACCATTCTAGATTTCACCCATCTTCGGGGAAATTGGAGATCTCTCAGCTGTATCCTGAATTTGCCCTGTTCTCTGAAGTTAAGACTGGCGTCCCATAACCCGTAGAAACAGTTAGGGCTAATTTGTGTGGTACATTCCAATGTCTAATCCCTCAAAGCAGCTCATGCCTAATCTTAACGTATGCATTTTGCTCCTTGTCTTTTAAAGTTGTTGTTTCATTTTACATGCATTTCTTCTGATCTGAGTGTATTTCTGTACCATGTGCAAGCCTGGTTCCCACATAGGCCAATAGACGGTAGGACTGGAGTTAGGGATAGTTGTGAGACACCATATGGGTTCTGGGAACTGAACCTAGGTCTTATATGAAGGCTGCCAGTGCTCTTATCTGCTTAACCATCTCTCCAGCTCTCTCTCTCTCTCTCTCTCTCTCTCTCTCTCTCTCTCTTGTGTGTGTGTGTGTGTGTGTGTGTGTGTGTGTGTGTGTGTGTGTGTGTATTGTGCCCAGGGAGGATAGGAGACACTAGATGCCAGGACGCCCAGGATCTAGAGAAGGCCGCTTTGAGCTCTTGGTGCAGGTTCTGATAAGAGAACTCCTGTGACCCAAAGGAGCACTTTTACATAAAAATGTTAATACATTTAAAGCTATGACAGAATTACATCACTTCCCCTGCCTTTCCATCCTCCCAGCTCTTCTCAGGTACCTTCCCTCCAACCCCTCCCATGAATTCCCAACTCTAAGACTGGTAGCCTCTTTTTATGGATTATTGTTGTTACAGCATATTTACGCATCTACAAATGTATAAATACAGCCTTCTGAGTCATTTTTGTTGCTTGTGTATCCAGAGATGAGTGATCACTTTGTGCTGGATGCTCAATAGATGTGAGTCATCTTTCTGACACTTTGTCCTTTAGTGATTACATTGATTTGCAGTTTCTCTTTTAACTGTCCAAATAATTAATATAATAAATTATGAATACAAATGGACAATCATTTTCTCTGCATTTAACCCTTGTTCTATATCAACAAACAAAGAAAAGTCAATTCAAGGTTACTGCAATAGGAGGGAAAGACTGCTAATTAGTGGGAATCTACTCTTAAATAGAGACTGGTTAAGAGCTGGGCTGTAGACATATTCAATCCCTGGAGATAAGTAGTTGGTCTGATTGGTTGAGAGCTCTTTTCAGATTCAAGAATGAGATTAACAAACAAAAACAATTCTCTTTTAACTAGTTAATTCAGTTAACTAGACTGAGAGAAAGGATATTTATGTAATTAGGATTATACATGCACACACACACATATGTAACAACAATTAAAGAAAAAGAAGCCATGAATTTGAAAAGGAGCAATGTAGAGGCATGACATAGTAGAAAGCAAAGGAAACATGATGGAATTGTAACCTCAAAGACTTATTTTAAGAAGAAGCACAACTGCAATTCAATATAATGCTTAGAAAATATTACCTGCCTTCTGGCATTATTAATACTTTAGTGGGATTGAGACCTTGATCTTCCTTTTTAAATCCAATAGCCGTTCTTGAACTTTACATCTACGCTTACAAGATTACATGGTCATTTTCCCTGTTTATTTTTTAAATTTTAACTATTTTGTTGACCTTGCTAAAGTTTTTCAATTCCTCTTCTTCCTAATTTGAGAACTAAACAGCAGCTATTTTGCCTGGTTTAAAATGTGCTCCAGTATACTTCACTATACCTCTCCCTCAACTTCTGCCTTCAATTTTTACAACGTTTTTATGGTGATGTATTCTATTTAGAAATAATAACGATATATTTTTAAGCTACAAAAAGGGTTTTGGTTTCATTACTGGAAGCATTTTTAATTTCTTCATGCAATATATTTTGATAATTTTTCCTCTCCTCCAACTCCCCCCAGATGATCTCCAGGTTTATGGTCTTTCTCAGTATACCTAAGTATGCAAGGTAGAAAGAGTCAATTGAGTTGATTAAAATGTCTGTCACCTCATGCAATCTTTGTACTTTTGGATATTTATCCTCCCCTCTCAATCTCACTGAAACATGAGATATCTATACTGGTCTTGGCTTTCACTTGTTTGTTTGTTTGTTTGTTTGTTTGTTTGTTTTGAACATACCTTAGAACTAAGTGCATCTTGCTACATTTTTCATGATGTCATAGGCTCCTCTACTGCTTTACTTTGCTTCCTCTAAACACAATAGGTAAGGATTTCTCATTATAAGTCTTCCAAACATGACAAAATTGCCAGGCTAAAAAAGAAAGTTAATGATTACGTTTTTCTTGTGTTTCACACAATTATTGCTGTGAATTTTTTCTAATTTGTTATCCTGAGTACTTCATACAGACTATAAAAGTACTTGGAATTTCCCACAACTTTTGTTGGTTTTTTAGCTAATAATCTTAACTTTCACCTTAAAACTACCCTGTAGCTTGCTCTTAGAATAGAATAGCCTTAGAGTAGGGTGGGAACTATACAGAGCTTCAAATGGGTCCCATATGTTGGTTCCTTATAGGAACTAGATAAAAGTGTCACATTCAAGCTGTGATGTTGAGATCACACAACCAAAATAACACCAGTCATTGATTTGATAGAGTCTGATTATTAACAGTTCGCTCTAAATTCTTCCTAAAGCACAGGCCTTAATGATATCTTTTCAAGCTTCTCCACATAAGTGAAATATGTGGTAATGATTTTATTAAATTACTAAAAATTGGGTAATTATTTAACTGATCTAAGGGTAGAGTAAGATTAGAAATACACATGAATTTATCTATACTCTGGAACTGTACCACCTTTTATAAATATTAAATAAGTGTAATGCTTTGTGTTCAAAAGTAAAATATTACATAATATATCTTCCATAGATTACTCTCAACTGAGTTAGTCAAGAATTTATACTTTAAAATGGAATAACAGCTACTAAGGAGATCAGTTCAGAGGGAAAAATGCCCAGAATTCCTTTATTATCATTGCAAATTGAATTTTTCTGAGTTCTCACTTCTCATGTTATAATAGAATACATTTCTTACTTTTTGCCAATTAGAATGATTTACTTCAATTCAACTGTGTATATTTTACATCAGGCAGATGAAATACTGAAAAAATAAGATATGTTGAGCCAATGATTTTATTTCAGGGGATCCACAATGAATACCATTACACTAAAAGCAGATGCCAACAGAAGCATCCCAAGAAAGATATATGGCAGACGGATGGCAGCATTTTCATTATTTTCAGGATCATTTTAAAATTAAAAGAGAGAAAAGCTAGATTATTGGAGACCACAAATGATCCTGATATCTACTAAAGAGAGATAAAAATGGCAAGTACCATGACTATAGCTTACACATGCTACAAAGATGTACTTCAATTCTGAGATACTTTGCTGGAGAAGGGATATTATACTGCGCTATTATGGAAGACAAAACCTCAGAATTATGAAATTTGGTCACAAACCAATTTGAAAGCTGGATGTATGGCTTAAAGAATAGTCTTTGTAAAAGAAATGAATAGGTATTTTCCAAGAGACATATTTGTGGATGGATATAACTGATAGTTTAATTCTAAATTAATGCTTTCATTAAAAATGGCCTTCCCCTGTAGTCAGATTGACATCCACCCTAATTGTCATCGTAAAATCTTCATCCAGTAACTGATGGAAGCAGATGCAGAGATTCATAGCTAAGCACTGGACTGAGCTCCTGGAGTCCAGTCCAGCAGAGGGAGGAGGGATTATATGAGCAAAGGAGTCAAGATCATGATGAGGAAACCCACAGAGACAGTAGACATAGCTAGTGGGAGCTTACTGACTCTGGACTGACAGCTAGGGAACCTGCATAGTACCAAACTAGACAGTTCTGTGGTTTGTGCAGACTGTGAGGCTACTGGAAATGGGACCAGGATTTATCCCTAGTGTATGAACTGACTTTTTAGAGCCCATTCCCTAGACAGGGATACATTACTCAGCCTAGATACAGGGGAGAGGGGCTTGGTCATGCCTCAACTTGATTTGTTGACTCCCTGTGGGAAGCCTTACCCTTACTGAGCAGTAGTTGTAGGGTTGGGTGGGGGAAGGGGAGGGAGCAGGAGGAGGAACTATGGTTGGTATGTAAAATGAAAAACAGAAACCTTTTAAATAAATGAAAAATTGAAAGGGAAAAAGATCTGGAAAACAGATATGTTTCTAAATGTTATTAAGAATATAAAAAGTAAATGCACAAAGGGTCTTTCATGATCTCTTATCATGTTGATGACAACTTGCATAGCTGGATTCTTCATATATAACTATCTCAATTCTGAATTGCCTATGAACACACTTTTCCTTTTTGTTGCTTTTCCTCAGCTATGAGAAGATTGCAGTAAAATTAAATGTGTCCTAAAATTTTTTTTTATGAAACTCAAAACTTTAATGCATGATCATAAAAAAGTCTCTTTATTATGAAGATATATTTTCCTGCAATGCAAGGATTATGTCAAATTTGATCTATAAACTTCACTGCAGATGTTTAGTGAGGAAAAGGGATCACTTTTGATTCACTTGTTATTGTCACCAGTGAACTACACGTATTAGAATTACTAGTTGCTATGAGCAAAAGACTTCATGAGGGAAATACAGTATATTAAGTAGTTCCAAACAAAGCTTTTGATTAAAAGGAATATATTGATATAAAATTGATTCACATGCTATAACGTCTCCCCCCCTTTTTTTCTTGTTTCCTGTGAGAGCACGACTTAATCTAGAAACCATATCTTCTTGAATTTGTTAAGCGTGTAATCATCTCATTTTTTTCAGACATGCCTGAGGAGTCTTTGTTTCCTTCCGATTGAACAATTATAACCTCCCTGCAGAATTTCATCCCCTTTGTTCAATTGAAAAACACCACAGAAAGAGGTCTGACCCCGGCATGGTTTCTACAGTATTCTTACGATAACATTATGCATGTGCCATACGTTTTAATTGCGTTTCTCTTTTAAGGAGTGAAACAGGCATTCTAACCTGAGAAAGTAAACACGGTATTGTTTGGTGAACACCTGCAAGAAGGTTTCAAACACTCCATTACTCCTAAGAGTTAAGGCACCAACGTGTAAGAAGTTTCTGTGACATCCTCCTTATGATCGCCTTCACAGATGTGAGAAAAGGGTATGAAATCCTCAGCGTGTGGGAAACTAAACACAGATGAAGCAACATTTATGGATGAAAGGAAAAACAGAGCTTGACAGGAGTCTAAATATCAATAATCCCACAAACTTTCCAAGGAAACAGTGGATAAAAGAGGGAATAGAATAATCCCCCAGTAGGGTTTTCATACAGTTCTGAGCAAGAAAATGTTGAGCTTCTATACACGTAAGGAAAACGGAAAACATCAAGCATGGGGGTGCTGAGGGTGGGAGCGCAATCCAAAGATTTAAGACAAAAGCACGACAGAAGGGATTCAAATGAGTAATAACTCTGCCACCATGCTAGCACAAATTCAGTTGGAGAGTTATATGGATTTTTGAATACATGACTAATCCTAAATCGCAAGCTAAATGTGTTCTGAGTAAATATTTAATTGTAACAATTAGGTTTTTTTTTCCTTTGATTTAGAATTTTTGTTCTAAAAAGAAAGAAAGAGAGGAAGAAGAGAAATGAAATGAGACCAGTACTAGTGAAAAAGCTCGGTGGGCAAACCGCTTGCTATGTAAATGTAGAGGATCCAAGTTCAAACCCCCAAAACCAATGCAAAGCACATGTATGTAATCTTAATGCTCCTGTGGGGTGGGAGGATGAGGAAGGAGAATCCCAGGAAGGTTAGCTGAGCAGTTAGCTTGTTGTATGCAGAGGGATGAACAAGACAGAGCTTTTCAAACAGAACTGAAAACAAGGGCCAATACCCAAGTCATTCTCTGATTTGCCCAAGCGTGATCAAGCTCGCTTGTCTATACCTCCCGTTTCTTTCTGTCTCTTTCTTGCACACACATTTTAAAGTTACTGTGGGATGAACAAATAAGTAGGTGTGCCACGAATAATGAGAACCAGCTTTGATCTTTCAGGGAAGGGAGCCGTGAATGTAAAAGAAGGTGAAGAGATCAGGAACCCCAACATGAGCGTAGAAGGCAGAGCATAATGTGGTATCTTCTCAGGCTATGAAAGACATTATTGGGACAACTGATGAAATACATTAAGATTGGTGGATTAGATAATAGTATTATGACTAGTCGATGTTAATTTCCTGATTTATATAAGATAATGTCATTATTTTTGGGAAACATACACCTAAGTGTGTCGTAGAGGAAGGGAGAAATCATATCTGCAACCTACTCTTAAATGATCCAGGAAAATAATGAAACTCTCTCTCTCTCTCTCCCTCTCTCTCTCTCTCTCTCTCTCTCTCTGTCTCTCTCTTCACACACACACACACACACACACACACACACACACACACACACACTCATTCACATCCCCACAGAGTTATTAACATTTGAAGATTTGGAATAAAGTATACAGAGGGTTTCTTTGCACAACTCTTCAGTCTGAAGTTGTCTTAAGAAGAGAAGTTTGACAAGTCAGAAGTGGCAGTGTACATTCTAGCAAACATAAGTAGAGGCATCCCAGATCTCTGTGAGTTCCAGGCAAGCTTGGTCTACATAGCAAGTTCTAGGTTAACAAGAATTACACAACAAGACCCTGTCTCAAAAAGAAAACAAGCAAACAAAACAAAACAAAAATAGTTTAGCAAGGTAGCTCTGTGATGTAATCCAATGATCACAACTTAAGATTATATCGACACTAGGCACAGAAACACATTGTAAAACCTAAGGAAATTCTAAGAATAGGTTAGCTTAACATCTAACTGTAGTTACTGCTTTGCCACATCTAGCTAGAATACATCAACCAGTGACTAACATATGCACACCGCACATGTCATATACCCCACTGACACCTATATCAGAAAAAGAAAAAAAATGAAGATATTTGATATAGAATCTATAAGCCTTGAAGTCATCTTGTACATATACTTAATTTATGACAATTCTTCATTAAGATACAGTTCCTTCAAGTACATAAAAGTATCGGTATTGTTAATTTGCATTCCCCTGATTGCTAAGGATGTTGAGCAATTCTTTAAATGTTTCTTGGCCACTTGCATTTCACCTTTTTAGTTCCTTACCTCATTTTAAAAACAGGATTGTTTTTTCTTAATGCCTATTTGTTCGAGGTCTTTGTAAATTTTAGATGCTATCATTCTTTTAGATGTATAGCTTGTAAAAAAAATAATAATCTCAGTTAGGAGGGGAAAGTGGGCAGGAAGTTCAGGGTTGAGGGAGACAGAGACAGGACACTCTCCTAAGGGTATGGCCCCTGCTAGTTTGACCATGCTCCAGTGGATGACCATACATCCATGAATACATGAGTAGCACTACTAAAATTGATGACTTTAAATAAGTTTAAAAAACAAAGTAGCAAGGGACATAGTTGGAAGGAGTGATGGGTTGTGTGTGGAGGTGAAAATGGGAGAAATTGGGGGAAGGGAGGGTATGATCAAAGCACATTGTATGAAATTCATAAAGATATTAAAACAACACATATCAAGCCAATGCCTTTTAAAGCAAGTCATTACAACTTAAGCACTGGTTCTTTTGCCACACTGGTTAGATATTAAGTACTCAAAAATGAGCCTCTTGTAACTTGCCATCACACAGGACAGTGGAGAGAGAGAGAGAGAGAGAGAGAGAGAGAGAGAGAGAGAGAGAGAGAGAGAGAGAGACAGAGAGACAGAGGGAGACAGAGACAGAGACAGAGACAGAGACAGAGGGAGAGAGAGACAGAGACAGAGACAGAGACAGAGACAGAGACAGAGAGAGAGCAAGCACAGAGCTATGTTCCACAAGGCTGGCTTGGATGATAAACCATGACAACAATGTGAAGATTCTTCTTGCTTTCGCCTACAACTGCATCCCCAAAGCCAAGGCTGCTCCTATATTCTGCGTCTCCTGGGAGCTGATAATTTTGCTGACTTTGAGAATGAAGGCGTGGCTGTCTGGATTCAAGCCCAGACTGGCTAATTTACAAGGTAACTTACTAGTCTCTGAGCAAGTAACTTCACAACTGTTTTGCTTAGATTTCCTTATCTTTTAAGTAGGTTTCTGTATTAGGGGATTTCAAGAGAATTAAATGGCTTAAAAAAAAAAAAAGAATTCAAAAGATCACACCTTTATGACTCACAGAACATGTCTTGGGCATATTGGTGGCTTAGCTATTGATTCCTTATGTTAGAAATTAAACACATTCCCCACATCCATCAGGATGAAAAGTACCGAAGGTGTGGCTGAACTAAATGTATTGGAAGATCATCTTCAGGACACAGTCTATGACTTCCTGGAGTGTTTCTTTGTCATGAAACAACTTTGAACCAAGTAAATGCGTTTTCTTTCTTAGAACTATGTAACTTTTTTAACTAATGACTTCATTCTTTTTAATGACTAAAAATCATGTGTTTGTAATTCAATGTGATACATAACATTGTATTCTAGTAGATTATTAGTCCAAAAAGAACTAAAAGACATTGGGACCAAGATTTCTGTCCTCCATTATTTCCCTACATGGACAGATATTCATTTATGGTATATGAGGGAAGTACATTGAGGGGTAAGATTAGTTATTTATAACCATACTGTGCCACTGAGCGAACATTTTTGGCATATTTCCATGTAGTCTTATTTATTTTTAAATTCTGATCCCGAGTTGTTTTGGAAATGATACTACTAACGAAGGTGGATGCCTCAACCTCAAAACAAAATGATGACCCTGAGAAGATAGAATATATCCAAAACTTAGGGATTAAAATATGTATTTAGACTGTTTATGGTGGCATTTAGTACTTTATATATGAGGTGAATGACCTGGAACAAGTTATCTAATCTATGTAAGCTTTGATCTACTAATCATTGGAAATTCATTATTATCAGCATCACTATAACTCAGACTTCAATCAGGTGATACAGATAAAGGGAAAGTTCACTGGAAACAGAAAGAAAAAGGAATTGATTTCAGCAGAATAGATCATTACCAGACTTTGAATGGCAACTAAGACTTCATTTACATAGACTAAAGCAATAACAACATTTAAAGAATTATCCACATCTTCTATTTTCCTTAATTAAAAATATTTCTTAATGTGGTTGTGTGCATTTTAAACAAAATTTCCTATTTGGAAATATTTTGGTTATAAAAGTTTACAAAATGTATCTTAATTGTTTAGCATGTATCATAACTGACATTGTGAAGTGTTTGTCAATGAGATGTCTTTGTCTTTTGATTTTCATTTATTGACTCTTGTCTATTAGTTTGTAAATCAACAATACCAGGCATCAATGTCTACAACTTCCTTTGTGGTATAGTGAAACTGTTCACAACAGTAAAGAGTATGCTCATCCCTTGTTGCTATTCTTAAAATAATTAATTTATTTATTAATTATTAATCTAGTAATGCATTTACATGATTGAAACTTAAGTTTGACTTTTCTTTCAGGTCTATTAGTAGCAAGAAGTCAAATTCCTATAGGTCCTGTGACTATGAATTTTAATCTTGTTGCTTTGGCCTCATTCTTTACTAGACTTCTTTCGAAACATGAAAAGCTACTGTACACCTTTTGAGAGCTCTTGGATGGCCATTAAATGCATCCTTTCCTAGCCCCAGTTCCCCAGAGCTGGTTTTGGTTGTTTGCAGCCTAAAAGTTTACCTTTCTACCCCTCATAATTACTGTCTAAAAATTTCAGAAGACAGTGTTTAATAATAAATGTAGTACCTCATTTATCTTTATCATGCACTGGCTAAATTTCCAAAATACCCAGAAATCCTGAGCATGCCCAAATTGAAGACGTCGCAGGGTACATCGCTTATAATATTTTATCTGCTCTTCCATTCCCAATTCTCATCTCATTTTGTTTCTAACATGATTTACGTACTGTTATGAAATGGAGTACTAACATGTACATTGCATTAACACCTGATTTTTACAAGCACTTCTCGTGAGGATGTTTTAGCATGGCCACACATAAGTGCATAACTTAGTCTTGTGCTACGAATGTGCTACAATTAATATTATAAATGTTTGCCATCCAGACTGTTCACCTTTTTCCAGACAATGTAATTCCAGGCAAAACACACTTTCTCTAAAGATTGGAGCCAGATAGCCTCTGTCTCCATTGTGAATTTTTGTTTGGTTGTCTAGGTGGGGTACTGCTGAGCTCCATATGAATAGCACACCTATGGTGGGTATGGTGTGGACATTGGCAGTACCTTCAAACTAGCTAGCTCAGCCTTCTCTGTGAGTACCAAGAACTGCAACTCTCTGATTTGAAAAGGAACCGATATGTAACTAGCTCGTGTGCCCAAAGGGCAATTCTCTTGTCCCCGTGCCTGTATCTCTTAATTCCTTCAATCAGTCAACTCTGCTCCGATATGGATCTCCAGAAAAAAACACAAAAAAACAAAACTAATTATACTCGCATGCTCCAAGAAGTAATGCTGGTGTTTGGACCAACAGGGATGAGCCTTCTGGCAAATGACCTGCTTGGATGGACGAGAATGGTAAGGGAAAGGCTGTTCTCATTCACATCATTTAACAGATGCTGGGTGTTACAGAGACCGGTGTCTTACTTAAGCTTAAAACCCACATTACTTTTATGTGTATATTTCTGAAGTAATTGTTTTACATAAGATGAGATGCAAAAGCACTTAAAAAACTTAGAAATTTTTTAAAAACATAAATGGATGGGTTCTTAAATTCCTAATGGATTCTTTTGAAAAGTGGATCCCATTCCCTTTGTGTGTCTGGTGTGCGCATGTGTGTGTGTGTGTGTGTGTGTGTGTGTGTGTGTGTGGGGTGTGCGTGCGCATGCGTGCGTGCTCCATAACAGATTCTTGTGTTCCATTCCAGTACTCAGTTCTAATCAGATTTAAATTTCATATAAACCAAAATTATGAAACAATCATTTAAAGAGGTAACATGATCCAGCAAGTATGTTAGTTAAATGTGGGTGGGCAGCATGGAGTGTTTCGTTAATATATTCTCAAGAATGAGAGTTCACGAGAGAAATTCCTTCTTCAGCCTGTGAATGTTCAGAATAACTCGGGGGCTCTGGAGTCATCTTTGGGTGCAGAGACTAATTAGGATACATTCAGAAGACAGGATGGAAAAGAATCAAAGCCATGGCTTACGCAACAGTGCCTGGGGCAGATGTACAGGATGAATCCTAACCGTCTTCAAATACTTGAAGGGTTGTTGTGTGGAATACAATTTGCTCTTTATAGCCACAAGGGACTGAGCTATAGATGGAAATATAAGAAAACAGCTCAACTCAATATAAGAAGACCTTTCCAGCAAAGGACAAGTCAGTACTTTGAACATTTATATTAAGACTGAAAAGTTTCGGGTTTCCACATGTTATAACAGAAATGTGTATACGGGCACAGAAATCATGCAGCAAACCTCTACTTGCTGAGTTAGTTGTGAAATACTAACTACTCCAAAAGAATCCATAAAAACCAAAGGATTTAGGTAGTGGACACTAATCCATCAATATTAAACATTAAATGCAGTCTCTGACAGAGGGAGTTTTCTAAGAACAAAGAGGCGGCTTGATAGTTTCAATAACTACGACAAATCCAGGCCCTTATAATAGAGAACACCGTTGTCATTTCATATGTACACGATGCAAAAGAAGTCACTGGGGAGGACAGACGGACAAGTAAGTAATGGCCAAAATGCATTTTGTCGGCAGAATATAGGTGAAATGAACAGAGGGGAATAATAAGTGGGTTTAGCTAAGGCAAATTAGGGGGTAAAAAAATGAGAACTCTATCACCTAAAGGAATGTTGGTGGTAATAACTGAATCTTCCCTCTTTGGATATTCTTATATGATGATTACATTTTAAAGGATTTTATATGTCTTACCCAAGGACTTAGTTTTGTCAGGGTACTGATATTTTAAACAGAAAACTAAATATCGGGTTAATTAATTAATCCAGACGTTTAAACAAAAATAAACTACAACTCAGCAGATGGGTCCTATGCCTTGATTTGAGAACCACACTGGAAGGCTCAAGAAAACATCTGACTACTTCACTTTTACAAAAGCAACCACGGAAACCACTGAGTCCTCCACTGGGGTCCATCGCTCGCAGCCTCCCCGTCATTTTATCATGTTCTTCTATTTAATTTTAAAAGACTAGATTTCATTTAGGCAAAGAAACATCTGATTAAAGTCTAGAATTGCATGGCATTGATGCGACCGCCAGCAGACAGCAATACTTTAGATGAACATTTAAAAATAGATCACGGCTTCTATCTTCATGCATCTGAGATTCTTAATAAACACGGAATTTGAGATGCGCAGAATCCCCATACAGAATCCAAGAAGAGAACAAAGCCTTCAAGACTCTCTCTGACAGAGCTGTTTTCTCCTATGAAGTTCTTCTCCCTAAAAACATCCACGATCGCAATACTCATTATCAAAGCAAATGTGGCTACAAAAGGCTGCTTAAAATTCCTACGCAGAATAGATAAGAAGGAGGAGAAATATTTCGAACTTATTTAGACTAAAATGTGTTTATGGTGTCGAAAATCAAAGAAAATACAAAGAAAAAAAGACATTAAATGCAATTATAAATGTAGTAATGAAATAAGACAGAACTTTGGACGGGAGCATTTTATATACTCAAGTGACCATAAATTGACACGGAATGGGAGGCAATTAACATAGCTCTAATAAATAATATTTCATTTCATCACAACTTGGTTTTTTCTTCTTTTGTTTCCATTTTCTCCTTATTCCCATGTCTTGTCTTGATCGTGAAGGCTTTCCCCTGTGGTTCCTAACCAGGACTGTGTGTCACATTTGTTCTGTTGGTTTTAAAAACTGCTTTGGAGACACCATGCCTTGGACACCCTGAGTCAGCCTCAGTAGAGGAATCTGGAACTTTCAATTTCAATTTCTGTGTGGGCAGGGGCTTCTGTAGCAGGAATGTTTTAGTCTGTGCCTAGTGTGGGAGCCAGCCTTTACCAATAGAATCCATTGCTGCCTTCACATCCACATGGTTCTAGCTTCCATTTCAAGCTGCCTTAAAAACATCTCTGCAATCACCTTCCTGGTTCCGAGACTGGCAACCACTGGTCATAGATATACAGTCTCATTTCAAAAGGATATTACTAGTGATGTTTTGAGATGCAATTCCAAAGCCTCTTTTCTCCATGCCGCCCATACTTTCTTCATTAGTGTATGACACTATTAACAGTTTTCACTTTTGTATCATAATTAGCCCTGCATGTATAATGAAGACTCTGATATTATGCATATATCTTACAGAAACAGACAATTGCAGAGGCAATGTACAAAACAGACAGGTTAAAATGCAAATTTTTGAGAAATAAAAACACTTCTATATTACTCTTTCTCTTTTGTACTAGATATTGATCTTGGGGATGGGTGCACAGTCTATATTACAGGGCCCCCAACGTTTCTAACCAAATTCCTGTTGCATGTATTTTTGAGCAGACATCCATAGTGTAGGGACCCATTAACTATGTCAGACCAGGCTCAGAGCTATAATTCACATGCCTATTTAAACTTATGTAAATGAGGACATTAAAGTAGAAACATATATAACATGTACATCAATAAAAGAAAACAAATTACTGTATAATTTGTTTTTGTTAAAGTAGGCTTAACTCATTAAATTCTCTGTGGCTAAGCCACTTGAAATCAGCTGGTATGGAGTCAAGATTGTTAGCAGCAAAGATCTGAGGGGCAATCCAGCCCCTTTTCACTGTGTTTCTAGGGTTGCATCTCAGTCTTCAGTATTAGCATAACCTTCTATCTATCCCAGAAAAAATTCAAAATGCATATTCACCATAGTTCATTTCCCTCCAGCATAGAAGATCCACAGTTATTGTTAAATAAATCCTCAAATTTTTGCTAATTAATGTAATTAAAAGGTAGCAAAACCAAACCAAAACAAAACTAATGTCATTTTTTACTAGCTCAGAAACATCAATTTGATTATCTTAACAGAATAAACTTGTGTGACAGGGATGTGTGATCTGCATTTTAGAAAAAAGAAACTGAAATTAAATACGATTAACAGATTATTTTTTCCTAAAGCAAACCCAGTTCCACGTCTTTTGAAATCTACCTGATTTTCTCAAACATACTGAAAGTTTTATGGGATTTCTAGAGACAAAGTCAATAATCTGTACATGGAAAAATCATTAACTCTTCCAACTCTTCCGGGAATGTGACTAATGATATATAAGATTACCTTTCTTGTCTACTATAACATTGGTTAAAAAAAAAGGGCTTCGATTACTTTGAGTTCAAGCATTTCCTGCATCTGTTACTGAGTCAAGTAAATCATATATTTTACTTGATCAGGTAATTATTGCAAAAGATTTTAATACAAGTCACAGAGAAAGAATACTGAAAATCACACAGTTCATACAAAGAAACTCAAATTAGGAACTGGTTCAAGGGATGGAAAAAAGATTTTCATATTTTGTAAAACTCATGATTACTGGGGTTAGAGAGGTGGCTTATTGGTTATGAGAATATACTGCTTTTTTATCTTTTATTGTTTTAAGAGGATTGGAGATTACTGCCTAGCACCCCTATGAAACCTCACAACCAAGAGTAATTGTATCTCCAGAGATCTGGTATGTTCTTCTGGCCATCCTTGGTACTGCACTCACACACGTAATTAAAACTAAAACATTAATTTTGAAACCATCATTAGAAAAATAATACCAAATTAAACAACATGTTTAGTGAACATATAAAAGCATTTTGAAGTGTGCAATGGATCAATATTTGTCCCTAGTATAGGAATGGACTTGGGGAGGCCATTCCACATAGAGGGATACTCTCTCAGCCTAGACACATGGGGGAGGGCCTGGGCCCTGCTCCAAGTGATATGACAGACTTTGAAGATCCCCATGGAAGGCCTCACCCTCCCTGGGGATCAGAAAGGGGATGGGCAGGGGTTAAGGGAGGAGGGGAGGGGGAGGGAACCGGGATTGACATGAAAACAAGCTTATTTCAAATTTAAAGAAAAAAGGAAAAAAAAAACAACAAGCCAAGAAATTAACAAAAAGAAAGAAAGAAGGATGGACGGACGGAAGGAAGGAAGGAAGGACAGATGGAAGGAAGGAAGAAGGAAGACAGGGAAGACTGAGCAAGCCATGGGAGCCAAGTCAGTGAGCAGCTCCCCTCCCTGACCTCGGCATCAGCTCCTGCCTCCAGGATCCTGACATGTCTGTGTTCCTGTTCTGACTTCCTTTGACAATGGGCAATGATGTGGAAGTGTCAGCAAAATAAACCTTTTCCTCCCCAACTTGTTTTTTTGGTTATGCTGTTTCACCACAGCAATATCAATTATAACCACAAAACAAAACAAAAACAACTGCCCAGGCTGTTGACCTTAGTTGGGTCTTCAGGGCCAACATGGTAGGAGGGGAGGACCAACTTGCACCAATTTTCCTTTGACCTACACATGTGTTCCTTTGCACAGGCAAACCATCACACTTACATACACAAACATGCAGATAAATGGATGTAAATACTGTTAATTAAAAAATAAAAAAAAAGCTTTCTGAGAAAAAATACTCCTGGGAAGTTAGTATGGTTGTTTATGTGTCTTACAACAAAGTTGAAATGTTCTATGTATATTTCCTAAGATGACTTATCAAAACAGACCAGAAGGGAACACATTTAAAATGATTTGACTCTGTGATTGAAAGTATAAGCTAACTTTCCCATCTGAGGTAAGCAAGTATAGTTACAAAGATTTATAACATATTTTCAGTCAATGGGCATTCTCCTCCTTTACTAACCTAGGGTGCATGTTTAAAATGTTCATTATGAAGTTCTCCTCGCTGAGAATTTGTAGTTGTATGACCACAACGTAATGCTAAGTGTGTGGCACTTTCTAATTCCTCCTCTCCATGAGTCCACATGTGTGTACACACATACTTGGATGCCCTACCAGTGTCTATTGGGAGAATAGGCGACAGCGCTAATTCTACTTATCACAAAGCTCCCTTTCACATGGCTTTCATCTAAATCTCTCTCCATTTGCTACATTTCTCTTTAGCGCATCAGCAGTTGTGGTTACTGAGTCTTAAGAATGGTTCCATGATCTTCACTGTCTGTGTTTTCCTCTATAAAACACGCGTCTAATGGTTATAGTAATCGGTGTCTCCTTCGTGACACCCACTGAGCCACCACATGAATTTCTGCCCAACTTTGTCTTGTCGAGTTGCTCTGATTGACCCCAGTCTTAATCTTACATCCGACTGTTTTTACATCCATTTCCTCTATTTTGACATTTTCTATCTTTATGGAGATACAGCCTACAACGTACCCGCTGTTGTTTCTTAATTTCATTTCTTTCTTTTCTTTTTTAGCAGTGAGCGCCTTGCAATCTACAGAATAAGCATTAGGTATTTATTTATGACACAGAAAAGTAAAGGGAAAATAGAATGTGGAGAAGAAAAAGAAAGAAGTGAATGAAATATAAATTAAATAATAAATCCATGTTATTTTTGTCATTTATCATAAATCATTGAAACATAACAGTTCATCTAGACTATTATATCTTTCTTCAGAACCTTAATTTTTTAAACACTTATTTATTTTATATATGTGAGTGACCTGTCTTCATGCACACCAGAAAAGGGAATCAGATCTCATTACAGATGACTGTCAGCCACCATATGGGTGCTGGGAATTAAACTCAGGACCTCTGGAAGAGTAGCTAGTTTTCTTAACCACTGAGCCATCTCTCCAGTCCAGAACCTTAATTTTTTTAACTCAATTTCTCTTACAAAACTACCATGCAGAAAGATATTGGAGTCAGACATCAATGTCATGAATTACAGTGAATTCCAGCTTCCTACAGCACATTAAACTTCTTTTAATCCACATTAGGAAATATAAGGACAGAACATTCATCTTGATTGGTGATTTAACCAGGGCTGAAGAAGTAAACAAATAGGAGGTTGTTTTTCTAGCATGTATGAGGCTCTAGGTTCTGTCTCCAATACCACACACAAACAGATAGTAAATAGTTTATTGCAGGCATGTTTGCACCACAGCACTGGGGGAGTAGAGGAAGGGAAATAGAGATTTGGAGGCCAGTCAGAGTTACCTTTTTTGGAAGAGAGATAGACATAGATAGATAGAGATAGATGATAGATGGATGGATGGATGGATGGATAGATGGATGGGTGGATGGATGGATGGATAGATGGATGGGTGGATGGATGGATGGATAGATGAAGAATAAAGAAGGAGAGAGAAGAGAAAGAGAAGAAGGAAAAGAGAAAGGGAAGAATTCAAAGAAGTAGACTATTCTCTTCTGTTGTTGTTTTTGTTTGTTTTTAATCGCAAGCACTTTCCTAAGAACTAATTTGAGTCCCTTACTTTCCCAGGGTGTTGCCATTATCACAATTCCCACATCTCAGAGAGGCTACAGTTGGCTATGCTCTCTCCATTTTAATTATCAGGCACTCCTCTTCCCCACAACTTCCTATCTCTGGCTCCACGAATGCAGTGAAAGGTTTAAACCTTGCTGACTCACCCTGCGATCATTATGCCACTGACACTCCCAGGTTTTAGATGGTCTTATAGAGTTTGTAAAACACCATCTTTTCTCTCTTTGCCACACGTTTACCTCATTTCACCTTCTCTTTCTGCGTCAGGGCCTTGCCATTTAGGAAATCATTGTTTTGCACAAAGAAACCAAACCAAATCAGGGGCACCCTAAGTTCAGTCTCAGGTTCACCCTTTTATCCTGTACAAGCATCTCCTTCCACAACTTCGGTTACGATCTAAACACAAATGATGCCTTCTGCGTGCTGTGCCAGTATGTTCAATTTCCTATAAGCTATTTCTCCTAGGATTTATTTCTCAACACACATTCATGTCCAAAATCAAATTCACACTCTTCCCAGACAACCCAGTGCGTTTTCTGTCACGATGGATAACACCCACACCCATCTAGTTGCACAAGCCTGAAAACTCACCTTGACAACAAACTAATCTATCCACAACCACTTCATGCCCTTTTGTCTGCCCACAACACCGAAGCTCGGTGATAATTTGAAAAATGAAATCTGCTAGTTTCCGTTGCTTGTTCAACACCTTTCAGTCGCCTCCCATTACTCCAAAACAAATCTTCCACATGACCTGAGATGCCCCGTGTGATCTGATTCTACCAATGTGATCTTTGCTCATGGTCTGCCTTTCTGCATTTTCTGAGCCTGGTTGTTGCCTGCTCACTTCTCTCTTTATTCTGTCTCAAGAGTTTGCCTGCATTCTCATTATTGTGGTCTTACCTTGCAAAATTCCAGTTTGTCCTCAGATACCAGGTCACGTTTGCCTAATTGAGAGAAGCTTGAATTCCTCAGTAAAGTCGTATTACCTTGCGATGAGCTCCTAGAACACATATAGTCCTTGGCCTGAAATAGCATTTATTTTGCAGTTATAACTTGGCGTGTCTTATGATCATTTTCTAATTATTCACCTTTTCTGCTTCTAGACTATCATTTTCACAAAGACAGGGATTTCACTTGTTTCTTTGCTTTTACCCTCCCTTATTATCAAAATGTTCAGACTATATCAGGCATAGATAAACACAAGACTAATGAATGACCCAATGAATAGTGCTTGTCTGAGCTGCTGAGGCACCACAAGGATCCAGGGATTTAAGATGAGATGCTGAATCAATAAGAAGGGCAGGAGAAATCACGAAGCCATCTCTCATTTGACACCGAGACTTAAGAAAGTTAACCCAGGTTTAACAGAAGGATTTTGGCAGAGAACCAATATTTTCTAATTGAGACATGGAATATTTGATAAAAGAAGTAATAAGTAGAAGATTGCAGTAGCTTGAATTTATCCTTTTGCTTTTCCAATTAATCATTCAGCCATCTACTTAACAAGCATCAAACACCTATTTGTACCTCATCCTATGCCACGAATTTCAGATAACTATCAGAGAGTATTGTCTATAAGCAGCTTACAGTCCAACCGGCAAACCATTACAAGCCCACAGCCATTAGTGAGGAAATGGCTCTTCACTTCTTAGTGGGTTTGGATTTCAGTGGTTTGGAGAGAAGCATAACCAATGAGGAACACTGGTAGAACAGAGTGCCTTCACCTGACATATAGGAACACAAGTGGAAGGAATCAGGCAACATGTTTTTGTGTGGCATCATATTCGCGGCATGTTGACTGCTTTCTAAAGAAAGAAGAACTTAAAAGTAGCAACCCTCTGCGGGACATTTGACCCTGGGGGCCAGGGGTCAAGTTAAATGGAATACTATTGACTGTAGTAAAATAGATAAAGTTTTAAAAGCAAAACAGATTCTACTGAGACAGAAGTTAAAGCATGAATTTATCAACAGCAATGTCCAAGAAAACAGAGGCATGATATTAATTATAGTCGCTGTATGTGTTTTCCTTCATCGGTGGGAACAAACACAATGGTTTTATGTTATGTATGAGAATCTCAGTCTTTCCAGTCGTTAAGATACAAGCAAGATCTCAACAAAAGAAAATGTACATTTAGTTTGTACATTTAATATTTTGATTGTTATGTGCCAAGGCAAGTTTCATTTCTGGCCCAGCCTATTTGGTGTTCTGTATTTTTTTGTTGTTGTTTTGTTTTGATAGGCATCTCCTTCCTTGGGTTAGGGAAACGTTCTATGATTTTGTAGAAATAAAAATGCACATTTATGTACATTTTATCTGGGTTTCTTCTCCTTCCTCTCTTTCCATTTCTTGTAGTCTATTGTGGAGGCTTGCCTTTCTGGCTCCTGTTTGAGTTCTTTACTTTTTCATTTGCAGATTTCCCTCAGTTTGGGTTTTCTGTTTCTACTTTCAGGTCTTGAACTATTGTGTTCAGTCACTTCCAATATTAGTGTTTTCATAGATTTCTTTAGGATATTCTCAGATATTATTTTGAGGTTTCTTTCTATTCCTTATTATTTATTTATTTATTATTTTTGAAACAGGGTTTCTCTGTGTAGCCCTGGCTGTCCTGGAACTCGCTCTGTAGACCCAGATGTCTGTAGACTCACAGACATCTGCCTGCCTCTGCTTCTTGAGTTCTGGCATTAAAGGCGAGTGTTACCACTTCCTGGCCTTATGGTCTTTTCCTCATGCTTGAGCTATGTTGCAATACTCAAGGCCTGGGGTATGGTTGCTGGAATCTAGCCGAAGACAATCTGTTCTTACTGTTATTGACTGTGTTTTAACATTGATATCTAGGAACCTGGGTTTGGGAAGAACGCAGAGCTAGGTGCTGCTATCTGGCCTTGGCTTTGTTGGGTGAATATTTTGAACCTTTGTTTCTGCTACTCTCTCTAGTTCTTTGGAGAATGGCCACTGTTTGTTGCCCAATGTGAAATTCTTCTTGGATTCTGACAGATGTGTCCACTTGGGCTCCAGGTAAAATGTGTTTCTAAGTTTTGGGGCTAGCAAGGGGCAGCTGAGGTCCACAAGACGAGGAAAACAAAGTGTTTCACAAGAATCTGCTTAGTCCCCTAAGATGAACATCGTAGAGAGCAGAGGTCACAGCAGAAGATCTGCTACAGTTCTAGGTATGAAACTAGGGGATTGGATTTGGAAGAGAGGAGGGAGAGGTGAGGATTTACAGTTAGTACCGTTTCTCTCTCTGGAGTGGCATTCCTCTTCCCAGGGAATGCCTGCTGAAGTTAGGGGCTGGGATAAAACAATGAGTCAGGGGAAGGAAGTTTGGAAGGGAAGGTCTGTGTGATCCCCTGGAAAAGGGGATGGGGTGAAGAGAAGGGGATAGGACTGGGGAATTGATTTCAGGGGAGCAGATGGAGAAGGGAAGGTATAGAGTCAGTCTACCTGCTGCTCTGGCCAGAGTCATCTGTTATTTCCTAACAGAGGCCAAACAGACTTTAGGGAGAGCAGATGCCAGCCAAGACTTCTATACCCAGCAAAACCTTCAAATCCAATAGATGGAGAAAATAAGACAGTTCATGGCAAAACCAAATTTAACCAATATATCTGTCTCAAATTTAGCCCTTCCAAATGTGCAAAGAAATGATAGGAAACTCCAGTTGCCTACTGAAGTGGTTTCTGAAAAGAAGGAAAACAGTAGTCTCTCGCCTTTACCAGTTCTTCTCTTTGCTATTTTAATAGCTATACTTTCGTTAATCCTGTTTTATTTATAAAACATTATAGGATTAACTGGAATAGTATCAACACCCATGGAGTGTGGCAAATTGTGTTTTAGTGATTAGGGGAAAACCTTGGCTTTCTAGTTCAGATCTGCAGAATAGAAATATTGGAATAAATCCCCATCTAAGATGTAAGCTTGGAATTCTTCTCCATTTTAAGTCCCAGAGGTACTGGATTACCAACCCTGGCAGGGACTGACTGTCTGGTTTCTGAGGTTGTACCATGTGCCCTTAAAGTGACATTATATTTGGGAATATCATAACTGGTCCTCAAATAAAACACATCTAGGTTCAGGTTCTGAAAGTCTACGAAGATCATTTCACAAAAACTGTGGAATAAGAAAGACATTCTGTATATGGAAATAGACAGCCCACGCATATTAGTTGACTGATAAGAAAAAAATTGAAGATTATAGATAAGAGGAAACAGAGCTTAATGGAGATAAAGTGATTTCCTCCTGGCTCAACTTCTACCCAATAAATGTTAGTTTCGAAACCCAGAAAAATCCTTGACATATTCTTTTCCTTGCATTTCTGTGTTTTGCTAGGGACACAATAAATTCACATACACGTATAACTGTATGACGATTGCTTATACAAAGGTATGTGTGTCCTTTTGCTTGTAAACAGGGAGGTAAGAAAAACAGAATTTTAAAAATAAGACAGTTCTGAAATGTGAAGGTTTTTCTTACTAACCAGTCCAATTAATTATTTTGACCTTTTTGCAAGAAACACAATTTGCATATATTCCCAGGCAGTAGCAGGACAGGGCTGCTGGGTAAGCAAATTGTGATTTCAGAGTCTAGAAGGTGTTCAGAGAAAAGTGCTGTTCCCTCTTTACCTGACTGAGAGGTAATTAAAATAAGTCATCCCTTCAGACAGAGCAGAGAATGGGGTTGATTTTTGTTTTTTGTATAAGCAGGGTTCCTAATGCTTTTGCTTCTATCAAGTTTGGGAAAGTGCGGCTTGATGATGTTTGCTGGTTGTTAAAGCACAAGCAACCTCACATTTTTATTTCATTTGACAAAATAAAAAGCAGCTTCGTGACAGTAATAACTGGGAGGCAGATTAGAGTGTTTGACCTAAGCACATATGGCATTTTATAGGTTGGCTTCAGACAGCTCATTGTTTGAGACTTCCATCAGGACATGAAATCAGAATTTAGCATTTAATGCTCTAATAACTATGAACTTCCGGCAAGAAAAAAAAAGAAAATAAAAATATAAAAGAGGAATGCTTTGAGGCCATAAATCCCTCAGCAGCAACATCTAACTTCATCATTGCTCAGCAAACCCTCTCATCACTTGGTCCTTCATCAGAGAACAGGGCACTTTCTTTAATGAAATAACACATTAATTCATCCTGCAACATCATATAGTTTGATGCACCCCCCTACACTCTTGTCAATCGTTCCCTGTTGCAAGCAAAATGTAACAGTATATTTGAGAGACATGATCTATTTTTTCCAGGGTGGCTTGAGTGCATAGCACATTTTTACACAGAGACTAGATAATGGCTTTGGATTCAGCTGTCTACGGAGACTGCATATGTGTTTTATGCTCTTATTGTAAGTGGGTTGGTGGCATGTGGTTCTCAGGGCTGCAACGCTGACTATAGGAAGTCAGTAGGCTGCATGGAACCAATCACTTCAGGAACCAGAGCCATTGCCAGCCCTCAGTGGTGATTTCCCTTTGTAAGCACACTTTGCCACAACCGCATATTTAAATTAACCAGGATAGGAAAATTACCTTAAAATAATTACAGAGAAAAATATGATGCCAGCAGGATATGGAGATACTAGAAGGCTTTTTTTTTAATGTGCAGTTGTAAAAATCTCTTTATGGTGTGACATGCTCCAAAATCAGTATTTTAGTGGTGAAGTGTTGAAGTGAAGATGACAGAATCATCAGTATGATCTGGGAATACTCTGAACTTGGCAGAATGAAGATGGAGCCTAGAATATTGCCTTCTCTGGGGAGGGATTTTCTCATGCCCTCCACCAGAATGCTTCCTGTCTGATTGCCTCCTGTTTCAAGGGGCAGAAAGAATCATCTAATCTCACAGGAGCTAAGGACTTCCAGGTCACCCTGCAAACCTTCCAGGCTTCCTCAATAATGGTGGCCCAGGGATGGATTACTCGTTCTCACAATGGCCATACCGACAATGGCCATAGACTTATTTCTTTATTCCTTTCTCCACACTTGTCTGTTGAATACTTGGTGCCTTCATGTATCGGTGTTCCCCAAACTTTTAACGTACAGGCTCCAGGAAGACAGTCATCTTTTTCTGTTCTATTACTGACAAGTCTTCAACATGTAACATTTGAAACCGGGCTGGTGTTTATGGTTGTTTTCTAAAAGTTGAATAACCATGCACTTACGAGTCAATTTTTTTTCAATTTCACAATATTTCCTGCTCTATGACTATGCATATAAATGGCTATAGAGAGTCATAAGGACACCGTGTAACTAGTGTTCAACACACACAGAGAAAAACACACACAGATCTCAGTAAATTTTTAGAACTTAGTATGTGAAATTAAACAAACCTCATATTAGAAAGCAGTAGCATCCATAATAGTTCTTGCTAAGCAACAGATGTCTTTATTTATCTCATTTATATTATCTAAGATAAGTATATCTGTGTCTCTATTCACTCAATGGTAGGTGCTAAAATGATACAGTGATTTCTTCATATTACTTGAAATAATGATTACTCCTAATCCACAGATAGCATTTTCAATCTTGATTCAGGGAAGAAAAAAAGTAACTCGTGGTTATGAAATATGACCACCCCATGCGTTAGGGATAGTGAGGATTACTTCTTTGATGCTATTTCACATAGAATAAAAATATTTTTTAATCCATATTAAACTTTAATATGTGGGTTATATGTTACAGTATTATTTTTTTTTGAGAAGGGTAGTTCAAGCCAGCTTCAACGTGGTGATCCTTACAGTCTCCTTAGTACTACGATTACAGGTGTTTGCCACCTCAACTAGCTATTTACATAATTTTAATTGCATAGGAATGTGCCTCTTAAATTAACTTTTGATTAGGATACTAAAGAATGATATTTCATTTGTTCAGGCAAGAACTGAGAAGCAAGTTGTAAGAGCTTTGTTACTTGGTAGATTGTTCAATCAGTCTTTTGCTTTTCCAGTTCTAGGGTTCAAAACCATGACTCAGGAAGTAAAATATTGTGTTAAAAACCATCAAATGTCTTTAAAAAAGACAACAAACTAATTCCATTTAAAATTCGGGATTTCCTAATGGAACTGTTTCAAAACACTTTTATTAAGTCAAGGTAGCAACAGTACCAACTAATAAAACTGAAAATTAAAATCAGACGTGAAAGCCAGATAATGCCCTTAATCAGGACAAGAAGTATATGCCTTTGTATATTTTTATGTTTTGAAAATTACAGCTCATGTGATATTATTCATAAAAGCAAGACTGCATGCAGACTGTTTCTTATTAGCAGGGAATACTGATACGTTGCTTTTAAATGTCAAAGACAATATCGCACAGCCTTTGATTTTAAAGAGTTTCTAAACAAAGAAAGCTTCTCTGTGTTTGACGCTGAATTCTGGAATTAGTGCGTTTCATCTCTGGGCAGTGTTAGCGAAAGGTAACGCTGATGGCTGGGGTGCAGAGGCTTTGCGGCTTTGTACATCACGTTCCAGTCAGGTTCCTGTAGCTGTGATAATATGTGGAGGGTTTGCTTTCTCTTACACCTCCAGGTCTAGTCCACGACAGAGGCTCAATGAGGGGAGGGGGCCAGAGGCAGGAACTAAAACCGACGCTGTGGAGACCCTGCTCCACCGCTTGTTCCTTGCAGCTTGCTAAGCCTGCCTTCTTATAACTCTCAGGGCAATGTTCACAGTAGGTATCAATCCATCATGAGTTAAAACCATACCTTACAGACTTGGCTACTGGCCAATCCTATGTCGCCGTTTCTCTCAGTTAAGACTGTCTCTTCTAAGAGGTTCTCTCCTGCAGCTGCTGATGAGAGCAAATTCAGAGACTCACAGCTAAACGGAAGACACAGAGAGAGAGAGAGAGAGAGAGAGAGAGAGAGAGAGAGAGAGAGAGAGAGAGAGAGAGAGAGAGAGAGAGAGAGAGAGAGAGAGAGAGAGAGAGAGAGAGAGAGAGAGAGAGAGAGGGAGAGAGAGAGAGAGAGAGAGAGAGAGAGAGAGAGAGAGAGAGAGAGGGAGAGACAGAGAGAGAGAGAGAGAGAGAGAGAGAGAGAGACAGAGAGAGAGAGAGGGAGAGAGAGACAGAGAGAGAGACAGAGAGAGAGAGAGACAGAGAGAGAGACAGAGAGAGAGAGAGAGAGAGAGAGAGAGAGAGAGAGAGAGAGAGAGAGAGAGAGAGAGAGAAGAGAGAGAGAGAGAGAGCACCCAAATTAGAGGTCTCCACGGGGGCCTCCCCTTGCAGCTTGGGGAACCCCGACAAGTGGACAGCAGAAGACTTAGAGGAGCCGGAGCTCTCATGACACGAGGATAGCACGGCCCACACAAATCAACTAAGCAGGGAAAACAGACACTGAAGTAGTAACACGGAGCCTTGGCTGGGTCTGAGTTAGGTCCTACGCTATGCTTGTTAGTTTGGTGTTTCTGTGGGTCTCCTAACAGTGGGAGTGGGGGCTGTCTCTGACTCTTTTGCCTACTCTTGGGACCCTTTTCCTTCTCCTGGGTTGCCTTTTCCAGCCTTAATATGAGGAGTTATGTCTACTCTTATCATTATTTTATTATGCCCTGTTAGGTTGATATTTCTGTATTTCTGTCACAGAAAAAAAAATGCACTTTTTTTTTTTAAATTAGATGTTTTTGGATAAAGCAAACAAAAAGTACCAATATTTACTTTGAAGGTAGAGTTCAAACTTGAAAATTAAATTTTCTAATTGCAGATTTGAACATCTACACTGATTTCATACTCGATAGAATACAGATGACTTTAGTCAGTTTTCTGAGTTTCGAACTGCACGGATTTCACTCTCTACCAGAGTTTGTGAGTTGGCACTCAGAAACTGTTAGCAGAGTCTCAATAGTGACATCCTAGTTGATACTCCCACAATTAACTTCCAAAAGCCAGTGTATCAGGCATGTCCATCTGAGAATTCAATACATCAGATGATATTTTTCCGAGCTGGCGACCTGTTCCATGGCTGCTGCCATGTAGACTCTCTAAGGGGTCGGGATCACGTTGCCACTGGAATTGCTAAATATCAACTTACTTTTTACTTAATGAAAAAACATTTCATGCTTGTGGCCACCTAAATGAAAAGGGTTGTTTCTCAACTACCTTCATTCTAATTGAGTGTATCTGTAGTAAGCATATTTGCTCTCTACCAACTGATGGCCTTCCAATTTGTAAACAAATAAATATCTTAGAAGAAAAAAAACACAATGATATTGACATCTGAAAAGAATATTATTCAGTAACCGCTATTATGAATGATACATTATTTTTATTGTTCTATAATTTAATCTCTTACAAGTTTATATTACCTATATTTTTTTTTTTTGCAATATTGGGGATCAAACCTAGGACTTAGTTTATAGTAGCTAAGTGTTCCACCACCAAGCTATAGCTGAAGCCTTTATTGTCTACAACAGTGGTTCCCAACCTTCCT
Source organism: Cricetiscus sungorus (assembly GCA_030556225.1). Classification (NCBI taxonomy): domain Eukaryota; kingdom Metazoa; phylum Chordata; class Mammalia; order Rodentia; family Cricetidae; genus Cricetiscus; species Cricetiscus sungorus. The sequence continues at coordinate 1,872,565 of JANBXA010000077.1, read as the reverse complement.
GATGCTACAACACGTTAATACAAGTTCCCCATGAGGTCGTGACCCCCAGTGGAAATATTACTGAATTGCTACTTTATAACTGTAATTTTGCTACTGCTATGAATGGTAATATAAAAACCTGATATGCAGGATATCTAATAAGTGACCCAAAGAGGTCATGACCTACAGGCTGAAAACTGCTGATCTTTGAGAGCCACATACTCTAGAAGACGGCTTCGTAAACCCCTCCATATTATTTTCCTGGTACGGCATATATAGAGATGCACTGAGATGGAGTTCATTTATTGAGTTTGCCTTTAATCAAAACTTTGACAATCTGCCTAAACATACGTATTTTCATTTATGGAATCAGTGGCTATTATCACACTTATATTAAGATTATTATTATTATCACACTTATATTAAGATTTAAGCATCTTATGTGGTTATAGTTAATAGAGACCCAGCAAAGCATTTGGATGTCCTTTAAGAAGAAAGTGCTTAGGTGGACACACTCATATTTCTTCTGCTAAGAGTATACTCTACTTTAATTGACAGGTGATTGACACATGCCTATGTAGAGACCAAGCCTTCAACAACACAGTTGGTGTTTGCGGAGGACTACTGCTTGGTCTCACAATCATCGTTTTGTTGACAACTACACGAACAAATATTTGGACATGTTTTCATAACAGCAAATTATCTCTTCCAATTACTCTCCAATTTACACTTGTGTTACTATTAACAGCTAGATTGTCCTTTCACACAAATAATAATGGCCTCAACCACTAAAATGAAAATCAAAAGCAGGCAAAGCTTAGTTTTCTTAATACCGAGATGGAAATGTTAATTACAGAGGATATTGAAATATAAAAGAACTCCCTTTGCTGTCTCCAATCTCTTTTGAACTTCTCAGGGGTTTAAATATAGTGTTTACTTGGCAGATATTCATGTCTTGAAAATGAAGAAAAGTGAAAATACCACACCAAAATAAAGTCTCAGTTTGAGTAACCAACACTAATCTTCATCAATCATAGATGGATGCTCTCATTTAGGGATGCTCTCATTTCTACTAAAAGGTCCGCATTTAACTTAAAATTAATGTTTCCAGAAAATAGCTGATTTTATCTTGATAAAAATATTGTTGTCACAATAGATACTTGAATCTAAAAGACACTGTTCATGAGTGTTCTTTCTCCAAGTAATAGATTAGTATCAATTCAATTACAGAGACATATACACACACCTTTAAAATATTATGTGAAGTTTTGTGTAGAGAAGACTCTGTGAGATTAAAAAAGAATGGGTATTGTTTAATAGAAACATCTCATAAAAGAACTTAAAAATGCATTCATGAAATAGGATGAAAAGGAAAATATTATGTCAAGTGATTTTAATTGCCTTCTAGTGTTCTCACGAAACCCACTAAAATTGTATGCATAGTTGACAGTGTTGAGTATTTAAATTAAGAAACAGGAATGTATCACTAACAAAAACCCAAATTCACATGACTATACGCACTACAGAACAATTAATTTTTGCACAGTTGGATTTTCTAAAATGCGAGTGAGATCGTGCCACAGGTTGATTTGCAATTCTCCACTGTCCTTGGGCCTACACAGATTAGAGAATGAAGTGCCACTTGCATATCAGTTTCTTCTCTACCCATTCACTTAACGCCACAGTTCTAGTCAACCTGTTCCCTTTCCATCTGCACAGAAACACCAAGGACACATCTCTCTGGGGGCCTTTACAGCTCACTTCACTGACAGAACAGGACACAGGATCTTCCAATTGCTGTGTCTCCACAAAAGATAATTCTCTCGACTCCAATATAAATTGTGTTTCCCCACCGTCATTGTCCAACCTTTTTTTTTCCCTTCTCACAGATTGATCCACCTGATTTCACCATGTCTGTACAGATGTTAATAACCATCTTTTCCTGAATAGAAGTTCCAAGAGACTGGGTGCTTATACATACAGTCTTGGTGACAGAAGGGAGCAATGCAATCAACTTAAGTATTCGTTAAGTGAGAAATAAAAAATTATATAAATAAACATTTTCAGTGATTTAGTCCCATCAACATGAGTTATTTTGCAGGAAACTATGGAATCACAACCATATCAACTAAAGCCTCCTTAGTCATCTACTAACAAGCTACAGTAACTGCTTAGTTGGTTAATATGTTTCATAATACTTGTATTTGGTCTAGCTTTTGACAATGGAGGATAATGCTATTTTTATTGTAGATAAGGAAAATGCCTTTCCATAATGTTTCCTTAGCTCATGTTTCAATAATTGACTTACATTTAAAAGACTAACAGATACACCCAATTTTAGAACAACAACAACAAAAAACAACCCAGTTAATTCTCTTCAAAGAGCCTCCATAATTGAAAAATAACCTACATTACCTATAAAATAATCCATTGATAAAATTGCTTTGGAGGATGTGGTGCTATAGGTTAATGGTAGGGTGCTATGCTTATCAGCAAACAAAAAGACTTAGATTTGGTCTGCAGGACCAAATAAAATAAAATGAAATTTAAAATGATTATGTAGCTTCACTAAAATAATATTAAAAATATAAAACATACTAAGTATACCTGATGGAAGATTTTCACACATCCTTTAATAAAAACTCAGAAATACCAATTAAATGAATCTTGTATAATAAACAAAACATTTATTATTTTTAAGATAGACATTAAACGTCAAAGGAAAAAAGCCTTCTTGAATAACACGCATACAAACACACGTGCACACAAAGTCATCTATGTAGAAAAACATTAACTTGTTACAATGTAGCTTAAAAACTTGCAATTGAAGGTGATGACAACTGCCTTTCCCGATTGCATCTAACATAAATTTTAAAAAGTATTTATTAAAAAATTACACATTTATGAAAAAAAAATTTTCAACTAGTGTTCGTAGTTTCTTATTGCTTGCAATTCATCTAACCGACTTTCTGTATTGCTTAGATTTTCATATTTACTCACCAAAATATATTCTGCCTTGGGTGTTTTAAAATCTGTACTATGGGCTGTTCTAGCTTCAACAAGCTTGGATCCCCTACAAGAGAGCCACTTAGGAGAAACTTACCAGCAATCTCTACTATTAAGAAAGTTCAATAATAACTTCCCTCCTGGATCTTATCGAAAGTGGTTCTATACAGTGAACACGAGTTTCTACTGCTGGCAATTATAAGGAACAATATCTGGCCAAGTCGATGTCATCAATAATGAATGAATACAGTGTCCTTGTCCCTCATGGAGACGGACCGATGCATTAGTTAAAGCACAGGGAACAAAATATTTCAGTATTAAAAGTGATATTATTGTATTCCTTTCACAGACTTGGCATCAACTCTTGTGTGTGTGTGTGTGTGGGGGGGGTGATGAGTTTTAAATGTCCAGGTTAACCAACAGTTGGTGTGGGCCCATTTTGAAGGGACAGAGGCTTACGGGCTGTGTGATTTTAAAATCTTATTTTCCCTGCATGTGAAATCACTGTCAAAGGTTTGCTTTTTCTTTGTAAATCATGCTTGAATTCGCCTGCAGGATCAAAAATATCTGTGCTCCTGTTCTCCAAAACCCAGAGAACAGCAGTGAGCCAGCTGGCACAGCCCGCTGGCTGCCTGCCATTGTCGGCTGAGGTTGCAATGTGGTCCTGAGGGAACAAACAATCATGAATTCTGTTTAACTAGAGCCGTAGAATGGCATTTGTTTCTTGATGGACTGTGGGTCCATTACTAAGACAAACTGGATTAAAGCCATTCAGATCCTACTTTCTGTGACTCTGAGAAGATCAGAGAGCTGAGGAAGTTTTCAGAATAGAGACTGTGTTTGTTTGTCAGTCTTTGACATAATGATAAAACAACCAAAGGCACGGCAAACATTCGGAAATCCAGGAACCAACCTTATGATTATTATTTTAATCATTCCCTCCCCCCTTTAGAACTGAGCTGTTTAGCTTGCTACAGGAATTCCCTAGAGGTGAAGTGATTATCAGTGTTTTTGTTAGGTGTTTGTCCAAGAATAGCAGTACTTATTAAGGCACTTCTAACCTCAAAACAGGGTATGAAGTAGGACATGGCTTATTTCAATTTCACAGATGAGAAGGATGAGGGTGGTTCAAATAATCCACTCAGCACTGCAGTATGAGGAACGCATTGCCACAGTGGGAAGTGTTTGTAAACCATCATTACTGACATGTAAGCATTCATGAATGCCTTAGGACACCGGTTGGTCATGTAAGACCTTCCAGTTTGCAATGTCCATCTTCTCAAGGATGAAATGAGGAAGACTGACTAGGCTGGAGCTCAGCGTGGCCATTGCAGTTGACTCATTGTCCATCTTGGTAATTTCAGGTGTACCCAGGGAAATGACTTGTGTTTACATAACACAACATAAGAGGACACCAAATGCTTGGCCCTACATGTTCCAGACATCATAATACTTCCAGGTGGAAAAGGAATGCTTCCAAATGTCTAATTTGAAGCTTATCTTTACTTATTGATAGGTCAGTGATAATTCTCGAAGAGCTGGGGTTGATACATGTAGTGTCCTCACACAGAGGCTGCCTAGAGCACTCAATACATTATACAGATTGGAGTGTAACTGAGATTGTCAACGCTTAGGATGTCACTTGACTAGGTGTTCAGGTATAATCAGACCCCTCGTAAGGGATCAGGATGAACCACAAAAAGTCACAGCCGGCCATGTATTCAGCCTTGCAAAGTTTCATGAAGCAATGAAGCTACCCATTTTCAGATTGGTTTAGATCCAAGCCTTGTATGTAAACAATGCAAATGAAACAAAGCAAAACCAAACACGTAACTGCCTGTGACAGTTACCACTGCCCTATTAGCAGGATCTAGGCTCAACCATGAGACAAACGTCTGTGTAGGTCTGAGGAATTACCTACTTCAGGTTAACCTCTTGGCATGCCTGTGGGGGATGTTCTTAATTGGATGCACTGGAATGTGAAGACTCACTCTGATTATGGATGGTTCTCTCATAGGCTTGGATGCTGGACAACATAAAAGGGAAGAAACAAGCTGAGCAAGAACAGTTACTGTTTTCTTCTTCCTGCTTGTGGAGTCAATAAGATCATCTGCCTCAAAATCCTTCTCCTGGACTTGCCTACCACAACGGGCTGAACCCTTAGACCACGTTCTAAGATAAAGTTGTTCTCCCTAGAAGTACCTTCTGTCAAGACATTTTATCACAGGAACAGCAACAGTAGCTAATACAATTACTAAAAGGACTCTCATTCCTAGGAAGTATAATCTTAAGTTGGCACTTTTGAACTGAAGAGAAAAGAAATGTAACCATTATTTTAAGCGCAAAAAAAAAATCATTAATACTATGCTGGTATTTGACATATGTTAAGGACAAATAGGCCCAAATATTACTCAAGTGATATATTTAAAAAGTGCAATGGCTTCCATGTGTCGCTTATTAATTTATTCAGGATGGTGTTACAGATTAATTTAAAGGGTTTGCTGCTGTTTATATGAAATACATGTAACAAACGTAAGTTTAAAATTGACTGTGAAAATGTTTGTCTTTAGGGGACTGTGAACATAGTCATAGATTTACTAAGTTTAGGATGAAGGGGTTTGTGGATTAGATTTAAGGGTCTGAGAATGAGGGAAGATAAATTATGATTCTGAATATTTTTGTTAAAAGGGACTAACTGCAGAAATTGCTATTTTATGGGTTGAATAACAATTTCCCTGTTATTCGTTTAAAAATAGCAGACAGAAATTAAACAATTAAACATTACTATTCTTACCTTTTTTTCATATTCATCAAGGAGAATAATTCAGATTCAGTTTTTCAGATTTTTAATATCTTAAAGGATATCATATGTTATATTAATTTAAGTAAAAAGTTAAATGTCTTTCATATGCATGTTATAAATACTTAATGGAACTAGCATTAACTCTAAAATTCTGAGTTTTCATGAGGCTACATGAATGGGAGACATATTCTTTCTTGGCGTGGATGGCTTAGCTATTTCCAATTATGCCAACAATATTATGTTTCAGAAGATGTATATCTATGGTCTTATGAAGAACAACATTCAGATCAAACTGGAGTAGCTATAAGTAAAATGTTTTGTAACAGAGTTATTTTTCTTCACTGATTTCTCTCTTGCTCCATCTATCATCTATCTATCTATCTATCTATCTATCTATCTATCTATCTATCATCTATCTAATAACTATCCATCCATCATCCATCTATCTATCTATCTATCTATCTATCTATCTATCTATCTATCTATCATCTATCATCTATCTATGTATCTATCTATCTATCCATCCATCATCTATCTATCTATTATCTATCTATCTAATATATGTATCATCTATCTATCTATCATCTATCTAATAACTATCCATCCATCATCCATCCATCTATCTATCTATCTATCTATCATCTATCATCTATCTATGTATCTATCTATCTATCCATCCATCATCTATCTATCTATCTATTATCTATCTATCTAATATATGTATCATCTATCTATCTATCATCTATCTAATAACTATCCATCCATCATCCATCCATCTATCTATCTATCTATCTATCATCTATCATCTATCTATGTATCTATCTATCTATCCATCCATCATCTATCTATCTATTATCTATCTATCTAATATATGTATCATCTATCTATCTATCTATCTATCTATCATCTATCTATCTATCTTCTATCTATCTATCTATCTATCTATCTATCTATCTATCTATCTATCTAAACACAAAAGAGTACCTTCACTATTTCCCCATGTAATATACCCAAAGGATTCTTCCTGGTTGCTTCCCATATACTTGTTTTCTCTCTGACGTGTCTCTTCAGTGTTTTATTCTTGTGAGTGAGAACACTGCATGCGTTGTTAGGTTTGGCAGTGGAAGGTGGCCAGGTCTTTATCTGAAGGGGGCAAGCGAGGATGAAAGTGTGCAGGAAAGAGCCACACCATTCTAAGTGCATCGAAGCGCACAAAAAGGAACTGTACAATACTAATACCACCCCAAACAGTTTGGAAATAAAGACTGATAGCAGAACTTTATGACAGGTGGATTTGGCTTTCTAGAAACAAACTCTTCATTCATTGTTACAGTTAAGATAGGGTGTCTTAGTTACTCTTCTATTGCTGTGGTAAGACATCATGACACAAAGACAAGCTACTAAAGAAGACACGTAACTTGGGGCTTACGGTTTCTGAGAGAGTCCGCGGGGCGTGGAGGCATGCCAGCAGGCAGGCGAGCACAGAAGCAGCTGAGTGCTCACACACCATTAATTACTGGAGTTATGGAGAACTAAAGGAATAATGTGGGCCTTGGAAACTCAAAGCCTGTCCCCGCTGACGAACCTTCTCCAACAAGGCCACGTCTCCCAATCCTTCCCAAACAGCTCCAACAACGTGGTACCAAGTAGTCAAATACATGAGCCTGTGGGGGGACATTCTCATTCAAATGACCACACAGACTATATAAGAAACTGGCTCTGTGCACGACATAGCATCTGCCTTTAAAACATGAGATGTGCCTCCGGTTTCATACTTGAGAAGAGAAAGGCTCAAATTCAGTAGCCCTCCTCTGCTTGTCAACTGGTTGCCTGGGTTTCCTTCACTTTTTCCATCTATTTTCTTTTACCTGCATCATTGCCATTTTGTAATGAGGGCTTCCATGGAGTGGTGCAGACGGGATACATCTAGATTTTGATTCTGCACATGGCAGTTCAGGTCTACATGACCATAGAAAGCATCCTGGTGGTTAATGTAACTTTTATGATTCTCTGTGCATAGCACACTTAGAATTGGCTGTCATTTTCAAGTATTTTAGGGTCCCCTACAGCTTCAAATGCAATATTTCGAAATGTAGCAGAAAAACTGTAAGTCAACTGTGGAATTCCCTTTCTTTTTTTAAAACAGAATTACATATATTTAAAACTTGTAATAACCAAAATGAAAATGATTCTGTAACGACATTTTGTTTTTTCCAATCAAAATGCTGCATTTCAAAGCACAGACATGTCTTTTCAGATTCTGCTTATTATGTGGGTGGTACACAAATGTAAACTCTTCGGTACTACTAAAACAAATATTTTACAAAAAATTGAAGAGTTTTTGTTGTTTTATTTAATGTTGATTTCTTAATTTCTTATCCTAAATGCGATAAATTAGTTTCATGAGTAAGCTTTTATTATCTTTTCTCGATCTGTAGTCAAGGATCTGATTTCTCAAAAGAATTCATTTTATTATGAGTAATTCGTTTTGCTAAGTAACAATTTTTAATGTGTGGGGTTTTTTTTATTCTTAGAGAAAAACTGAAAGGACATATTAACATTTCTGGCTAAAATAATCAACATGTTAATTTTTTAATTTTAATTTTTTTAACTGGGAAAATTCAGTACATTCATAGTATACCATATTTTATTAAATATGAATACATTTTAGAACATTTATACCAATTCAATTAACAGGAATACTCCTTAACAAGTAAACATTTCATAAATATATATTGTTATGGTGTATAACATATATAACATAATGTTTTATACACAATCGTGTTGTGGACTAGCTTAATCAAGCTTATGTGTTTGTCTATCATTAACATTGTTAGTGACAAGACTCAAATTGAACCTCATCAATCTTCAAACGTGTAACATATAGTTTTAAGGTATAGAAATTATGGTATACAATCAATGCACTCATTTAATCTAGTCTTTAATGTGAAGTTTGTGCCCTGATTAACATCTTTTCAGTATCCCTACCACTCATCGTGGAACTCTCCAAATAGTTTAGGCTGGCTAGCCAGAAAGTCCTTGCAACCAATTTCTCTGTATCCTGGTGTGCGTTTCATGGGTTATCTACATAGCGCAAAGTAAATTCCAGTCTTAAATATACCTGTCCCATAAGGCTATGTGTTTATTTGGGAGAAGCTATTGCTTCTCACTTCCCCAATTTTAACAGTACTCATACTGAGCTGTGTTCAGACGAAAGCTTTTATATTAGTGCCTCTATCTCATAATATCTCAGACTTTATAAGATCTGTCTTCGTCCTTTTAATTTATGAATAGCCAGAGAACGTTAGAATTTTCCTCAATACAGATGGAAAAGAACATGCCTAGATGAACTGGCTATAAAAGTTACCCTTAAAATTGATTCAAATTTTGCATTAAGTAGGGTTTCTAAAGAGTGCAGTTTTAAAATATGATTGTTAAGGTGATGATATAGTTCAGTGACACAATATATGTTGTATGTCCAAGGTTTGGTTTGGATATATGTGCAGCAAAAGAAAGGATAAAAAGTATGTGGCTGAGAAATTTTGATTCGTTTAGATTCTCAATAACTTTTTCAGTGTTAGACAACTACATACTTAATACCTATTAACCCCCTCAAAAAATATGTTCCAGGCCATAAAATAAAAGAGGAAAAATAGATTACGATGAGAACTATGACTTAGATTTAAAGAGGGCACAAAGTTGCCATTATTGCGACTGTTGCTATTAACAAATTGCTTATAAATTCTCAGGAATTGTTCTCCCTCATTTGCACCTGCCCAGTCTATGCGGGATGACTACTGGCTACGGTGATGGGATTTGCAATGAAGGCTGGACAACACTCTGGATGTTTTACTTCATGAGCAGAGCAATTCATCTGAGAATTTAGTTAATGTAATGACAGCATTGCAATAACATTGGATATCTTATTTTTCTAATACAAAACTTTGACATAAGTACGCCTGGGGGTCCATTTTCAAAGTGACTCTTACTCTTCATTGCCCTTGCTGTTATGCAGCATTAAATGTTTTTCCTTGGGGAGAACCGAGTGAACGGATGTGCACATGAGTTACACACAGACTCACATCTTACAAGCACCACGTTAAGCTTCACTTTCTTTCCAAGTACCACTCCATGAACCTATTACTTTACTGAATGCCATGTCAGTCCATTAAAACAAGGTGTTAACTTTCTACAGAGAACCATTTCTTCTCTCTGTCAGAATCTAATACTCTGGGAGCTTCCATGTTAAAATATATGTTCGTCGATGGGGTCAGGGAGGTGAGCTAAGAGTTTGCCTTCTGAGCCAGACTATGGTTGAAACAGATTCTCAAGACCAACCTCCAACATAGTGTGTGGCCTAGGTTCAACTTAACATCCATTTCCTTTGCTCTTGCACATACTGATATAATGTTAGAATTAATTATAATGGCTAATCCCTGGGATGTTGGTCAGCAAGCTATTTTCCTTTTTTTAATTTAAATCTGAAACAAGGTTGTTTTACATTTCAATCCCAGTTCCCTCACCATCTCATCCTTCCTTATCACCTCCACCAAACCCCAGCCCATCCTCTTTATGATCCCCAGGTAGGGTGAGGCCCTCCATGGAAAGTCTTCAGAGTCTGTCATCATTTGGGGCAGGGCCTAGGCCTCCCCCATGTGTTTAGCCTGAGAGAGTAAAAGGAACAAGATCTCCCAACCAAATTGGGAGCATGGAGGGAGGGGAGTGGGAGTTAGGAGAGAGAGAAGGCAAAAACAGTGGGAGAAAGGTGGGCATGAGGGAACAGGAAGATTCAGACAGGGGAAGAACAGAGTAGAACAAGAAAAGAGATACCATAATAGAGGGAGCCATTCTATAATTAAGGGGAAATCTGGCACTAGGGAAATGCCCAGAGATCTACAAGAATTCCCTGCCATGATAGCGAGATTGACAACTACCTTATATGCCAAGCTTGTTTTTTTTTTTTTTTAAGTTTAGAACTCAACGTGCCATATACTCTGAATACTAATGAAGTCATTCTTATGAGAAGAATGGTACATTTCCAAGCTAAAATATTTAAATATGGTATGTTCATAGCAATTAATCAAAGAAAAGAGGGTAATATATAGGCTCACATTTTTTAATCATGCAAAACACCCTTCCATTTAAATCATACTGTTTGATTCAAGTTCAGAAAGGATTCATTAAATCCACAATTCAGTATATCTTACAAGATATTGAAAGACAATCAAGCAGACTACCTTGACCCTGAATTCACAGCAAGGAGACATAGCTGATACTCACGAAGAGTAACAAAAACAGAAGCCAACGTATAAATATCTGATGTAGTTGTGAACTTCTTCACTGTTATCTTAGATGTTCTGCTATCTCTTGAACATATTTTACATATAGAAAAGTGACTTTTAAAAAAATTCTCAGCACTTAACCCCCCACCCCCCAAGGAGTGGCTCGGCAGATTCAGTAAGCCATTCTTGAGAGTCATACACAGTAGGGTGAGCCTGATACATTTAAGTAGCCTTCACTCAGGGGATCCTTGGCAAAATAACCCAATGGGTACCAATAGAGCTGCAGTCACTGGCCTTCCCCACAAGCACAATTCAAATTGTCACAGATCTCTCTGAAATTCTCTGGGCTTCCTTTCATCTTGCATTCATGTTCTAAATTTTGACACATCTTACAACATTTGAAGAGCTACCCAAATAGACTTCTAGATATAAGTAAATATCCAAAAACTATTATTTCACTGTTACTACTTAAAAACCCACTAAAATCTAATACAGCTACTAAATACCTCAATAAATCTGCTTCAGGTTTCCATTTGATTAGATGGCATTAAGAATCATGCACTTTTAAAGCTTTTCTTGGATAAACTTCTACCTTATATAACGTCTACGGGGAGCCCAGAAAGCCTCGGGTTGAGCTGAATATTTGCATCAGCCAGTGGCTAGATTTTGTATTTTTGATCCAAATAATGAGTGTCTGTAAACCTGTTTTCATATAAAAAGGAAGATGATGATACATAACGCTGTTCTACTGAGGAAAAAAAATGTGCAAAACCATTTTACACAGTGTAAATGGAAACTCATGCTTGTGGTTATTAGTTATTGGTACCCCCCCCCTAAAATCATGCCAATTTCTTTAGAAATCAGGGCATATCAAGAATCCATTTTGTGCCTGATGACCTGATTGATGAAAACCAAACAAACCAAGGTAATCAATAAAGTAAGCACAAGGAACACTTGGTTCTGCTTACCATATTATGACACAGGCGAGAGGATAAGGACATGGAGAATCAATATAATTGAATCTCAACAGAACAATAAACAGCCAGTAGAAACTCATGGGGTTAATGCTGACATCATTCGAGCCAATGGTTGCGTTTCACCTAAGCATTGAAGGTGAAGAAATACTTAAACAGGCATAGAAGAAAGAGTCTCAGTTTGGAGGTGGAGAGATGGTAGAAATGCTAACAATTTTGGGAGAATGAGAAAGCTGGAAGAAAGGGAAATTTCCAAAAAGAGGTTTCTAAAAAGGAGGGAGACAGTGCTGGGATGAGAGACGCCCGAAGAAATTGCAATTGATAAAACTGTGCAGTAAGGAAAGGGAAAACTATAAGCTCAGTGAGAAAATGCACTGGTTATGCTTAAAAAAAAAAACTCTGAAATATAAATGAGGTATTACTTATTATTAAATTACTGCTAATTTTCTCTGGTAATTGGACTAATGTCCTTTTAACTATCTATCTTAAGTAATCATTGATATTAGAAGTTATTTTACAAATAATGGTTTACATTTTCAAAATCAGTGCTTTGCAGTCTAAATCAGAGTAGCTAAAATAAAAATAAATGTATTATATTAACATTCAGTATTTCAGCCTATGAAAATTGTTAGTCTCCTGTGTTCAATAACTTTTATTTCAATATATTGCAATATCGTGGGTTCTTTATGATGCTTCCAAACACTGATCAATATTAACCTCCAGATTCTGGTGACACTTTTCCCCACACTATAGACATCTCACATAACTGCTATAAGAAAAAATGATGGGGCTGTCCATCTGTATATGTGTTTTTCTTATTGGTTGATGAATAAAACACCTATTGGCCAATAGCCAGGCATTGGCAGGGCCACAAGACCAGGAGAAGGCTGGAGAGTGGAGGCACAGAGAGGCCACCAGAGAGAGACACCATATAGAGACTGGGGAGATGATGCACCAGGCATTCGCTGGTAAGATAAGGCCATGTAGAAATACTTAGATTAGTAGTTATGTGTTAATAATAAGACAGAGATACCCCATAAGAAGCTCTAGCTATCGGCCAACAGTTTACTAATTAATATAACATCCATGTGCTCATTTGGGCCTGAAGGGCAGTGGGACCAGGTGGAAGAGAAGACTACAAAAAAAAAGTTCCTTTCTAAGCTCATATGAGGCTTTAATTTTTCATCTCCTTTATGAATACTAACCAAGACTTTTCTTCACAAGGCATACACCCATCCACAATCATTTTCATCCTGCCAATGTATGGTATGAGCTTCCCTTAATTCACATGGTCCTCAGCTGGGGGGATGTCCTATGTCTGTTTATCCTTAACTTGAGCGCTTTGGAATCACAAGCTTTTGACACTGTGTTTAAAAAAAAACTCAGAGTATCTTCTCTGAAAACATGCTTATGCAAATGTACACACTTGATTTTACATACAATTGCAGAGAAAAAAATTCCAAATTCTTGTGGAAACGTGATCTGTGGTATAGACAAAAATCTGAATTATGACTAGTGAGATGTCTCAGTGGGTAAAATTATTAGCCATGTAAGTCTGATGACCTGAGCCAGATTTTCAGAACCCAAGTATTTGAAACATGAACCAGTCCATTAAAATCTCCTCTGCACATATACATAACCACACATAAACACTCCACACATCCACACAACCACATGCACACAACCACTCATGCACACACATAACCACACAGACACTACACACACACACACACACACACACACACACAGAGAGAGAGAGAGAACCACATACACCCATAACCACACATACACAACCACACACAATACTAATATGTAAGTCAGTAATTTCAAATAACTGAATTAATGCTTGATAATCATCACACACCAAAATAGGAATTCAGTATATACTTGAGCATGAATTAACCATAGATAGTCAGCTAATTTTCTATTGGTTTAGTAACACTAAATCAAGCAGGCACTCAGAGAACTGAGAAGAAAATTGGTGGGTCTCAAGAGAGGAAACAGAAAAGGATTTGGAAGAAAAACAAAGCTTTGGCCTTAGAGATGAACATAATTGTGTCTGACTCCTTTTTTGGTAATACACATTTACCTTTTTAATTGTTTCTTTTAAATTTGAGATTATAATGTAAACACATCATTTTCCCCTAACTTTCCTCTCACCAAATCCTCCCCTCCTGCTCCCCCTTGCTCTTTCAAATTCATAGCCTCTATTGTTTTAATTCTTACATACATATATGTATTTATATATACACATTTGTTCCCAAACACATAAATACAGCCGTCTTTAGTCTGCATAGTCTTTATGGAACAAAATGGCACATCCATACACATTTGAGAAAAGATCAATATTAAAAAAAAAAAAACTAGTTATATTTTAGTGATGAAGAAAGGCATAAATGTTGCAATAGCGTTTTAGTGTTTCTGGAGAATGTGAATACGAGTCAATACACACACATTCAGAAACACTGGTATAAGCTATTGAATGGGACAAAAAGCTAAATCAGAAGGACACTTGCTCATACAACTAAGAGAGGAGATAAGAGACAGGCAACTGTGATGAGGCAGAAAATGTGTCACAAGACATCTCCTCAAGTCCAGTGAAAACTCCTTCTAATCCTCCACATATCAGCTGGCCTATTTTTGTTTGCTAGATACAGGTAGCCAGAGCCTCTTACAAATAATGTGCAAAGATGATGAAAACTTGAATACCTTAACCCTACGGTAGGGTTAAGGTAGGGTTTGCTTGTCTACTATGCCTCTAAAGTGTCCGTTTTCTTGAATGAAATACAAAATGTGTAGCCTAACCCTTCTCTCTGGAAGTATTTTGTGAGTCTTCCCTGGCTCTTTAACTGCATTATGACCTCCCCGAATGGGGGGGTAAGGGGGGAGAGAAGCCATTTGAAGACAGCTTTCTAGTGTGTCATATGGATTCAGGCTGACTTTGCGCTAGGCAACGCATAAATATTGTGTATCAGAAACATTTGGAGAATGCACTAAATAAAAGAGATCCTCACATATCAGGGTCAGGGTCTTAGATACAGTTTAACTGCAGATTTGTTGTCTCAATATAGCGGGCAATATTTAGGTGACCGTTAATTTTAATGTATTGTATCAGATATCTTGCAAGTTTCCTAATCAGCTTTCAGGGGGATGAATGCCATTTAGAATGCTCATGCTGATGTGTTTCTTTGCTGAAAGTGAAAGCAAATAGAAAATATTGAGAAGTAAAGGCATTTTCCCACGGTATCATTTTCTAGAGAAGCGATGGCAGGCCAGGTGCTTCGTGGAGGATAGCTTTCAGAGCCAACGGCACTCACTCTAAATTCATGAGCCCTTAGTGCTTCCCTTTCTTACGTCAGATAATAATATATTTACAGACTCCCCGTCATACAACAAAGGTGATCTTTTTTTTTCCTGACACATTTCCAGAGGCCTGGAAGTTAGCCCAAGTTTTGTCTACTTGCCAAAGGCAACACGTTTGCTAACAACGTGGATGGGAAAAGCACATAAATCACGCTAAAAATAAAATCAAATCAGTGTTATGAATTGGGCCACCTGTGAGAGATGGTTGGCTACCTTCTTAATAAAAAAAAAAGTAAGAAACATTCTGGGACAACACCAACCTGAGCTGCCCACGTCTCTGCTAATCCAGAGCCTACGCAGTCTTCAGATATGTGCAGAGAAATCACCTCGACATTATTGTTTCAACACATAACCTCTAACAGCAAATTAGAGCTTGTTTCCATCCCAGCTCGAGTTACTGAATTGTCTCTTCTTTTTCCAAGACAGGGCTTCTCTGTGTAACAGCTCTGGCTCTCCAGGAACTCTCTTTGGAGACCAAGCTGGCCTCTAACTCACAGAGATCCCCTGCCTCTGCCTTCCAAGTGCGGTGACTAAAGGCCAGTGCCACCACCACCTTTTCTAGATGATTCTTCAAGACTCGACAGTTGGAAAGTATTGTGGTTCTACTCAAAACCCAACCGTGATTTTCCCTGCATCTCAATCAGAATAAAAGCCAACAAGTCCAGTGCCATACAGACCTGACTGGCTTTGCTTGGGCTTCCTCAGCTCCCTGTTTTGCTGTGAGGGTGGAGGCGTTGGACCACTATGACTGTGCCTCTGCTTCAAACTCTTATACACATCTGTGACTTGTATTGGCTGTCCACTTTGAGAATGCACCCTTCTTTCATACCCTAACCAGACACACAGTGTAAACAGATGAGAGCGAGGCAGTCACATCTTACCTTGGACTAACAAATTTGAGTTCAGTAAGGTTCCTACTACCAAAACCACACACGAAGTGCAGGAGTTAGAGGGAGATTGGAAATGAGTATGACAGGCATGGGGTAAACCAAATCACCAAGGCTAATTCACTCAGCAGTATCCACTGGTGGTCTGTGCATGCTTCCTTCACTGTGTCCTGTAAGTTAAGCATCCAGGGTCTGAGAGAAACAACACAGAAAGCATCCAGCATCCTACAGAACATGAGCACAGCCTGAGTCAGTGTGTTGGTGTGGTAAACATGGATTCTTCATTGATTTAATAACGTAATTTAATGCACTTTTGCTGGAAGAAAAATAGAGAAATGTACACAGTATCTTGGGAACTTTTGACAGTTACTTATTCTCAAGTGAAAAAAAAATCACGTAATCAGAAATACTTATAAAAAACAATACTTGTTTGCATTTCTCTTACAATTTTGCAATTTTATCTTTATCTACAAGATCTGTTTTTCAGACAGATTTTGAAGATGTGTTTTCACACCTAGAGAATGTAAGATCACAGACAGTTCCCATTACAAAGAAACAAACAAGAAAAAAAACCTACGTTGTTATGATTTTGAGAGGATACATGTTATCAAAATAATTGGGGAAGAATCCTAAGTTAAAATTGTAGCAACGTTTATTTAGAGCATTTCTCTAAGTCCTACTTCAAATTTCCTTCAACTAAATTTGGTCTCATTAGTATCCTTGTGTATTCGATATGGATCTGTAATATACTTCTTTGAAATCAGCTAAGTATTCAACATTTTCAGACTTAAGTTATACCCAGGGTTTCCAAAGATATAGATAGGTTACAGAGTCTGCTCAAAGGCCTCTACCACACAATGTTTGCCGACCCTTGACATTTCTAGAGGAAATGCGAGAAATCTTTGTTTCTTTTGTAGCATGGAATGGAACCTAGACCCTATGGGTATGCTGGACCAGTAATTTTCCACTTAGCTACATATCTAACATCTTTTTTTTTTCTTTCTAAGTTTCTGTTTTCTGTAACAGGATCTCACAAAGCTTCCAAAGCAGACCTTCATATTGGGAGCCTCTTCCCTCAGCCTCTCAAATAGCAGAAACTACAGTCATTTGCCTGCAGGGTCTTCCAAAAAAAAAAAAAACAAAAACAAAAACAGTACACAGTTTAAGAGTCATCTAACAGGTCTAAAATTACATACAGTCTTAGTGACTGCCTGTGGAAATGCCATCCATACAGATTTTGGAATTAAAGTATAGTAGAGTCACTGGGAAATGCTAAACAAAGTATTTTAACCATGCATGTCTATACTACCTCAAAGATGTCTAACTAAGTATTTTATTTTCTCTATTCACCATAGAGGGGAATCTATTATCGAAAGAGCAAGGAACAGAAAAGGCATTGATTCAAAGTAAACATGTTTGTTCTAGCAGTCTTTGATGTATCCTCTCAGCCATTCAAATACTGTCAAATACTGTCATTTTATGAGACAAAAGACACACTGGTCATGAACCTCTTATGTAGCTCAGGGTGACCACGAACTGATTCTCCCCAATCTCCCTTGCATGTACAGTGCTGCCAGGGATGTACTGTCATATCTAGTATATCTAATCCTGGGTTCAAATCCGGGGTCATGTGAATGCTAGGCAGACATTTTAGCAACCTGAGCTATAGCTCCATTTTTTTTTTATTTTAAAATATTTCACTACATTTTTTATTTTGTTTATTTTAGTGTATTGTGTTTCTTATTTTATTTATTTTAGTGTGTATGTGTGTGTGTGTGTGTGTGTGTGTGTGTGTTTGTGGGTGTGTGTGTGTGTATGTGTATGTATGCAGGTGAGTGTGTCAGTGAGTTCAGGGGAATGACCTCCAATAAACATACTTCAAGCATCTATTAGTAAAGCCAAGTACTATGGCACTGAAGATAACATAGGCCATAAATAACACCCCCATCCCCTGTATCTGATCATTTCTGTTTCTAGTGGTTTCTTAGAATATTTAACAAATAAATACACAGTGACAAAATGAAAGAGCATTATGGGGAACTAATGGGCGGTAAAGTTTTCGTAAAGAGATCAGAAACAGCCTTGATGACTAAAGTGCACGTCTGCAGGATGAATCAAGTTTGGGTTGGAAAGAATCTCTTTAAAATTGTCTTTGATACAGATGTATCCACAGGTTGTACTTTGTTGCTTTTCCTCTATCTGCTTCATCCACTGTCCTAACTCTTCTTCTGAAGATAATTACTGACCTCTGCTTACACGGGTTTTGTGTCATCCCAGGTCAGAGGAATCTCCCTCTGTGTGCCATATTATGATGACCAATGAGAGATCCACGCTTACCTTAGAAAAACTCAGACACTGTCTAGTTTGTATGGATTTTTCAGAAGACTGGTCCTTTTTCTGTTCAGCAATATATAATAAGGTTTAATAGTGTGTATTCAAGGCCAAGTACTGTATCTGTCTGGGAAATACACATGGAAAAAACATATTTTCTAACCTTGGTGGACTTATTGACTAACAAGTGATGGTCATATAAAGAGATAGTTACAAAAAAAAATAGGTAAATGAAATGCTAGAAAATAATCAAGCATATTACAGAAACTTTGAAGTAAAGACACAGGATAAGAGACTTTATTTGAGGACTATATAGTGAAACTGAATGATACATGATGGGTGCCACATGCACTAGATAAGGTGGGGCATGAAAAATATTCACAGAGGATGAACAGCAAGGATATTCTTAGACTAATAAATGATGAAGAGATCCTAGGCCAGTAAGTCATAAGGGGGCTTGTAGACCATGATAATTGTTTTTATTAATATTTGAAATCCTAAATGCTTCTGCTCGGTCTTCACTGTGGGTTTCATAGACAAATGCCCCATTCAGTGCTTTAAAGGAAGAGAACGAGTTACTCTGTGTAAACTTTCTCTGTTCTACAAGGGGGAATTCAAGCTACTGAGCCTATCTACACAAAAGGCAGCATGAATGCTACCAGCCAAAGCTCTCATCGGAAGCAGAGCCACACGTCATTGATGGACAATGTTGACAGATGGACTGTGGACATTAGGAAGAAAAACATAAACATGACAATTTACACAAAACGACCAACATACGAACATGGCAAGATAGTGTAATTTTGACAGAGGACTCATTACATTTTAGACATTTATAGTTAATACACAGAAATATACTGCCAATGCAAATTCCCATCTTTTACACTGTAGCCATAAGCCAAAGATATATTAAACACATTCCTATTCATTGAAAAAATTACAATGCTTTTAAGGAGGTATTTCTCAGTTTAGGTTGTGGGGGTGCAAGTAAGGCTCAGTGTGTAACAGCGCTTGCTGAGTTTGAAAAGGAACCAGATTCGGTTCCCAGCATCCATGTCTGGTGACTCATAACTGCCTGTGACACCAGTTCCATGTAATATGATGCCTCTTCTGTTCTTCAAGAGGACCTGCACCCACAAGATGCATGTATGTATGTATGTATGTATGTGTGTATGTAGGTATCTGTCATATACACACATATATAATACACACATATATTATTACATATATATGATATATAACATATATTCAAGAATATACACATAAATAAATCTTTTACAAATAGCCTAAAGGTTATTACATTATTGTAGTGTCATCTTGGTAGTGACTAGGATTTTTAAAAATTAACCTAGGTAAATATTTTTTTTTAAAGAACTAGGTAACCAAACTATCAAGTGTACTATAAGCAGAAATACTTCTTAGGTTATTTGTTCTTATTTTATATGTGTATATCTTGATTATGTAGTAAGCTTAAATGTCAGTTAAAATGTTACAAAATATTAGTAGATTCACCAATTAAACTTTCTATATCAAATATTTTCCTTCTTGTTATCTTCTTGGGAATTAAGAAGTGATAAAAAAAATATTGGTAAATCATGTAAAACTCATTTTAGTTTCACCTGAACTAAAACTCAAAATCAGAATACGCATGCATGCATAAAAGAAAATAAAGAACTTGAATGTTACTGATGAGAAATATGTATTAACCTATCACTTGCAGGCCAGCATAGCTTAGCAAACATAGCTCCATTACAAAAAAAAAAAAAAAACATATTGTTATTATTAAGCTTATAGAGACTCTTAGGGAAGGGCAAAAATAAGCCACTTAAGATTGATGCTTTAATTATCACTTAATAACTGCTGCCCCAGATTCAATGGCAGTGTGGTTTCACATGGAACAATGAGCATTTATGAGCACCTGTTTGACTATCACAGGATGACCTAGGTAGGCTTGCGTTATTCTTTCTTGAAACCAGGATATGAAACAAGATAAAGGCAAAATAATTTCCGGTTAGTGTTTCAAGACCCGTGTTGTCTAAATGATAATCGACACAAAATGATTTGTTTTATTATGTTCTCTGTATTTATTTACCTTTGTCTCAAAATCTAAATTAGAATTTTGTAGGATATAATAAAAATATGCTCAAGAGGAAATTACATTGGAAAAAGTCATTATTGTGATTAAAAAAAAAAAAAACCTCTGCATTCACTTACATCCATAAAAATAATAAAATCGGGTGAAGGCATGCACTTAATTCTCTCAGAAGTTAGAAAAAGAGAGAAAGTTTGCTAAGATTTAACAAATTATGCATGCGAAGTGTATATAGGTTAAATCTCAACACATAATAATGGAGAATAAAAATATTCATCTATGAAGCATTCAAGAGTAGATCTCAGTCTCTGTAGAGCATACAGAGATAGTTTTCATTCACTTCATGCTCCATATATACAACTCCAAAGCCACTGTACCGCATATACAAACCAAGAAAAATATAGAAATAAGCCCTATAAATTTAGAATATGGTGAGATTGTATGTGACTACAACACTGGCTATTTCTTGTTGTTCAGAATGGTCTTAATTAGAAAATTAAGGCAGAGTGTAACTCACGGAAACAGTGCTGGATATTTAAGTGTCAGGAGCTGGTTCCACTCATGCTTGCACTGTCTTTTCCTTTGACAGCAATGCCTTTGCCAGACACTCATGGGGCTGGCTCTGTCTCCTTTTATGTCTCAACTCGGTATCTTTGCTTTCTCACACTCCCAGCTATAGCTGCTTGATTTATTAGCTAGTCATCACCACTACTTGGCGCTACCGTGGTTCCGTTGTGTTGTTGTTATTAATTTTCTGTTTTTTCTCCTATCATGTAAATTTCATGAAAGCAGAGAACTTGTCTACTACGTTAACAGCACATGGCATACAACAGGCCCATCGCTGTATTTACTGAAGAAATAATACTGTGGTTTGATAATGTATTATACCACCAAGTACTAGTCAAGTAGTAACATTATCATATTTCTGTATCTGAATATTGAGAAGTAACATATTCCTTTAAATCTTGTTATTCCTATTGAACAAAGCTTCACGTGTCACTCTGTTATCACAGTGACATGATGATAAAAATTGATGCAAACTTTGGGGTAGACAAGTTAGCCTTTGACTTTTCCATATTGTTAGCCTCTATAAACCACTATCTATCCTTTCATCATCTGCCATTTATGTGTTCAAGGACAATGTGAAGCCTATAGATGGATGAATAGTGCCTCGGTGAACAGATGGCTTGGATTTGATCCAAATTCAAACTACACCCTATGACCCTGGGCAAGTTACTTAAATTGTATCTTTCATAATTTTCTCATTAAAATATGATGTGTTATCAAATTTTAAAATACGATGATATGGATATATTATCAATAATATCAGTGATCTTAAATGAGATTCATAATTCAAACCACATGGGGAGAGTACCTCGTGTGCAGGGAGAAATAAGAATAAGATGGTGTTTCCTTCATCCAAGAGATCCTACAAGAAAGACCTAGCCTGTGCTTCAAACAGCTTCCTGTTATTTCTATCGTCCAATATCAAGAGTAAACATGTGTCAATGGCATGAGTACTGTGTGTTTCCTCCTGAACACAGAAGCCACCACCAGAGAGACTTCACAAAATGCATAAAGTATACTGTGGGTTTGAACACGTTCTCTTGGGAAAAAAATAGAAATAAGAAAGGCAAAAGCAAAGTACCAACAGGCTCAGGCTCAACAACTTTCATTAGTGTTAGGTGAGGAACCATATCTGTATGTGCCAAAGGGAGGAGTGCTTCAGGGAGCTATGACACAGCTATATTATTAACAATATAAGTAACATTCTACTAATAATGTAAATAATATCCTATTATTCCAATCACAGATCTTTGCATCCCGCCAGAAAGCTTAGAGCTACGGAGTTCAGAAATAAAGGAGGAAATGAGATAACTAATCTGCCATCATAGTAATACAGTGGTAACTAAAAGAAACCTGAGTTAGTAGCATCGGCTTTGAGATTTTCATTTTACCGTAGACTAAGAAAGTACCCTCGATTAATTTTACAACACATACTTAATCCCCTAAATAATCAGCACAGCAGAGAAAACAGAATGTTAAAACTTCCTTTTCAATGAGACAGACACAGACTTTAATTGTCAACAATGACTGTTTGTTTCTGATAAGCAAGAGTAAACCAAGCCTTCTGTATGGAGAGGATTATGAAGCATACGGTTCTCATTATTAAGGTAATATACGTCAATAAGCAAAACACACAAAGGTCATGCTAAATATGTAATGGCAGCCATCTAATTTGGCACCTGAGTCTTCTGCATTGCGTCTGCACAATGGAAAAAAAAATCTACCATAAAGATCAAATAATGCAAAACAAATAATTCTACAATACAGAACTATGTACCAATCAAAGTAACAAGAATGAACTACCAGGGGTAGGGTGCCTAGCACTCCATACTAGCAGTATAATATATATATATATATATATATATATATATATATATATATATATATTATATATATTTGTTTTAAAGCATAATTATTCATTTTCTCTGCAATCACTTTGGGTCCTGAAATTACACATACAGGGGCCTGGATATGCAAATTCTTAAAAATCAATGAAGTCATGGCACATGTAAATTATGGAAACATACTAAGACTTTGCTCCTGTACTCACCTATACATAAGTTTTGTGAAGCTAATGTATATACATTAGGAGTTGCGTGTCTCGGTGTAGGAAAAGCAAAACAAAACAAAAACAACAGCAACAACAACTGAATCAAGTGGGTAAAAGATGACAACAGAGTTAAGAAGAAGAAGAAGCCTGCCTCCTGCCATTGCATCTAGAGAGAGATACATGTGAAGATGTCAAAGAGAAGAAAGGGTGAGGAAGAAAATTAAAAGCAAAGGAATGTGGCGGGGGCGGCAAGAAGGAGAGAGCAGGAAGGGAATTATGAAAGAGGAAGTAGACATACAGGAAAGAAGGAGGAAACCGAAGAGAACTCTTGGAATGGTGCTAAGAGACACAGAGCTTAAGCACTTTTTTCTTTTTCTGCACATGCAGTAAGTAGTAAAATGCTTTAGGACCAAAGTACAGGAGTAAAAGTCCAAAACCATGAGAAATGGAGTCATCTTCTATGTCCAATATGTTACAAGATGGGGGATTCTCAAAGCCATAGCACAGCTCGTCTCCCTCCTCATTCCTGGAGGAGTTAGCTCTTTCATGCCATCGGCATTCATTTCCTGTTATCTAGGAGTTGCTCAAAAATTATCTATGACTCTGAGGAAAAAAATTATGGAGAGCTGGAATGAAATGACAAATCTAATAACAATTAAAAAAAAAACCAGTGTAGTTTGGGCTTAGGGATCTGCTGACTTTCTTGTAGGGATTCCTTGACTTTTAAAATTTAACACTGTTATTTAAACAAATCACTTGAAGTTGCCCGTCTCCCGCCTTATTTTTCATGCAATGTGGAAACCTAAGCTTGTGGTACACACATCTACTCACAAGGTTGAAACCCAGTTGCTCATAGGCACCAAAATCTGTGGCCTTGTATTTTTAATATTTGTTAAAGTAGCCTGGTGAGGCAACTCTATTTATAGAAGAGGTCCTGGATGTTCTAACGCCATGATGGCTGACTTTATTCATTCCTCAAATCTGATGAAAATGCCAGGGATTAGGCAGGAAGCCAGCTTGGTAAGCCAGGATCTGGCAGACACTCCACATCAGAAAGAGATTTCAGCGCTTTGCTACCTAGCCTTGCTATTGAGAAACCGTCAACTTTGCTGCTTAAGAACGTTGCTAACTCCAAACCTAAAATCTAGAGCTGTCCCAATATGCCCGAACACCCTGTTATGCCACTCGTTCTTGCTTCACAGGACATTAAGTCATTTGTCTAAAGAACATGTCTGCATTTTATTTTATTTTTCTCAAAGATAAGCAGCTAGGCAGTTTCTGTGCATCACAGTAGTAAATGGGGCCCTACCACCAACTTCCTTGTATAGATGACTGGAGGCCAGCACCCTGGAACAGGACACTCGGATGGCTCTTTACGAGCAAACAATTCCTAAGGCACGTCTCAGTGATCTGTGCTCTGCTGCCATGCTGCATTGCTGCTGGTAACCCGTGACGTAAATTACATGTTTGAAAATACTTCGTTAATGATGCATCTTCACAGCAGCCTTGTTGTATGTGCTGCTTCAAGGTGAACCCTTGAAACCTAGAACAGCAGCTATAATCTCAAGTATCTGTTGCCAAGAGGGTGAATGTGTCACCATTCCAAGGTCTTAATCTTGGACACATTTGGGTTTGAAAAGGTATGATTTGGAAATCTTTTCTGGGGTGGGGGTGAGTTTTGGGAGAGGGTTTCCTGTAGCCCAGCCTCACCCATGGAACTGAGGATGGTCTTGGTTTCCGGATCCTCTTGTCCCTACTTTCCAGTACTGGGATTACAGGTGTCTGTCATTATGCTTAACTTGTAACTCCTTGGTTTTAGGCATTTCAGTCTTCAGATGTTGAGTGAAATCGCTCTAGCAACTCCTGGTTTAACGGCCTTGAGTTTGGCTTACATAACCTGTGAGGAATTGAAAGAAATTCCTGAAAGAGAAGTTGTCTTATAAATGGCCTTAAATTTTCCATGAGCATCTGCACCACACACCACAGGGTTAACACGTGTTTCTCACAGCTGTGTGTGTTCAGAGGGTTTCCATGTGCGTTTGCCTTCTTGTTGATGAAGGAATCTCAAAGTAGCAATTAGTAAATCCAATTACCTGCTTCCTATCTAGAGTAGGCATGGGATCACAGGTAAGCCAGAAATGAGCCACGGGCAAAACAGGATGCTGCAACCTGCGGGGGTACCGGGGAATTCTCCAGAGGATTGAAATGGGTTTGTCTGCTTTTTCTCTGTTCCCATGCAACTGAAATGATGGCTATCGTCCGGGAGCCGTCAAACACATTACAAACACAAGGTCAGTAATTCTCAGTTAAGCAACTCAGGGAAAACATGTTTGACATTTAAAAAAAAAATCTTCAATTATATTTGTCTTTGAGTATGTGTGCACATTTTATCCTTGATTAAGTAGCTGAATTGTTTAGATGGGAAAATAAATCACAGTTCTCACAGATAATAATATACAACTATTTCCCTTATAGAATATCATTAGCAAAAATAATTATACAAATTCTAGGCATGTCAGAAACACTCGTGAAGGTACACTTCACAAACAATAGCAGGTTATTCACAAAGACATTTCTATATACTCTGGATAGGGCTCCTCAGATATTCCCATCAAGAATTAATTCCTGGCTGAGGTCCTTCTCTAAGTGCTTTATATGTATCATTCATGGTTTCAGTAACACGCTCGAAAGCTAGTGCACGCTATGGATGTGGTCTGACAGGACTGCTAAGAAAGTTACTAAAGCGCATCTTAAGCAAACAATTTGAGCTGGCTCTGATACTGACTTGAAGTCCATTCACACTTGCACGTGAAAATTCTCCACCTCTCATTTCGTACAAACAGGTCAGAGCTAGACGATATTGTTTATCTTCACATGCGTCATAATTTTCCGGAGTGCCCCCCTATGTACACCGTCAGAACAACAACCATGCTGTCTGTCCTCAGCCAGAAGTGGTTACCCTGCCTCCTCTGCTATTCATAGCATAACCATCGGCCAACACCTTTTCTAAACACTAAGTGTATTTAAAGACACAAAGCAAAATCAAAGAGAATTGGAATTGATCTACACAATTCAAACTCCAGGGAAAAATAAATTAAACATTACAGAAAGTGCTGTTCTCTATGAGTTTTGTATTTCTCACAGGCACGGCCAGAAACTCATAACAGTGTCAAAAATGTGCTTTCTTTCTTCTTCTTTTTTTTTTCCTTCTCTAAATTAGTTTTTATAGTCTTTCTGAACTGTCTTCAATATTGTTTTCAAATTAATGGAAACAGAATGTCATTTTCCAAGATTCCTTTGCAATGGGTTTTGGAGGTTATATTTTAAAATGCATAAATAACATTATCAGCGGTCACTGTTTCCACAACACCGCAATTTATTTTCTTTCACACTCCCAGGTATGTATTTTCAACAATCACCCAGGCTGCATGGGTTCCCCTGGTACCTACGAATGCAGTCCAAAACGCTTTTATAGATAACATCATCTTACATTGGCAGACAAATCTGCTTTAGAGTAAGAATTTTTCTTTTTCCTTCTTTTCTTTCTTTCTTTTTTTTTATTAAAGCTGCAAAAGTCAAGGTTTCATTTATATAGATAGGAAAGGACAAACATCTTCTGAACTATGGTATCAGAACTTTATAATTCTAAAGAAGTTTATGTTCCCACTGATGATATAGACATTGGAGTAACGTGCTAATCATGTGCCAGGCTATCTCTGTTTACTTCACAGCCAATGACAATAGTGCCTCAGACCTCTCAGAGAAACTAACAGAAAACTGCTGCTTCCCCTCTGCCTGGAAATATTAAAATTCTCTTGAGGAAAATATACATGTTAAATGAAAAGGATTAAGTTTATAAAGCAAAGTGAAAATCAGCAATCATTCCTTGAAGATATGGATGTGAAGAAATCTCTCTACGTTCCCTATTCATAGAAGCCATGATAATCATGTCATCAATTACATAAAATTACAAAATGAACGGACAAGTTTGCATAAATGTAAACGGCGATGGAAACATCTGCTGAAGCCCTATGGAATTTATCATCTATCATATCCCAAATCAAGCAACATTATGACTTCACTGTTTGCTAAGTGTATATAGAGGAATATCTCCTCATACTGAATAGTCATTCCATTTCTTCTGGCCCAGCCAGTGGAAGGATCTGCCAGGAAAAAGCAATGCTCTTGGCTCACACTAATTTTGTCTCTAAGTATTCCTCGAAGACTTGCCTCTAACATGTTATCTTTCTTTGGCTGATACGTGTCGAGTTCCCCGTTCCCCCAAGTTTCAACACACTGTAACCTACTGCCCATCAAATCCATATCTGTTTTTAAAATGTTACATAATTTCAGAATATGTGTATGTGTATGAAAAAAAATTGTTGGAATCCAAATTAGGCATTTATACTAAATATAAATATAAATTAGGCATTTATCCCTGCATAAATAGGTTTGGCTAATTTGTAATGAAAATAAATTCAGCTAAGGACCATCTCATATCTATTAAACTTTCAGGGAAGACACATTTATGACTAATAAATCATTAAAATTTTAACCAAAAGTAGGTCAGATATTTAATTTAAAAATTACATTTTTGCAAAATGCTTGTAAGACCAATAACCACATTATACCTTGGCAAAAAGTCTATGTTTCATTTGTAGTACCCAAAATATTAGATAAAATTCTCTATTATATAATCAAACTGTCTTATTTTGCTTTTTTTTTTACCCCTCAAACCATGTAATCGGTAGCATTAGGAAGATAAATATCATGGTACAAATTAGAATTAATGATAACCCTCCCTTCCCAGGTATTGAATAAATTGGAAGGCACTAGAGTCATATAAATTGTCTCCTTAAATCATTTTTTCCCCATTAGATAGCTCCTGGAACCTGTTTTGGGGATATACTCTAAATTGATTTAATACAATGACATCAAGAGAGAGATGAATTGTTATTATTTTAATGTGTTACTATCCTACCAGGAAGTTCAAATTAACTTTCCAATTTCTAAGGCATTCTTCATTTTATTTATTAGTCTTACAGCTCATTTTGCAAACATACTTAAGACAAGCTACAACTTACTAGTTTTACTTTCATTAGCATCAAGTCCAATGTGCACATCTTAGAAGGTTAACAGTATGTTTAGAACCACCTTATTATTTAACCAGCTAGATTAGCTAACACCTCCCATCAAGACGTAAGGGTCACAACTAAATATTAGTAACTTTTTAACATGTGGTACTTTCATACTTTAGGGTCTCCCTTCGGTAGTTGCAGTCTTTAATTCTGATACGATATCTTCAATTACGATTATCATATTCACTCTAAAGACTTACCAAAACATCGTCTTAAAGGGTAAAAAAAAAAATGAAGAATGCATGAAATTTCTATATAATTTTAAGACCTCAATTTGTTCATTGCAATTAGATACGACTTGCAGTCTATAAATGCTCAATTTCTCAGGAGTATATGAAAAACTCTACATTTGTAAGTATCTCTGTACATGCTAGTGCCATCATTACTATTTCAGAGAGTCAAGCAAATAAATATCACAAACCAAGCCCAAACTTTCACATTTCCCCAATATAGTGGAAAAACAAGCAAACAGAATCTTATTATGTCCACACAAAAAAGCCAATCCTTTCCTTTTTGTATGTCTTTTCCTGTCTAAACTTGTTAATTCAGTTGTACACACACATGAGGTAATTAAGTGGCTATCCTTTTGTCCTTGTAACCGAGAAGTGTCACCTCTGAAAAGTAATAGCTTTCAGCAGAGACACTGTTTTTAGAAGTCACGTAGATGTTAAAGCTTTAGGAAAAAGAGTCTTGTGTACACATGTGTGAGCATGTATGTGTGGCATGTGTGGTGTGGAGTGTACATATGTGTGGCATGTGTGGTGTGGAGTGTGTGTGTACATGAGTATGTACAAGGAGTCTGCTTATGTAGGTGACATAATTGCCTTGAATGGAAAGTGGCTTTGAAAATAATATACAATATTAATATTAATCAATGTACAAATCAATATCGATGTTGGCATCTGAACTCAGCCCTTCTCTAAGTTTGTGTAGAAACTTACACATGAAAGGTATGTGACTGAAAAAAACTTCCTTGGTTACCCAGGCTGGTGTGGAAGGTGAGAAAATGGAGTTAAGAAGGAACATTTCTTCTTATCTTAAATGGACATCTAGAAAAAAAAAAACTACTACTTGGCATTTCTCCTGATAAATCAAAACGATTTATGTTGGTAAGAGCATCTGCTGACTTCCCTCTGCTCATGTAGGACCCGCTTGCAGGGCTTTCCTGGTACATTTAAATGATCTCTCTCTTCACCCTCCCTCTCCCCAGTTGACGGTAATCGCTCATCAGTCTCCCAGGAATAGCAGGCAAACAAAGCTTAGATCAGAGATGATGGAATTAGAGAAGCTATGGTCAAGACTCCTCGTAACAAGTATGATGTGCTTGACCTGCTATTCTGACAGTTATGGGGAAGTTGTCTTTCCTTGGACAAAGACGTGGGAAGAGAAATGCCCCCCCCCGAAGAATCTTTCAAATTCGAGTCTACCTTCCTTCCATTACTTCCTAAACTTTCTTCCAGTCCAAGAGGATTCTGTCAAACGAATCTACAGCTACCTCCGGGAAAATGAACAAACGCCACTTTGTATCCATTAAACGCTGCCATATTAAAAGAAAGTGTGTCAAGCCATATCCCGACAGCCACATGCAAATGTAACCCAAAAGGGTAAAATTAAAATGGAACCAAAAGCTACACAAAAGTAGCCCTGACACAAAAGTTAAACTTCCCTTCCATCAAAGGGTTAATGCTGGGGGAGGAAGTGAACGTCAACACAAAAGCTAACCAGATTAGCAATCTCAAAGTAAAACCTAAGGCTCCTGACAATTCTGATGTCACTTGCAAATGTTTTAAAACTTCCCATGTTTTTTGGCCTCCCACTACAAAGGCTACACATGGATAAACCCCAGGAGAGTAATGATCCCCTTTTTCATTTTTTATTTTAAACCCAAGAAACCCTCCAAGTCCGGTGACAGTGATTCTCAACCCCAAACTGTCAGCCCCACAGGACAGATGCAAACAAGAAGAATCAGATAGCTGGGGCTGGGAAGCAGCAGCAATTAAGCTGTTGAAAGTGGGTTGGAGTGTTGGTTTATTTTTGTTCCATTTGTAGCCTCTTGCAAGGAGGAGATGGAGTCAAACTTGCCACTTCCCTTCTGAGAGCAAGAGCTGGGCTTCAGTTTTAATTCTCTGCGCTCATTGCTTCCCGGGCTCACATTTTCACCAGGGTTACAGTCTAGGCTGCCCTCCAACAGAAAGAAATCTTCCCCTCTTCTTGACTGCCCTTCTTCCCTGCAAGACAGACCATCTCCCCAGAGAAAGAAACCCTGCGCTGGCTTAGAAGGGAAGGTGGAGGAGGAGAGGGGGCTGGGGGTTGGAGGACAGAGGAGAGAATGGGAGAAGCGAGAAGATGGGGGGATATGCCCAACATCAACTCCTGGTTCTGAATCACCAGCCCTGTGCGAAGTG
Organism: Cricetiscus sungorus; assembly: GCA_030556225.1. Lineage (NCBI taxonomy): Eukaryota > Metazoa > Chordata > Mammalia > Rodentia > Cricetidae > Cricetiscus > Cricetiscus sungorus. The sequence goes on along the minus strand of JANBXA010000077.1, from coordinate 1,841,688 downwards.
CTTTTCCGGGAGATGCGCTTGTGGTCTCGAATTTCTCACAATAGGCTTACGGGGAGGGGATGGGGGGGGGATCCCCTCCCTAGATCTCCCACCGCCACAGCCCAAGTACAGCTAGGTCTTCTCGACAGATTCAAGCGCAGAGGTATCCTACCCGAGGTGGCCACGCTGCCAGCCGGGCTGCCTTACCTGGAGCGAGGACCCCCGGAGGCGGCGCGGGTCTCGGTCCCCTCTGCTCTCACCGCGGACCCGGTGGCGCGAGGCTCACGAGTGCGCTCGCTCGCTCGCTGCCTCGGCTCTCGGAGGGGCAGCCTGCAACACAAAAGGGGTGTGTGGGTGTGGGAGTGGGTATGGGGGAGGTTTTCCAGGGCCACCAGCTGGTCCCAGCTGGCCGCCCCCACCCTGCACACACCCCTTAGGGACGCTGAGCCCCCTGTCGGATGAGCAGGACCCTGGGGGCGCGCCCCGGGCACGGCCTCAAGTTGCCCCGCTGCTGGTCGCTGCGGGAGGAGGAGGAGGAAAGACACTGGGGGGCTGAACTCGGTCAGAGCATCCCCACACTGCAGCTTCTCCAGGAATCCCTCCAGTGAGGAGGCGGCCGCCCATCATCTCCCAGCCCCGGCTGCTGATTGGTTCCAGCCAAGGAACGCTGCTCAGGGGAGCCAATCGGAGAGCACTAATAATAGGTGGATCCTCTCAGGCAACGGAGCCCAGCCCAGTTCTGGTAGTGTCTCTCCATCCCCAAGGCGGGCGGACGGGGACCCGGAGAGAGAGGGGCTCAGGAGGGTGGCGGGGGTGTGGGGTGGGGTGAACTAAGTGGGGACCCGATGCCAAGGAGAAACACTAAAGTGCATTTCCTACCCCCGGTGGGTAAGACTCGGGGATGTCCACGACCTGTTCAGTAAGCCATATGCACAGGATAAGAGGCCAGCAAGCAGAATACAAAGCTTATTTTTTATTTTATTTTATTTTATTTTTTTTTACTTTCAATCAAAACCTGCCTTGATACTGAGCATGCCCAGACTGCCACGGCACCCTAGGAGTTTTCGATCTGTGTGAGTTCTAGACTGAAAAGGTGGGAGCTGGGACCGCAGAGGCAGAAGTTTGTCTTTGGTCCTTTGACCCGGCGGAGTTGGGGAAGCCAGCGGAGGCGGAGGCGGCCCTTCTTGCTTGGAGGGAACGGTCCCACCGTTCCGTCTGGGCTGGGGTGGGAAGCCAGGCTCCGGTGGATCCCGTCGGCGGCGCCGAGAGGTGCCCGGAGACCTTCGTGCAAGGGTGTGGTGGACGGGAGCTGGAAGCAAGGTCCGCCCCGTAGGTGGGGCCGAGGGGCTCGGCTCCTCCCGGCTGCAGCTGCCCGGGGAGTTTCCATGCAGCGACCAGTAAGTTTGCAGACTTGGGTCCAGTGCAACCTTGTCAGGCTCCTTCTTGTAACTGTGCTCGCCCCCGCGTCCGCTTGCATCTCCGTCCCTTACCAGCACCGCGAGGACTAAAGGATTTTCTCCCTCCTCCCTCGCTTCGTAGCCTGAACCCTTCTTCTGCTCGGAAGTAAGAAGCTTTTCCCCTGTGAGAGCAGCGGTGACCTGATTGTCTCTAAGCTCCCGGGCAATTTATAGCTTGGTAATGCGGAGAGATGCACGCCAAACAGGGAGGTTCTGAGACTTGGAAGGGAGGGCGGGCTGGCTGGCCCGGGGGTGGAGCCCATCTCCCTCCCGAGGGCAGGCACCTTTAGCCCCGCAGGTGACAGGCTTTCCTGTGACACAGGTGACACTGCCACGGGTTTGTCTTTACTCGCTCACTTGACCTTGCGCAGTGCCCTCTGAACCTCCTCTTGCTTGGCTTAGCAATCTCAGCACTTAGTGTAAAGTTGATCAATAGCCACAAATGAGAACTCCCCTAATTGGGCTCTTTATTTCCCCGACAGGGTGATCCTGGCATCTCAGATAAGGAAATAAATAGCTATCCCAATTCCCCAAACTCATCCACTTTGAACTGGAGTTTTATTAACACTGGTGTGCAAAGGTAACTGTAGCGAGGATTCAATTAATGGTAACACATTTCTTCAGGTTTTTAATTAAATCTCTTCTACTATTTATATAATGTTTAAGATTAAGAACGTTCATATAAATATGAGGAGAGACAACATATATATATACACACATATATATACATATATTACATATACATATATTATACACACATATATACATATATTACACATACATATATTACACACACACACTACATATATATATACATACATATATATATATATATGTACATATATATATGTAAACAAATGACTGTGTTTGGGGTTCTGTTTACATTTTCAAGAATTTAGAAAGAGTTCCATAGAGGAAGTTTCACAGAAATAGTTTCATGGATGAAGACAGGAAATAATAAGCATCTGAAGTTGATCTAAAATGTTTGGTGAAGGGGAGGAGGGCAGAAGAGGGGGAGGAAGGGGATAGTGCAAGAGGAGGTAGAATCGTACCCGTGTTCTCCAAGTAAGATATGTGCACCATAGTATTAATATAATATGCACCCAGTAGAAAGTTTTATTTTACAATATGCCCATCTCTCTCTTTAGGATCTCCAGTTAAATACTGCATGCTTTTCCTAGTTACCAACAGCGATGGGCATACTAATGAATACAATAGGAATAACGCATGTTTGTATTTCTGTTCCAGACCCTGATTCTATCATCATTTTAGTCCTCTCATTTTTCTGTCCACGTCATCTCACACCCAACAGTGCCCTTCAGAGGGCATGAATATGTCAGATTTCTTTTTGTAATCACAATGTGTCTTGAAGGGGATTGCTGCCTACAATAAAAATTAGGCAGACACATTTCACTCTACTTAATTTAGGAATTAATGGCTCCTTTGCTCATCAATATTAAGAAAGTTTTATACTCTGACTATGGGTATAAAGTAGTTTTGTTTATTTGCTTCTTCCTTTGATGACTGAAGTGTTTTATTCTCCCTCCTCTTTGCATATTTCTGTCAACATCAGGGAATTTATTGAAGACCTTGCCGGGCCCTGTTTGGCTGGTATTACATCACACATTTTAAAAATGTGCGTTCTTGTGTGTGTGTGTGTGTGTGTGTGTGTGTGTTTGTGAAAGCACGTATGCTTTTGGAGGCCAGGGGATGACCTCAGAAATACCATCTGACTTCTTTGAGACAGGGTCTCTCTTTGGCTTGAAACGAGTAAGTTACATTGGCGGCAGCTGAGCACCATAGCTCTTTCATCCCTGCCTCTCTGTGCTAAGATTGTCAGTGTGCACCATCACACATGGCTTTTATGAGGGTGCTGGGGATTGAACTCATGTCCTCATGCTTGTCAGCCAAGCACTTTGCCAACTGAGTTTCTCCTTAATCCCAAGTTCTGTTTTTGTTGCAGACCATGCATCTTTGTATCAGACTGTTCTTTGTTAAGGACAGATATGTTCAAAAAAGTTTTCTCATTCAGGTATTTTATATTTAGGATTCCTATCTCCTTTACCATCAACACAACTCCTTCTGAGTATATGGTGTTGATTCTTTTAATTACTTGTTTTCAAAACCCTTTCCACGTCAAATGCTGCTTCCTCTGGCATAAACAAAGCTATATATATATATGTATTATATGTATATATAATAATTATATATATGTATTATATGTATAGATAATAATTATATATGTGTATTATATGTATATATAATTTTATATATATTATATATATTGAACCATGTCTCAAAATGCCAAAATTTCCTTTCTCATTGAGCTCTTCTCTTTCCTATTTTAATGATTTCTTTGCCATCTACTTTATCTTACAAGATCAGAACAGAAACTAAACTAGACTGAGACACAGAGTAGGGAGGTGTGTCTTATGGCAAGAGAGGGACTTAGGGAATTTAGAAACTAGAAATTCATTAAGCACAAACCCAGCCAAGGTTTTCTGTGGACCACAGAAGACACTTGCATGAGAAAGATATCAATAAAATTCGCACTTTGGTGGAGAGGCTGTCATAGCCAAATGATCAATAGCACATACATGTCCAGGTCATCGAGACCTTCACATATCATTAAACCTTACAGCCTTAATTGTTAAGCCAGTAATCTGCTAAAAGCTATCCAAAAGGATCATTACCCAGAGCTGTGAAGAATGGAAACTACCCAACTTTTCTAATTTTGTCATGCTTTATATAGATTCATAGCTGGTTCTTTTAACTTGATTTTCTGCAGTTGCTTCTTAAGCTTTGCCCTACCCCCACCCCCATTCGGTTTTCCTTTTTAAGACTGGCTTGGCTGGGCTTTTTTTTTTTTCCTGTTCTGAGAATTTAGTAGAACCTCAGCCTTGCAATTAATTGGCTGTGTGGTCTTGAAAATTTCCCAAAACCTCTCCAAGCATTGAGTCTCTTGTTTCTCACGTGTACATAATATATGACACATGCTCTGAGGGGTTTTTGTAAAGAGTAAGGAAACATCACACCGAGGGTATTAATTCCCACCACAACATGGGGTAATAAGGGCTACTAACCATTTTAATTATTTTATCATTAATTGCTCTTACTGCTGCTATCCCATGTTCTTTTTCTCTCGCCCCAGCTCCAGGTTGCTGAAAGGGTGGGTTTTCCTGCTCTCATTTCATCTATTTAAGCCAATGTTGAGACAGACCCTTTGCCTAAATGTGAGAAACTTCAAGAACTTGCTAACTGGGACCTAAGGAAGAAGCTCAAAGGAAGTTGTAGTGCTCTTGTAGAGGATACAGGTTTGGGTCTTAGCAGCTCACAACTGCCTGTAACTTTAGTTCCAGGGGAGCTGACATACACATAAATATAAAGAGTGAACAAATCAGAGGGGGAAAACTTTTGCATAATGAAGCATCAACTGTGTCCCTTCTTTCCCTGTGATGTTCTTAGGGCTGTAACTTCCCAGGGGTGAATTACAATGGAATTTGTGCAGCATTTTTTTTTCATTGAAATTTAGTTGGAATTAGTCTTTAAAACTAAGAAACATCCTATTCCAATGGCAAAGTAATTGATGAACATTACCTTGGAAACAGAGTTAAGGACAACAGTAGCCATCTATTTTGATTTCTCTTCGACCTTTCTCTTTCAAGATCATTAGGCCTGGCGTCACCGCTAACGTTTCTTTTCGCTTTTATTGAAAATATATTTTTTCTCACGTAATATGTCATGAAATCCTTCCCTCAATGCTTCCCAGATCCTCCCTACCTCCCCCAAGTCTGAATTCACACCATTTCTGTCTGTCATTAGGAAACAGACAATCTTCTAGGGGATAGCAATAAAATAAACTGTTGGCTAAAACGAAAATTAGCACATCAGAGTTGGACAAGACAAAAACAAAAAACAAACAATGATAAGTGAAAGAGCTCAAGGAAAGACACAAGAACCAAAGACCCACCTGTCCACAGATTCAGGGATCCCGCAAAGACGCTAACTGGAGACCATAACACATATGCAGAGGAGCTGGCGCACGCCCATGCAGAAGGCCCTGTCTGTGCATGCCACTTCAAGCTTTGTGAGGCTCTAGGATGTAATAATAAAACAAAATGTACTAAGAGAAAACAAAAACACATTGGAATAGAACAAAGAAGACAAACGGAAGAGAGAAGACCCAAGGAAAGGCACGGGGAACATAAAGAGGCAGAAACCAACTGGTCTGCACACTCAGGAACCCCATAAAAATATATCAACAAAACCTGTAGGGTAAATATATATTTATATTGAGGTAGAATTTAAACACACAGAGAAATAAAAAGTCCTGATATGGCTTTTTTGGTCATGGAACCTCCAAAGACACTACTGAGCTTGTTTTCTGTTGGCCATGTACTGCTGGACATTTGACCTAACCCCTAAGAGTAGTTTGCTTCCCCAGTGAGACTACCTTGGAGAAAACTAATGGCTTCTGGGTTAGGGATAGGGGTATGTGTCAACTTCTCCTCTTAGCACAAGTCTTAATGAGACCTGTGCGGGCCCTAAGCTCGCTACTCCAGTCTCTGTGGGCTTGGTCATGTTGACTATAGGACCTTGTTTCTTGGTGTTCTCCATTCCCTAGGAATTTATAATCTTTCTGCCTCCTCTTCCACTGGGTTCACTTAACCCTGGAGGGATTTTAGGGAGACATCCTATCTAGGGTTGAATGTTCCAATGCCTCTCACTCTCTGTGTAATATCTAACTCTGTGTTTGTTCCCATCTGCTGCAGGAAGAAGCTTCTCTCGTGATAACTGAGCAAGACACAGATCAATGAATATGTCAGAATGTCATTAAGAGGCATTTCATTACTTTACTCAGTTGTTTACTTAGAACACTTGCATTTCGTCTTACTTCTAGGACCCCGGGCTATGTAGTCTAAGGTCCTTGATCACCCAAGCAGCATCAGTCATGGGTTTCTTTTATGGAATGGGCCTTAAATCAAATGTGATGTTGATTGGTTATTCCCACAGACTTCATGGCACTATTGTCTTGCAGGTAGGACACAATTGTAAATCAAAGGTTTCCTAGTTGTGCTGGTGATTACGTTTATCCTTTGGTAGTGTGCACAGTAGACTTCTGCACCAAAGATGCTAGCTTGTAGGGGGTGAAATCTCTACACATGCATCATCTGTCAACTTCTCCATGCTCAATAAGTTGTGTTCAACAATAGGGCCATGCTGTCAGTTCGTGGAGAACAATCTATAGTCTTGGCAACATCCTGGGTTGTTTAAGGTTCCCACTGGACCACTTTGCCAACAGCTCAATTAGATATAACCTAATCGCAGTACTGGAAGCTTCATTTGGTGCTAAGAAATGTTAAATTAGGGATCTGTCTCTCCCATTTAAATTATTTGATGATTTAATGTTTTTCATCTTCATATATGTATATATTTTAGGAAGCTTCCCTACTACCCCTCACTTTTCCCTTTATTTTTAGTGGTCTCTCCATGTATTCCTTCCCTCTTAACCCTCTTTCCTCCCCCAATTCCACTTGGTTCTTCCAATCCAGCACCATGACTCTATCTATTCATATGTTTCTATTCTATTTGCCATCCAAAGGGAGAGTGATCTGTCTTCATACCTAATCTGTGTGTTCCTGTGGATTGTAGCTTGGCTATCATTGACTTAACAACTAATATCTACATCTAAGCAAATAAATACCCTATTTGTCTTTCTCTGTGTGGGTTACCTCACTCAGGTTGATTTTTTTTCCTGTCTCATGATTTTACTTTTTTACTGGCTGCATTATATTCCATTGTGCAAATGTACCATGTTTTCTTTATCTATTCATTTGTTAAGGGACATTTAGGTTGTTTCCAATAGCTGGCTATGATGAATAGAGCAGCAGTGAACACAGACGAACCAATGTCTCTGTGTTACGATGAAGTGTCTTTTGGGCATATGCCTAATGATTTTATAGCCGGTTGAGTAATGGATAAATAATCAGGCTCTCTTTGTCAGGATTAAATGAAAAGGAATTAAGTCATGGATTTTTCTAAGTGAACATTCATGGTGTTTAAGAAAGAAAACCTTGAATTGGAAAGATATGAAAGGAAAATGAAGTCAGACAGTCAGTCTGCTCCAGAGTTAGAGCCTCATAACTGAATCACAGCACTTTACAATTTGCAGATAAAAGGAAATAAAGAGCTAGCAGTATTCATTGTGCACCCACAAAAGCCTTTTCTTAAAGACATAGCTAGGAAAACACTGGAAGTGAAAAGGACAGTGACTCAAAAAGTAATATAGGGTGTCAGGCTGCTGAGGTTAGCGAAGAAAATAATACTTAGGTAGATATATCTCAAAAGCAAAGTAGAAGAATTTTGAGCTAATACTAGCAATGGTCTGAGAAAGAAAACTTTTTTTTTTTAATCCTCTTGTCATTCAAGGAAAACTCTACTGAAAATTGGCTTGCTAATAAATCAAGGACAACAGCTGAACAAATCAGGGACAAATCAGGGGAAGGGTTTCTGTTCAATGGAACCTAGAGGGAGATAGTTCAATTGCTGCATTCAAGTTACATGAAAAGTATGACGGTAGGGGTAATTGACTTATCCAAAGCTGTAGAGGGCTGGACAAGAGTCTGTGCTCTCAACAAACTAAAATGACTTAATGATATTATTTGCGGATAAAGGATAACAGACAATGAAGGCCTGCACTGTATGATTTGATTGTGCTGTGGTTCATAGTCAGGTTTGGGAAAAAAAAAATCAAAGAATAAATGCTTCTTCTGAATTGCTATTGGGAAGTGTTGGGTCCTGTAAATTTCCTTCTTGTTTACATGAAGCTTAGTCTCATTTTGTAAACAGGAGTAAATAAAAAGCAAGTCTCTCCTGGATCACAATGTGCTCCCATTTCAAGAATTCGGGATATCTATGACATCATGCAGGTGACAGACCCGTGGATGATTGATGTATCAGCTTATATGGAAGCATACTTCTACTCCAGGTGGCTGTGTATGGATCTACTGATAACAGCATCTGATGAATCATGATTGTACTGTATCTGTATCCTGTATGTATATCTAACATTAGTAGAGCTGGAGGCATAGATTGAGGAATTAGGGTACCAGGAGAATAAATAACAAACATTTTCATAACAATTAAGACACAGAGATATTCAACAACATTCCAGAGATCAACAGCTGGCAAATGTTCCACGTTTCAGATTTCAACCACATAAGACTTGACGAGGTTAATAGATATTTAAGATGCAACCAAAAATAACTGTGACTATGTCAAGGACCACTGGTTCTCCTCATGGAGACTCCAGAAATATCTCATAACACAGGGAATTTGTGCAACAATAAACAGAAAATTTTTATTAGTATAATTATCCCTTTATTGGCAAATTAACGAAAGGACAGGGAACTTTTATCAGCCACTTTCTTAATGACTCAGGTTCTAGTTGGTAGTGACTGTGGGTCTAAGAAGTCTTGGAAATTTCATGATGAAATAGCATGAATGAAATAAAGACTATCAAACCCATTTGTACATTCAAAGACCAAGTATTAAATGTCATAATTTTCCTCAATTTTCTTCTCAGCCTATACCAGCAGGGGAACTACTATCCCATGTTTTGTACTAATCCTATATATGTACATCTAAAAACGTCCTTGCTAGGTGTACGTGTTTGTGAAGATTTTATAAATAGAATTATGTCCTGTGTATAAACACACACACACACACACACACACACACACACACACACACACACACACACACACAGAGCAATAAAATGTAAACAAGAAAACCAAACAGACTTGAATTTAAGGGAGCTAGAGTGACGACTCAGCAGGTAAACTACTTACTATGCAAACACCCAGACCTAAATTTGCTCTAACAATGTTATAAAGCCAGGCACAGCACCAGCTCATATCTTGGACCCATTACTGAGTATGGAGGCAGGAAAATACTGACAGTCAGCCTCCTAGCCAAAACAGTAAACTCTATGTTCAGGTAGATATGCTGCCTCAAAATGTAAGTACAACGAGTGATGTCCCCCACACACCCTAGGACCTCCACACACATGTACAGACACATGCATACCACACACAGACAAATTAAAGGAAAATGATAGGCTACTGGTTTCATTTTCTATAGCTGACTCACGTACTATATTCAATTATATGTTTATGTAATGCGTTTACTTTTGTGTAAATGCTTCTCTCAGTATATTTAGATCATGTATTTCCCTCTCTCAACTCCTCCCAGTTCCTCTCCACTTTGGGGTGTCGCTCCAAATTTGAGTGTTTTCTGTCACGTACAGAGCTACAGTGAGCAAAACTACTTCAAATGTCCCCCGGCTTTTCATCCGAATACGTCTCTCTTCAGAATATCCAAGTTAAGTATATCAGAGTATCCAAGCTCGTATTGTTTCTGTGGACGTGAAGTTTACCTAATGTCCTCTTCCAAAACGTGCAAAGGAACACTAATGCAGGCCCTGATGTGGATATTTACTTGGAATAAAAAAGGAAGTAACAACTCATGCTAATAGGTTTCACTCAGTGAATGCCAACCACACACTCCTGAGTTGTTAATCCACATTGCTCCCAAATCTTTTCTCCAAATCCCAATTAACGCAATGTAAAAATATGTTCAGGATCCCTACACGTATTGTATTTTTATTCCTCTTGTTTGCCTTTCCACATTTCCAACTATGTATACAACAGGCATTTCACATATACACTGGGTATTTTTTTTAAAAAAATGTTTCATACTAAATCCAGGACTTATGGTTAAATCAGGATTTATGGTTTTTCTATACATTTTGTAATTTATTTATAAATAACTAAATCCATCTGAAAGCCTCCAGTGCTCTTCTACCTCATCTCCCCTCATATAGGTTCTTTTTTATTTGATTTCTTTCCTTTCTGTTTATGTTTCCCATGTAGTAGATTTAATCATGTCTCTCCTCCCCCAATGTTTCATTTGATTTCTTTGGCTGTCAGTCATGAATGTCTCAATGTCCTTTCATATTAACTCTAGTGTTTGCATCATCTAGTGTTTGCATCAGCTAGGTTTCTGAGTATTCTTCCTCATACTTCTGGACATTTGCAATATAACCTCCTCCCCAGCATGACTTGCTATTTCTTAGTGTTATAATGGTGTTCATTTGTTACAGTAAATGTAGAAATCTGTATTTATCAGAATTGGATTCAACTCTTCAACTTTAATCACTACATTTATTAATTTAACTGAGATTCTATCTCTATTCCTTCAAATACTTCCAAAAATGAAAGGAAGAAGGGAACACTGCAATCCACTCTTTGAGGTCAGTCTAATAGAACACCAGACAAAAGCAACCTAAGGAAGGTGGACAGTCACCATTACGACCATGTAGGAAAAGGGTCCCGTGGAATAATACAGTAGCAAAGGTAACACAGCATCATAAATTTTTGATGAAAATGAAAGTAAGGCTTCATGACTAGATTGTGCAATTCTTTCAAAATATGACTAAGAGCACACCCACCCAAAAAAAGTAGACAAATTAGTCATCACCAAAATAAAATTAGCCACTGTTCATAAAAGATCATGACCTAGAAAGTTGAAGGCAGTCCAGAGACTGGTAGAAAATATTTGTTAAGTCTTGTTTCTGGGTCTCTTCATGATATACAAAGAATAACATTGTTAAGGAAAACAAAAAAAAAAAAAAAAACAACCAAATTAGTAAACAGGACAATGAGTTTAACAACTTCTTTTTCAGATGAGGTACACGAATAACCAACAGTCACTTGAAAATATACATTAAGATTGATGATTGAGGAAATTAAGTCCAAAATTGGCATGATACACTATTTCACATCCACTAGCATAGACGCCAGGGATGACATGGAAAACCACAGCCTTCATGTTCTGCTGAGAGCAAGAGAAATAATCCAATTACTATGGAAAACAGATTCTTCTTCAAGTGGTTTTTTTCCCCCTTAGTCATCTTCTAAACTATCTTGTATCTTATTATTTTCCTTAAGCACATTTTAGCATTATCTTGTTAAGTTCTACAAAACATGGGTTTGTTAAAACAGAACTCCAATGGAAAAAAAGGAGGGGGGGGGGATAAATAGTTTGTTTAGTTTGTGTAGTTCAAGCTAGTCTTGAATTCACTATGTAGCAGAAGATGACTTTCAACCCCTGATCCTCCTTATTATATCTCCGAAGAACTTGGGCTGTTACTTTTCTTTTTTCATTTTTCCACTAAAAGTGTTAATTGTGCATAATGCTCTTGTTACGGCTTAGGCCAGAAGTGTCCTCAGAGGGTCATATGTTGAAGCTCCTGAACAATACAACGCTCAGAGGTAGGCTTCAGGAGAATGACTAGATGATGCTATGCGCTCACCACTCCATGAAATACATGGACGAACTGACCAGCTCGTCTTGAGGAGTAGTGGGAGCTTGACATATGAGATCCACAAGGAGAGTCACGTCCTTGGAGACTGCTGCTTTGTTCTCTCTCTCCCTCTTTCTCATGACATGAGTGATGTGTTCCCTACCAAGATTCTCTGCCTCACCACAGGCCCAGGATCAAAGGAGACAAATGATCATGGAGTCAACCTCTGGGTTCCTGAGGGGGGAAAATAAACACCTTTTTTTTTTTTTTTTTTTTTCTCCTTCATACTGATATTGTCTACTATTTCTGGTGGTGAAAAACTGGTTGATACAACTATGTCCTGGAAACATCTGTGGCACCAGAATCACACTTCTCAATTACTCTGTGCCGTAAAATAAGGCACAGTGGAACTTCTGGCTATGGAGCAATGCTAATGGGAGCAGTATTAAAAATGGAAGGCTAGAGCTGAAGTATGCACTCACGCATGAGAAGACACTGACTCTCAGAGGTTTTTATGTAAGGAAAACATAATAGCTGTGTCGGCGAGACAGCTCAGCAGGTAGGAGCGCTTGCTACATAAGCAAGCCCGCTGACCTGAATTCGATGCAGCAGCAAACCGGGGCCGTATTCGTGTTTTAATACGTGTATACCCAACGTTATTCCCCCCCCCCCCACGGAAGTCTCAATTGCCTTTTAGGCTGGTTAGAAAATATTGCACGTTTTCATGCTTTTGTAAAACGTTTCTTCTTTAAATTGTATTTTGGGTTTACTCTCAGAAAAGTGCAACTGACCGTTTGTGTTGTACAGTTTAGCAAACTCTCATCTCTGGTGATTTACCTGCAGATACCACTGCTATGCATTCAGTTGTCTCTGCTACAAGCCACAGTAGCCACAGCTCAGCCTTCTGATGCTTTGCCTTCTGGCGCATCACTCACTCCCTGCCTTTCCTGGCTGCTCTAGATCTCAGAACATGTGGAGAGCAGTGACCCCTTTGTTATTCAGTATCATATTAGTATTCAAAGAGTCTACAGTAGCTGGGGTGTTGCTTGTGTAGCTGTTCAAAAGACACTCTTTTATTAAGGAAAACTTATGTTTCCCAGGCAAATCAGTTCACAGATTTTTTTTTTTGGATATTTTGAAGTTAAGGTTGCACATTAAAATTCAGGTGAACTTTAACTTGTAGGCAGCTAGCTTCATTTCTTAGCAGTATTCAATATGCTTTCTTCTCTTCTTTGATCAATGTCCACAAGTGTGTTTTTATTTTCCTATTTAGAATAATATAACTTATGTGCATGTTCAATTTGTATCTAGAAAACTTCTTCTTACATAATTCTTTGAAATTTGGCATAATCCCCCCCCGCCTGACTTTAGCTCTGTCCTTCAATATTTGTTATTATTTTCATTCTTCTTTTCCCATATTTCAAAGTCACATAATGCCCTATTGTATAACACAGAGTAATTTGGAAGTGTGATTTCAATTTACAAACGCATGTTGTTTCTAAAATTAATGTTAGTTGCTTCTTCCTGAGTTAGGTGTGTCACACTGAAAAAGGTCATTTCTAATCTTCCTAGTATTGTAACAAAAACCAAATGTCAAACAAACAAAAGCAGGCATTCTGCAATCTTTCAGTGAAGAAGTTAAGAACTGAATTGGATCAGGGCTGTTGTGAGGATGCTTTTTTAACAAAGTATTTTCAAACAAAGATGCCCATGCAATTTACTTCACAGGTTACCAGCAGCAATGCAGTAGGGCAGCATATACAAGTTATATGAAATGATGTGTGCTCTTGACTCTACAACTACTTGAGGTAGACCCTACTACCATTCACCAACTCAAAACAGCCTTCACTATCACGAAGTACATTTTCCTATGTTGCATCAAAAGATGTTCAAAGGAACTGGCTTTACTAACTATGGTAGTGATATTGCTCCACATATATTCATATGGAATAACATTTGTTCAATTATTTCAATTTTCAGCAATATACACATTGGAAAAATAAAACATACTGATACATGTTGAAATATTTTGGTAGTTATCTCAATTCCAATGTGTGATTACTTTTATTTTTCAAAATTTACTATAATTTTGTGTCCATTTAGAAAGCCTAAGATTAACACATATAAAACCTTTTTCATACAGGCAGGAATTAAATTTTTTAAAGAAGCATATATTCTCATATAAATCTCTCAATGGTTATTAACTAAAATATAAATGTTTATAGAAACACGTGTTCAATAATGTCCATTGATGCTCTATCCATAATAGTCAAAAAAAATTAGAAACAACCTATGTATCTACCAACAGATTAATGGATAAAGAAAATGTGGTACGTTTATGTAATAGAATATCACTCAGCTGTTAAAAATATAAATTCATAAAATTCACAGGATAGAGTTAGAAAAAAAGTCATGCTGAATGAGGTAACACAGACCCAGAAGACAAATATGATATGTATTTGCTTATATGTGGATATGAGCTGTTAAGTCTTCAATAAGCAAACTGTAATCCAAATAACCAGAGATTAGGTAGACAGCGAGGGAATACTGGGGATAGATAGATCTCCCATATAATACGTCTAACATTTTGCTACACTCATAATCAGTGCCTTACTAACCATCATCCAACAAGCTTCATCCTCCTGCAGTAGATGGGAACAAATACAGAAATCCATAGACTATGTGCAGAGATATAAAAACCATGGGACTCTCAGTCTTAAAAGAGATGTCTCCATCAAATCCCTCCTCTCATGGATCAGGGAACTCTGCAGAATTGGAGGCAGAAAGATTATAAGAGCCAGAGGGGATGGAGGACACCAAGCAAACAAGGCCTTCAGAACAGGCAGGACCGACACACATATGTAATCACAGAGACTGTGACAGCACCCATAGGGTTTGCATGGGTTTGTGACAGATGAAGGTCCCAGCGCTGAGAAGGGGACCCAAGCCCCCATTCCTAACCCTCAAGTTACCCCATTGAATACCACTTATAAATTAAAAATTAGTTTTCTTCACTGGACTGTTACTATAGATTCAAACCACTCTTAGGAGTAGGCCCCATGCCCAGCAGTAGATGGCAAAGAGAAAATAAATTCAATAGCATCTTTGAGGGTCACTTGTCTCATACTGTCTTATCAGTGATATTTATTCATTTGTTTGCTTATTTTTATTTATTTATTATTTTACTTTACAGGTCCTTTGTTGTTATACTGTGGCTTCTGGTTTTGTGTTTTTATGGAATTTTGTGTGTACAAATATGTTTGTCTGTATGTCCACATGTATTTCTTGTGTTTGTTTTCTTATTTGTCTTCTTTTCTTCTGTTTATATTTACCTTATTTTATTTTATTATTATTCTTTAGATGCCTGTTTTGCTTCCTAAGTAGAGACCTAAAGGGTTTGGATTCAGATGGGAGGGGAGCATCTCTGAGGAGTTGTGGGATGGGAAACTATAGTCAGAAAATATTGTATGGAAAATATATTTTCAATAAAAGAAAAAAAAAGAAAATGTAATCACAAAATTGGCTGGAAAATGGATGGGCTAAGATTATATAATAATAATAATAATAATAATAATAATAGTATGACACTGCATCCTTTTCCTGTGGTGAATTTAATTATAAACTGGCAATACTAATTGTGAAATTATGTAGCAACTTGAACTCCCATGCAATATTTGCAGGGATGAAAAAAAATGCCATAAACATTTTGGCTAATAATTTGGTAGCTTCTAATAAAATTAAATTTATATCATCTATAGGATACAGAAATCCCATGCTAGGTATTTATGGAAGCTGAAACAATGTCCAAATAAAGATGTGTGGGAGAGTTTTCATAGCCACCCTATTAATAATAGTAATCAAAAACTGGAATCTAGTCCTTCAACTAGCGAATGCGTAAGGAAACTATGCCATAGCTATTCAATTAAAAACTACCCACCAATAATAGAGTAGCATGCTACATAATGCACATACAACAGCACAGATGAATCTCAAATATATGATACTAACTGCAATATGCCAGGCTCAGAGGGCTATACAGTATATATTTAAATGCAATTTTAAAATAATCAGTGGTATGGTAACAGTTAAGTAGAAACCAGGTCTGGGAGAGCAGATTGGCTGCAAAATTTATCAAGAAAACTTTGATATTATGGAAATATTCTAAAACTGTATTGTGTAAGTGGTAAGACTGTTTAGACATGCTCAATGCCAAAGCAATAAGATGGATATTTTATTGGATGACAATCCAATTCAATTTATTGGATGCAAATTGTATTTCAATAAAATTGATATTTAAGGTAAGATTAAATAAATAAACAAGTAAATGTTAGCTTAAGGAAAAACATTTACTTCTTGTCTTAAATATATATGTATATATATATATATATTATTTTTATTTAGTGATAGCACATTACATTAGTAGTTAAAACGTAATTCAAATCAACCACAGACTGTGATACAATCTGCCTTTCCTGCACTGAAAGCCCAATGCTTATATGCAGTGCTGGCTGTAGGAGGTAATGGCAACAAGGCCTCCTGTCCCTGCAGCAATATAAACGGTTTAAGTAGAGCTCAGATCATTTGCAGATGATAGAGTCATTGTTCCCAGAGCAAGCAAGTTTCCTTCCTTTCCTGCAGCTCTCAGATACCTGCAGAAATGTCTTTAAAGTATATCCTGCGAGACTCTCAGCACGTACTGTAGACGTCTCAGAGCATAAAACCAGGTTAAACTAACAAAGCACTCCTTCTTCCTCCAATCTAAGAATTTCCGTTTCCATAGACGCAAAGAGAAACAGCCTCTGACTACGCATCAAGGTCTGAAGAGTCATATCCCAGAGGAAATGCCATTTTGAAATCAGGTTAAACTCCCGAAGATTTGTCTTCGTGGATGACCCGGATCGTTGACGAATAAACATAACACGTAAAATACAAATACAGAGATCATCCATCATCTTCAATTTGAAGTCAAGCTCCACTATTCTACGTGTTCTTTATTGGGCAAGATTACAGAAGTGGGGCAACGTAATTAAAACTTTGCATTTCCATACTAAAGAAGTTGCCTTTTAAAATCCTGTTAAATTTGTATTAGCCTGTTTACTATGTCATCTGTCTTGCTAGCAACACAGAAATATATTAATAATACATTTGAGGTACTCTCAGAGGACTAGCGTCAGTGGCTTTGAGGACATACTACACAAAGTGAGAGATGTCACTGAGAGTTATTTTGACCTCACAATATTCTTGATCATCGCGCTGTTTATTAAGATTCATTAAAAGTCCATCATCCTAATTTAACAGGGAAAATCTAATAGATTGTTATTGGATAGCTTCCTCCAAATTAATATGGAAGAATTATAACCAGAGCCTTAGCTGCTATCATTAAGAACTAAAAAAAAACTATAATGATATATTAATTACCAGCAAGTATTAATTTGTGAAGAATTTTAAATCTTTATCTAGTACAAACATTTTAGCAAAATGTTTGATCTTTGTTTAGTTTTTCTTATAATTTGTAGTTATTTTGTAGACCATGTAGATATGATCTCAGTTCTTTAATTTCACGTATTATATAAGTGTACTAGTTCAGAATATCACGGAAGCCAAGTCAATTCTAATTGCTCAGTACTGAGAATAGTCATGTATTTGCTCTGATGGGGGCTGGTATTTTTGCATCGGTGGGTTAGCCCAGTGCGGTGTAGTTCCTCGGGTAAAGTAACCCATTTCTCATGTCTCCTTTGCAAGGCAGTAGGATTTTCTCATTGGATCCTTACCTAACTTTTGCCAGTGATAACGAAGATGATTTAGTTCTTCCTGCCCTAGACTTGGATCTTGTCACTCAATCTGTTCGGTATCCGTGCCGAAATGATACTCTTTATTAAGTTATCTCAGGGAACTGACTCAACATTTCATCCATTGGTCCCATTGAGCATTCCTATTTCCTGGTAAAGTCTCTTTTGTTGGGAAAAGCATATTTACCAGACAAAAAGACACATTTTACAATTGTAACCATGAGTATCGATGTATTGTATGTGTATGTATGTACATGGGATTGCATGGCATGGCATGCCTGTGGAAGTCAACTTTGAAATATTGGCTCTCTCCTTTTACCATGTGGTCCCCAGGGATCAAAGTCGGGTTTGCAGACTTCGTAGCAAGTTTTTTTTACCTGCCAAACCAACTCACCAGGCCTTTAAAAAGAGAAGACAACTATTCATATGTTCAATGACTTGCATAGGGGTCCCAGCAATGTTTGCTTTCTCATAAAAGAAGCTTACTACTTTCTACAAGCTGCGTTCATTTACTTTGTTCATGGGAATGCTTAAAACAAACAACACCTCTGAACATTCTTCCTCTACCCTGACTCTAAATTTCCCTTCTTGATTTTTAAGTGTTATTACATTCCTGGCACTCTGAAAAAGTACTAACTAACACAGAAGGAAATAAAAGTTGGTCCTTGTCATCAAAAGGTCTTGTTTGTGGAAAAATAGGTCATAAATTAATAAGTAAAAAACTGTAATTTCCCTAAAGCTTTAATTCAAGAAGAGACTTCCCTGTCAATGCCTTCTCAGAGAAGGGATCCATAATAGGTTAGAGATTAATACCCCTTGAATTATGACTCCCTGCTTACCTAGTTTGCTGGAAGGATAGAACACAGATAATGTCAGATGAAAACAAAAATTCCCTGGAAATTTTTAGGTTGAAATAAGACAAAAAACCCATTTTGGGTGTTAATCAACCTGAGTAGAAGAGGAACTGGCAACTGCGAGAAAACCAAACTTCCAACAAGAAGGTAGTCCGTAAGGAACCGAAGTCTGGAGCCAGCATCAGAAAGACTAGGAGGAGAGATGTTGGTGCCGTTAGACCTCACAGCCTGTAGCTGGTCCTCAGAAAGACCCTCTTGCGTTTCTATGGCTCATGTGCCCAAATCCTTATGAACTCTTAGGATATATTTGTTTATTTATCTCCTTCCCTTTTTGTCCACCTCATCATAATGAGGTTCTGTGTAGTTTTGGATGAAAATACTTTCAAAATAGACTTTTTCTTTTCTCTTTCTGAAACATTCTCTTGGTCTGTTTTACTGATAATATATATTTACTTACTTGTGAGGCTTTATGACCTCCTCTCTATGAATGTTACCTCTCTCTCTTTTTAAATTATATATTTCATGTATGTGGGTACTTTTATCTGCATACCAGGAGAGGGAGTCTGATCCCATTATAGAGGGTGGTGAGCTGCCATGTGGCTGCTGGGAATTGAACTCAGGACCTTTGGAAGAGTGGCCAGTGAGCTTAACTGAGGAGCCATCTCTCCAGCTCCTATGAACGTATCTATTTTTAAAGAAATTTATACAATTCACTTTATTATACTGAAAATGCAGTAAAGCTATTTAATGGAAAAGAAACCCACAAAGAGGTAAGGGAGCCACTTGTTTCTCCTGCAAGCATCACACAAATGAGAGGAAGATCATAGATTTTGGTCACTCTTAAGTGCCAAAAAAAAATCAACTAAATAAAGTTACAGAGGTTTCTCTGAAATTACTTTACTCAAAACAGATTTGGTATTGTTATTTTGATCTAAAACCTGATCTAGTCTACTACAATCAACATATTTTCTAAAGATTTGGTATTTCTAGAATTGTAATACTGACTGAAATTTTTTCTTTATTTTTTAATGTTTTATTTCCTTTATCTTTTACTTAAAATAAAATGTTCTCACATAATAAATCCTGATTGTAGATTCCCGTTCCTCTACTCCTCCTAGTTCATCCCTCTCTCCCTTCCGCTCCTGACCAATTCCCTTTCTGTCTCTCATAAGAAAAGAACAAGCATCCTAAAGGCTAAAACCCACACACGACAAAATAAAATATAATAATATAAAGCAAAAAAATTAAGACAACTGAAGGAGACCAAAGGAATACAAACTGGAAAGGAAGATGTCAAACTATTGTTAATTGCAGATGATGTAATGCTATACATATGTGACCAAAAAACATTCCACTGGGAAATTCTTACATCCGATAAACACTTTCAGCAAAGGAGCCAGTTACAAAATTAACTCCGAAAAATCTGTACTCCTTCTGTATACAAATGACAAGCAGACTGAGAGAGAAGTTAGGTAAACAACACTTTTTATATAATAGTCTGAGATAATATAAAGTCTCTTAAGGTAACACTAACCAAACAAGTAAAAGATTTATATGATAAAAACTTCAAGTCTTTAAAGAATAAAATTGAAGAAGGCATCAGAAGATGGAAAGCTCTGTCATGTTATGGATTGGTAGGATTTATATAGTAAAAATGCCCTACCCACCAAAAGCAATGTACAGATTCAATGCAATCCACATCAAAATTTCAACACAATTCTTTTCAGGCTTTGGAAGGACAATTCTCAACTTCATATGGAAAAACAAAAAACACAGGATAGCTAAAACAATCCTGATTGAACGGCGAGAGGTCTCACTATTCCTGATTTCAATCCGTACTGTAGAGCTACAGTAATAAAACCACATCTTCTTATTGACATAAAAACAAACATATTGATCAATTGAATTGAAGAGCTAGACATAAATCCACACACCTATAGACATCCAATTTTTGATAGAGAATCTAAAAGTACACACTGGAAAAAAGGCAGCACCTTCAACAAATGGTGCTGGTAAAACTAGATGTCTGAATGAAGAAGAAGGAAAATAGACCCATATGTATCACCCTACACAAAACTCAAGTTCAAGTAGATCAAAGACTTCAACATAAACCAGATACACTAACCCTGATAGAAGAGAACACTGGAAATACCCTTGAACACACTGGTAAAAGAAAATGGCTTTACCTTAAGAACATGAATGAGCCATAAGATCAACAATCAATAAATGGGACCTCATGAAACCGAAAAGCCTTTGTAAGGCAAAGGACACCATTAATAGGACAAAGCATCAGCCTACAGAACGACTCCACATCTGATAGGATTAATATCCAAAATATATGAATAACTCAAGAAACCAGATTTCAAAAAAGCCCCAAATTATCCAACTAAAACATGGGGTACAGATCTGAATAGAGAATTCTCAATAGAGGGATCACAATGGCTGAGAATCAACTAAGGGAATGCTCAACATCCTTAGCATCAGGGAATGCAAATCAAAACTTTGAGATTCCATCTTACCCCTGTTAGAAGAGCTAAGATCAAGAACACAAGTGGCAGCTCATGGTGGCAGGAGATGTAGAGTAAGGGGAACACCTCCATTGCTGGTGAAAGTGCAAACTTGTACAGCTACTGTGGAAAGTGACACGGTGTGGTTCCTTAGAAAATTTGGAACTGAGCCATCTCAAGATCCAGCTATACCACTCTTCAGCATATACCCAAAGGACACCCATCCTACCTAAAGGACATTTGCTCAACCATGTTCATTGATGTTTTATTCATAATAGCGAGAAACAGGGGACAACCTAGATGTCCCTGAACAGAAGAATGGATAATGAAAATATGATATATTTACCCAAAAGAAAATTACTCAACTGTTAAAAAAAATGTCACCATGAAATTTGCAGATAATGGATGAAACTAGGGGAAAAATCAACTAGGGGGATTGAGGTAACCCAGCCCCAGAAATATAAATATGGTATGTATTTGCTTATAAGTTGATATGAGGCATTCAATAAATGATTAGAAAGCTACAGTCTGTAGACCTATAGAGGTTAAGTATAGAAGAAGGTTTCTAGGGGGACAGATGTGTCCCCTGGGAAGGAAAATAGAATATAATTCAAGAGTGGATGGGGGCAAGGAGGAACAGGAATGGGAGGGTCTGGAGATGAGGAGGGGAGACTTGTTAGAGAGAGAAAATGCAGGGAAGTCAGCTGCAGTTAAGGGGCATTTGAGGGACGATAGGAAACCTACTACAGTGGAAACTTCCTAAAAGACATGACAGTAATGCTAATGAGGTTGCCTAATAATGGGGGGTACGGAGAAGTATCAATTGGCCATCTCATCACCAAATGAGGCTTCCAGTAGCAAGACTGGGTTGCATTTAACTAAGTTCTGGGCCTATGGACATTCCCAAACAATTCAGGCTCTCTCTAAGACGATGGGATACTTTCTGCAAACTGACAGCAGGGCCCCATTACTGAGGACAACATCCAGTCAACATATATATGCCTGGTTACACTGGAACTCACTATGAAGACATCACAGATTCACACAGAGGTCTGCCCAACAGTGCCTCCAAGTAATGAATTAAAAGTATGAGCTACTACACCCAACTTGAAACTTCTCTTTTCACCTCTTTAGTCTAACTACTTTTGTGTTGAGTTGCCATTTTTAAAAGTTTTTCAGGCTATATTATCACTACAAATGACCCCCTTATATTCCTCTTTGCTCTCTTCCAAACCCATAGCCTACTTTTTCATTAATTGTTATATACATACGTGTATAAGTATGTATATTCCTAATACACAAACACAACCTGCTCAGTCTATATAATGTCATCTGTATGTTTTTATCAGGACTGATGTCTCTTTTTCTTTCAGTGATTTGTTCTTTTTCTTATCTGTCCATCCTTCCTGCAAACACTGCACTATCCTTTATGCAAGCTTGTTCTATTGACTTTGCATATTTCTTTCCCACTTTCCACTCTCAAATCCAAAATGTTCCCAGGTTAAGACTTGGATTTGAACTCAAGGCTCTAGCTCAGCAACTTCCTATGCCACCTCATGACAAAGGCAACTATGCATGTGCTGGACTTCATATCCAAACATAAATTCCCTAGAAGAACATATACACGGCTGTTGTATGCACTTTTCCTGTCATGGGAACTTACTAAAATCATTTTCATGCTTCTAAGTCAAAGAAAAATTTTATAATGTCCAAATACTTTGAGGTCAAAGTGTTATGTTTTTACTGTAACCTAACAGCAGAAAATTATAAGCTTGTACCACATGAAAATCTGATAAAGCTCAATCTTATCCTTAATTAAAAACACCACTTCCTAATTAACATTCAGTGCTCCCCTTACAGAATCTAAAAATACGGATGTGAATGAAATTCTCCTGAAAGTAATGTTTGTAGTCATTTCTGGCTTCAAGAACGAGATATATTTCACTTTACAGAAATATGTTTTCTGACATTTGTCCTATTGCGTTAGGATCAAAGAGTCTCAGTGCTGAATGTGGGAAGTTTGCAGGAAGGCTGACTAAGTGATTATATAAACTCCTGAGCAGAAACATCCTCCATTACAGTACCTGACTGTGAGGAATACTCCGTGGGTTGTGCCTCTCAGACAGAACAGCTTTCTCTCTACTGAGATACACAGGCAGATTTTTAGATTGTTTATTAGTATAAAAGTACAAATATATAGAAAACCAGGTCATTGCCAGTGAACTCAAAGAGATTATCTTGTTAGGAACTCAAGCAGGAGTCTCTTTTTTTACAATCACATATTCTTTTATGAATAAATGAAAAAAATTGGGGTGGGGGTTTAAGAAGAGTCCATTTTTTTTATCCTAGTTAACCTAGAATTCACTATGTAAACTGTACTGGCCTCAAAGTCACTATAATTTTCTGGTCTCATTCTCCTAGACATTGAGGTTATAGGCATGAGTCATCACCATACTTGGATGTAGAAAAATCTTCTATTTGGTTACCTAGTTACTTTTGTTGATAAAAGATTTCACTACACATTCAAAACTGGTCTTGAATTCACAGCAATCTTTCTGCTGCAGCCTCCTAAATTCTAGGATTTCAGGCATGTACCACCACACCAGACCAGACCAGATAGATGATGATTTTGCTATTAAATATAAATCTACAGTTATTTTCAGGCATATGACTTATTAGAAAACCAAGATAATCTCAAGAATTAAACAATTTTCTGAGTCACACTTTGCACATCTCATCTACCCAACCAGAGATTGACTATGGTTGTTTTGTGATGGTTTAGGTGGTGTCACATTATCGATTTTCTCATATTAATGCTTTCTAGGGTTACATTAGTATATAAAGTGTGATTATTAGGGATTTCTGCATTTATTGATGTCTAAGTCCCGCATAAGTATAGATACATTCAGAGATTTATATTAAATTATGCCCCATATTTTTTTATGAATGAATCATCCTTTCATCCCAGTGTCTTTTACTCAAATACCACAACAGAGAAGTTTTCCAAATGTACCCTGTGAGAAAATCTACCTCATTATCTTCTGTACCTGTATCTTCCCTGACCACTTATTTTACATCTGTGTAAATGGTTTTATATTCTTTGTACATGAGACAACATCAGCAAAAGAGAATCAGTTCACTGATTGCTTCTTTTCTTCCCGTCGTAGTGTTGAAGAGATGCCATGACCACTGCAACTCTTGGGGCTGGCTTACAGTTCAGAGGTCCATTATCATCATGGCAGGAAGCCTTGTGGCATGCAGGCAGACGTGATGCTGGAGAAGAAGATGAGACTTCCACATCTTGATCCACAGGAAGCAGGAAGTGAGTTTCACAGCCGATCTGGCTTGAGCATTTTAAACCTTAAAGCCTACCCCCCCTATTGACACACTTCTGCCAACGAAGCCACACCTACTGTAACAAGACCACACCTCCTAACAGCACCACTCATATGTGCCTACTAGAGCCATTTTTATTCAAACCATCACATTCCAGTCCCTGGTCCCCATAGGCTTGTAGCTTTATAATACAGAATGCATTCAGTTCAACGTTTTATGTCCCCTTAGTCTGTAACTACCTCTAACGTGCTTAAAAGTCCAAAGTCCCTTCTCATACTCATGCAATCTCTCACGTAAAATCAAAACAGAAAGGCAGATCACATACTTCCCACAAGCATTGGTGCAAGATATATATTGCCATTTCAAAAGGGAGGAAAGGGATCATCGAGAGGAAATACTGGACCAAAGAAAGACCAAAAATTAGATGGGTGAACTCTAAACTCTACATCTCCAAGTATGACGTCAACTCATTCTTCAGACCTTCAGCTCCTTTCAGCTTTGCTGATGGCAGCACACTTCTTTCTCCGGCTGGTTCTACTCCCTGTAAGCAGCTCTCCTTGCTATGTATCTATGGCTCCAGAAACTCCAACATGTTGGGATCTCCACTGCAATCAAGGCTTCGCCTTCACAGCAGCACACAATGGCCTCTCTAGGCCTCCATGCAGAGTTACCCCCGACACATGCCTGGCCTCAGTGGCTTTCCTTAGTCAAGAGGGAAGTTCCATAACCCCCTTTGATTTCTATCTTTGACTCTAAAGCCAGAACCACGTGGCTGAAACTGCCGAGTTCTGCTGCTTTCTGGGGCTAGAACATGGCCACTGGTTTGATTACATCTCTAGAAGCTACTTGTTTCTGGTGGTTTCTTTCGCTGCCTAAGCTTAGCTGTCCTGGAACTCAATATGTGACCAGGGTGGCCTCAAATGAAGAGATTTATATTTCATTAATTTATGCATATTTAAATTCTGGGACCCAGAGACTCATGTAAATGAGTGATCCATAGTATTTTTTATAATGCTAAGCAAAAGACTGGAAATAAGTGATACTCAATATGAAGTTAGTGAATAACTTTGTATATATTCATGACTTAATCACTCCCATAAATATTTTAAATAATAATATCTACATGTTTCTTGGTAAGCAGAATTTTCTGCTGTTGGAATGCCATGTTAATAAAGTAAAAGCTGGGATTATATTACATTATGATTATGAGTTTATATTCACATTCCTGAGGCACTGAAGAAACACTTCCCTTTCTGTGTTTGGATGGAGACACTATGAATTACATTTTTAAAAATTATTTCTAATATCTTGTCAGAAGAAATTAAGCAAAGAAGACAAAAAGAGATACAGATCTAGAGCCAAGTATCACAAAGTAATCATCTGTCATGCTAAAATGCCACAAATATGAGGTCTTCACTACATAGATTTCCATGAGTGCTCATGATATGAAGGGATTCTTTGAAATACTTGAGTGAAACAAAATCACCATATTTCCATAATAGCTTAACTAAACTATTATGACTGTAATATCCAAACTACAGGGATGTCAGAGAAAGGTTAGTAGAGTTCCCAAGAAGAATTGGTGGACCTGGTAATCCAACACTTGTCTAACTTTGGCTAGGTATCATAATTTTTAGGTAAAAAGCAGGCAAGGAGTATATGCTTCTGAAATAAGAATGAATAAGGCTATGATGCTGGCAGTGTGCATAGCACATTTCAGGAATATAAAAGCTAGTCAACAAGGAGGAAGCTATGCTCACTTCAGGTTTGATTTTCTATATTATATATGCAGCATGTGATGACCTCAGCAACAGAGACTGGTGATCTATTTCAGAAAAAAAAAAACAACAAAGCTTCAATAAAACAAAAAGAGAAATGGTTATGTAACAAGAGGTCTAACTGGTCTCAATGATAAAAGTCCAGATTCAGATGTAGGGTAGGGGTAAAAACTTAAAGGTCAGAGAGATGAAGGAGCCAGCCACAGCCACACCCTACTCACCTACTTCCCAGCTGAAAAAAACAAAACAAAACAAAACAAAAATTGAATTTCTTTTTCCCTCTCCTATGTTCCTTTCTCCAGCAATCTCACTTCCTGTCTCCAGCTGTTTTGTGCTGGGATTAAAGGCATGGGCCACCATTTCCTAGCCTCTACGGTTAACTAGTGGCAAGCTTTTCCATCTTAACTTCAGACACACTACTTTATTTGTACAAACAAGATGTCACTACAGGTCAAAAGGAGGAATGGCAGAAAACTGTATGACTGGGGAGGTTTTGGACCTCCCTGACAAACAACTTGTGAGAAGTTGTCACAGGCCTGACACCGGGACATTTGTTTAATATCCCATGGCTTCTGGGAACATTTCCTTTATTTTTCAGTTATTCCTGGTATCTCCCTTCAATTTAAATATAAATTGTATTTCTAATGTGATTACAGGATGGTGACTTTCCATATGGCTTTTTCATAGCCCTTTCTGTTAGTCAATCCTCCCCCCCCATGCCTCTTCTCTCTTAATCTCTCAATTACTCTTTTATTTAATAGTCTTGTCAGTTTGACATAGTATAACTGACTATGTCACAAGGTTTGCTTGTGGGTATATTTGTAGTCATTATGTTGAATACAGAGACCCATGTAAGAAGTCCTGTCCACTGTGAGTGGCATAATTCTCTGGGCACCACATCCTGAACTAGATATGATTAGAGAAGGAAACCCAACCACACATGGATTATTTCACTCTTCTCTGCTTCTTGACCAGAGAGACAATGCTAGCAATTAAAGCTCCTTCTCTGGTGAGTTTTCCTCAACAATAGGTATGGGATTGTGAGCTAAAAGAACCCATTTCTCATGTAATTTTTTTTGCTCAAGCTATTATTATTTTTTAATCACAGTAACAGAGATGAATCTAAGAAGTTGCTTAAATCTTTCCACCCTCAGTAGCCCTTGCAAGGCAAGATGTATCCAGTTGTGCAGTAGTGTCATTACTGGTATGGAGTAACCAACTAAATTTGAGATTCAGTCCAGAATTGCCACCTGGCACTGTAAACCTGATATATATATAACAAAAACAAAACAAAAAAACAAACAAACAAAACAAAAGGCAAAAACAACACAACAAAAACCATGATCATAGACCCTACTAGGGAAATAAATGCACAGGGTCAAGCAACTCTCTAAATATTTCATATCCATATGAAAAATGCTGCTGTCAGCCTTAATCAGAGGAATATCTCTTTCCAGTGAGTGGTTTTGAATCCAGAGATTGTGGCTGCCAAAGTTACCTACAATAGAGAATAAATGGTGGATGGGTACTCAACTCTAAGCAAGACATTCATACAATGTCTGACCCCTACAACCTGAAAGGCTTAGTGGACATTGCAAAAGAGAAGGATTATACATACATACATACATACATACATACATACATACATACCAGCAGGAAGAGGGGGAGAAGGATTATGAAGTGTCACCTTCTTGGCAAGACGTAATTATGAACTCACAGCAATTGGGTGTTTCTACAAAGGGTCAGCACAACAAGTGCCCCCCAACAGTCAGGCATGGATGGATGCAAGAGGCCAGCCCTACTCCTGACTGCTGAACTAGTTGCTAGGAATAATTCCCTTCAGTCATGTACCACTGATGATCCCACAAGAATCCAATTAATAGTTCAAACCCAATGGTCACAGAGATGACCCTAGTTAATCTAAGTAGGTTACAAAATGAAACCAAAAGTCAAAAATCAGGAAAGGGATTGGTAGAGATAAAGGATAGTTAGGATTGGCAGGGATGAAAGGGAGATAAAGATATTGGAGAGAGCCATCAGGGTATGCTGTATGTATGTATAAAATTGCCAACAAAAATTAACCAATAGAAAATGAAAAATCATGTACAGGACAAAAGAAGATACCACTCCCTTTTTAGTTAATGCATCTTTTACTCAACTCCTTGTTTTAAATACAATGTTAAGTGCTCATTTGAAATTTGGAAATGGTTCTCTTTTTTTTTTGTTTGTCTCAGTTAAGCAAATAAAGAAAAATAACATTTTGCACAAATTGAGTTAGTTACTGCTGGTATGTAAATTGTTGGGTTACTGGGTATATATTATCCTGGAGATAATTACTGTGTGTTGATGACATGCCAAGCTGCTCTGACAGCAAGTGCCCTTAATCAATCAGAACTCCATACAGAAGCCTATTGGGCCTGATCTCATGTTTTATCCTATGTACATAATGTTGTTAGGGCATTGTGTTTCCTAATAGTATATCCTAAAACTATTTTCTATAAAAAAAATGCTGTTTACACTTTTTGTATAAATGAAAATATCTACTGTTATTTAGTGAGAACTCATGAGTCTTAGAAACCTTGGCACTCATTTTTTTTTTGGAATTTTGATCTATTTCAATTTAATTTTCTATCTATGTGAGTATTCAGGATTCTTATCAACTGAATATGTGATGTCTGATGGATATTCAACTGAAAGGCTTTGAAATTTTGATGACGTTTCGTGTTTGAAAATTATAGACCTGTAGAACTGAATGATCCAATTGCCATTTCCTGAATTAGGAATCCTGGCATTTGTTATTCATTAATTATAACAAACAAGTTAATTAATAGATGTAAGTGTGAATGCAGATACAACTGACATTTTGAAAATGCCTTTACAAAACAATATAGCTGATTCTGCTCTCAGTGAAAACAGTTCAGGAAATTGAATTTAGGATGCCAGGTGGCACAATAGGTTATACATTAACTTGTCCCCTCTGGAAAATTAAATTTGAATTTGGCTCTGGTCACAAATGAAATGAGTCATTTGGTACATGCCACTAAGGATACTCACAAAGCCAAAATGACATTTCATTGAAAAATTACCCGTTAGGAAAAATGTCTGCAGTCACAGGGGAGTTTTCAAGAAAAACAAGCAAGAACATTGAACAAAAATAAAGGATACGGAGGAACAGTACAGAGTGTGGGCTCACAGAAAAAGCACCACAAGACAAACTGATTGTCAACCAGAAACTCAGTAGCCTATATCCCCAAACCTTCTAATATTTTTCACTTATTTTCCAGTAATTTTATTTTCCCTTGGCACAGGTTTAGCCAAGTCAGTTTGTGTAAATTCATCATGAATTATCAAACTCACTACAGTACATCTAGTTATGATTTTAAAGTTTTTATATCCTTCTGTTTTTTAGACAAACAGATGCTATTATGATTTATCATTCTTTCATCTAGGAAACTAATATAATGTACAGCTTGTAATCTATAATATACGTTCGTTGTTTTGTACATCTGCCTAGAATGATCTCACTGCAAGTATTTGGACAGGAAAATGAGACCAAAAGAGCATTAGTTTACTGCCAAAACAATCAACAAAAGCCCATTGGAGAAATGTAGTACACAAACATAAAATGTATCTTCTTTCTTCACCTTTAGTTGTTGTTTACTGGATTCTACCTTGTAAGAATTAAGCTATTTTGTGGATTACCCAAGTTGGAGAGAGTACCTTTGAAGTCAGGTTATGTCAAATTATATGCTCTTTCAGGGAAGAACATCCAAATCATGTTGACAACTTCAAGGGAGAGGGCATGGGCGTATGAACTGATACAATGCTGTACGTACTGAGGCAAAGCAAGAAGTTGGTATCCCATAGTTTTACCTTGGCAGAGAAACTGTAGCACATTCTACTGTAAACAATTCATGATACAAAAACCTACAGCATGATGTTAATTACAAAATTTATTCATGGAACCCCTAAAATTTATTTCCAATAATACTCAATAAATGAAGGTCCTTGCTAGGCAATCTTATTAGATCTTAGTCAAAACGATACACAGGATTTTAAGAGGATTAATACAAATGGGGTAGGCAGCAAGAGCTGAAATCAAAGTGTCATGCAATTTTCATAAGCTAATTAATCCTTATGTAAATTAGACATTCAAATGTTCATTTTACAAAAAAAGGATGCAGTGACTTTTTCTTTTTTTTACAAGTTATTTAGGAACCTCGGTCCAAAATACTAATGCATTTAATATCACCTATGATGTGATTACAAACAATGAAAAAATTAATAGATAATTACAATTATCAAGCACATGTAGAAACAGCCCAGCACTCAACTCCTCCATGAAATTGAAACAAACACAATGAAAAAGCTTTATAGGTGTAGCTTTCATCTTCTATACGGCCTAGAGCAAAATTACCTTTCTTTCTTGGGTTTCATTTGTCTCTTATTATCCTGGGAACTTTAAAAACTAGAAAACATCATTTATTTGTTCCAACAATATCTAGTCCCTAAGTCTCTAGGAAGTGTTTGTAACATGTGACAATAATAAGGGACGTTCTCTGCTGATTTTCATATACAATGGGTGAAACTGTTATTTTGTTTTCATTATTTTAAGTAGGTAGTGGAAGACAGAGTTATTAATGCTTTTCATTTCTCTCCGAGGTGGTACACACTGAGCTTGTGTAATCATCAATGAAAGTTTCCTTAGGCCTCTGACAATTGCATATTTCTATCTCAGAAATCTTGGAGATATATGCTACCTCTCACTGATCAGGATAAAATTGGTCAATTTACTGTCAAAAAAAAAAAACCCTCATTCAAGTGCCAATTTGAAAAGTAATCAGTAGTTTTATTAAATGTAAAATACCCACTATTAGTTTTTTTTTTAAAAAGGTTTCTTTTGTTGCCTTTGAAGTTGAGTTCTAAAGATTTAAGTAGAATATTTGAAAATACTTAAAATCAATGGAAGTAGGTCTTTCAGAATACATTTCCTTCATCCCACCACACAGTACACCACAGATGCTGCAGACAGGGTAGAGTGCTGTGTCTGGGTTGGGGTTTATTTGAGATTAGCGTCATAAAGAGAATTAAGTGTCCCTGTACTGTCTTTTGCTAATGTTTAACACTCTCTGAGACTCATGACTCAAATTACAAGGACCTTGAAGACATTGCACTAATGCTCTATGTCTATGTCGTCTATGCCTTTGCAATAAAGCCAGAAAAGAAATTTAGCTTGTGCAGATTCTTAAACTGAGACTTGTCATGTCCCATGGGGTAGGACAACGGCACGTGGGGGTCATAAAACATTTGATGGCAGTAAAGGATCTACGAAAACTCAACAACCGCCCACAATTCAAAATCAAAGCACATAATGAAACTGAGTTGTGTCTACCAGTGCTCAGCCACATTGCATCACAGGACTCCATTGCAGCCTTGGCTGAGAATGCAACATGAGCACTCAGTGTTGGGAATGCTGTCATATCGTACAACACCAACAATGCTGCCTGGAGCACTTCCGTTTAGAGTTGGGGTTACTCGATGGTTCGAACTGAAATGTTTTTTTACTGTATGTGAGGTGGTTTTTTTTTGTTTTTTTTTTTTTTTTTTAATTTTGTTGTTTATATTTCTAAGTCCTAGCTGGACTTCCACTTACAATATAGACCAGACTGACTCCAACTCACATAGCTCTGCTTGTCTCTGACTCCCGAATTTTTTTGTTTGTTTGTTTGTTTAGTTTTGTTTTGGTTTTGGAAAAGCTCTAAGATTTTAGAGAAGGTTGTATTCTGATCACGAGCCAACACCTCATCCACTTGATAATAAAGGTCTCTTTCACGTTGTGAGAACGCTTATAGCGAGTTGGCTGGGAGGCAAATACATGCTATCTCTCTTACCTCTATATTCTGGCTTGGTATGTAACCATTTATCCTTAGTTGAAATATTCTCGCCTGGTGGGAGGCTAAAGGCTCAGGAACTAAATGAAACTTACAAGCCTCAGGGAGCTTTTGAAACATACAGGATTCACAAGATTCCTGCCCGAAGTTATAGGCACTTGGCAATTGCCAGGAGTTGCTGTCATTGGCTCAACCACCTGTAATTCCTACAGCGAGTTCCAGGGGTGAAATTTTTGGTGATAGGTCTTCCTTTGAGTCACTCATGGTCCAGTAAATAACCCCAACAGACTTACTGGTTGACTGTTAGACTTGGGTGGGATCGTTTCTTTAGTCAGTCTTTTGTGGGCTGACTGGGGTGAATGGAACTGTCACATTGTAAGGCTGAAAATCAAACCACTCTGTGGAGTTTTATCAGCATAACATGGAAATGAAGGGAAAATGGCATGCTGGGAAGGAGTTGGTAGGCCTTGCTACAACTCACAGCTCTCCACTGAAAACTCTCCAAACAAAGTGGTCATTCAAACCCACCCTGCCAGAGAGCATGAGAGAGAACAATCCTGTGATATGCTCAGACTCTTTGTTTGTTAGAGTGGGACTTATCTTTGTTTTTATCTTATTTTATTATTATTCTTTAGATGCCTGTTTGTTTCAGAGGAGAGAAAGAAGGAAAAGGTATGGATTTGTATGGCAGAGGTGGTGGGAAGGGTCTGCAAGGAGTTGGAGGAGAAAAAAAAACTGCAATCAGATTATATTGCAAAATCTATTTTCCATAAAAGAATAGAAAAAATACAAATAAACAAACCAGTAAAACAAATCAATGAGATCATTGTATTTCCTAAGGACAAGCTTAGTTAAAGCTTCTACTAGGAGTTCTAGCAATGAGAGAACATGTATATAAACCATTTACGACCTGTAGATACAGACACTATCTAAATCTCATAAGCACTGACTCTCTGGTTTTAGGAAAATAAATGTTTGATAACAATTTATTATCCCTCAATGCCAGCTGCTTTGTGGCAGTCAGGTAACAAGTAAGACTAACAATTTGTAATTTTGAATTTTTTTTAATAATAGGATCGTGTTGGGGCAATGACCGTCTCCCTATAAAACAGGATAAGACATTTAGCAGACCCTCAATGTTTTGGCTGCTCTAACCTGATAAGCAGAGGGGTGGAAATGAGAATCCATACAAATGCATATCTCCTGTGCCTATTCCACAAAAGGAGAGTGGACATGGTGTGAACTTTGTATCACATATGCAATGATATCCCCTATGGAATGCTAACAAATTTAAGGATCTGGATGGCTGCTATGGATGGACAATCGGGTTCTTTTGCAGCGCACACCTAAATCAGCCCCAATCCTGTAGGGAAACGTGATACTGGGCTGATGAACATTCTCCTCCATTGAGAAATTATAATAATTAGGGATCTGTAAGGAGTTTGAACTAAGTACAAATATTGAATGGACCAATATTTATGGTTCTTTTTCTGCAGAAAGGAACTTTTAGTCAACATCCTCATAGAAAACAGGCATCTACTCTATAAGGTCCAGGAACATCTTCCTCAGAAACTTTTCCTCTCTATTCTTTACTACTGCTCTGGTAAGTCCAGGAAGGAGTCTGGTCCTATTCGATGATTTTCTATCGTATTTTATGCATTTTGGTTTAATAGGGTTGTCACCAGATGAGAGCTACTACCGGACTTTGATGTCTAACAATTAAAGTTTAAAATAGTAACCTAAGGGACCTGGAAGAAGGCTCAGCAGGTAAAGACGCTTGCCACCATCCTGGAGGTCTAAGAAACCTGAGTTCCCATTTTCAGGTTGTCCCTGACCTCCTCACATGCACCGTGGCACAGGTGTATGCAACATCCACATAAAAACAACTAAGTAAATGTAACAATAATGCTACCTTAAGCTTAAACTGCTCCCTGCTGCTACTGGCTACAGCATTTCGTAGAAATTTAGCTAAGCCATTACCGTATCCTCTGTAAATTTTTGCTTTAGACTTTTAAAATGTTAGGGCACAGTACTCTGTAAGGATTTCTGCTTATTCATTTGTTTATTTGTTTATTCATTTATTTTCCTTAACTTCTTGTTTTATCTCAGCATATGGATAACTTGAAGAGTTACTTATCAGGACATATCAGCTAAAAGCCATATGGAGCCCTGACTGGCGTCTCAACAGTCTTTGCCCTTCAA
Organism: Cricetiscus sungorus; assembly: GCA_030556225.1. NCBI lineage: Eukaryota > Metazoa > Chordata > Mammalia > Rodentia > Cricetidae > Cricetiscus > Cricetiscus sungorus. Next base: position 1,807,529 of record JANBXA010000077.1, on the reverse strand, counting down.
TCGTGACACGTCTCCTCCAGGTCACCCCCTACAAGCTCCTGTTTGAAACTGGGGAGTTCTGTCCTTTCACTCTGCATCCAGCCATGTGAGCTCAATCACATCTCCAAACGTTCCACCAACCCCCCTTTTTATTCCTCAGTCTCCACCTTCCCAATTCATTTCGATGCAGATGGACCTCCCTTCAATAAAGAGTAGGGCCATCCTTTTCATATCCATTATCACCACCCATCATTGTACCTAGGTTAATACAGGCCTTCAAGTACCTTGTCAATGGTCTCCCTAACTAAAACAGAACAAGAAGCATTTAACCTCTTGTTTACCCTGCAGTATTCACCAAGGTAATTTCTCTATAACACACATCTGTCCTAGCTCATTCCTTCCTACATAATACAAGTCGTTATTTCTTAGACTTGTACAATTTTACTGTCCTGGTTTCCTTCTTCACAAAGGAAGAAGTACATTCAGCGACTGGTTAGAGCTCCCCAAATGGGACCTGAGGATTTCAGTATTATATCTTTACCATTTATGTGTTCTTTTTCTGGAACACCTATGGCTACTTTTACAACTCTGTTAGTAATCTTAACATTGGTGTACATTCCAGGACACATGTCATGCCAATTCCCTTTGTCTCCATTTTAAACATTTCTATGTTTGTCCCAGAACGAGACCTTAATACATATTTTCTGAATATCAACAACATCAACTTTTATAATTTTAGTTTTACATCTATAATATATGCATAGTTTCCTAGCATTTCATATACTTCTGAATACCAACATTCAGAGGAATTCAGATTTAACCTTCCTTTAATTTACTTCATTTATCTCTTTTTATGTTAATTTTAGGCTTTGAATTCTTTAGCTTTCTACAGCTATTAAATGATAAGATTCTCCTTGATATTATGTTCATAGAACATATTGCATAATCAGAGCTAAAGTTGTGCCTACCCCAAGGTAAATCCTGTTGAAAAGTTGTAGAGTAAATAAAAAATTGTAGCTATTAATTATATAAGCTTTAGAAGAACTGTCCTGCACTTTAATAAGTAAATCCTCCCATCTTAGAATTACCTGAGGAGGCAGACTGTCCTCTGAGATGGTGGGCATCAGGATGAAGTTATACATTATAATGCAAAATATGTGTCAATGTGTCAATCACAGGGTCTGGACACTTTCTGCTGGATTCAGAATCTAGGTCTTCATATTTATACACTCAATTCCTATTACATTTTAAATACTGAATAAAAATAGGACCAACATTTACATATTCCATTTTTCTTCTGTGGTTCTTTCCCTTAGGAAATTTATTTGAAAATATCAATTCTGATACATAATATGTTTTGGGAAATGTAGTCCCTTTCTTTTGAACTACATGATATCTACGCATTTACCAGTCCCATTTGTGGAATTACCATTTTTAGATTTCTGTTAAAAAGTAGTTTAATAATTAGACCAATGTGAATTTAATTTAAAGGGCTCTGACAGAAAACTCAGAAAATCTGCATTACAACTATAAAATTGTATAGGAGGTTTTTCAATTATTTTCATAACCTAAGGAGGTAAGTCTTATAAGATAATTTTGATACCAAGTTAGATTATTAAAATGGCTAAATTTAATTTTAAATTCATGTTTTCATTTATATTCTTTCAGTTCGTACTAACTGACTGCCTACTATGTGCTGATAGGAACGGTGACAGCAAGCAATGCTTCAAAACTGTAATTTATTAGATGTAACTAGAGGACACTGTGTTGAATGAAATAAGTCAAGTGCATTGAGATTAATGCATGGTCTCATTCATATGTAGAACCAAATGAAAGTAGGTGGACTTCAGAGAACAGAGACCAAAATAGTAGAAACTAGAGCCTAGGAACTACGGCAAACAGGGACAGACAAACACAAATATCACCATTAGAGAAGGTACCAAAACATAATTTCATCAGAGAATTATATTCTTATGTTCAGGACTACAGCTGAGTAGCGAATTATTCCTTATTTTGTAAGGAGCTAGAAAAAAGTAGTTTGACATTTTCTCATACAAAGAAATGATAAATGTTTAAGGATTTGGAAATGCTAATTACCCTGATTTGATCAGTACACGCTATATACATGTCTCCAATTTCACAATCTGGTCTACAAATATGTCCAATTATGTAAATTAAAATGCTATAACTTTTGAAGTTGTGGCTAAAATAATTGGTATATAATTTCATTACCCACTTTCATTTTAATTCCAAAGAAGGGATATACAATTTCTGACATGTAATACATCAGATGTACAACCAAAAATGTTCACCAGCTTTTCCAATTTGCTGTTTAGTACAGTTAAGTTGTGCTTCTCTGAAACAGTGAAGTTATCACTACAACATTTCAAAGCTGTAGCTCATCTTAACTGATCCAGTCACAAAACTACTCTGAGTAAAATTCAGCAGAGTCAATGTTATGCCTGTGAACTTGGTTGTAAAGGAAGAAACAGATGGCCTGACCCCAAGAATAATGATTCTTAGCTCAGGTTCTTTTTTAAAAGTTACGTTACATGGTTTCCAATAGTGGTCCTCTGATTTCTCACGTAACTGAAAGGTAGATGTGTAAAGCTAATGCAAACTAATAAACTGCCCTATAAAAAGCTACAATCAATCTCCTGACTTTAACTTATATTCCACAGCAAGTGTCAGTATAGGGGTACAAACAATTAGGTTTAAAACTTGAAATTTTGGAGTGAGGGGGAAATGTGTTGGGGGGGGTGGTGGGGGGCATGAAAGGGAGGGAGAGAGGGGGCAAGGGAGGGAGGGAGAGGGAACTGGGATTGATATGTAAAATAAGAAAAAAATATAAAAAGAAAAGAAAACTTGGAATTTTGAGCATTGTTATTTGTCTTCTGAAACCGTTGTTATTGCAATTATCATTATTTTAAACAAGCTCTAGATTGCCTCGGCCGGTCTGAATTCTGACCTTAAGCCATCCTCCAGTTTCAGCTTCCTGAGTAGATGGGGCTAAGGGCATAAGCTACCCAGCTCATTTCTTTTGTAGAAGTCAATCCCACTTCTCAAGGACTAAAAGATACAGCGAGTTTATGTTGTTGATTTTGTAAACACCCCTTCACTGAAAAAGTAAGTGAGCTAGTTTTGTTATCAATGAGATTTTCATAGAGTATTCATCACACTTTCTTTATAACCTGTTCATATTCCCTAACTGGCACATTTCCTATGGTGGTATAGAGACATGTTGTGATTAGTAAGTTAAATTGGTTTCTACTATAATAATGAACAATGACCATGTATGTAATATGTATATATTACATAGAAATTATTGCATGATGCAGGCAACTTCCTAGGCAGGAATATTTACCAGTGCTGGCTTATATTTACAAAGAAACATCTGCCTTTTTTAGTCTTCTTCATATGTTTAAAAGCTTTAATGAAATATAGTTGCAATGCAATAGGGTTACCAATATTAATACTAATTTAATTAGTATTAATTAACAATATTAATTTTGCCAATTAAAAAAAGGAAGAGTTTAAATATGAAGTTCAATTATTTCATTTCACCTTGAAATAAACATGCACACAAAGATAATACCGGGTGATTATTGGTGTTTTCTTGAGTTTGTTAAAAATACAAGATAGATATATAATCAATCAGATAGATGAAAACCATCTCATTCTTTGCATTCATCATTGTCAATACTTTGTCCATAGTGTTTATTACTTAATTCAATGTGATTAATAAATAAGTACCAGAAAACACCAATACAATGCAGGTACATGTCTGTGGTTACATATTGTTTATGATCTAATAAAACTTGCCTGGAGCTCAGAATGCAAAGCTAGCCAGAGCCATAGAGGCAAGACAGTGGTGGCTACACCTTTAATCCCAGGACTCAGGAGACAAAGGCAGATTTATTTCTGTGAGTTCAAAGCCAACCAGGGCTACATGACAGTGAATGGGTAAAAAAGCAGAAACCAGAGCTCACACCTTTAATCCAAGACTAGAGAGGAGTACAAGATAGGGGCAGGGTTTTAGAACAGGCATTCAGTCTTAGAAACTTAGTCTGCAGGCACTCAAGGACGGGATTGCCCTGGTCTTGACAGAAGTAAGAGCTCGCGGGTGGCTTGACTGCTTTGTTTCTCTGCTCTTCAGCTTGAACCCCAATATCTGTCTATTGGTTTTATATTATTCCTGTTACGCATTGCTGTAGCTGTGTTTATCACTGAGCATTGACCTGTTCAGTATTTTTCTCATTACACTTGTTCAATGTTGTAATTATAAATCTCAATTTTTCTACTTCTTGGGAGGTTTATTCTATAATTATTAAAAATTTATCACATGCATGTTATTATTATTCATTATTCATTCATTATAATGCTGTTCCTCATAAATATTTTGGCTATATATTTTTCATACTGTATTTTTTTCTATATTCAACGAAGTTTAAAAATGTTATTATTATGTATGTGTGCATGATATAAGGGGATATATGGATATATGTACTAAAACATACATGTAGAATTCAGAGAAAATATTTTAGGAAACAATTTTCTCTTTTCACCTCATGAGGGTTCCAGAAATTGAACTCTTAAGTGACCAGGTTTGCAAGGCAAATGACTTTATAGGCTGAGCCATCTTGCTGACCCATCTTTTAAAATAAATTTTATTGAAATTAGAAACAATCTTATTTTACATATCAATCCCAGTTCCTTCTCCCTCCCACCCTCCCATGCCCTCCTCCCAATGACTCCCCATCCCATTCCCATCCACTCCCCACGGAGGGTGAAGCCTTCCCTGAGGGATCATCAAAACATGTCAAGTCCTTTGGGGCAGGCCTAGGCCCTCTCTAGTGTATATCTAGGCTAAGAGAGCATCTCTTCATGGGAAATGGGCTCCTGAAGTCCGTTCACGTGCACTGGGGACATTACCAGAGACGGCCTTTTAAAGTTCTGTTCTCAAAAATTACTAATTTAAAGAAATTTTACAATCCTTTTAATTGAGGCATACTCTATATACAATGAAATTTGTCAGTCTTGAGTAAATGAAAGGATTAGCCTTGAGACAAATGTGTACAGCTGTACTCATGACTATACCATAATGAAATTATAAACTAATTCCAGTATTCAAAACTGTCACATTAAACATTTTGTAATACATCTCTTGTAAACTCTCATCACAGTCCTGACAACTATTGTTAAATTCACTTGTTCTAAAATTTCATATACATACATGTACATGTATTTGATGTTTCTTATTAGCTTTGGGTTTCTTCTAGTTATTACACTATGCTTTCAATATGCAATTTTATAGTTGTAAGTCTTTACTTTTAGTATCATTTATGCCACAATTTATTATTTGCTGTCCCAATAAGGGGTATTGGGCTTTATAGCATACAGTCAGCACAAATAAGACTGATTATTCATGTGCAATTCTCTGAATGAAATGTATTTTCAGTTTTCTTAGATAAATATTGAGGGGTAGGGTTGCTGGGCCCTCTTGTAAGTGAATCTTTACTTTGATAGGAAGCTTGACAAAGTGTATTCCAATGTAGAATTCATTCCAAGAATACATTTCAAGAAGTTCTGCATTCTTCTCAACAACTGATATTGTTAACTCCCATACATACTGATACCATGTTGTAATTCAACTTGTATTTTGGAAGAAATTAATGATATTAAATATCTTTGTTTACACTTACCAAGCATCTATGAAATGTGTGCTCATAACTATTCAGAAAGCAACAAGTGATCTGTGTATCTGTATCTATCTATATCTATCTATCTATATAAATATAATATATATATATACGCCACTTGAATAATAATACTCCCACTGAGAGCCATAGATAAGCTAACAAAACCCCTAGTTCCAGGCACAAAAAAAAAATCACCTCATTTTGAGCCATTGGTAAGAGGAATCTAAGAAGCTCCCCAAACAGTATAATCCATTGCTGTTTGTTAACTGAACGTTAAGTCTCTATGCCTAAACATGGTTTGTAGTTCAGACACAGGACTCAAGGGAACGAGATTTATCTGACCTGAAAGCCTCACCCCTAAGAACATGATATGCAAGGTAGAGGGCAATCCATAGTCCTACAAAGTTGTGGTATCTATAAACTGCAATCATGACCAGCAAGGCAAGATAACTTCAAAGGTAAATAGTGGCACTTATATCTTGGGGAAACCGCTAGCTGTCTAATTGGACTTAAGGAATACTCAATAGGAAGGAATTCATGCCTGGCACTGAAAACCTAGATGACCAAGACTACCTACCATTAGTGAGGTCATGGGTCCAAGAGGAAAACCTACCACCAAACTATCTTTAAGAAATATTTATCCTTGGACCCAGAGATAGGAGCAGCTTTCACTACTCACCAGAGAAGCTTTTTGCAGTTGATAGAGACCATTTCAGAAATTCACAACTGATCAAAACATCAATGACCTATTGTGGGATGTTCAGCTACAACTGACAGATCTATAACATAACCTTATTACCCAAGGTTTGGAGCACATCTCAGAATAGAGTACAGAAAAATTATAAGGATCAGAGCCCAAGAAGACTTTCATGAAATTGTGCCTTCTAGCTATGATAGGGAAGCAATTCCTCTCCTCTAGAAATTAAGCCTCATAATTGGTTATCCAATACCAAGAGATTAGCCCGAGAAACATATATAAAGGATCCACAGTAAATGGATTCAATAGGCTGCATGTATGTATTATTATTCATATATAAGTGTAACAATAATAATTAGTAATTATATAGATACAATTAACAACTAGGTGATCATATCATTGATGATAATTATTTAAAAACTAGTAATGTAACAATCATCGTCATTATCATCATTAAAGAAAAAGGGGCCATAAAATTGAAGAGCTGGGGAGGACAGGGATGTTAGAGGCAGGAGAGGGAGAAGAGAGCTTATGGGAGGAGTGATGAGCAAAGCGGTCAAGACCAGGCTGGAGAAACCCACAGAGACAGCTGACCTGAGCAAGGGGGAGCACATAGACCCCAGTCTGACAGCTGGGAAACCAGCATAGGACCAACCAAGACACCCTGAATATGGTGTTAGTTAGGAGACCTGAGCAGTCAATGGGGCCTCTGGTAATGGATCAGTATTCATCCCTGGTATACGAATGGACTTTGGGAGCCCATTCCACATAGAGGGACACTCTCTCAGCCTAGACACTAGGGGAGGGCCTAGGCCCTGCTCCAAATGATATGGCAGACTTTCAAGATCCCCCATAGAAGGCCTCACCCTCCCTGGGGATCAGAAAGGGACGGGCTAAGGAATGGGGTAGGGGGTTGGTACAAGGCAGGGGAGGAAGGGAGGGAGAGGGAACTGAGATTGACATGTAAAACAAGCTTGATTCTAATTTAAATTAAAAAATACAGTACAAATATATGAAATTTTAAAAATTAATTTTATAAAACACTGGACTCTTGTGCCAGAATTCTTCAAGTGTTAAAAATTCAAATATTAATTTTAAAAAATACGTAATATTTTTACTGAATGACCTATAAATTTTTCTTTTATGTATAGCTTATTAAAACATCTTCAAGTGCTTTCAAGTATATTGCAGTCTTACAAACATCTGTTACCTAGTATGTGGGAAATTTGAATGTGAAGTGATTCTTTGAAATTTTCCCGTTTGATCTCTGATCTTCAATTTAAAGATTGTGCATAAGTTCAATTATGCATTGATAGCTGTGCAGAAATATGACTGAACCAGAAGGAGAGTATCTAACTGTAACAGACTGAGGATACAGTACACCCAGGGCCATCAATCAGGAGCTTCTTAGCTTTTCTGTTACAATGGAGGTGGGTCACAGCCCTTTCTTAATGCTCATCTTACCGCCTATGATCAATGTGGGTACCAGAATTTCATTGTGACCACATCTTATCAATATGGGAGAGCAACATCAGAATACTATTTTTGTGTTTGTGGTTGGCTTTGAGCAAAGGGATTGTGCTCCACCCTGGGGAAGAGGATCAAACATTTCCGTTGCTCACTTGGGAGAAGAATGAACGGTGAGAAGACAGAAAAGCAGCCATCACTGACTCATCAGCATCCTTGTGATGTCCTCCGCTTTTGAGGATGGTTTGAGGAGTCCCCCACAGGGCTTTGAAAATGTAAAGGCTCTGGGCTTGGTGAGCTTTTATGCAGAATTTCAGCACAGTTTATGTCTTAGATCTTTCTATGAATATCTTATTGGGAGCTATTGTAATCAGCAGTAATTCACAAGCAAGGTGGTCTTTGTAAATTTATCTGGCAGACAATTTTACATTTAAAAAGTGGGGGTTATCTCACCAATATATTTAGTTTAACTAAGTTTTAAAACATGGTTTCCTTTAAATGCATAATTTATAGCTTCATGTTTTGAAGGCACAATTAGGGCAGAAAGAAATGCTCTCTGGAGGCTTTCACGTTAGTGAATTTTGTTTCCACTGAGTTACTAAACGAATTGCCAAGCAACTAAAATTACTCTATATAAATTTCAAGAAATGAAAATTATGAAGTTCAGATCAAATTTTCATGTAGGAATGTATCACAGAATCTAAGAAGACATATAAACACATAATCATTCATCCACAGCTTTGCACATGGCTTAAGGTTAAATCTAGAGTTTGTAGTCATTAGCTTGTTTTTGGATGTCATTTTAACAGTTCCAATCTTTTGACTCTAAAATGAAAATAATGTATCTAGACCGTGGTTATCAACCTCCATAATGCTGTGACCCTTTAGTACAGTTCTTCAGGTTGTGATGACACCACCAACCATACTATTATTTCTGTTGCTATGTCGTCAGTGTAACTACTGCTGTTATGAATCATCATATAGACTTCTGATATGCAGGACAATTGATATGAAAACCCTATAAAAGGGTCATTGAACCCCCAAAGGGATTGTGACCACTCATCTAGAAATATAACAAAGAATGAGAGCTGTTTAATATATGTGAAAATATCTAATTTTCTTTTTATGCCTACCTATGCTGAATGAAAAACACCATAACAGGGCTTTGGTAGTGACCCCTTCACTGGAGATTACGTGTGTGTGTGTGTGTGTGTGTGTGTGTGTGTGTGTGTGTGTGTGCGCATATATAATATGTACATGGATACACACACACACACAGACACACACACACACACACACACACACACACACACACGCACACATGCATTTTCTTACAAAACTTCTAGCCATGAATTTAAGGAGTATTGTGCTTGAGGAATGGGCTGGGATGGGCTGGAGCTTTTCAAACACAGAAGGGTACATTCCATTCTGACACAGCATCTTGGCATTGGAGAGTCTGGAGCAAGTGTGGAACTTCTATGGACAGTAGTGCAAGTGTCTGCCACATACATCTCCATTTAATAATCCAATCTCTAAGGATCTTGGGACTTCAGATAAATTTAAATAAATCGACCTTGATTTTTCAGACAGAATTAGAGAACGGGCCACTCAAACGTTGTACCTGGAATAGTGTGATAACGAAGTTGGAGACAGTTTTAGATAAATGTTAGCTAAGATTACAGCTAGGACTCATGCTCAGTTGGGTCTTGTCTGTGCAGTGTTCTGTTTGTAGCCGTGTTTTATCAGCATACCAGGCAGGTCCTGTATTTTACAGAACCTTTCAACACTCATTACTATCACAAAGGAAAAATACATAAAAGAAACTGGCAAAGTTCTGTGAGTGGAATTAAGGCCAAGATTAAAGTTTAAAAGATAAAATAAAAACATTTTTCTATCTTGTACTCTAGCAAGCCTACAAACAACTCAGTAACCTCCTCCCCCCTACCTCATTTTTAGTCTGTGTGCCATGCTAGAATGCTTGCTTTTGCTTAAAAATAGGAATTGTGTCAAATATTAGAAAATATTGTAAAATCAAAACAGAAACCATATATGGCTATAAGAATTCAATTTAAGCCAGGCTGTGGTGGCACACACCTTTAATCCCAGCACTTGGTAGGTAGAGGCAGGCAGATCTCTGTGAGTTTGAGACCAGCCTGATCTACAAGAGCCTCTAAAGCCTCAGAGAAGCGCTGTCTTGAAAACCAATAAATAAATAAATAAATAAATAAATAAATAAATAAATAAGAGTTCAATTTTCAAAACTAACTTATAGAGTTTGAGTGACAGTTAGTGGTTCAGAGCACTTATTTCACATAAACATGGCTTAGTTCCCAACACACACACACACACACGCACACACACACACACACACAGGACACACGCATATGTGTGTGTGCACAATAAATATTTTTGTTAATCTTATCAGCTTTAAGACACTGATATGCTCTTATACATTGCTTTATTAAGCTTAGCTAAAGTTCGCTTTTTGTATTTTTAATAATCATTTTATTTCGCTTTTTAATTTCTATGTAGTAAATATGTGAATGTGTGTTTGGATGTGTGTGTGTGTGTGTGTGTGTGTGTGTGTGTGTGTGTGTGTGTGTGTATAGATGTACTTGTGAGTTTGTATGTAGGCCAGGGGTCTATGTTCCTCTATGACTTCAAATCTTACTTGTGACACAGAGCCAGACGCTCAAAGATTGGCTACATTGAGTGAACTCTACCCATTGCCCTGTTTTGTGTCCCCTCTGCTAGGGTTAAAGGCATCCACTACTATGCCTGAGTTTTTTTTTCTGAAAATCCAAACTCAGATTCCCATGCTTCAAATACTTTATTGCTAGCTTTCTGCCCAGTCTTATTTTTTATATTCTTCACATATCCTATTGTAAAGTCCATGTTATGCTAGAAATTTGTAGTCCAGTAGTTTATTATATCTCAATCTAAATAAATTTGTGCTGCATTCCAGATGTGTCATGCAAGTCAATATTATTTCTATACTATCTCACTAGTGATAAACAGATTTTGTGTGTGTGTGTGTGTGTGTGTGTGTGTGTGTGTGTGTATTAAGAAGCTTTTTGGGAAAAAAAATCAATACACATCTACCAATTAAGATTGTCGTTTCTGCTAAGCAACATAAGGGACAGAAGAGTAGCCCACCTAATTATTGCAGATTTACTCATAAGGGTTATTTACAATATACGTTATATTACAAAAATTAAGTCATTAGGTATTACATGACTTAGGGAAAGAGAAGAGATCTGCTTATGATTTGTTAAGTTCATTGGATGTGTGTGCACATTTGTTTTACCAACATATGACTACAGTCAATGAAAGAAATTTCTGCTTTTCAATAAGCATGGCAATATATTTTCCTTTAAGATTTTTCTACATTATGTTATCTTCTATGAGTCTTATAGCTAGATGCATAAAGCCTAATTTTGATTCTTTTATGATAAAGACGAACATGAAACTATTTTAAATATATAAACTAAAAATGTTAAGTCAGTTTTGTAGTCCATACTCATCTAGTGAGTATCTGGGGTTTTGCCAGGCCTAGAAGAAGTCAGAAAACACTACTTTGCTTTTAAGCAATCCTTGTTGCTTGCAAACTGCTCTGTCAAAAGAGGAACCCAAGGCACAGAGAAATTTCATATTTTTTCCCAATGAAACAACTGAGTTCCCGAGAGAGTGAGCTCAGATCTGTATTCTATCCTGTGGCTATCCCATTGAGTTCACTGAATCCATTGCTATGGATGGATTCAGACAGGGAAACCTTAGGTAAAAAAAAAAACTATTTCCTTTGTGTGGTTTTTGTCCTTTCTTCTGGGAGTACTTCTTTAAAAGTGTTCATTACTAATTATATTTAATGGGTGCATTTACTATACCATTTTGCCATTATAATACAGTGTTTTGCCATTACTTCATTTGCTATGTCTGTTCTTAATTAAAAGCCTGTAGAATTCTGGCTTGATCTGAGTCACCTTGTTAATACATGCATTAATGCTGGACATGACAGCACGTCACTGCAATGCCAGAAATTCACAGGCCCGAGGCTGGACAATCTCAAGAATGAGGTCAGGTTTAACCTCTCCCCTTCGGGAAGGTGTCTCCTTATAATGTGATCTGGTTTCAAAACTCACAACAAAGACAAAGCGAATGAATTTTGTGGTCATAATCCTTGAAAACGTATTTACCTTAAAAATCTTTCACAGTGGTGATGGTTTGAACAAAGTTCCTTTCACTCCTGGGTATGCTTCAGACTGAGCAATTAAACAAGCATCCTTGTGAATTTTCAAATTGTGCACAAGTATGCACAGAACCATGTTTTCTCTATGAAGAGCTGAGTACATAATGCATGGGTTCCCACAGACACCCTGGGCATAAAATTATGGGTAGCCAAAGATAACCTTGACACGAATACATGGCTATCTCTGGCAATCTTCACACAGAATGAAAAGGACCTTGGCAACATCGTCACCAGAGTCAACTAATGAAATCAATTAGCACCCAACACAACTTGCGTTGCAGTTTCATTTTTAATCTATTGTTTTGAATGGTTTAGAAGGAGAGTTTCAGGACAAATAAGATGATGTCTTTCTGTGTAACAAAACTGGTTTTAACTATGACCGTGCATGTAGTGTTTTATTTTAAGGGGATGTATTAGTCATACGTTGAGTAAAGAAATGTGTTGTGTCTTAGTTGTTTTTCGCATACCTTTGGAGAGAAGGTTAACTGGAAATTCAGTTTATACAGTCAACTTTTAAAGTACAATTAATAATTTATATTTGAAAACATTTGCCATATACGAAAAACAAATTAGCTCAAGGGCTCCCAGCCCATGCTTCATCTGCTCGGTAGAGAGCCTGCTGGCAGGATTCCTGGGGATGGTTTGCAGAAGACCAACCTCCTAAATCCCGAGCAATCACTGGCTAGCCTCCAGAAGCAGCTTCAATTTAAGCATGAAGAAGAATTAGTTCAGAGGTTCCCTCCAGTGCCAAAGCTCTGAGCTATTTAATCACTGCTTTGGCTCAGCCCAGGGCACTCAGTGCATCTGAGCAAGTGACTCATTGCTGGGTGAGCCGAGGCTGCTGTGGACCTTGGTGGGATGCAAGCTTAATCCCCCTCTGCCATTTTCACTGCAGAAACAATGGGTGTATTTACTCTTGTCTACCACCTGAGATCACATTTGATCTACTGACCTGAACAGCCAAAATTCCCAGCGAGAATCGATGATTCATGTGGTACCCATGTTTTTCTCTCCTCATCTTATTTTTCTTCCTGATGGTGGAGTGTTAAGCCCATTCTCAAAGACCCCATTTCCATCTTAGAATAATAAAATTGTCTCTTAAACTAGTTTTGCTGTGTTTAAATCTTAGACAGTCTTGCTCTCTTTGAGCATAAGATTATGGAAAAACGTCTGCTAAAACATCGCCCATCTAAAAGGCCAGAACTAGGGAGATCAATGCCTTACCCAGTCACCATCAGAGAGGCTTCCTCCAGCAGCAGATGGGAAGTGACACAGAGACCTACAGCCAGAGATTACACAAAGAGTGTTGAATGGGAGGGCTCCATCAAAGCCCCAGAACCCAGAGAACCCTGGAGAAGATGAGGCAGAAGAGCTAGAGGGATCCAGATTGTTGAACAAGGCCCTGTTAATCGGCAAACAAGCTGCATAGGAGCTCACAAAGATAAAAGTAGCAAGCACAGGGTCCACATGGGTTTGTACTAGGATGGATATATATATATATATATATATATATATATATATATATATATACACACATACATACATACATACATACATACATACATACATATGAGAGGCAGGAAACCATAACCTGGATATATTGTATGGGAAAAGAATCTATTTTGAATAAAAGGAAAAAATAATAAATTTAAAAACTTTTTTTTTTAAAAAAATAAAAAAAAAGTGAGGAAATGTTCAAATGCTAACATTTCAGTAAAACCTCAAACTGTTTTCCACTGCTCAGTTAAGAATGAACCAGAACAGAGGACTCAGATTATTGTTTCTTTCCTTTCTGAGCTAAGAAACGCCACAAACCTAAAAGGTAAACTAACCTGTTTCAGCCCAAAGTTAACAAAAGTAAAAGGCAGATCAGTCAGCCAGCTCCTATCTGAAATACTCATTTGGGGTTTTGGATAATTTTTAAAAAGCCTTTAACTAATTAACAGTTAAAGCAACAGTGTTTGAATACTTCATTTCTTTCGTGATTGGGCCAAGGAGATGGAATGTAATTTTTCAACCCAAGAGTCCCATCATACTGAGCTGAATCTGAGCTGAATGAGGTTTAACGTTCACTTCAATAAAAGCCTCAGTGGATAAAGATGAGAGAGACACAGAGAGAGATCACATTAAGACATAGCATATCTAATACATACTCACCACTACTCTCAACAACATTCAAATTTTTTTGGCATCATCATTTTATAAGTATGAAATTGATTACTTCATGATTTTTCAGGCTATAAAAGCAGCTGTGTAGTAGCCGTCAAGTGGAATTTGAGTCCTTCTATGATGGGAGATGTTATTCTGTAAATACGTTTCTCATACTGGTTAATGAATAAAGCCCTGTTGGGCCAATGGGAAAGCAAGATAGGTGGGGCTAGGAGACAAGGAGGAAAGAGGAAGTACTTAGGAGGAGTCAGCATGTAGAGCCTAGAGGAAGCAAGATGCCAGCCCACCATGCTGGGATAAGACGACCACGTGGAAATACTTAGATAAGTAGAAATGGGTTAATCATTAAGACAGAGCTAGCCCATAAACAATAATAGTAACTGGCCAACAGGACTGTATCAAATACAGAGTCTCAGCGTGTTATTTGGGGCTCGCGTGGCGGCGGGATGGGGCGGCCGGCGGGGAGGAACAAAAAATGGGACCAGGCGGGTTGGCGGAAAACATACATGCTACACTTCTAAACCAACAGTCCACGACTAATAGTGTATACTATCAAGAAATGCGTAACCCTACCAAAGGTTATGCACAGCGCATTAAGGTTTACATGCCCCTTTAAACCATGCTTCTGAGAACCGGGCACCATGTACTGAAGGGTTTTTAACAGATTGGGTGAACTCAAGTCTTTCCTATAAAGAGACAGACTTGGAACTGAGTCAGCCTTACCAGAATTGTGAAGACAAGGCTGCTTGCTTACTGGAGTTAAAATAATGAAATAACTCAAAGACCTCCAGTGTGCATCTGAAACATTCTTCATCGGATGCAAGACTATAATTTCATCGCCTCAATGTGACAGTAGGGTTCATAATTTCGCACATTGTCAAATGGCAGTCTTGGTAAATATTTTATTCATGAAGCTTTTTTAACAGAAATTTTCACAATATTAAGCAATCTAATTACTTTCAGAAATGGATACATGCAGTAGCCGCGATAAGAGTTCATACTTGGAACTGAGCTATTTTCACATCAGCCATGCAGCTTACTTGTGAAGTGTGCACTTGAAACTCGAGACATGTTAAAATACTTCCCAAGCAATGCTGAGGCGGTACCTATGCCAACACTGTTCTCTCCTTGTTTGTTGCTACCTACTCCAGGCTGGTCTCCAAACGCACAGTCCGTTTGTCTCAGGCTAAATATAACTGTTTAAACACTACCTTCGGTGGAGAATTTCCCTAAGCATTCTGAAATATCGACATATTTGGATATTCTATGAAACACATGATTACCTTTTTTTTTTTTTTTTTAAACCAAGTGTACACTCAGATTATGTTTCCATTAAACGTATCCTGGATAGTGTATAAGAAAATACTTTTCTGCTGTTGCTTGAATATGAAGCGTTGAAGGACTAGCCTCTAGCTAGTGGGCCTTGATTAGGGTTGTAACCTCATACCCATGGGTTACTTCACTGTTTTTTTGTTTGTTTTTTCAAGACAGGGTTTCTTTTGTGTAGCTTTGGCTGTCCTGGAACTTACGCAGCAGACCAGGCTGGCCTTGAACTCACAGAGATCCACCTGCCTCTGCCTCCCTGAGTAGAAGGATTAAAGATGTGCACCAGCACTGCCTGGAGCCTCAGAATTCTTAAAGCTATTAACTTTCGACAAAGCAGACAGCAATTTCTCTCATAAACTATTTATTAATTGTTGTCACCTCCCTCTACATCATTCCAACTCTCAGATTCCTGTTACCAAGATTTATTGTTCAAGTATTCTAGTCTTTGCGGGACAGGGAATAAATAGACTCCCAGTGAGTCTGCTGAGGCAGTGAAACTGCATTCGCATATTCTGTATAAAAAATGGCATGAAGGGAGACAGGCGTAGATGCGATGCAGTTGAGGAGAAAGGCATCCAGATGCTTAGTAATGATTAGATCTGCTAGGTTAAAAACTGAAGGTAGGAAAAAAAACCAAACACCAATTCACATCAACAGTCTGAGGTGGGGGGGGGGAGCAGAGCTGAATTCAAGCTGTGTCATTTATCGCACAGCCCGCAGAGCGGAGCTTATGCCACCTCCCTCCTCCTCCTCCCCTACTTCAGGGTTCCCTTTCTTCAGTTTCCACCCACATAGACTGTTGCTACCACCTATCCTCCAAGGGAGACAGGAGGGTGGACTGACAGCCTCAGCTCCCCAGAGATCTGGTAAGCCACAGTTCTGGAAATCAGCTCACCGTGAATTCTGGCTGCTTTCTGAGTTCTGAGATCACACACTGTGCTAACAGGCCTGCAGATCCGTAGCTTAAGCTCTGTGCGATTACCAGTGTCTAATAGGCTACTAGGATCACCCACAGGAAAATGTAAGCAGAAACTGTATATCAAAATGATTTCTAAATGCTTATCTTTCCCCATTTCTTTCTCTCTGAAAGATCAGGGCGGGACGGTGAGGTCGCTCACTTCTAATGGGATAATGGCAGATAGCTGTTTACTTCAAAAGCTTTCAGATCAAGCTTTTAAGGGAAGCAATTAAAAATGTATCCATGGCAGGATGGAGATGTAGTCTGATGACGCATGGCATGGTATTCTATTTTCTTTCACCAGCCCTCCTCAAACCCGGGGCTCCTTGCACAGTATGGCATTGGAGAGGGGTGCCTTCAGTTTCAAAGGGTCTCATACCAACTTGCAAGGTGTGGCAATGAGATAACAAGAATGAGTATTAGCCAATACTACAATGAGTGTTGACCTTAGAATGGGCCCCAAGACACTGCCAGCTGGCCACAAGAATGCTGAGCTGCAGTTAGAGAGCTGCTTTTCTAAGCAACAGAAGAAAATGAATGCGATTACTTTGTCATCATGCCATGTCCCTCTTACAGCTGAGACTGTACTCAGGGTGATCTTAAAGCCTGGACATTCCAGGGCCAGTTTGAGATGGAAGGGACAGTACTCACTACTGACGGTATTTCCCACTTTCCAGCTTTCCTGCAAGGGCAGAGTCCTCCGATTCAAGTGCTCATCGACCGCTTACTGCCTTTCAACGAGCCATTCATGAACTGTTCAGGATCCAGGAAGATTTATTAAATAGTAGCCACACCATTTCCATATAAATGGGTTTAGTTTTATCACCAGCTTCCAGTATTTTCACATGGCGGGTCAAAAGAAAACAGTACTTTAAGAAGTCATGAAGAAGTATGGTTCATACATTTCCACCAAGTTCCAGAAGATGAGGCTGTCACTCCGAGGTGCAGCCTGGCAAGAGGAATTGTACCAAGGTATGTAAAGCATGAAAGTTACTTGGAAGACCACAATTAAAACTAAAATTGTGACTCCGCGACTTTAATGCTAAAATAACCAGTGCAGGAAAATAAAATTAGATTTCTTACTGGAATGTGACCAGCAGAGCAACCCTACCTTCAATCTTCAAAAACAATTCCAACATCTCTACGTTTGCTTTATCTTGGTTTAAAAATTATACTTCCTTTTCAAGGCTGTGTTATCCTTTGCAAAAAAATCTTGATTATGTGTGTTGTAGAGCTACCACTGAAAGCAAATAAGTCTGGATCCTTCTGCCTCTTTCTCGGCAGACTTCAGCTATTGTACTTGGGATGAACACAGTCTTTAAAGTAAATTTCCATGTAATATAAAAATCTCATGAAAATCAACTCTGAGTTAATATAAGTTACTCCATTACCTATTATTAATAAGCATCTTTCTATTAAATAAGACAATTAATAAAATTTAACAATACTTCTAAAAAAAAAACCCTCAGGTAGTGAGCCATCTTACATTGCAAATACTTCATACTGAAAATACATGCTATGATTACAGTGTTCTAAACATATGCATGTTAGACATGCTGGGGAAGTATTTCTAAAACCTGTGGGTTTGACCCTTATATCATGAACACCTACTTGTTAAACTGTTTCTTGGTACACATGTGATAAGATGCTACAGGTAAGGTTAGAGATGGGTAAGGAATAATATCTGACCAAAAAGGAAGCGTCTTAAGCATCAGAACACTGAAAAGTGGAGAGCAATGGTGGTGGTGGTGGGATCTAAAGGAGGGATAGTAAGATACAGGAACATTGTTGCTCTTCAAGAGAACCCAAGTTTGATTCCCAGAACATGGGTCAGTGTCCGAAACTACCTGTAATGTCAACTCCAGGGAGGATCTGTTACCCTCTTGTGACTCTGAGAAGACATGAGAATATATATATATATATATTATATATAACATATATATATTATATATTATATATATATATTCTCACAGCATAAGGGGTGATAATGCTTCCCCAAATAGCCAGGGTCTAGCTAACAAGAACCCTCGTGGCAGGCCTGAGAAACTTCCTTTGAATTATTTGTCAGGGGAATATACAATATAGGCTACCTCCACTGATTTTTGTTGCTTCCCAGAACTTGAAGAAAAGCTACTATTTCAGGCACAGGACATGGGGGAACCAAGGTGAATGTGACATAGAAGTCTCTTTCCTGAGGACTGGCTCTTATAATAATAGAAAATGATGCATAAGATACCAATAGAGACAAAAGCAATAATCTGTCCCATATACCTGTAAAGCAATGATTTGGTTGGAAAGATGCCTTTAATAAAGCAATAATGGGACTTGTATCTTGGTGGGGGAATTAACAAAAAGCCATCTAATTCGATGGAAGCCCTACTCAAAAAGAAGGCATTAATGTTCAGTACTGAAAATATAGCTAACCACCTATGGCTGGAAATTCACAGACCCTGGAAAAGAACTATCATAGTAATTTTCCCAGGCAAATAAAATTCTTAACTGTATCCTAAATACTATAAGCAGTTAAAGTTGTTCTATAGAGAAGTTTAATTCTCACTTCTCATCAAATAACTTTTTTGTTCAGCAGATAGACACCAGCACAGAGATCCATTACTGAGCAAAATGCCAACAGTGTGACCAAAGAGTGTCCACTCTGATTTGATGGACTTAGAATATAACCCCTATACATAAGATTTGAGAACATTGAAGATGGGTAAGGAGGCTGCAAGAGCCATTCATTTGACCATTGTTACCTTTCTCGATGGAGAATCATTTTCCTCAAGCATAAAAATTGGTATAATAACACGATTAAACGACTTTTTATACATATTTCCCAACATTTAAGAAGGTTTCTATTATCCCTTTCCCAGGCTCACCAAATAAAAGTCCTTGATGCTCTACACTGTTTTCAAGTCACCCAGAGATCAATTCCAGCCCGAGATCTGCCTCTTTCAAGATTTTTATGAAGATTTAGTGACATAACTAAATTGAAAATCTCTAGTGTTATTTTTTTCTGGACCATAATAATTCACCAAAACTAACCTAATAACTACACACTTTTTCTAGAGCTGTTAGATGAAATGAATGTTTTCATCATTGGTTTAAAACCAATGGACTCTAGTTATAAGAGCCAGATCACTAAGAATAAGAATTTGCTGAGTATTCTGGGGTAGGGATGCTTAATAGAAAGTAGAGAGAATGTTACTTATTATGATGTTTTCCAGAATCTAATGAATACAAGGTCATCTATCCACATTATAACCATGTTGTTGCTCCCTCCTTATTCCATTACCAATCCCACCCCAGGAGAATGTCCTCCTCAAATTCCCTGAAAGTCCCTGATTTCATTTCTTAGACCAAAACAAAACAAAACAAAAAAACAAACATGGAAAATATAATGAGTAAAATTTGGCTACAAAATCATTTTCTTTTAAGGAATCATAGAATGAGAGATTGTTTGACGGTTGGAGCAATGGAGGGTAACTACTCTTGTACTCTTGACCAAAGACTGGTCCTCTTTTATTAGGAAATGCCATCATCCTTGCCCAAGCATGCATATATAGTAGGGACACATATGTAGCAGTGACAAATGATGACTACACTTGCCTACTGATCCAGATCCGGTGAATTATCACTATAAAGAAATGTGGCGACACATGTTTCAGTGAGAACATCCTCATATGGAAGGAACCATATATTAAAAGACAGTGTCTTAATCACAATCAGGATTTTTTATTCTTATTTTTATTTTTGAATTATTTAATATACGAAATAAGATATACATTATTCATAACAAACACTTATTGATGGATTTCTGTTTATCAGGCACATTTTGCAGGACATGAGGACTTAATAATTCATACACACACATAAAACTAAGGCTCTTTTCTCTTGTAACAACTTGACATATACATAATAACAAGTCTGGACACAGATATTTATAAGCTTCACAGATCTTAACTGAAAGAGGTCAAGCCTGTGTGGTCCATTTAAAAAGATGCAAAAACAGCATATGATAAAATTGAACATTATTTATTAGTAATAACAATTAGTGATAAGGCTCATTGTATCCTGTTACAGTGAGAGTATCACAGCAAAGTTAGACAAAAGTTCTTAGTATTATTTTTCCTGTTATCGTCATTGTCATTAAATAGCAACATATGTAAGTTCCCTTTAATATTTCAGTGCATAGGACGGGAAGAAATTCTGTTATGAGTGAATACGTCTTCCATAGGTTGTTCTTTCTCTGAAATGTGAAGTATGTCGTCATGACTTGTGGTTTTCTTTCATTTAAGGAATAGCGATTTTGTGATGGTCAAATTCTCTCTCCCTATTCTTCAGTTCTGCACTCTTTTGCTTTCTCCTACTGGTATCTAAATCAATGAGAAGACTCCTACATGCTGCAGAAAGGATCTGAAGAGGTTTAGTTTCCATAAGCTGTGCCGAAAGCAAAATAAGACCAAGGTGAGTAGTCCCAAGGCCACCTTCGGAAGGTGAGTTTACTCTTGACTCCTGGCAGTATCCAGCATGGTGAGTTTTTTCAGCTCTAGAATTTAACTTTACCTCTAAAGAAAAAAAAAAATCCCTTCTCCTGGTCCTCCTTGAGTAGATTAATCAGAGCTATTTTTAAGCTCTGTCTGCAGAACAAAATCCTCTTCCTCTTGGATCTTTTCCCTATTTTTTTTTAATGGTTTTGCTCTTCTTTGCCTAGGGCTTTGCATTTTTTAAAGGCACAATTCTTACACAACAACTCACATTTCAGGTGCTGAGGCTAAGAAAGAAGATGGAGAAGATGTGAGATCCGAGATGTAGCAAAGCTGTAAATGATTGTCTAGCACGCATGCAGGCTTGGGTTCCACGCCCAGCAAAGCAATAATCAGAAACGTGGTACACACTTGCTATCTGTGCACGGAGGAGAGAGACAGGAAGAGGAGAAGTTCAAGTTCACCCTCCCACACGCAGAGACAGCTAGGGCCACAAGAAACAAGCATCCCCCAACACAAACACAAAAGAAATGAAAGAAAGAAGGCAGGAGAGCTGAAGTCTGCCCCAAAGCCTCTAATAATTTTGCTGTGATTGCACATGACTGTTAAAATTCAAGCAGGTGCTATGCCGAGTGTAATTTATTATTTCGAAGGGATATTTTTTCTCTTCTTGGCTTATTACAGTCATGGGCGTAGCAGTCTGATTAAATGTGAAATACTCACAATTGAATTCTGCCTGCTCATCTCAGTTTCACACACACACACACACACACACACACACACACACACACACACACACACATTCTGAAAATGTTCTTTGGTTTTTACATCTCTGCTTTATTTGTTAATATTGTATCATATGTGGCTTTAACATTTTGTAAGGATCTTTACTGTTCCTGGCAGGGTATTGATGTCATTCTCCATAACACCTTTTTTTTTTTTTTTTTTTTTTTTTTTTTAACTGAAAACCTGGCCCCTTAGGTCTTTATTTTTGTCCCTGTCCCCATGGTGCTGCTAAAAGCTCTGCTGCTTCAGGATCTATTAGAAGAGAAGTTTCGTCCAGGCATGCTATGCTTCTGATGTCTGCCCTCTGCTTAGGATCCTCTATTGAAAAAAAAAAAAATCCTGTGTATAATGTGGACTCCCTTAACCCTGCAAATACCCATTGTTCAGCATCCTGCTTTCCACATGCTTGCTACCTTAGTAGTTCTCAGAAGCCTAAAATATTATCATCACCATAATATACATTTATATTAGATATTTGCTATATTTATTAATATAATATTTTCAATTTTGAGATTTACCTTAACTATATTTCTCTCTTCCCTTTCCTATCTCCAAACCCTCCCTGCTTTCCATCAAATTCACAGTCCCTTTTCCATCAATTGTTGTTGTATACATGCATTTAGTTGTGTGTGCATGTGTACATAATTATGTACACATGCACACACGCAAATATACATGCTATATTAAAATATTAAATGGGTTTCTCTTTGGAGGATTTGTCTTGATAGGTCACACATGTTATAATTAGAAGTCTAGCTAAATTTAATTTGTTCTCTAAAAAAGCTTCTGTACTTGATAAATTTCTATCTTCTATTTTATAAGTACACAACAACAAGGCTTTTGCCTATATTTTTGTTGTTCATTACTGCATCAAAAGTGGATGCCACAAATTAAAAGTCTCATAGGGGGAACTCAGTAGATCTCCAAAGCACAAGTGCACAGAGTTCCCATAAAAAAACAAAAACAAAAACAAAAAAAACATTCCAGGGAGAATCCATTTATCCATCTATTTCCTTCTATTTTCAGAAGCAGGGGAAACTGAGAACTCTCCTAGAACCCTTTTCCATTTTCTTTTCTGAGCATGTGTTTAATTATCCAGAGGTACTAAGTCAGTCCCCTGTTCAAATGATACCCAGCACAAGATTTGCTGAAGACCCTTTAAGAATTTCAGTGAGGGTCCGCCACAAGCAGTATCTGTGTTTGTCAGTGCCCCATCTTCCCTGGAAGTCTTAGTCAGAAGGAAGGAAGATCCACCCTGTGAAGACTAAAGTGTTTCTTCTCTTCCTTTCAATGCCTCCATTTTGTCCATATTTCAACACAGTTTTGCTTGGGTCATGGGGAGATAGGAAGGCTTGCTTTATAATGGCTATGTCAGGGCAGTAGTGCAGTGTCGAGGAAGAAAAAGAAATGAGCCAGTGGTTGTTAATGGTCCATTGGATTTTGTGAAACAGCAAAAGTCCCATTTAAATTAGCCACACTTGAAAAACTTCAGACTTTAATCATGGCGGATGAGCATAGTAAATCCAATGTCGAGGAGTTCAAAGCCCGATCACTGCACTTCACTGCCCCCTCCTGCACTGCTTGCTTAGGTCATTGGGAATGTGAGAAGGAGAATTAATGGCCTGGCCATCACAGACAAAGTCTCAGGAGTGACAGAAGCCTGCTCTCCGCCTAGGATAAAAGGTGATCCTCGATGTTGCACTTTTCTCAGACGTTCTAGAATTCTTACATCTATCTGAAGGCTAGAAGAAGATACAAGTTCTGATAAGCACCAAGGAATTTGCCCCCCCAATTTGGTTAAAAATTATAGTCAAACCACATGACCCGGGAATGAATGTAGCTGTACTTTCTTTAAGAAATATACATCCAATTTGATTATAAACATTTACATGACACTGAACTTTTCTTTGTGAGTCATCAAAAACATTTTCAGGCAATTTTAATAAATATATGCATCCATTTGCAAAACCAACCAATGTCTATTTAGAAATCCAATGCCTATGAGTAGAACCAGCGATAAACAAAACACAGAAAGCATATACATTTCAAAATCTTCAGAATTACTTCTCAGAACAGTTCTCTCTCTATATATATGCACGTATGCATTTTTGTCTTACTGCTATCCATATCCATGTAGTAACATTTTTAATGTTTGTGATTCCCAATCTCTCTCCAGGAAATGCTCTTTGAAAATTAAAACAGGAAGGCTCCATCTCATTATCTCAATCGACAAGCTCAAAGCGTACAGTCTTAGAAGCAAGTTAAAAAAAAAACTGTTCCTAGCTGGGTGTTGGTGCCACATGCTTTTGATCCCAGCACTTGGGAGGCAGAGGCTGGAGGATCTCTGTGAGTTCTAGGCCAGCCTGGCCTACAAAGCTAGTTCCAGGACAGGCTTCAAAGCAATACAGAGAAACTCAGCCTCTGAAAAAAAAATTACACACACACACACACACACACACACACACACACACACACACACACACACACACTGTTCCTATTCCCAGTGGCAGCATTTTCACCGCCGTGCTGTGCATTTAGTGCAGGTTCTATGTGACAGTGTCCATTCTGATTCATTCACTCTTACCGGTACTCCTCATTCTTGTCTAACCTAGCATTATTTATAGCCAATGAAGCTGTTTGGATACCACTGGTTGGTAGATATACTCTCCAATGCAGCATGTTTACAAGTAATAAGGCTAAACTAACTTTAAAATATTCACTTTTAACCTGTATATCTCATTTATCAAATATCCATTTTTCCTAAATGGCCACTTAAAGTGGAATATTTGCTTTTTGATCAGCAGTTTTGTTCCATGTAAGGTTAAAAATTACCACTAAATAATACACAACATCAAGGCCAAGGGTCCACTTACATTTTTTCAGGCATGAAAAACATGGTTATAGGAGAATTGGAAGTAATAACGGTAATTGAAATCTAAACTATGGTGCACTTGTTTGAATAATCATACCCTTCGATGAATAATACAGGGAAATAAAAAGGAGCAATAACTAGCTTATGCAGAATAATGAACATACACACACACAGTAAGCCTAGAGCTCAATAGTACAATAATCAACATTCATCAATATTCACATATTCTGCTCTAATCTCTTAATCCTAAATGCATGCTGATGGTGGAAAACTACCTGGATATTTTAGAATGCAAATCTAAAACATAGCTTTATCTAAAACTTGTTATCATGAAATTATAATAAAGTTTTCTCTCCTTTGTGTAATTCTTCACAATTTCTTTCGAAATTTAGGACAAAGTATATAAATAACTATAAAATATTTATGTGCAATTTTAATTAATAAATATTATGCATATTAATATGTATTTCTGGTTCTGTCTGATTTTAGTTTAGTAAATTTTTGAATCTTCATTAAAAAAAAACTAACAAATTATTTGGGTCCTGCTTTTAGTAGGATATTTACTGACATTTTAAAACTCAGTGATATTCAGCATCTCTGAGTTGTTTTGTTTGTTTTTTGTTGTTATTGTTGTTGTTTTACTGGTATTTAATTCAGTTACTTGTATATCTAAACAGAAAGGATTCTCTCATACCTCCTCATTGTTCAAGCTCTCTATTATTTTTTCACTCAGAAAATTCCCAGTTGTAACATTTCACATGCAAATTCACTGAAGCATTTGGAAAGAATATGAGAAATTACTTTGTACTGAAATGATCCAAGAAAAAATTGGACATGCTTCAGAGGCCCATAAATACCAAGTTAAAGAACTTTCATTTATTTTTTCCAAGCACAAGCGAAGCTTAGGATAGAGTTAGTAAGCCTCTCTGATGTAGTAGTATGAGACATGATATTGTAAATAAAAGAGTGAATGACTAACCATGCGAATTTATAGCAGGTAGTAGAAGAGGTAGTTAATATGATTCAAAGCACTAGAGATTTAAATGAGTAATAAGGACATTTCATTTTCATTAGAGATGCTAATTATTGCTGTATTCCTAAGAGCTTTGTTGGAATTTCTACTGTTCATAATTTGTCAATTGTAAACTTGGAGTAGTGAGATTAATATGAGGAATAGGCAGGAATATACTTTATCCAACTTTTACTTTATAATCTAATCTTACTATAGTTTGGAAATACTTAACATATAGTTGTAATGTGTTAATACTTGGATTAGAATTGTTTTGGATTAAGAATGGGTGACTTATGAGCATCATGTTTTATCAATTCAATAGGCCCCTGATAAAATATATTGGTTATAACTTTGGGAACCCTGGCATCATAATCACAAATGCTTACAGACAGCATTCTTTTTCTATCTGTTAGAATCAATGTAAAGTGAAGTGTCTTAGTCAAAGATAAATACACAAAAATAAGTATTTATACAGTATAACAAACAGTACACAAATGAGATATTAAGAAAATTAGACAATATGTGACAAAGTGTTATAGAAATTATAAAAACATTGAACTAAGAGAAATATGAGAATAAAAGAAAATAAACAGGCCACCCAGCATGGGTGAAAAGTCATAAAAGGTTCATATTTAGAACTTGCTGCATGGCTTGCAGACAGGTTAAGTCATCAGTTTCTCCTCTCTTGCAGCTGCTGCTGATTATATAACTTTGGGAAGAAAATGTGAGTCTCCCAAGTTTCAGGAACTTCCTGAGCCTCCTAATCTCTTAAATTCCCGAGTTTGTCAGCTTTGTTGATTCCCCAGATCCTAATAATAAGCTTCCCTTCCTAATGAAATATTTCGATTTGAAGAAAATTCCTTCAAGAAATACGGACTTTGAATTTGTATATAATAGGGTCTCGAAGTAAAAACTAACATATAGTTAGATGAAATTCAATTGCATATAAATAGAACCTTACTCCCCCCCCCCCCCACCCAGGAGAAATTCTTGAACTTCTTTGCAACTTTAAGTAAGTAAAAGAGTGACAGGTAAATCTGATGATCAAAAGGATAGTGGACAGAGAAAACAAAAAAATAAAACTATGCATGTAGCCTTGTACCCAAATCACATCTGGCAGATCTCTGTGCAATACCAACTAGAAACAATACAATTAAAAATGGAAAGATCATACATTCAGAAACTGTTTATCCAAGTAAGTGGTCAGCGCTACGAAGATTAATAACCATTCTCAAATATCAGCAGCCGAGGCACTTCCTTGAAGAAATTACTCAAAGATACATTTCACCTCGCTGAAAGGAAACACCTGGCAAAGCAAAGACATAAAGGGAAGGGTATTTTAAAGGCTCCAACCCTAATTTTGAGAGTGGTAAAATATTTAAGTACATAATTTAAAAATACTACTGATGCAATGTCGTGCTCGGGCTTTAGCAAGGCAGTAGATGATCAGTCTGCCACTTACAAAAATTAATAGAACTGATGTGAAAGTGTCAGTCAAATTGTAGAGCTAAATATAGTTGTAGAAACGGGAGTACAAAGACATGCTTTTTTTTTTTTTCTTTCATTTATTTGTCCTGTTTCTATACAGCGATAGACCAGATTCAACTTGTTTCAGATATTGATGGAAGTTGCCTTTTCCCTATTTACTGAACAGAGTTTGAATACAGTAAAATGTCACTTCCTCTTCGCGTTCAAAATGTCTGCCCTGCTGGCCACCTCACAAGCAGAAGCAAATGAATCTTGAGTTTTGCCTCGTTACCTCCTTAAGCAAAACCAAGCTCGCCATTGGAATCTCTCACCCGCAGCACCTTGATCTGGGACGTAATTGCTCTAGGGCCAGTTCTGCTTTCCCTCTGCCTGGCTTCCAGACCATCCTCACCATACTGATTAACCAGCAGAAGATTCTTTCCCCAGGGGCTGACACCACCTGGTGTCTTTTTTCACGAGTATTCCTGGGAGCATCAAACATACTTACATCCATAGTTTCACAGCCTGCAGCCGTTTCCAACCTTCCCAATGCTGCGGTGCTTTAATACAGTTCCTCATGCTGTGGTAACCCCCAACCACAAAATGATTTTGGTTGCAACATTGTAACTGTAATTTCGCTACTGTTGCGAATTGTAATGAGTAGATCTGTGTTTTCCAATGGTCCTATGCAGTTCCTGTGAAAGGTCAGTGTGGGACTCGCGACCAGAGGTTGAGAAACATCGCTTTAGTGCTTTTCACTGCCTCACCTCTACTGGGAAAAAGGCCTCTAGCTAGCTTATTTCCTTCAGGGATTTTAAAGGCTGGGCCAACCACAGCACCTTTCCACTCTTCTGAAGGTCATTGGAATTTTATTTCTTTGTGTCTTGCCTGGGAGGGAGGCCTAAGTAGTTTTTATGAGACGGACTAGGAGACCAAAGCTCTCCACAATATTACTTATTCTAGCTATGCAAAAGTTTTTTGCTGCAATAATACTGTGGTGATGTGTTACGAGGTGGTGAGTGGTTTTTTAGGTATCATGGCATGTCTCAGAATATTACCACTACAAGATTCTTAGCATTGTTATATTTGAGGCCACTCTTCATGGCAATAGTTCCAATACTCTGTAGCACAGTTAAGCTGCTACAGAAGTCTCAAATTTTCTCCTTCCCAAAACTAGATTCACCTGCTCTTTCTCCTTAAAATACTAGTAATTTAAACATTTGCATGATCGATCTTCAATAGTAAATTAGCGAGTGTTACTCAGTGGAGCCTTCTGCTCCTGGCCTAAAACGTTACACATTCCCATGCCTCTGATTAGTTGCATTGAAACATCACTAACAATCATGTAAAATCTAGCTATGAGTGCCTCACTTAGAGAAATTTTCTAGGAAAAGAGGAAACTTAGTTGTACACTATCCCAATTTACCTCAGGCTGTGTTCCAACACGTAACTCATCAGAATAAATAGACATAAAATTAGAGCAAGTGACAAGGTACAGAGCAGCAGACTGATACACCTGTTGTAGAGCAATCAATAAAGAGACAAAAAAAGAGAAGTTACTGCAAAGTACAAGGGAACATTACTAGAAAAGTCCAAATTTAACAAACTACAACTGCTTACAGAAAAAGTCATCAACACACAGAGATAGGAATCTTAGTAAAAACTTCCACAGGACTGGAATCTTAATGAAAAAAAAAAGGCAAGACCAATCAATAATGTATTCTCATTATCTTATATTGTCCAATATCTTAACACCAAAGATAAAACGTGATTCTAGAAAAAGTACCCTGTGGCAGCAAGAACTCTAGGATTTTTTTGTATTTGATATTAACTAAAGATATGCCCATGTCCCCGAGAAACGTGCCAGAGAGAGTCAGTAAGCATTGCTGAATGAAATATGTGCTTGCATACCCCTGTCATCAGATTGATGAATATCAACTATTATTATAGAGCCTTCATCTAGTAACTGATGGAGCCAGACGCAGAGATCTATAACCAAGAGCCAGGCTGAGCTCCAGGAATCCACTCGAAGAAAGGGAGCAAGGGAGGTCAAAATCATGATGGAGAAATCTGGAGACAGCTGAATCAGCACATGGAAACTCGTGGACACTAGACCTACAACTGTGGAGATTCCAGGGCATAGAACCAGGCCCTCCATCTGTGGGAGACGAGGTGAGGCCTGGACTATCAGAAGGCACCCTGGCAGTAGGACCACAATAAAAACCTGTGTGTGAGCTGGCTTGTTGGAACCCACTCCACATGGTGGGAAGCCATGCTCAGCCTTAAAGCATGAGAGGGGGGCCTGAACTTACCCCAACCTATTACACCAGACTATGTTGACTCCTCGTGGGAGCCCTTACACTTGAGGAGTGGACTGAGGGTAGGCTAGGGGAAAAGGAGAGAGAGATGGGAGGAGAAGTGGGAGCGAGAACTGTATTTGGAATGTAAGATGAAATAAAATATAAAAGCGGAAAAAAAAATATTAGGCTTCCTAAGAAAGAAAAAACAGAAAGATAACGTGCATTTAACATTTAGAGACACTAGTTAGACCAAAACAGATACATTTATAAAGATATAAAGTAAAAAATCATCTCAGTTATGATGGCTCATTCTTCTCAAAACTCTTTAGATATGCTGTTACTTTTAAAAGTGTTTATCTGTGGAATCCTCAGTGTTGATTATCTTCCTATGATTTGTTAAATTAACATATTAAGGATATGGCTTAATGATCAAATTATTAATTTTGTTGAATATTTTATATATGAAAATGCTATATAGTGTTGATAACTTTTAAAATCTGATTGTTTCAGACTATATAGAACAGTAAGTATGAATATCAGCTTTATACAGTATATCAAATTGGCCATTAATGGCCCATAATTTAAATACGTAATCTCCCATCTGTTATTGAACTGAGGAAAATAATCACATGATAAATTTATAAATTATAAATTAAAATAGATAATTAGAATTTTTAAATTAAAAAATACATATGTTGCAGTAAATTCTGTATCAGGAACTATTTTATTTTTCCAATTCTGTTATGCAATAAATTAAGAAAAAAATGAAAAGTTATTCCATCCCAAATATGCATGATACCTTTGCTCCCAGAACTTGGGAGGTAGAGGTAGTGTATTTCTGTGAGTTCGAGGACAGCCTGGTCTACAAACAGTTCCAGGACAGGCTCCAAAGCAACACAGAGAAACCCTGTCTCAAAAAACAAAAACAAAAACAAAAAACCAAACAACAAAACAAAAACCCTAAACAAAACAAACAAACAAAAAACAAGAAAAAGGGAACAAGAAAGAAAAAAACATAAAAGAATCTGAAGGGAGTTGGGAGAGGGATATGAATATGATCAAAATACAGTTATGAAGATCGCAAAGAATAAAAAGAACCCTATTTATGTGAGTAAATAAATAGGCAATGTATTTTCCTGGAAGTCTTCAGTAAATAGATTAATGAGCATTGCTATTTGGAAATTAGTGGGTTATAAATATATATTTATTTTAGCAGCAGGTGTTCAGAAATCGGCCTACCTAGCAACGCCAGAGTTTAATATATCAAAACTCCACTGTTAGGAACATTGTTCTAGTCTGACAGGAAAAACACTTAAATTGATTCTTTGGGAAGCTGGGACATGGGATCTTAAGCATTCTGAGAGTTAATGCTTCTAACAGAGCATAGTCTCCAGACTGGGAACTTTCTAGGAAAAGGTAAATGACCAAAATCCATATAAAAAATAAAATGATTCAGGAGAGTATGAGTAATTTAGATTTTTAGAATTATATTCAACGTTGGCAATTTCCTTGGACTGTTTTTGAATAGCTTGTTTAATTATTTTAAATCAAAATAAACATCACACAATTTTTAGGACATAAAAGTGCAGGCAGGTAACTTTCTCAGTTAACGTTATGAATCTTGCTCATCCACTGGTAAAAGGTGTACCTAAAAGATATGCACTTAAAGTTCATAGGCTAATCTCATTTACAGATGTCAAGTTCTCAATGAAATACCTGTGACAGTAAAAATGTCCTTGACAAGGCATATATGCAAATATTGCCTACCCCAGGACCTGTATTCAGGTAACTGGTCCCATGAAGGAGACAGGGGTATCTGGTTCATCACCAACTCTCTGACCAGAAACAGGACCAAGTGCCATGTTGAATTAGAACATGTTGTCACTCGGTTTTGCATGACACAAATGCTTTGTTATCTGCTTTGAAAAGGGTTTCCTCCCTCTACACACACACACACACACACACACACACACACTGAATAGGGGATCATTTGAGCCACACTTAAGTCGTCACAGAAGATCCAAGTGATCGGGGTTCTGAACAATGATCTTCATTTATCAGCTCTCTATCCCTGTCTCTGCTTGACCTATCTTTACTTAAATATTTTTTATTTAGTCTGTGAGAGGTTCATCTTGGCATGTCCTGTGTTTTGATCATATCCACCCCAGTCCCATGACAGATAGGTCTACACCGCCGCCATCTTCCTCCCTGTATCATGCATTTCTTCTTAAATCACCGAGTTCAGTCACCCTTGTCAACAATCTCATTATAGTGTCTTTAAATTGGATCACAATTTAACTATTTACCATAAACTACATTATTTACCACTAATGTGTGGCAGATAGTCAAAATGTAAGAAAATACATAAGAATCAAATCTTCATTTTTTGGTAGTCTTGCTGTAAAACCCACTCACATAGGAATGATGATCAAAAGGATTTGAGACTCAGAATGTTAAAAAATTTTTCCTTGCTCTAAGAAAATGTTTCAAGCTAATATTTATTTTTCCTTAAATTTTTCCATGTCAGTTTTGCAAGATGGATCCTTTTCATTTTAAAATACGTCAATGACATTTACCTGAAGAATTTAAGAATAAATATAAAGTTCACCCTATGCAAATACCTTATATCCAGGAAGGCTAAAGCAATAAAGTTTCTGTTGAGATTACTTTAGTCCCAACATTTCAGAGTCTGCAAGAAAGCCAGAAAGTGAAAAGACTGAGCTACAACACATATTTAAAAGGTCACTAAGGAGCTCTGATAGAGCATTTCTCTAGAAGGCCATTCCACTGAGACTCCTGTTTGGCTAACTGACAAATCGATAAGTAATTGTTAAACACTGAAAGAAGAGACTTTTGTTTCTAACCTAGAAAGTTATCGTGTAAAATTTGGTAGCTTTCTTTCCCTTAAATCATTTATTCATTCAGATAATAATTTAATCCTCCAGTAGACTAAATATTACCATATATCCAAGAATAAGGAAGATGAATAACAGGGCTGGGGAGATGGCTCAGCAGATAAGAGCATTGGCTGCCCTTCCAGAGGACCCAGGTTCAATTCTAAGCATTCACATGGCAGCTCACAACTGTGTGTAACTCCTGTACCAGGAGACCCAACACCATCACACAAGCATACATGTGAACAAAACACCAATGTACACAAAATATAAATAAATAACATAAAAAGAAGCTGAATGTGGTTGAAATGCATAAAAAAATAAAGAAGGGTAGCATTGATATAAAGGCCAAAGTATTGCACAACTAATACACCAAGCCATACAAATATTTTATAATATCGGTAATGTGAGTTTACCCTATTAGAATGAAGACTGTGAGGGATGAATTCTATCCTCAGATAATTACAGATATTACCATGTGGCTAAACCCACTGTCTTCTATGTCAGAAACATACTAAGATATGGTAGCTTTGTGAGACCCTCCCTGAAAATGCTTTGATAAATATTGGTACACACAAATTAATTTCTACTTAATTAGCTGCTCTCCTCAAATGCCTAGATTTGGGTTTTGGATGTTATATTTACTTTTTTTGTCTTTGTATACCAGGATCTCCAAGGGTATCTTGTATGTGAGTGCATATTTTATTTTACCTTATACTTGAATTGGTAATCTATTTTCTTCTATGCCAGTGTTTATATTGCTAACCTGATATAGAGATCTTTGGAATTCTGTGTGTTATCAATAAATACACTGAGTCAGCAGACCCTTCTTATCTCTTACTCTTTCTTCTATTCCCAAGTCACCAACTTACTTAGACCTTGCAGTAACCTACACATTTAATGACTCCCTCAACTGTTTCATTATATCAACCCCCTTAATACTACTTCCCTTGCTCTGGCAATAATTGCTTTTAACTTACTGTTTCCAATATTTAATATTTCTTTTTTTCATTTTATTGCTATGGAATGTAATTATATTCTTTATGGGATTTCTAAATTGCCTTTCTAAATTGATTTTTAACCAACAATATTCTCCATAGTAAAACATGTAAAAACAGGGGCTATGGCAAGAGAGGGCTCAATATTAATCACTCTTTAATAAAAACATGTTACAAGAAGAGCAAAAGCAAACTGATATTGACAACAGTCATAATTTCTCAGTATAATATGACCTTGTATTGTAGAGTGGTAAATAAAGGTCCCTAATGAAGACTTCTTTCATTTATTATGCAAAATGTTGCTACTCAATTTGTCTATCTTCAGCAAACATCTACAAACCTTAGGAGATATCAGAAAATTGTTTCATAGTATTGGGCACGGCTTCCAAAGGAAAGGGGAAAAGTAAATACTGTTATCCTTGCTTGCCTCCTGTGATTTTCTTTCTTGGGCATACTATGAAGATTTAGAAACCAGGAAAGCACAGAAGGCTTACAAAGCTGAGGAGACAGATGTCAGAAATGCTGCAGAGGCGGGTGAAACTTACTGGGCAGGACACCAAGAGAGAAATGTGAACACCAAGAGGTAATGATAGAAATGTGTAAATCTTTGCGGGAGCACTGAGAAACAGATGCAGAAAAAACTACACATACACACACACACACACATAGACACACACACAGACACACGCACAGACACAGACACACAAACAGACTCACACACACACACAGACACAGACAGACACACACACACACACTCACACTCACACACACACACAGAGACACAGACAGACACACACACACAGACTCTCTCTCTCTCTCTCTCTCTCTCACACACACACACACACACACACACACACACACACACTCAATCAGTCAGTCACACACGCATGCATGCATGCACAGTGGAGAGGAACATTCCAATACAGGCAAGATAGAAAATGTGATGTTCTTAAAGAGTGATAATATTCAGATATCCATACCACATCAGCAAAACCATGTAGAATGGGATCTGAATACATTAGAAGTGTACAGATTTAGTAGACTATTTACCAAAATAGATATAGCAGTTAATAGAAACCAGTTGCTGTGATGGCTTTGTTGGTGACTTTCTCAAGGAAACAATTTCATTATTAAAAGTATGTTTATGGTGTTAAATAAAAGATAGAATGAACACATGCATATGCTCTCACCAGAGATATGGAGAAGTATAAAGAAAAAACCAAATTTTAGTACTGAAAGATACAACAGCCAACAATTTTAGTAACTACCAAAAGACAGCATCTTGGAGGCGAAAGAATGAGGAAATTAATAACCCACAAGCAAGCTAATAAAATGAATTCTATCAGAGGATCCAAGTACAAAAGTTTAAAGAAAAAAAAAACAAAACTAGATTCAGTGAACCACAAGCATCAGCAAATTCATCATCTCATGCTTCCAGTTCAAGAATAAATAGGCTGCTAAAGAAGAAGAAAAATATATTTTGAGGAAATAATATCTATAATTACTCTAAATTTGATAGAAATGTCAACTTACAAAGAAACTTAGTGATCTTATAGAAGGAAAGATACAGAGACAGTCACAACTCCTCGTGGTCTAGACAAATTCTGAACGCCAACTTCAAGGAAAGAGACCCACTGACTAGAGGAAATAAGGATATTGCCACAGCTGACTTTTGACCGAGGGAAAACTGGAACACAAAAATAAAACAATGATATCATCTCTCAGACATCACTGTGAGGTAGTTATCTTTAAGGTATTGGAATAAAAAATATGAATTAAAATGTCCAAAATTCAGAATGCCATATCTAATAGAATATCTGTCAAAACTGGAAATAATGTCATCAGGACAAAGAAGAATGGAATGCCAGTAGACATTTATTTGAGGAGTAAAATGTGTGGAGCTGAAAGGGACTGCAATTAGATGGAAATTCATATCAACCGAAGGAACAGAGTACATAAAATTATCAAAGACATGGGTAATTGTAAACACTTGTTTCTTTAGATTACTGTAGAAGCCAGTCACCTAACCTCTAAGAGACAAAAGTGCACTGGGCATGGTGGCACATGTCTTTAATCCCAGCACTTGAGAAGCAGACGTAGGTGGATCTCTGTGAGTTCTAGGCCAGCCTGATCTACATAGTGAGTTCCAGGACATTCAGAGCTACATAGTGAGACCCTGTCTCAAAACAAAACAAAACAAAACAAAACAACAAGCAAAAAGCTCTGTGATGTATATATCCTACATTGGGATGAAATAGGTAAGGACAGTACAATAAAGGGAAGACACAATACCAAAAGGGTCTTGCTTAATGAACTCGTATTAATTATGGAAGATAATGTTTAATATCTTCTTAAGATATAAGAACAAAGTAATCCTAAAAGTGAAAAACATAATCCAAATTAAAAAAAAAAACAGAAACATCTGCTCATCAGATGAATCCATATTTCCCCCTTTTCAGATGTGTGTGCTGTGTGCGCGTTTGCATGCATGTTTGCACTGAGTGTGTGGACATGTGTGTGCACAGTGTATGTTCCTGAACGTGGAACCCTGAAGCTGACCTCAGAATTGATGTCTGTCACTGTGCTGGCTTGAATGAGAATGACACCCAAAGGCACATACTTTTGAATCCTCGCTTTTAACCACTGAGACATCTCTCCATCCCAACAGAAGGCATCATTTCAAAAAATATGCATAAGCAGGATTTTGAGGGAGCATTCTCAGTCACTTGGACTTTACTTGAGCTGTCTTATATGAACTATTGCAATAACCAAGGTTATGAGAAAAATCAGCACAAAGAAGAAAAACTGAGCAGACTTTTTTTTTAATATAAGGCCCATTTGCATAAAACATAGTCAGTATAGTTATTCACCAAAGACAAGAGCATTTAAGGCAAGGGGGGATGGCACTTCAGTACTAGAACAGCTGAAGTGAAAGGCAGCTCAACATTCGGAGTTCATGGTTGCCTAGAACTCAGAGGCTAACACTGGACAGTGACTGATAAGTAGGTCACTACTTAATGTATGGGGCTTTCTCCTAAAAGGATGTAGTATTCTAGAAACAGGAAGTGGTTATGGCTGCATGGTATAATTTTGTTAATGTACTATTTGGATTTTATCATTTTGTGCTGTATGGATTTTGCCAAAATGAAGATAAAATACTACTGGCATCAAAAGTTGCCATAGCAATATGGTTTAGGAGAACATTCATCTATTTCAAATGGTAAATTACAGGTACAAACACAGTAGAGAACAGCTTGTCAGCTGTTTTCCATCGTTAATAACTGTAATAGTCAAAGCTTGGAGACAATTCAAATATCATTTGTCAGGACAGTGAATAAACATCATTCTGTGTTAATACACTTCTCAAATCTGGGAAGGCTGAAATACGGATATATGCAACAAAATACATACATGTCAAAAATACCTGAGTGAAATAAACCAGAGGAAATGTGTAGGATGCCCTGTACACAGGCACTGTGGTTCCTTCCATAAAGAAGATGGGTGGTTCCTTCCATATTTGAGTAAGATAAGAGAGCTGATTTAAAGACGTATAAAGCAGAACAGGGGCCACACAGACAGGATGGGGGGGGGAAGGGGAGACGACAATAACTCTAGACTAGTGTTTCTCACCCTCCACTATGCTGCAACCCTTCAGTATAATTCCTCTTGTGGTTACCCCAACTATAAAATTATTTCACTATAGAGTCATAACTGTAATTTTGATACTGTTATGGGTTGTAGTGTAAATATCCAATATGTGATTCCATGGGGGTCATGACCCACAATTTGACAACCACTGGTGTATACAGTAGGTATCAAAATACAATTACATAAGAGACTCAAGCTGCCGTGCTCAGACACACAGTAAGGTAATGTTATCTCAAGAATTTATTGTATAATTTATGAAGAAGGATTGCATTTAAACCCTTCCATTAGATGAAATGCTATTATCAACTTTTGATTATTACATATAATATGCTAGTATTGAATATACAGTAGTTCATAAATGTGTGTATTATATGACAAAAAATGTTTCTAAGAAAAATATTATATATAAACATTAGATTAAAAGGTTATGGTCAAATTATAAAATCCACATTCTTCACTGGAAGTTAGGAATAATAGCAATTTCTTGTGTTTTACCTGCCAAGATAATAATACCTGTCACATAATAAATACACTGGTTTGTATTTACCAGATCAATGGCAGTCGTATATCATTAGCTGATATAATTTTCCAACATTCTCCAGATATATTCGAATCCTATGATTGTATTTTAATGAATTAAAGAAGAAGATTCACATGAAGGTAATATCAATCAAAATATAGAGATGATTCATTTACTTGGCAGAAGTAAGTGTAAACTTAAAACAATGGTACAAACAAAAATTCCCAATATCAAATTACTTAGAAAATTTGTCATAAATACACTAAATGAGTATTAAGAAAAGACTGGTAATAGCAAATATGTCTCCATACATAGCATGTCAAATGATAACATAATGAATGAAACACATAAAAATATTATAATCTGTTAGTATATAAAGACAACAGTCAATTGTACATGAGCCTAAAAACAGCACAAAAGGAATAGGGATGTAAATTAGACCAGCTACTGTGGAAATCAGTATGCAGGTTACTCAGTGAACTAAAAGGAGAACTACCATCAGAACAAGCTATGAAACTATTGGTTGTTTGCCCAAAGGAGCCCAGGTCAATGCTCGCAGAGATGTCTACACATCAGGGTCTTTTGCAGTACCATTCATAATGGCTAAGCTATGGAATCAATCCCACTGTTTAACAAAAGAGAATGAATAACGAAAGAGTGTATCTATACACATTGGGATTTTACACATTATAAAGAACACAAAACTGTCTCACTTGGGAATTGATGAAGCAGAAAGTTATTGTATTAAATGAATCGTTAATATGAGGAAGATAATTGTGTTTCCTTTTACTCATTGGCTCTAGATTTTTATATAGATACATAAAATTATGTAGGCATAGATACCATTAAAGTGGAAACCAAATTGTTTAAATAAACAAAAGGGACTATTGGGAATGGGGGGAGGAAGCCTTCTTACAGATATGCTCAAAATACATTACATAATTGAATGAAAGTCCCTATGAAACAGTATTATATATAATAAATATTCATAATAATAAATGGGATGGTGTGAAAATGCAAATAAGGAATAAATCACATAAACAAACACCAGAAAATTAAAACAGGTCCCTTAAGGTAACCCAGTCACAAAAAGACAAACATGATATGTACTCACTCATATATGGATTTTAGACATAGAATGAAGACTCACAGCCTATAATCCACACCACTAGAAAAGCCAGGAAACAAGGAGGGCCCTAAGAGAGACATACATGGTCCCCTGGAGAAGGGAAGAGGGACAGGATCTCCTGATCAAATTGGGAGCATGGTAGGGAGGAGAGGGAATTAGAAGGAAGAGAAGGGGAGAGGAGAACATGAAGGAGCAGGAAGATTGAGTCAGGGAATGAATAGAGCAAGAAAAAAGATACCATAATAGAGGGAGCCACTATAGGTTTAAAGAGAAATCTGGCACCAGGGAAATGTCCAGAGATCTACAAGGATGACCCCAACTAACAATCTAAGTAATAGTGGAGAGGCTACCTTAAATGTTTTTCCCTCATAATGAGATTGATGACTACATTATATGCCATCCTAGAGCCTTCATTCAGCAGCTGGTAGAAACAGAAGCAGACACCTATAGCTAAACACTGAGCCAAACTTTTGAAATCCAGTTACAGAGAGGGAGCAGTGGTGAGCAAAGGGGTCAAGACCAGGCTGGGGAAACCCACAGAAACAGCTGACCTGAACAAGGGGGAGCTCATGGACTCCAGACTGATAGCTGGGAAACCAGCATAGGACTGACCCAGACCCCCTGAATGTGGGTGTTAGTTAGGAGGACTGGGCAGTTTATGGGGCCTCTGGTAGTGGATCAGTATTGATCCCTAGCATAGAATGGACTTTGGGAGCCCATTCCACACAGAGAGATACTCTCTCAGCCTAGACACATGGGAGAGGGCCTGGGCCCTGCTCCAAATGATATGACAGACTTTGGAGACTCCCCATGGAAGTCCTCACCCTCCCTGGGGAGCAGAAAGGGGATGGGTTGGGGAGGGAACAGGGGAGGGAGGGAAGGTGTGGTAACTGGGTTCGACATGTAAAACAAGCTTGTTCCAAGTTTAAATTTTAAAAAAAAATTATCAAAGAAAAAAAAAAGAAAGTTAAAACAATCCACATTGTAGCTAATTTGAAATGGAGAGAGCAATGGTAACTTACAGGTACTTAGGACAGATAAGATATAGGTGATTCCTATATTCCTATAGTCTAACCATAGACTATTGCATACACATCCATCTCCTCTCTTTGTCAGCCAAGAGGACCCAGAATCAAAGACACTTTAACAACAACGGGCTTCTCCGGCACCGAGGATTCAGACACAGCAGATGGGAAATGAGCTAGTTAGCTAGCGAAGCAGAGCACACAGTGACTTTGGGGCAACGCGTAACTCTGAAAAGGGAAATTCACAATTACATGGACATGTTTTTAAAGAATAAAAGGTTTTGCAGGAAGAATTCCCAATAGCTCAACATGAAAACTTGAGTAGTGAGATAAACTAATAACATCAGACTATAAATCCAATAGCGTATCTTCCTGGGTCTAAAAGCAAATGGTTGAAAAACAGAGAAAATAGAGAAAAAAACTACCAAAAAAAACCTCATGTAGCTACTATGTCACTAAGCTTCAGCATTAACTTCTCAGCATCTTTTAGTCTACTTGTATTGCTAGGTTAGGAAATGTATTCAAAATAAAACATGTTGCTGAGTCAAGCAAATTGACAACAGACTCGGTGTCAAGGTAGAGGTTCTTCCTTACAGAAGGAATTTCTCTGTGTCCCCCATGGAGAAGGGGCTGAAAGGAGAAGGAAGAGTGCATTCTTTGAAATCCTTCATGAAGGTATTCTATCATTCTTTCCAGGCAGGTGAGCCCTCCTGACTTAGTCACTGCCCAGAGGCC
Source organism: Cricetiscus sungorus (assembly GCA_030556225.1). NCBI lineage: Eukaryota > Metazoa > Chordata > Mammalia > Rodentia > Cricetidae > Cricetiscus > Cricetiscus sungorus. The sequence continues at coordinate 1,767,118 of JANBXA010000077.1, read as the reverse complement.
CCACCTCTTAATACTACACCGCCTGCTGATTAAGTGCCAACACATGAAAACTGATTGATTGAGACGCACACTCAAACACTACCAACACTCTGTGGTAAAGAACCGCAAATGACTTCCTTATGAATAGTTTAGTTTTAAAAAAAAAATGATGGCGGGAACAAAAAGAGTAAATATATACAAAGAAACCTAACAAACACTACACTTCAAGCCATGTTACCAAGGCACGTAAAGAAAGCAGAGGGAATAATGGCCTCATCGTTTCCAGTTCTATGTATATGCTACATGCCATTACCAAAGTCATATGAGGCTTTAGGCGAAATTAAAATCATTATAAATTGAACTTAAAATATACTAACATTTTATATTAGTCAAACGTTTTCAGTGTAATCTCAGGGGCCCTTTGTAATTGAATAAAAAAGGGAGGAAGGGAGGAGGGAGATGTACCTGCATAAGAGAGATACTACAGACATTATTAATGGTTGAGAAAATGAGTTAAGCCCAGTGGGTGTGTTCCAGGAGCTGGAGAGCAAAGACAATGGATACCATCCTGGCAATTCTAGAAAAGAATACAGATATCTGCTGACATCTTGATTTTGGTCTAGTGAGACCAATGTAGGGTATGCAGCTTCAAAACTGTAAGATACTTTAAGCTACTGTGTGATAACTTGCTTTAGACTATGAATACAGGATACATCCTTTGAGAGAAATTATGATAGAATGATATGTGAGTTTTTGATAATCTGTGTCCAGAATGGTACCTGGCCTCTGCAGTCTCCTCCCAAACCCACAGGACTCTAGTGTAACTGTGGGGTTAAAATCTAGCCGTGTCTCTCTTTTGAAATTTCTTTATCACTTTGATCTTCAGGCAGCTTTTCATTACTGAAGTCATTCACGTTCATGGTCTGACTTCAGAGATGTTCATTTTCCTCAACTTTACCTCCAACTTGAAACCATATCTTTCCATTTTCTTAGGACTTTCTTTTTGATCTGATTATGTTCTTGCTTTACTGTGATACTTAATTTATTTGATCTTGTACAACTCCTGTCAGGAGCAAATACTGACAGCAACTATTCAGTAATCATAACTGGGTCTGTCATCCTATTTTCTCTTTCCATAGTTCTTGCCAGTATGAATCTGTAAGCTGAAAGCTGCTTGCGTATCTTTTTATATGACACACTATCATTTCGTTTTCCATTTTGCTGCCCTTAACTACATCCAAGAAAGCAAGGGTGGCTCTGTGGAGGTCTCTTCAATGGTGGTCTTCAAAATGTTATAGATACTTATACCATTGGTTGTATTATGTCCCTGCTATATCTATCATACAAAGAAAACGACCAGATGGATGCTTGGAATTACTGATCTGCCTGTGTATTTTTTTTTAATTCTATGCCAGGTAGCTTTTCAATACCTTCTATGAATTAAACCATTTACTCATGACAACAGTCTACGGATGCACATATCTGCAGATGTGGAAAGATGCTGAGAGGCAAGGGAGAAGTTACACTTGTGTATTAAAGACAAGTTTGAACATGAAACTACTAATGCCTGGTTTTCTATCTTCAACACCTCACATATACCATCCAGTGTGTTTTCATGATTATCACTCCCCTATAAATACAGGCCTGGTCACATTTCAGTAGGACAGAAGGTGGTATGGTTTGCAGGCCTGGGAGGAAATTATTCTGGTGTTTTTAAATTTTAATTTAAAATTAAATTTTCTTTGCCTGTGAACTCAAAAGATAACCACTCATTTGTTTCAGAGTTGCTCGACAGAAGGAGCAGAACATAGGCTAGATGTCTGTCATAGCCCTGCGGAGGCTCACAGCTAAGCAGAAGTGACAGTGGCTTTTCTGGCAGAGGAGTTAACTGTGGAACCCTGCCTTTCTAGTTTCTCTGATCTCTTTTACTTGGCAGTGACCTGATGGTTAAAGTAGGATTGTGAATATCTCATCAGTTCAAAGTGACAGGTCCATAGCATTTGTGTGGTTGCTGAACAGCCCACTAGTCACAGGGTGAAACACACTAGTCAAAGAATAAATTTCCTGGAATTTTGCTCGGTAGATTATTCCTAGGGAAATAGACAGAAACTCGTAAAGCTACTGATGAAAGTTTAAATGTTTGTGGAAAAAAAAAATCTCACCTCATTTTTTTTTTCCAGTTATGGGAATTGATTGTAGGGTTTGTGTAGGATGGGTAAGGAATCATTACTGAATCACATCCTAGCCCTGAATAACCTTGATAAAAGAACAGTATACTCTGGTATATTTTAGTTTTGGTTTCTGGTGATGTGATGAGTATTTTATAGTACTAAATAAACTGAAAGGAGGGGGACTGTCTGTGGCTCACTGTGTGATGGGGTTCTCTCCACCATGATGCAGAAAGCAGGGTGAAATGGGCACGAGACAGCTTCTTCTTCTTCAGTCAGGAAGCAGAAACAGACGAAAGCTAGTACTCAGATAGCTTTTTCCCTTTTCTCTCTCTTATTCAGCCCCAGAGCCCTGTCCTTCAGATGGTGCTACCCACATGGCAAACCTCAAGAAATTCTCTCAAAGATGTATCGGCAGGTTATTCTAAAGACACAAAGTTGATGACCGAGGTAAACTATCACACCGTGAGAGCTCTCAGGAATACTGTGCTAAGGGAGGAAAGTTTTATTGGGCGAGCATTGGAGAACACTTGGGTCCCGTTAATCGCCCGGTGGCTCTAACGCCTGGAAGGAACCTGTCTGACAAAACTAATAGGGAAGGTTCTTTATTCAGATTATTACTCCATTGCCTAAATTGATGGCAACATGTAATTTTCTTTCTTGTAGCCCTCACTATAATTTGCTTCATTTAGTTCAAGGAAGGGAAAGTTTTATATATATATATATTCTGTGATCATTGTAGCAACCTCAGGAGCTGATTATCTGGATTAAGCACTGTATAATGTCAACCAAAAGGCGTGCACGTTCTTGACAAGAAAGTAAAAGGTTAATTTTTAAGTTGGATTGTCTCTCCTTGTGACCACTGTGGTGATATTGCTCAGAACATACAGAGTGCACAAAACACACTCCTCCCACACATGCCAACCTGCCACACATCTTACTCTTTAAATGTTCCAGTCCCTAAAATAGATTTCTAAAGATCAGTCTTGGAATTCAGGATTCACAGCCCAAATTTTCTTGTAGGAAAGACATTTTCTAAGACAAGAAAGAGCACTCTATTCCTTCAGCGCTGCTGTGTCAGCTTGAATTTGTTCCTTTAGCCTCAGCTCTGAGTTTCTTAAAGGAATAAGCTCAGTTGATATCCCACAAGGATCAGGATGGTTTTTGAGGCTGTGAGAGACTCGAGGACAGGAAGATGTCTTTCACTTTGAAATCTGGCTGTACAGCCTTTTGCTCAGAAGTCCATGTGGGATCTCCACCTTCCACAGTGTAGAATTAGGCTCTGTACCACCTGGTCCCTCTGCCTCATCAGTACTTTTGCTGGTCTGGATGGGCTACATTTCGCATCTTCGCCTTATGACCTATGTGCAGTCTACGTCTTCCCTTCTGATAGCCACCTACGGTCTACCTACCTCCTCGGGTATTTAGGCCTACCATTCAGGAAAGGCGTTTCCAGGGAATCTTTTCTGCCCTTCAGGCTAGGATATGGAATAGCTCCCTTTAGTTCTGGGATTCTTTCAGGTAGAGTGCATTTAAATACCCTTTGATGCATTTCTCTCCATCCACTGACTTATATAAGGACAGAAAGTATGTCTAATTCACCTTAGAAATTTCAGGAAAAGGCTTATAGTTGCTTCTCATAAATGTTGAATAATGGAATTAATGGACATTTTAAAATTCTACATAAGATCCATTGAAAAATATTATGTGACAGTAAGTATGTACTAAGTGTAAAATTGGATTAATAAAGACTGAGATTGTCAAGCTCCTGGGGAATAACAATCATGTGTGTAGAATGCTGTCAAAAAGCAAAGAATTGAAGTCTTATTTGGTAGGAAATTTTTGGTTGACGTTGAAACATTTTGTTTTACTTATTTAAATCATTGAATGCATTTTTTTCATGAGGTCAGTAACATTACATATATACATTTTATATTTCCAAGTCAAAATCTTTATATTTTTAAATTTTATATTTATGAATTTTATGTTTAAAATTTTACATTCTCTGTATTGCTTTGGAGGTTGTCCTGGCAACTAGCTCAGTAGTCTAGGATGGCCTGGAGCTCACAGAGATCCACCTGCTTCTGCCTCCCAAGTGCTGGGATTAGAGGTATGAGCCACCAACGCCTGGCTATATTCTTAGCTCTTAATGATCACATAGTAAATATTTATTGAATGAGTGAATGGAAAAAATGAATAACTCTTGTTTGTTTCATTTTTAATATTTGAGTGTGGATAAAGCCAGATATTTAATCATAATAATAAGTTTAGTAAAAATATTATAGGTTAAAAATGTTTGTAGATATAAAAGTGAACAATTTCAATTATTTGTACTAATGTCTTCTCGGCTATATCTATCTATCTATCTATCTATCATCATCTATCTATCTGTCATCTATCTATCCATCCATCCATAGACATCTGTAAATATTGCTATTTTAAACACCATTCCTTGTACTTAGTAAGCTCTCAGTTGCTACTGATCTCTAGCCCTAGTCCATTACCCCATGAATCATCTTGTTTCTATTGGTTTGTGTAAGATCTCTCTCCAGCAGTGATAAATTAACTCCCATCATCCCCTAAATGGGCTATGACTGCACATATGCATTGGTAAGAACTGCTATTACAGAGCCCCACAGATGACAACTACATCGTCTAGACTGTAACACTTACATGCAGTTCCTTTTGCCTGTAGTCTAAAAAATTCCACCAATTTCTAAACACAGTATCACAGATTGCTTCTTGCGTTTCCCCATCAAATTTCTTGGTTGTTTGCTAGTCTGTGATCCATTTTGAAATGAAATTGTAGGCCCCGTAACTAGGTTCTTGTTTCCTAGAAGAGTGTTTTAGCAGCACATCACCATTTGTTAAAAATATTAGCCATTCAGCAGGGAAATAGGTTTGTGCCTATAACCAAACACAGGTTTATTTTCCCAAGATGTATTTTAGTTTATGTAGTTGCAGGTTAGATTTGCTGACACCATTTTTGCATTTCGTTGCTGACTAATATCTACCATTTTCCTTTTGATTATTTCCCTATACAGTTTTGTACTAAGGTAGCTGGGACCATAGTTTCTCTAGACGAAGCTCACTATTTTTCTGTATTCATGGAGAGATTATAGAGTGACTTCTGGACTTTTTCTTTCTTGAGTTTTTATGGAATCTGTTGGTGAAATCACTTTTGGCACAATGCTTCCGGAGAGGGTATTAATTATAGATAAAATGTCTTCAGTTTATGCAAGTCTAGTTAGATCACTTATGGCTCTTGTGAGTTATCTGTGTTTCTGGGTAATTAATACATTCCATCCAGTTATGACATATCCATCCTGCCCCTCCTTGCCCTGCTCTGTCCTTCCTTAGTTTGGCTGGATGTTTATTACTATTTTCTTTTTCTAAGAACCAGTTTGGCTTCCCTGGATGCTTGCTTTATCATCTATGTATCAATCAATCAATCTATCTATCTATCATCTATTATCTGTCTATCCACCATCTATTTATTTATCTATCAGCAATTTGTCACCTACAAATTTATTTATCTGTCATCTATAATCTATCTTTCAATAGATTTCTACATAGACTTCTGCTCTTATTTTTACACTTGCTTGTGACTTACTACGATTCCTTCTCTAGCTTTCTCAGTTTAAAGAGAAGAATTAATACTTTTCTTTTGTCTCATACACAAAGTTAGGACTAATAAATTCTTTCAAATCTCTTTTCAATGCACTGATTTTTTTTATAAAATATAGATTTTAAGCATTTTAAAAACACTTTATGATTTCTTGACAATCTTGGTACTGAGAAGTGATTCCAGAGAACTGGGCAAGACAGACAAGTGTTCTATTACTTTGAGATAACATCCCAGTTTTTGGCTCATTGAGCAAGGGTTTGGCTGATACATAGCTAGTCAGAGAGTAGTAGACTAGTTAGTCAGTGAGGCCATCCTCCATCATAGCCAGCTACTTTAAAAACCAATAACTGAAAGAGCAAGACTTTAATTACTGGTTGTAAAAGCTGCACCTGAGCCATTTCACTAGTCCTAGGTAGAGACATGACATTTAAATCTGCCTGGAAGATATTACCATCTATCCAGAGGTATCTGGCAAAAATTAAGACATAGGATTGTGCTCTTACACCAAATGTCCCCTCTTTTCTCCTGGAGTGCTCTGTGATGGTTCTTTGGGCCTGAATCACTTTCACCCACGACAGTGGCCAGTTTTACATGTAATAAACTGTGCCTCCATGCTGTATGTACTCGCTGTGTCTCTTTAGAATGCTTTCCACACAAATTACAAGGTAGGGAGTGGAAAGGAGTCCCTGGGATGACCCCACGTGTACCACTGCCACGTAACTGAGGCTGGCTGTCATAGCTAAGCTAGCCTCAAATTGCCTCAAATTAGCAATGTTCCTGGGTCTGGCTTTCCAGACCCAGGATTACAGGTGTTTTTCACCGTGTCTATCCTTATACTATATGTAATAGATGGGTTAAGAGGAACACTGTTTAACTGGCAAACACGGGGGATTTTCCACCCACAATTTTGCTATTGTTTTCTAATATAGTCCACTGTGATGTGAGAATACCTTTTACATAAATTTACTATTTCCACTCTATTTGGGCATATATTATGAGCCTAATCTCAGTAAATATTTTAGGTCTCATCTTTGCTATTATTTTAATAAGAGCAAACTGGTGTAACTGTTCAAATCATGCGTATCTTTATTGACAAGCTGCCCACTGTATCTGTCTATCATAAAGAATGGTGTCGCAGTCTCCAAGTGGAAAAACTCTAGCTTTTTCCATTCAGTTCTATCAGAACTTTGATTTGAGAGGTAATTTATTCACCACGCCACTCACCATCCAATGCAGGATGTTTTAGTATACTAAAGTGATGGGAGATGTTATTCTGTATATATGTTTCTCATACTGGTTAATAAAGCACTGTGGCCAATAGAAAACTAGATAGGCGGGGCTAGGAGACTAGGAGGAGGAAAGAGGAAGTAGTTGGGAGGAGTCGAGATGGAGACCTGGGAGAAAGAAGATGCCTGTTGCTGAGGCTCCCGGATAAGATGAGCCACATGGAAATAATTAGATAAGTAGAAATGGGTTAATAATTAAGACAGAGCTAGCCCATAAACAATAATGGTAACTGGCCAACAGGATTGTATCAAATACAGAGTCTCAGCGAGTTATTTGGGGCTGGTGCGGCTGTGGGCTCAGACCGGCGGCAAGCGGGCTGGCGGCCAGCAGGAAAAACCTGCCCTAACACTAAAGTTGTGCTTTAACAATTACTATTTAGCTCCTAATATTCTTCAGGCCCTTGAAAGGAAACTTTGTACTCAGTAGCAGCCATCCTCAACTTCATGCTAATTAAAGTTGTTTGTTTTAGTGACTTTTTAGAATGATGGCCATTTAAGTACTCCATATTATTTATTGTTAATGGTCATTAATGTCTCTGGTTCGTTACCTGAGTAACCAGTTAATGTTAGAGAGATTTTCTGAAATGATTAGGCATACAAACAGCCCATTTCCTAGGGGCTCTCTTCATGCCCAGACATGCTTTCATTATCAATCTGGCTTGTGTCACTTCTGTCTCTGCCTTCTCTTTGCACTTAACTGCTTGCCTGCATGTCAGCTGAAGGTGAGCACACACAGGTTTTCCAGATCTTTCTGGAAATTCACATGGTCCTCAGTATGTATACAGTGTGTATTCCGCTTTCTAGATTCCTGAGAATGTGTGGATAATTTTTAAATCTGCAACAAGCAGAGGATTCCTCCAGAAACATCCAAAGAAAAGCTTTCCAGATAGTGCATCCTTACCCCTAAACATTACCGACTGCTTCAGACAGCTATGCGGTTAACATGTTCATTATAATTGTTTTCAACAAGGACGCCTAGAGAAAAAGGCTTTTTACCCTGGGCTTGTTCTATGTCAGATCAATAGTAAACAGCCTTGCTACCAGGTTCTTTATGGTAAGAGCTACACAGGTTTAAAAAGCAATTCTTGGGAATAAGACTTAGAAGGAGACTCAAATAAATAAATAAATAAATAAATAAATAAATAAATAAATAAATACTTAGAGCTCACCATCAGATGACTTCCAAACCGCATTGGGAATTTGCAGCTGTTGATTTCTGAGGCCACTGAATAGCTCATATCTGGAAGGAAGCAATGAGATGAGATCAAGCTAAGATGTGACAAAGCTCACTGTTACTGGCAATACTTTCTTCCCCAATTTATAGAAATTTAAAAATGCCACTTCTCACATTTTTACCACTTTTGATTGTTGTTACTTTGATAATAATAATTTAAAAAAAAAACAACTAAGTCTTTTAGTGTTTCCACTAATACCCAGTGCCATGGGTGTCTTGCTAGAAACATAGATGAGCACATAACATTTTTTTAAGTATCAAAATTAATTGAACAACAATACATTCACAAGGTTTAGCATGTTCAGTGACAAAAATCTGTCACAAGATACACCTTGTTAGCTGAGCTTCAGCCAAAGAAGGTTCCTTATTCCAACCTTAATTACTGATATTAATATACCATACAATACAAAATAGCTATATATATATATGTGTGTGTGTGTGTGTGTGTGTGTGTGTGTGTGTGCAGATTACACACACACACACACACACACACACACACAAACATATATGTAACAGAACTAGTGAAAAGTTAGAAAGCAGCTGTAGCAGAGTTAAAGAGTCCTCAGCCTTTTACCTGGAGTCAGGGTTTCTCCTTAAACCTTGTATAGCTGGAAACTTTTATGCCACACCCAGTCCTGTAGCCACTTATAAAATAACCATTCCAAGGCTTAATGTTAATTATAAATGTTTGGCCAATGGCTCAGGCATACTAGTAAACACCTCTCACATTTAAATTAACCCCTTGCTATTATCTATGTATTGCCACCTGGCTGTGGCTCTGACATCTTACTCCTCTGGCAGCTACATGGCGTCTCCCTGACTCTGCCTTCTTACTCTCTGTGTATCTGTTTGGACGTCCTGTCTAGCTATATTCTGTCGGGCTATTGGTCAAATCAGCTTCTTTATTAATCAATGGAAATAAAAATATATTGACAACATACAGAGGGCCATCCCACATCAACCTTATGCTACCAGTTGGGCTAGACCGACTGACTGGAGAGTTCTGGGGTCTACCTGTCTCCATCAGCCCCTATTAGGGCTACATATTTAAGATCAACCATACCTGACATTTTATTTATGTGGGTACTAGGGATCCTAAACCACGCCCTCATGCTTGAGAGGTCTAGTTTACTGAATGAGCCATTTCCATAGGCCCTTCCCAAACTCTGATGCCGTGTGACCAGGTACATTTTTAAGGAAGGCTTTTTATACTTTTACACTGCATCTTTATTGTTGTATGACAGTTTTATTTGTTCTAGTCTTTGTGAATTTAAAATAGACATTCAAGTTCTCTTTTAACACTATTAGCAAAACATGTTTTTCCTTTCACTGTAATAAACCTGTTCAAATTGTTACATTTAGATTATTGGTGAACAATATAGAGATGGGCCTTGCTTTTTTTTTTCTCTCTTATAATTTGCCATCTTAAGCCATCCACATATTAAAAGGCTGTTTATTTAGTTGAATTAATTTTAACTATGTTCTACTTTTCTTATTTAATGTGTTCCTCTCTCTCTGTTGGCCTTGTCTGGCTTTAACTGAAGATTTTATATGAATCCTGTTCCCAGTTCTTGACTTTAGCAGCATTTATATCCGTATGCTAAGGTCACTCAATGCACTAGTGGTATTACTTACTATAAAATGGTATTTTGGATATAGTAAGGGTAATAATGAGGTCACGTTGTATGTCTTCCTTCACTGGTGCTCACTCTTTGCTGCTATGGATCTAAGTCATTGATCTCATTTCCTTTTGTGGAGAAAACAACCGTAAGTAGCCACCGAGAATGAGACTGCTCGTGACGAAATTCCCTCTGACTGTGTGAGAGAGTATTTCTCGTCCACTTTGGAAGGACGGTTGTCCTCGATATAAGATTCACGGTTGACGAACTATCTTCTTTCGTTTTCTTTTCCTACAAGTATTTCCCGGCACTCACTGCTTTCTTACATGGCGTATGATCAGAAATGCACATTCTGTCATCTTTGTTCTTGCAGGTATGGCTCCTTTCCTCCCCAGTCTCACCAGGACATGTTATTTAGTGCTCAGTTTCTGGCTATGTGAAACAATATGGATGGCTGGCTTTGTGGCTGCTCATGCTTTTATTTTTATCCTGATCATTCTTTCTAGGCATTCTAGATTAGTAGTTTGTGTCTCCTCAGTAATTTTGGAAGGTTCCTGGCTCTCTCTCTCTCTCTCTCTCTCTCTCTCTCTCTCTCTCTCTCTCTCTCTCTCTCTCTCTCTCTGTGGTGTGTGTGTGTGTGTTGTGTGTGTGTGTGTGTGTGTGTGTGTGTGGTCTGCTTGCATATGTGTTTTCTCTCACAGAACTCAAAGCTTTCTGATTGGGAAGTCTAAATAACTACATTGTCCTGTGGATCTTCTGTCTCCTCTGTCTGATCACTGAGATGACAGGCAGGCTCCCAGGCACTCCTGGATTCTACGTGGCTCCTGGAGTTCAGAACTTTGGTCCTCCTGCCTCAGTGGTAGACACTTTATCACTGAGTATCTTAGTCGGGGTTTCTATCCATGACCATGGCAACACTCGTAATGGAAATAATTTAACTGGGGCTGGCTCTCAGTAAAGAGCTGTAGTACATTGTCATCAAGCAGAGATGGTGATGTTGGAGAGGTAGCTGTGAGTTCTACATTCAGAAAGGGAGGTAGCAGGAAGAGACACTGGGCCTGGCTTGAGCTTCTGAAACCCCAATGCCTGCCCCCAATGACACACTTCCTCCAACAAGGCCACACCTACTCCAGCAAGGCCATATCTCCCAATTATGCAACTTTCTGTGAGCCTACGGGGGCCATTTTCAATCATACCATCGCACTGAGGTATCTCATTAAGTCTCTTGGTTACAAATGAGTCAAGTATCTGTCTTCAGGGACATCCTCATTCTTCATCTTGCACTTTATTGGCATAAGTGATATAATTTTTTAAACTGACCAACAGTGCCTAAATGGTCTGTTCTACATTTTCATTGTTCTGTTTGTTCTTTGCATGGATGTTTGATGAAGTTTATGATAATTTTTGTTTTTTGAGACAGGGTTTCTCTGTGGCTTTGGAGGCTGTCCTGGAAATAGCTTTTGTAGACCAAGCTGGTCTCTAACTCACTGAGATCCACCTGACTCTGCCTCCCAAGTGTTGGGATTAAAGGTATGCACCACCACCACCCTGCCAATAGATAGTCTATCTTTAAGAGTACTGATTATCTGACTGCATCTGTTTTGATGACATGAAAGAATGTCTCATTCTGCTGCTGTGCTTTAGATTTCCAGCATTACCATCTCATGCTTCTCCAGAATCCATACCTCTGTGTTTATATATATCAGCCTAGTCCTGTACTTTGCCTATTTCTTCCAATAAAACTAAGCATTTTAATTTGTCATTTCAAGTATTTTTATTAATTCTAGTATATACGTAATGGGTGGGTACTGTTTAGATGATTATTTTGGTTTTATATGATGTGTTACATATTTATGCTCTTAAAAGTGTCTTATAATCTTATGATCAAAGGAGAGAGAGACACACAGAAAGAAATTATGTCCATATCACCTTGAACATGCCCAAGCTTGTCTAAAATAAGCAGCTAAGTAGGATCAGCTTGGTTAGTAATTGGATGGGAGAGAAGGAGAGGCAGGAAGACAAAGGAGTCTGAGATGCTATTTCTGGTATCCTAACTTAGATTTCCAAAGAGAATATTTATAGTAACATGCCTAGAATTTGGGGTGCATTTAACGTGTGCTATAATGCAGGTGCTGTGAACTTTAAATTCTTCTAGTACCCTTGATCTCTTTTTAAAATTATGAACTCTCTTGCTTGATTCGCCTTTCCTCAAGGATCTTATCGTCAGAGAGGTTCTGTCTCATGTTTTCATTATGACTTAATGAGTAGAGTTCCTTAGTATGTAGTTAGTAAATTGTGACCCTCACTGGTAATTATTTTTACAGTGGTGTAGCTAAAGCCAGCCCAGCCCCCACACCCCGCGGAAAGTTTCCCAGGATGTTTTCACAAATCCTGGCCCAGACCACTTGACCTATGCTCCCATGTAACACAGAAAGGGAGCAGAGGGTGGTAATGGGAGCCTTGCCGCTACACAGCTGAACTAATATTCCCAAATTATTGCTGTCTAGAGAACAAGCCTTTGCTATACAGAAAGCAGACTGCATTTTACAAATATATTTCACGATTATTGCACTTCCCGTTTCCCCATCACAGCTACAAGGGAAGCCTTCTTGGGTCTCTAACATGACAAACTATCGTGGTTCCTGGCAGTAAAGTTCACGGTGAGACAGAGCCTGGGGACACTGCAGCCCAGGGTTTCTCCTTTCAACCCACAGTCAGCCTCTGCCGGTTCACTGAAACAGCTGTGTAAGCTATTTCACCCATTTATGACACCTGCTTCCTGCTCCAAGTAAGCAACTCACAAATGTGTTCTGACACGCCTCTGCTTCTCCAGGGCTCAGGAAGATGGTTTACCTTGCAGCCTCACATTTCTCATGGGTCCAAGAGAAGCCATTGATTTTCTATGTGTCAGTTTTCTTGTTCTGAGGATGGGCGTGGCGATGGAAACTCTTTAAATGTCGGGACTGGAACAGGAAACGCTGCCTCAATAATTTGAAATCGATATCTGTATTTTTTCTATGTCTATTTTTTCCTGGTTTTTGTTGATTCTTTCACTATTTTCCTATTAAGGAACAGCATCTGGATAGTATCTATAATATCCTAAAGAGTAAATCCCCTTGTATATATCTACAATAACAAAGACTTTATCGTGCTCTAGAAGCTTTCTTTCTCCTTTGCAATTACTATAAACCTACATCTGTATTGATTATTTGACTCATGTATCCCAAGATTAGTGTTCCCTGCCTCAGAACTCTCATTCCTTTACCCGTGATTTTTACATAATTACCTTTAGTTCTATTTTATAAATTTTAGTGGCTAAAATTTTTGTTTGGCAGTTTCAAATATAGTATGTTTTTATTATACACCCTTTCCCCACATTCCTGGCTGTCAAATACCCCTTCTCCCTATGAGTCACTTTCTTATATTCATGTTGTTTTGTTTTCATGATGCAGTAGGGTTGTCTGTGTGACCATCCGTATGCTATCATCCAGTGGACCCTGGGGCTCCCCTCTGTGTACACAACTCAAGACAATGAATCACTCTATTCCAGAATTTATGACTATCCAAAAATTCAGGAGGAATGGGTAGGGCCCCACGAGGTCCTTACCCACTGTATCTGTCTATTTAGACTGCCAGTGTTGCTCACCAGTTCAGGTAAGTTCTGACAGATGTTTCAAGTCTCATGTCTTCAGACATCTCTGTGCCATCAGATTATTACTCTTTGTATACATACACACATACACATACATTTCTCTACATATGTTACATATACACTATGCACACACACACATATACACACACATATATGGCTTAATGCTATCAAGTGAAAGTATATGATACTTTATAATATAAAATTGCATAAATACATATACATAACACACACACACATTTCCACAGGAAACTGAACAAGAATAAAACCCACTGGACTTGTGTGTGTGTTTATGTGTGTGTGTATATGGGCGTGTGTGCGTGTGTGTATGAGTGTGTGCGCGTATGAATGTGTGTGTGCATGTGTGTGTATATGAGGGTGTATACATGTTTGTGTGTGTGTGTGTATGTGTGTGCGCATATGTGTGTTTGCGTGTGCATGTGTGTCTGTCTGTGTTTGTGTGTGTGTTAATTTTCTCATTGTACTGGCAAATTCTTGACAAAATAACATAAGAAAGGAGAGGCACAATAAATCATGATAAGGGATTCATGGTGAAATAAACTTGAAGCAGCTGTTCTCATTGCATCCACAGCTAGGAGGCAGGGGACATGAATGCGGTGCTCATCTCACTTACTTTTTATTCAGGCAAGGGCTCCAGCCCACTCACATTTATGATGAGACTTTCCAACTCGGTTACCCAAATCTGGAAACTTCCAAACAGGCATAACCATGAGCTGTGTATCATGTGTGATTGTGTTTGCTCTTAAGGTGACAACCAATATCAACCATCAAAATATACACATTATATATATGTATATGTCATGCACACATAGACACAGAGAAGGCTTAATGCTATAAGAAACTTCACAGGAAGGTGCTCTAGTGGAATATTTATAACTTGTACCTGGTGAAAGAAATGCAGATTTACAGCCAAACGAATGATTATTACTTGCTTCCCCCTTGCTTACACTGGCTCACAGAGGGCTGTTCTCTGTGTCAGTGTTCTTTAGTAAGATGTTAACATCACCAGAAACAAATAATCTCAAGTTCTGTTTAGTGTGCAGATTTCTGGGTCCAAACTCTGCTTATTAAAAAAGAACTGCAGAGGATTGGCTTGGGATTCTTTGATGACGTCTAGGTATCCTATGCAAAATAAACTTTGGGAGTCACTCACTTAAATCTTCATTGACAGCCTCTGCTATTGTCGACAGTCGTCACACTAAGCCAGCCATTCGGCAGGAAGCATTTGCTCACTCAACTATCATTCTGCTTGGCTAAATGATAAATGTATCTCAAATCAATACGGGCTGCATGCATCACAAACATAACACTTATTTTTAAATCCTTTAATGTTTTAAAGACCCATCCCACAGAGCTGTTTATTTCTTCAACCAGGGCAGAAGTGTGAAAGCTTTCTTCACAGTTCTCCTAATTATACAATCACACTATCAACCATGTAGAATGAATCAATAGCACAGTGTTGTCTCAGCACGCTGCTGTGGAAGAGGCGCATTCTGAAGTTATATGATAGTGTCAGACTCGGGATTAAATGCAGGCAATATCTCACTTCCCTCCTCCTGTCCTCTTTAGAGAGGGAGATGGAAGATCTTGTCAGGGATTATCCAGCATCACTTTTAATATTTAAGTTACTTTCTTCCTACCTCAGAGTAAAGTTTAGCACACCACGTTCCCTTTATTACATTAAAATACGCTTTTAGAGTTGTAAGAGAAAATTGGGTTGAGATGTCTCCTGAATCCTGACTTTTCTTTTTTTTTTCTATTCTGAATATATTTTACCTTTGATCTGTTAATCACTATAACAGGAACTTCAAGGGTCACTCGAGGTCAACATGGAAGTTCTGAGAAAGAATTCTGCTTAGACAGAGCATTGCCGGTAAATAAATACTTATGAGTTATGTAGTTCATTTGTTTTGTGAAGGCTGGGGAGGTTGGGTTATATGGACAGGCTTTTATTTGAGGATGGAAACGCTCTATAAAACCAGACATGATTTTGTTTGTAATTTACCCAGGACTGGCTATTGAAACACATTTTCGGTTTCATTGGCAATAACTTCAAGAAGAAGAAATTTCCAAAATAAGAGCTTCTATGACCCTGAAAATCCCAGTGTGGTACTAAATGTGGTATTTCTATAAATACTGCAACTTTCAGAGTGCTTGGATGAAACTTTGGGCCTGTGTGAAATGCTCACGACACAATATCGCAAAATGTGACCAATTATAGGCAAGAATCAATAGCAGCCATGTTGGCACTGGCACAGAGAATTCGGGATGCAGCTGGCTCAGGGCCCATGCTTTGTATTGCTATCAGAAAAGAAATCCTTTCCCTCTCCTAGTGAAGAGCCTCACCATTTCCACGAGGGAAAACGAACAGTTACAAAGCAAGCGACGAGAACAAGAAGCCAGAAACCCGATCAATGCGGCTCAAAATGGATGCTTCTCTTCCCTGCATTGCGCCCCAGCTCCGTGTCACCGCTGAATGCCCCCATTGCCTTCTGAACCACCTCATCTGACTTCTTAACTTGGCCTCCCGCTCTCATTTGCTTCCACACCCTTCCTACTAGTTAGTACTTCATTTGAACAAAAAAAAAAAAAAACTCAGTTAAAAATTAATGATATTAGGTACATTATAATTCCTATTGATATTTTTTTTGGTCACTTTAGAGTAGCGTGCAATTAGTAGGAGTCATGAAATTCATTTGCCTTTGTGACAAGGTTAAAAAAAAAAAAAAGATTCTTTACTTTCTCCAGCACACTTATTAAAAATTTGTAGCAACCCTGTGTGGGCCAAACTGATATAATTTGCATTTTACATGGCTCAGGGGCAAGGGAATCACATTATATCTCTTCTTACCTCATTATCAATCTTATCAATGCAATAGGAAAATTTAGTATGGATGCCACAATCCAGCATCGTGAGATTTGATAGAAAACCCATTACACCCTCTCACCCTTCCCCCTTCTTCCCCTCTCTTCCTCCCTTCCTTCTTCCCCTTTTTCTTTACAACGATTTATTAAAAGAGCATAGAGTGCCATATGCTGTTCAAAACAAATATATATTGAGAACCTTTTCCCCATGCTGGATTACCTTGCCTAGTCTTGACACCAGGGGAGGAGCCCGGTCCTGGACCTGCCTCAAGTTAATGTGCCATACTTTGCTCAAGCCCATGGGAGGCCTGCCCCTTTCTTAAAGGAGATGGTGGGGGGGGGGGGGAGGAGAAACTGCAGCTGGTATGTAAAATAAATGAAAACAAGTGATTCAAATACAATTAAAAAATAAAAAAAGACAAGGTACATACATATAATGTCAAACCTAAGAGCGTTTCCATTTTCAAGGAACTTTTATTGTACTTGGATTTTACTTATATTAAATATAAGTGAATCTATGGATTTTTTTTTTTTTTAGCAAGAATACTGATGTCCTCGAAGTAAACTAAATGTCAGTGTCACGACGGAAAACGTGGCATAGATTTTAGTGCTGCTATGTCCTCAGAATGAGGTAGAATTTCTGCTCCTAGTTCCTAGCACAAAAACATGTTTTGAGCTGATACTTTCAACAGTGGTAAAAAACCTTGACAAGTCTGCTTCCTGTGGTTATTTCCACTATTAAATATGCTAGAGGTGCCCTGCATTTGTGTCCATTTCCAAATAGGTAACCGGTTGTGACGGCACCATTTACCGAGCTATCAGTGTTTCTTCCGAAATGAAAGTGACACCATTAGTCTTCGCACAGCTATTATTAAAACTTGTATCTTTCCTAAATTTGTTTCTATGCCTTGTTAAATTTTTTTGCATACAAAATAGCACCATTTAACTCTTCTTGTTTTGTAAAAAATATAATCATAACTTCTTGCTTCAGTGTGTTGTCTGAAATTTCAAGACAAATTGTAAGAAATCAGGATAAAATTGGGTATCTCTGTGATAGTCACAAGTTAAAGACATTTGTCCTCAGAGTGAACTTCTAATAGAGTACCACTTGAAAAGGAAGGGGAAGACAGGGGAGGAGGGGAGAGATGAATTAAGGATTTTAAAACTCAGTCCCTCGATATCGGTTAGAACATTTCATTTCAGCTGCTCAATGACAGCTTTCGAGCGGGGCCACCACAGGGGACAGAATAAGAAGTTGTTGCCATTGTTCAAAGTCCCTGTGGACAACATCATAGACTTCCACGAGCCCTGATATTCACTATTAAAAAGTGGAAAATTTTCAAACAAATACGGGAAGGGTGTTCCAAGAATCATTAGTCTAACTGGTGCTTCTGAGACTACGGAAAACACCTTAGATACAATCAAATGGAGCCCATTATAGCTTTAAACATGTTTAGATTTCTTAGTGGAGTGGAATTAAAAAGTATTTTCACTTTTAGAGAACTTTTCCTTTCTGGAATAAGTATAACTTTTTGTAATATTTCATTGTACCGTATGAAACTCTCAAATACATTTTCAGGATTTTTTTTTTCCTTCTGGAAATATGCTATTTTTAGCACTTGAAATTTGCATATTGAATCAGTTGTAGTTCTAAAGATAATACAGAAAGATTTAAGCTTTATTAAAGTCCTGAGACATACCAAATGCCTAAGTAATAAGCCATCCTGAATTGGTTAAGTATATATTTTGGGTGGTTTTCATTGAGCAAGTGACATTTAGAATTATTTTTGTTTTACTTTATTAAGTTTTATTTTGTTACATTTTGCTATCTGTTTTCTAATGGGAGACAGAAGGGAGGGGAGGTGAGAGGAATTAGGAGGAAGAGAGAGGGAGGGGAAAATAATCAGGATATAAGGCATGAGAAAAAAACTTATGTTTTTTTTTTTAAAGGAAGAATAGATTGCTATAGCTTATGCTTTCCATGACAATTGCTATATATACTCTCTCTCTCTCTCTCTCTCTCTCTCTCTCTCTCTCTCTCTCTCTCTCTCTCTCTCTGTATTATGAAAGAGCTGATTATTCACAGTACCCTGTGGTACCTTCCAAAGACGATGGTGAGTATTACACATTTTGCTCTGTGGCATAATGAATGAGATCTGTCAAAACCAGTGAAACTTCTGACCCAAATGTTTCTAATCCCCACGCAATTCTTAACTTGATGAGGACATTTAGCTGTCTATATTTCTCCTTTAAACTGCATATCTCTGTTCAGATATCTGAACCTCTTTCAAATCTTAGTCCAGAGAGGCAGGTTGATATGGGAAGGAGGAAGCTCATAATAGCTATTTTATATTTCTAGCTTTAAAACAGGACACAGCTTCCTCAGCCAGAGCACTGACAGTTTCCCTGGAGTGAAGCAGTAGGTAGTAAAAAAGAGGGAAGAGACTCCAAGATCTGTTGCCCTTTTCTTCTTTCTAAACGTAAAAACAGGACATTCCCCGCTGATCCTGAAGCACGAAAATGAGGAGAGTAAGCCAAGGTGGCACAGGTGGGTGTTTATTCCATTTCATTAAGTGGATTGATGAGCAAAATTAAACAACTGTTTTTTACTTAAAGGGTTCATAAACGATGAGCATCTGAAATTTAACAGATGGTATATCTGAATGCAGATAGATGTCTGAAAAATACGTATGGGAGTGAAAGAAACAAGTTTTCTGGGTGTGGATCCATCCAGGTATATGGGAGGATGGATATCCCGCCCCCCCCATCAAGCTAACGCTATCAATCTCACGTTCAATTGTCCAAATGGCACAGTTCAACATATTGTGAGGATCAGAATTCTTCACTTGAGATGAAATGTGGAATGTGGGCATTCGATAGTTCAGAGATGTCGACGTGCGTGTGAAGTCTAAGTTAGCCTTTTCTGTTTCTCTGTGTCATTTCTTCATAGCAAACAGAAAGGGGGAGGAAGACAGGGGGACATGGAGAAAATGCTAGAAAGGAGACTTCACTTTATGCATCAGCACAGATCTTTATTATAACAGTGATTACATTGAGACTATAGGACACCCAGCCTTACAGTGTCTCATTAGACAAACCAAAATTCTTGTTCTTTTTAAAAATATTTCTTCATTTAAATTTGAAACTAGCTTGTTTTACATGTCAAGCCTAGTCCCTCACTCTCCTGTCCTCCCAGACCCCCTTCTGCTCCCCAAGAAAGGTCAGGCCTTCCATGGGGATCTTCAAAGTCTGTCATATCATTTGAAACAGGGCCCAGGTCCTCCCCCCATGTGTCTAGACTGAGAGTATCCCTCTCTGTGGAATGGGCTCCCAAAGTCCATTCGTATACTAGGGATGAACACTGATCCACTACCAGAGGCCCCATAGACTGCCCAGTCCTCCTAACAGACATCCACATCCAGGTTTCTAGGTTGGTCCTATGCTGTTTCCCAGCTATCAGACTGGGGTCCATGAGCTCCTAGTCAAAAAAAGAGAAACATGGTGTGTACTTACTCATATATGGCTTTTAGACATAGAGCAAATGATCACCAGCCTATAATCCACACCACCAGAAAAGCTAGGAAATAAGGAGGACCCTAAGAGAGACATGCATGATCTCCCTGAGAAGGGGAACAGGATCTCCAGAGTAAATTGGAAGCATGGGGGGAGGGGACAGGGAGTTAGGAGAAAGAGGAGGGGAGAGAAGGACATGAGGGAGCAAGAGACTGAGTCAGGGAAAGAATAGAGAGCAAGAAAAGAGGTACCGTAACAGAGGGAGCCATTATAGGTGAAAAGAAAAATCTGCCTCCTAAACCACCATTCCCCACGTCTCCCCTCCACACGCCTAGTACAGTGCTTTTGATTCCTCATGCAAATGTTCCTACCTTAGCTTTTTTTCTCAAGAAGTTTAGAAGTATCTAAACTCTCTCAGATTATGTTGCAGAAAATAAGAAGGGAATTATGGGTATGCTAATTCTAGAACGTATCTACTAAAAACTTCTGTGCAGCGTGTATTTTCTTTGTGCTTTAGGATTTGTTATGTTTCTTTTTTTAACTGATGAAAGTTTATATATATAATGCAGTTTTGATAACAATAAAAAATTAGATAGATGATGTGTATAAAAATCGCCGAGCACCTAGTTCAACCATATTATTCTTAACACATCACGCCATATGTATAGTGGAGCATTAATGTCAATAGAGAGGTGAACAAAGGAAAATCTCATAAAATACTGACTGTGTTTAATGTACTTCACTCAATATTCCTTTCTATTTGCATCAGCAGCTACAAAAATGATATCTAAATAATAAAAGGTTTAAGGGGAAAGAGCAACATTCGGTGCAAATAAGTTTATTATAAATTGAAAATGAGAAAGTGAATGCATTTTTTGACTGACTTCACTGCTTTACTTTGAAAACGAAGGAAGCTAAGCAGACTGGAACCTTTGTAGAATTAAATTATTCTATTTCCAAACGCTATTAGGGAATTCTATGCTGACTCTACACTTGACTCAATAGCCATATTAATGAGAATTCCTTCAAAGCATATAAAGAATGTTCTTCTATGAGGACGCAGACACATTAAATCAAGTTTGTGGGGGTATTACTGACTAAAGTTTCATAAGAACTTCTCACAGGTTGGAAGAAAAATATCTCCGCAAAAGTGTGTAAAATAAATTATTCACATTAAGGGGAGGCAGCATGCATTTTTAATATTTTTATATAAAATTAATAAAAAATCATTAGAATGGGACTACATTCTCAGACTGGTTTCTCTTGAGAGATTTGCTAAAAGGCAGCATAGTATGTTAGTTAAGTGTACTTCTGTGCGAGTCAGAGAGTGATATGGAAATCAGCTCTTCCTCTGGAATAAGTCACTATTTCCTTAAGTCTTGGGAGAGTCGTCTGTGAAAGCAGAAAGGTAAGAGATGGCCAAACATAGAGGGCACTCTCAAATAGCTTAAGTGGTACTGAGAAGTGTTCAATGAAATGACTTTACTAACCAAAAAATGGAGAGAGAACATGCAAAATTAACAAAATCTGCAATGAAACGGGGAACATAACAATGGGCACTGAGGAAATCCAGAGACTCTTCAGGTCATACTTTGAAAACATGCACTCTACAAAATTCGAAAATTTAATGGAAATGGGCAGTTTTCTGGATAGAGATAACCTACCAAAATTAAATCAAGAGCAGATAAGCAATTTAAATACACTTATAACCCCTAATGAAATAGAAGCAGTCATCAAAAGTCTCCCAAACCAATAAAGCCCAGGGTCAGATGGTTTCAGTGCAAAATTCTACCAGAAATTCAAAGAACAGATAATACCAATACTCCTTAAATTATTCTACACAGCAGAAGCAGAAGGGGCCCTGCCAAACTCTTTTTACAAGGCTACAATTACCTTAATGCCCAAGCCACAGAAAGATACAAGTAATAAAGAGAACTACAGATAAAGATCCCTCATGAACATTGATGCAAAAATACTCAATAAAATACTGCCAAATCAAATCCAAGAACACATCAGAGAGCTCATTCACCATGATCAAATAGGCTTCATGCCAGAGATGCAGGGATGGTTCAACATAAGAAAATCCATCTATGTAATCTACCATATAAAAAACTGAAAAAGAAAAACCATATGAGCATCTCACTAGATGCTGAAAAAGCCTTTGACAAAATCTAACACCCAACATAATTAAGGTACTGGAGAGACCAGGGATAACAAGAACATACCTAAACATAACAAAAGCAGTACACAGCAAATCAACAGCCAATATTAAACTAAATGGAGAGAAACTCAATGTGGTTCCATTAAAAGAAGGAACATGGCAAAGCTGTCCTCTTTCTCACTATCTTTTCAATATTATACAGTATTGCGGTTTAATAAGGATCAGGATAAACAAATAGGCCAAATAGATGTTTATTCAGGGAGAAACAACTCACAACATAGACAGATGAACACAGCAGTTGGAACCGGATGCTCTTCTCTCCGCATACCACCATCAAGAGAGCGTTCCCCGGCTCCCACTCAGACCTAGTTCCATGGGTCACTTCTGACCCTGGCTCCACCCCCCAATGGGTGTGGTCAGTGCCACAGAAGCAGACAAAGTGAAAATCCCACTACAATATAGCTAGAGCAATATGAAAACAAAAGGAGATCATGGGGATGCAAATTGGAAAAGAAGAAGTAAAACTGTCACTATTTGCAGATGATATGATAGTTTACATAAGCAACCCCAAAAACTCTACCATGGAAATCCTACAGCTGATCAACACCTTCAGAAAACTAGCAGGATACAAGATAAACTCAAAAAAATCAGTATCCCTAGTATATTCAGATGACAAAGGGGCTCAGAAAAAAAAAATCAGAGAAACATCATCCTTTACAATAGCCACAAACAACATAAAATATCTTGGAGTAACACTTACCAAACAAGTGAAAGGCCTACATAGCAAGAACTGAGTGTCTTTAAAGAAAGAAATTAAAGAAGATACCAGAATATGGGAAGATTTTCCATGCTCTTGGATAGGTAGAATTAACATAGTAAAAATGGCAATCTTGCCAAAATCAATCTACAGATTCAATGCAATTCCCATCAAAATCCCAGCACAATTCTTTACTGACCTTAAAAGGACAATACTCAATTTATATATATCAAAAAGGAAAGACCCAGTATTACCAAAACAACCCTGTACAATAAAGGAACTTCAAGAGGCATCACGATTCCCAACTTCAAGCTCTACTATAGAGCTATAGTCTTGAAAACAGCCTGGTATTGGCACAAAAATAGACAGGTAGACCAATGGAATCAAACTGAAATCTCTGATATTAATCCAAACACCCACGATCACCTGATTTTTGACAAAACAGCTAAAATTATGCAATGGAAGGAGGAAAGCATCTTCAACAAATGGTGCTGGCTCAACTGGATGCTGGTATGTTGAATGAATTGGTACAGGAGACCGCTTCCTGAATCTAACACCAGTAGCACAGACACTGAGATGGACAATTAATAAATGAGACCTTGTGAAACTGAAAATCTTCTGTAAGGCAAAGGACACAGTCAACAGGACAAAAAAGGCAGCTCACAGAATGGGAAAAGATATTCACCAACCCCACATCTGACAGAGGGCTGATCTCTAAAATATAAAAAGAACTCAAGAAGCTAGTTACCAAAACACCAAATAATCCAATTAAAAAGTGGGGTACAGAACTAAATAGAAGATTCTCAATAGTGAAATGTAAAATGGCTAAAAGACACTTAAGTGTTCAACATCCTTAGCTATCAGGGAAATGAAAATCAAAACAACTCTGAGATACCATCTTACTAATGCCTAAATGGCTAAAATAAAAACCACCAATGACAGTTTATGCTGGAAAGGATATGGAGAAAGGGGAACACTCCTCCACTGCTGGTAGGAGTACAAACTTGTACAGCCAATTTGGAAATCAGTTTGGTGATTCCACAGGAAAATGGGAATCAGTCTACCTCAAGTTCCAGCAATTTTACTCTTAAGGCATATACCCAAAAGATGCACATTCATGCAACATGGACATCTGTTCAACTATGTTCACAGAAGCATTACTTGTAATAGCCAGAACCTGGAAGCAACCTAAATGCCCCTCAACTGAAGAATGGATGGAGAAAATGTGGTACATTTACACAATGGAGTACTGCTCAGTGGGAAAAAAAAAAGTAAATTCTCAGGCAAATAGATTTAACTAGAAGAAACCATGCTGAGTGAGGTAACCCATTCACAAAAAGACAAACATGATATGTACTCACTCATATATGGATTTTAGACATAGAACAAGGATTACCAGCTTACAATTCACACTACCAAGAAAGCTAGGAAACAAAGAGGACCCTAAGAGAAACATGTATGGTCCCCCTGAGAAGGCAAAAGGAAAAAAAAAATCTCCTGAGCAAATTAGGAGCATGGGGGAGGGGGGAGTTAGGAGAAAGAGAAAGGGAGAAGAAGAGGGGAGAGGATAAAGACATTAGGGAGCAGGAAGATTGAGTCAGGGAAAGAATAGAGGAGAGCAAGAAAAAAGATACCATAATAGAGGGAGCCATTATAGGTTTAAAGAGAAATCTGGCACTAGAGAAATGTCCAGAGATCTTCAAGGATGACCCCAACTAACAATCTAAGCAATAGTGGAGAGGCTACCTTAAATGTCCTTCCTCTATAATGAGACTGATTACCTTCTATGCCATCCTAGAGCCTTCATCCAGTAGCTGATGGAAGCAGAAGCAGACACCCACAGCTAAACACTGAGCCAAAACCCTGGAATCCAGTTGCAGACAGGGAGGAGTGATGAGCAAAGGGGTCAAGACCAGGCTGGAGAAACCAACAGAGGCAGTTGACCTGAACAAGGGGGAGAACATAGACCCCAGTCTGATAGCTGAGAATCCAGCATAGGACTGATCCAGATTCCCTAAATGTAGGTGTTATTTATGAGGTTTCGGCAGTCTATGGGGCCACTGGTAGTGGATCAGTATTTATCCCTAATATACAAATGGACATCGGAGCCCATTCCACATAGAGGGATACTCTCTCAGCCTAAACACATGAGGGAGGGCCTAGGTCCTGCTCCAAATGGTATGACAGACTTTGAAGATCCCCCATGGAAGGCCTCATTCTTCCTGGGGAGCAGAAAGGGGATAGGATGAGGTTGGAGAAGCAGGGGATAAGGGGAGGTTGAGGGAACTGGGATTGACATGTAGAACAAGCTTGTTTTAAATTTAAGTAAAAAATATTATCATAAAAAAAGAAGTAACATCCAGAGTTCGTGTTCAAGGAGGAGCAACATTTATCAAGTGACATTAACACTCATGATACCCAGATGGCTACATCTTAATGCCAACTTCATTGGGGGTTCCTGTATAACTGTTCAAGGTACACTTTATATCTCTGGGTCTTGAATCTTCTCATCCGAAATCTACTCTAAGTTCTAAAATTCCATGACCTATTGTCTTTTTCACTGGGGACTCGGGTGACTAAATACATATCTGTTATGTTTTGGCTAGCTTTATGTCAACTTGACAGAAGCTATCAATATTTGAAGAGAGAGAGCCTCAAATAAAACCATTCCTTCATAAGCCTGTTATGTAGGCAAAAATGGAGAGCATTTTCTTAGCTAGTGATTGACATATGTGTGGTTCCACCACGGCTGGTGATTCTAGACATTGTACAAAACCAGTCTGAGCAAGCCAGTAAGCAGCATACATCCATGGCCTTTGTATGAGCTCCTACGTTCTGGTTCCTGTTCTGTTTGGGTTACTTCCTTGACTGCCCTCAATGATCTGTGACTCAGGATATGCTAGCCAAATAATTCCTTTCCTCCTCAAGTGGGTTTTGGTCAGGATGTTTCATCACAGCAGTAATTGCCCTAACTAAGACACATGTATTTAATATCTATTCTTAGAATCTACTGGTTAAAGATTAAAATGAAATTTAAAATGTATGAAACAATAATAACAGGATTTTATTCAGAAACATTAATGATGTAATTTTTCTGATGGAGTTTAAGAACTATTAAGTAATGATTATAAATATATGCTTTTTTGTAGGTCAACTATTAGAGTATGGAGAGTACATAAATGCAATTTGAAATATGCAAAGGTACTTTTCTTAAGATTTTTTTTCAGAAATAAATGTATTTGTAGCAATCTTTGAAGACTACCTAGATTTTTATTTTGTTTATGAATGAGATCTCTTCCATTTTAAGTCACTTTTGGGAATAAGGTCACTAAACTGATTATAGAAAACTCAGCACGTTTTCTGGGAAGGCTACTTAGAATTAATGTAAAGAAAAACACATTTAGCATAGATTTTTTTTAAAGGCCAGCTTTGATCCTACATACATTCTTGTGTCCTCTGCTTCATTTCTACTACCAAATTAGACAATTACATGAGCCAGAAGAAGCCATCTAATTAAAGAATGAAATGTAATTTGTGCCATTACACTTCTGTTGGTCCTGTTATAGAATTATCTATGAAGAAGATGAAACACTGCACACTACTAAGTGATTTATGACTATATGGCCATTCATCATTACAGGTAATTGTTGCTTGATGTAGACAAGCACCCAGTCTCATTACAACCCCACATTAACAATACATCTTGAGGCCTGCATGGACCTGCATGCCGGTGACCCCAGGACTAAGGAAACTGAAATAGTGGAGGAGAAAGTGCAAGCCTAGCCTAGCCATATGCCGAGACTGTGTCTCAAAACAACAGCAAAGAAACAGATACAAATTGGTGGTGTTTGAAACGTAGTCTTAGCAAGAAAACACTTCCTGCTCTCATTGCACAGAGCCCATCCTTTTTAATGTCCTATTTTCTATCTTAAGGAAAAAAGGAATGTTCTCCCTACAAGCCCAGACTAGAAGCCAAGACCTATTCATGACAATGCACCCCCTCCCAATTCCTCTAATGTTACTATATCTTCTTCATTTCTCTTGAATTATTTTACTTCTCCGTCAGCATGCTACCTCCCAGCCAACACCACTCCTGTTGAGCTTCTGAGCTTATCATCTCACAAACATTGTTCCTCACATACACTTCTCACTCTGGTGCATTCTCTATCTATACTTTACTTTGTTTTCAAGTTAAGACAGTGATGCTACTGTGACTGCTTCCTTATAGAGTCCTTTATTTCCATTATTTCTGCTGCACGTAAACAGAAACCCCAGGACGGTCATTTTCTTGGCATTGGCCCGTTACTGTATCTGCATCTCACTTAGGTACCTAATCGATTGACTGCAGATAAACTTCTCAGTGGCAGTGACTGATGCTGGCTTTATTTACCTTATGAGCAAAAACACAATGCTTAGAATCCAACTAAAACCGGACACTTGGGAAAGACATTAACTGGAGGAGCGATTGATATTGTTACAGCTTTATAATGTGTGGTGTGTCCTTTGTCTAAAATAGGGATCTTACTGAATGCAATGAGAAACAAAGCTTTTCCAGGAGCCAGGTGCTTAAAACTTAGAACTTGTAGTAAGCTGAACTATGCATCTTACACTGCTACACAATTGCATTTAATTATATTAGACCTGGAATAACTACTGTTTTGTTTTGTTTTGTTTTAATTTTCTTATGCTCAGTTTTCTTTATTTTTATTTATTTATTTACTTATTTATTTTAAATGTGAGCTAGTGTTATGGGTGCCAAATAATAAAATTTTTCTAGATACCTCACATATGTTCCTCACACAATATTACTCACAAACAAATTTGCAAGTAGGCGTGCATATTTTGGAGGTGGAACTAACAGATTGTTCAGTCAACTCAAAAAGATTTGATTTCTTTCATTTTTTTCCCTTGTATTCTTCTCTCCATTTCTAGCTTTGACTCCCTGCTTTTTTTTCTTTTCTTTTTCTTTTTAAAAAATGTCCGAATCTCCCATCAGCTTGTGAACTTCAGAGGTAACCCTTCCAACCACTCCATCTGCTCAGGTTAGAAACCTATGCTTCTCCAATCACAAAATGCTTATGTAATTTTTCTTTTGCCTTTGTCCAACAGGCTGGATATTTTACTTGTTTACTCTGCATTAATTTCCCACAGCAACAGGCACAGTATTTCTCATCAGACTTAATCGTCAAGAACAGAGCTCCTCTTCAACAAGTTGGTAGCTGTGTGGCTGGGTTCCTATTTTCAGTTTGCTCAACTGTCAATCATTGACAGTGGTAATCATCAGGGGAAACTTGGATGAGTCAACCTGAACTTTGACAACTGGAAAGGAACTTTTAAAAGTCAGTAATGTAAAATTAAATGTTAAAAGAGACAAAAAGTAATATATGTATAAAGATGAAAAATAATATGGAAATAACAATTTGTTAAAAAAAAATAAACTAAACAAGACCAAACTCCACAAAATGAAGGAAACAAAATAACATTTATATCTCACTAACTGAGATTGCCCTAAGAACATGGTCCCCTCTCTGTCCGTGTTTCAGGTAGCTGTGTTCATGAGACATGGGTATACTGCCCCAGGGCTGGTGAAGTCATTGACCTTAGAGAAGAATCTAAAGCTGACACTTCGCTAAAACAGTGTAACATTATAACATTATAAACACTGCAAATAAGTACAGGTATCACCAGTCACCAAAGTCCCCCTGCAACAGACAAGAAATATTACAGAAAAACACAACCAATCAAATGCAGAGAACAAACGACCCGAGCATTCGGTACCCAGCCCCAACTGGTAACATTTCTAAAACATTCGCGTACCTAAGACAACGAGATCACAGAGAAAGAGGGGTGGAAAGACCAGACCAGAGGAGCGGGACGTTTGCTGTGAGAACGTTTTACACTTCCTTCCTTCCTTCCTTCCTTCCTTCCTTCCTTCCTTCCTTCCTTCCTTCCTTCCTTCCTTCCTTCCTTCCTTCCTTCCTTCCTTCCTTTCTTTATTGTGTGTGTGTGAGCGTGTGTGCGTGTGTGCACGTGTGTGCGCGCGTGTGTATGCATTTGTGTGCGTGTGTGTGCATGTGTGTATGTGTGTGCGCCTGTGTGTGCGCGCATGTGTGTGCACATGTGTACGTGTGTGTGCGTGTGCGTGCATGTGCGGGTGTGCGCGTGTGCGCGTGTGTGTGCGTGCGGGTGTCTGCATGTGTGCGCGTGTGTGTGCGTGTGTGTCTGTGCGTGCGTGTGTGCTCGCGCGTCTGTGTGCGCGTGTGTGCGCGCATGCATGTGTGTGTGTGTGTGCACGCGTGCGCATTCCCTTATATGCAGGAGGGGACACATGTACTGCATGGTTTACATATGCAAATCAGAGAGGAGTATTAGACAGCTAACTCCCTTCTTTAACCATGCCACTTACAAGGTTCTTAGGTTTGTGTCAAGCTCCTTCTCCCATTGAACTATTTTGCTGGTCTGACTTATGAATTCTTTAATGACCAACAAATACAATCCAATTAAACATACTTCACCAAAATGGATGGGAAAAAAATTTGCACAATTAGATGAATGATCATTTCTTTTCTTTCTTTAGATGCTTTTTAAAAGTGTAATGTTTTTTTAAACTATATTATACAAGTGGCAATGTTTAAAGGTGACACAGGCTTAGTTCTAAATTACTGTGATATATTTAAGTTTTCAAAATCATGTTTGAATGTTTTTTTTCATGAACTTCTTAAGAAGGCAGATAAATTGATTGACAGCAGTTTTTGAGGTCTGTGACATTAATCTCATGTTTAATTTTAGGTCACTGCAAAATGAGAATTATAATTCTATATATTATTCTCTACTTGGATCTTGATAATTAGGTCCCTTCCTTTAGGATTTCATTTAAAGTCAATATTTAGTTTTCATTTCTTTTCATCCTACATAAAGTAACACCCATACAAATGAGGACCAGTATCTCTTTCATATAAGAAACAAGATGTCCCTAATAACCACTTGCTATATCTCCAAAATATTGTTTAGTCCGTGCTGTAAACTCTTACACAATACAGATTTAGATTTTCCAAGTATATGCTTCTATGACAATAGCTGGCATTATTAATGACTACTGTATGCTTACCGTTACTCTAAAAGCTTTCTATATAACAACTTATTTAATATTGAAAACTCCTCTCAGGATGGGAACTACTAAATCCATATATATATATATATATATATATATATACATATACATATACATATACATATATATACATATATTAATATATATATTAGGTATTTTTAGAGCAGAAATGTTACCTGTTAATAATCTGTGGACATGGGTTTTGCAACTTAAGTTCTTAAGTGCAAAAGTTTACCATGCTCATACACGATAATTAAATTAAAAAAAGAAAGAAAGGAAAGGAAAACGTGGTTGTGTTAAGTAGTAAAGCGAGAACTTCTGTCAGTGTTACCTGTTTTGACTCAGTTGATTTCTGGAGCGTCTGAGAACTGCTTGGGATTGCTCGCTGGAGGCATGGAGTAAGTTCCAGGTTTTCTTGTCTATGCAGGAGTGGTCTAACCCCCCTACTGATGGGATTTGTAGATGGCATCCCTGGGGAAGGGGGCATGCATTTTCACTTTTTAACGCTGGCCCTTGTTATCTCAGAGCACTGGTTTTAGTCAGGCTCAAAGTGAGAGGTGACAGGTAAGTAAATGACAGACTCATCTACCTACTTAGCGTATCTGGGAAATAATAAAATCAGAAATTCAGGAAAATTTGTGACTAAGAAAGATACTAAAACTACCTGGTCCAGCCTGCTTACTTTCAAACAAGAAAACTGAGGCCCAAAGGGATTAAATAGCTTGTGAAAAGTTCGAGCAGTTACAGGTAGCAGAGCCAGGACACGAATATAAATTTCCTCATTACACACTTCACTAAAATCCCGGCTATTCAACACTGTCTCCAGAGACAGTGAACAAATTAATGCCAGTGTTCTCAGAAGACGAAAGAGGATGACCTGAAATGGAGGCAAAAGATGAAAAATTTGTGTAATGGGGGCCTTGTACGTACTCTCCCTATAAAGAAAAGAAAAATTAATCCATCCTGGATGAATTTACTCTATATGAGAGGTGACTTTGTAAATGAAGGGATGATAATAAAAATATTCCTCTCAGATACTATGTTTTCTGGGGGAGTCACAGGGTGGGATCTGTTTGTGATTAAACTCCTATCATCATTGGTTAAGTAATTTTAGACTAATAATAAATCTTTGAAGCCATTTAATAACTTAGCACTACCTACTGATTCCTAGACATAAAATGCAATAGAGAGACTGAATGGTACACAAACAGTCAGAGCAACACTGTAGCCTCTCTCCTCACTCCCAGGGTTCTGCTCTAGCTGCCCTGCCATGGTCTCACTGTGGTCAGTCAGGGTAATGAGAACTCTGCGATGAACAGTCATGTGACAGTAATATCTCCCCCGTGCAGCAGCCCAGCTGAGTCATAGGTCAGTTCCAATCTGTTTGAGGAGCCCAGAGATGTAGAGACTTGAAGGATGCCTTTACCTCAATGTGTAAGTCCTTTGCGTGTTGTTCTCACAGTCAGGCTAATGAATAAAGAAAAAGTTCAAACCTTCTACGTTTCATTTGTGTGAGTTTCAATGAAGGAAAAAAAAATTCATGGTACGTGAAGAAATGTAATATGATTTTGCCTGTGGTCAAGGCTTTCCCAGAATTGATTGAACAATACTGCACATGATTTTGTCCAGGGATTTCTCTCAGTGACACTCTCACACCAAAGTCTTTTGTTTAATTTACTCAGTAAGCCAGGCTTTCTTTCCAGGTGGTGAAATGAGAATGGAATTTAATTTTGTACTCTGTTGCTTAGCATAAGGATGAATTTTGGCATCGGAGAGAATGCTTATAATCAAACAGCTAAAGATCGGAGAAATTTCAGAGGTTGCAACAATCTTTAGGAAAACCACAGATGCAGAAGCAGTTAATACATGGTTTTCTGCAAAGAATCTTTCTGAAGCAACAAATAATGGGATCCATCGGGAAACTGTCTAGTTCCCCCAAGGCAGAGACTCTCCTTACTGGATGATGACCATTCACGGTGGCTATAGCAAATTTTTACATTACATTGGAAAGAGATCTATGTTTATGCCCATGGTATAATGGGGGAAAAATAACACTCATGTGTTACATTAGCTCAGAGTCTCATTTGGATGTGATTTTGTTGTTATCTTCCTGTTTCAGAAGCAACATGAACATTTAACATATTGAGTGTAAAAATCATTTATTTTACACATTGGATCTTTTGTTTTTACTGTTTTGGGGTCTAATTCTAACAAAGTGATACAAAACAAAAGAAAATAAGATATCATCAGCATTGGTGACGAAAACCCTATTTTCACTTTGACATTCCAAATATTCCCTTTGGACTTCTTCTCTTGCTCCTAATTAACTCTTACATTTATCAGAGAGAGACAAATTATATTCAGCATTGTCAGAAGCCACTGGATTGTCAAAATTAGTTCAAAGATAGATAAAGATATAGAACGGAGTCTAGACAGAACGAAGAACCATCAGATGCTCAGACAGCAGAGGTGAAAGATGGGTGGGGACTAAGTGGGGAAGGGAAAACAGGGTAAACCAAGCAAAATAAAGGAGAATTAGATGAGTGAGTGTTTTAGTCAACCACAACTAGATATGTAGTATAGTAGGCATTTTATGGTTAATTTATGGTAATTCAACGATATATAAACTATTGAAACAGTACTGCTAGCTGTGGTAAGTAACTTCCCTCCAAGTCAAAAGCACCTGTTGGGTTCTGTTTCAATCTTTTGGATCTGTTTACTGCAAGAATAACCAAAATGGCAACACTGAGGTTGAAAGAGCATCCGGTGCCCGTGAGAAACACGAGGACCTGAGTTCAAATCTCCAGTATGCACTCTTCCAAAGCTAGAACAACAAGATCTGCAAGCATCTGCAGCAGATAGAGTCCAGGAGAAGACGGGAGAAGAGGCTCCCATCCCTAACCCAGAAGCGATCCCCAGTTGATAACTACATGCAAGTGGAACTTGAATTTCTCCTACAGGAGCCTCACCAGGTAACAAACTACTCCTAAGGGTAGGCTGTATGACCGCAGAAGACGGACCACAGAACTGGACACAACAAATTCAGTTACCGAGCCTCATGATGTCAGGTCTGGGCTTCTCTCTTCCTCTCTCCCTCTCCCTCCCTCTCTCCTCTCTCTCTCTCTCTCTCTCTCTCTCTCTCTCTCTCTCTCTCTCTCTCTCTCTCTGTGAGAATTTTGCCTTTCATTTTATTTATTTTCTTTATTATATTTATATTTACTTCCTTCTCTTTACCCTACACATTTTTTTTTTTACAAATGTATTAATGGTTTTTAGTTTAGTGTTTTTATGGAATTCCTGAGCACACAAACATGTGTCTCTGCTGGCTAGTCTTGTATCAACTTGACACATACACTAGAGTTATCTGAAAGAAGGGAAATTAAATTGAGGAAATGTCTCCTTAATACCTGGCGTCACAGCATTTTCTTAATTAGCTATTGATGACAGAGGGCTCAGCTCAGAAGGCCCATGGTGGGTGGGGCCTTCCCTAGGCTGCTGGTCCTGAGTCTTTAAGA
The DNA here is from genome assembly GCA_030556225.1 of Cricetiscus sungorus. Taxonomy (NCBI): domain Eukaryota; kingdom Metazoa; phylum Chordata; class Mammalia; order Rodentia; family Cricetidae; genus Cricetiscus; species Cricetiscus sungorus. Next base: position 1,733,612 of record JANBXA010000077.1, on the reverse strand, counting down.
AAGGAGGTTAAACAAGCCATTGGAAGCAAGCCAGCAAGTACCTCCCCTCTATGGCCTCTGTATCAGCTTCTGCCTCCAGGTTTCTGCCCTGACTTCCTGTCCTGACTTCCTTCAGTGATGGAAACACTTTCCTTCCCAGTTTACCTTTTGGACATGGGGTTTTGTTGCGGCAACAGAAACCCTAATTAAGATAGTCTCTTAGTCTATATCTATTTCAAGTGCCTTTCCTTGAGCACTTTTCCTTTTGTTTATTTTGTCTTATTCTGATGTGTCATTTTTTGCTATATTTGGGAAGAATAGAGGGGGCGCTGTAATGAGGATATAGTATGCGAGGAAAAAAATCTATCTCTAAATAAACGTGAGGCATGGTTGTATGTACCTGTAATCCTAGCCAATGGGGCAGAGATTAAACACAGAAACCTGCACAGTGGCACACAACTATCACATAGATAAACACACACACACACACACACACACACACACACACACACACACACACACACACACACACGAGTGAGCCTGTGACTGCATCCATGGACAAAACTTCTAAGAATGTAATTTTCTTTCAAAACACAATATGAAAAAATAAATTTAGTGCCATAGCTGTAGAAAAACAACTTCTTTCTAATCCTCAGTTGAAAACTTTGCTTTACCAAAACAACTTCATATTTTTATCAGAAATTGATTTTACAGTCACTATATCTTATATCTTAAGATACACTGGCAGACACATTTCTTATTTAGGTACCCTGTACCCAGTGTTCATGTAAAAGTTAATTACCATGACCTTTTTTACTCCATAAATTCTTACCAGATTTTTAACAAATGTGATGCCTGTGATTCTGAGAAAAGACTGAAGGGCCATCATCACAAATGTGGAACTCCAATTGTCAACTTGACAGAATCTGGAATCTCTGGGGAGAGGAGCCTCTGGCTTGCTTGTGGGGGATTATCAGGCTTACATCAACAGAGCAGGGAAAAACAAGCTCACTGAGGTGGCTGCCCAGCACCATTCCCTGGCTGTGGGCCTTGCAGAGCATCAGGGAGAAAGGAAGCCCAGAGCTGCAAGGATTCCCTGTTCTTTGTTCTTGATTGCAAATGCAGTATGAGCAGGTGCTTTAAGCTCTGGCTTCCTCGACTTCCCATCATGATTGACAGGAGCCTCAATAGTGGGCCAGAACAAACCCTTTCTCCTGTGACTGAAATAGTGAGCCAGAACCCTTTAAGTTGCTTTTGTCGGAATATATTATCACAGCCCCAGGCAGAGACACTGAGACAGTGGATCATCCCCAAAAATCAAATCTTACTGTGGCTAGTTACTAATTAAATATTTTCAGAAATGAGTGAATTACCTAAGCATGGATATTTGGAATGATCCTAGAAAAATATTAGCATTTCCAAAGTATCTGACTGCTTATCTTGAAATCGGGACTAATGATGGAAATACTGTAGGAATGCTTTGAGAGGTTAAGATAATGCATGAAAACGTACAGTTTAAAGGATGTAGCAATTCCTCTGATTGGTACTATTTCTTCTCTATTTGAAACACAGATGTTCATCAACTATGTCCAAATATGTCAAAGATGAGGAGAAAGGGACATATACTGGGCTTCAACTGCAGCTTGAACAGCTACAACACTGTAATATTAGGATACTTTATTAAATTAAATGTGATTTGAGAAATTAGTGCCTTTGCACTAAATTAGGCTAAAGCATGGCTTTTATATAGAGGTTCCTTTGTCAGCACCATACTCATACAGTTGTTCTTTACAAACACTAGATATTGATTTATGCATCAGTAGTGTCTGGCCCTTTGAATTGTGACAAGAGAACCCAATAACAACCTTGACTAAAGACATAAGCGATTTTATTAGTTATATCTTTGTCATCGCTGCACAAAATACCCAAACAAAAGCAAATTAAAGAAGGGAATGATTTATTCCTGTTCAAGATTTGAAGGTATGGTCGGTCAAAGTGGGAAGTCATGGCTACAGGACCTTGGAGGAGCTGGACACATGGTGTATGGAGTCAGGAAAAGCAGAGAGTGATGAATGTTTGTATCGAGCTTGCTTTTTCCTTTTTATGAAGACTATAGGATAGTGCCACCCATAGTCAAGATCAGTATTCCTCAATTCACCCAATCTAGACAATCTATCTCTTCTATGTGTCCCCAGAGGCTGGTTTCCTAGGTGATTTTAGGTCCTCATAAGTGACAATGACAATTAACTATCACAGAAAGAGTGATGTCTAACACATACAATACCTACCATGGACCTTTATTGGTGGCTAGTATTAGCTCATTCAGTTAGGGCAGAGAATTTAAAAAGCTTATCTAAGATTCCAAAGTCAGTGGAGTGACAGATTTGAGGTTCGAGTTCAGACAAACTCTAAATCCTGATTTTCTGAGTGTAACTGCAGTGTCCAAGAGGTCATCAGATGGACAGTGAAATCTTAGGCAGCTATCTCAAGCAACCCTGCCAAACTAGGTCAGAGCAGATAGTTCAGACTAATAATGTTAACTCATATTCTTAAGATTAGTACATGTGAATTCCTTGCCTCTACTTTCCAGTTATTAAAAAAATTTACAAAAATATATTAAGTCATTTACATTTACATTCCAACTGGGAGCCCTTAATATTTAAATACTTAGCAAAATTTATGAACCAACACACAACTGGTAAAATAGTCATAGAAATGCAAGATTTTAAATGTACCCTCTGAATGCGAGATCTTGCTGTAATTTCCACATGGTGGCCCAAAGGCGGGATGAGCTGCTGGGTGAGCCCAAGATTGTGGATGTTTTTCTGCTAGTTCGGATATATGCAAATACACTAAGGTCTAGCAGACTAGCATTGTTGCACATGCACATGGGCTCAACAACATTTTTTCCCTTGAACATACATCATTTAGTCATAAAATAGACGAATAAAAAGCTTATTGTTTATAAAATTACTTTACATAATAGAGTGACAATGACATTGTTTTGTGAGCTGAGCTGCCGCTGCAGTTGACGGCTTTGAAAAAGGGGAGAGAAATGACGCTGTAATCAAAACAGAATTGCATAGGTAAGCCTGCCATAAAGAAAATCTATTATTTAAAGGCTCCTTGGAGATCATGAAACTGCAATGTGTTATGAAAGATACACTGCATCTGGAAGCATTTTTACTGCCGCAGCCTCTTTACAGTGTCTCCCTGGACTCATAGGAAATATAAGGGGGCACGTGCATGATCAATTCTTTGTTTATGACCACATGTAATCCGAATAAAGAAGATATTCCTGTGTACTGCTTGTTGCTACCATGATACACTTCTCTACTCAATGTAGTCAGAGCACTGTGTGCCCTTTTGTCTTAATAACAATTTTCCTGGTGATGACACACAAAACATATACAATAGTAATGGAAAGAATAACATACCATGGTTTTGCACTGTCGATTTCAGATGCATCCATGGTACAGAGGGCTTGGGGCCCGAGCAAAGATCTCTGTGCATGGCTTTGTAAGTGACACAGTTCACACATGTAATGTTTATGAAGTCCAAGAGGGAAGCAGAAAGCCAGCATGTCTGTATTAGCTTATGTAATACCGAAACAGATACCCTGAATAGTATTAGAAAACTACATTCAATACAGAATTGTAATGATATATTTGTTTATGATCTAATAAAGCCACTGAGGATCAAATGCAAAACTATCCACAGCCAGAGGCCAGGCAGTGGTGGTATGTATCTTTAATCCTAGGACACAGGAGACAGGCAGATGGATCTAGGACTCAGGAAATAGATAGGCAAATGGATCTCCATGAATTCAAGGCCACCCAGGGCTACCTAAGAGCGAATTAATCTAGGATAATAACAGAACTCACACCTCTAATCCCAGCACTAGGGAGGTATAAAAGCAAGAAGCAAAGGGTCTCGTGGGACATTTTAGTATCCAGACAGGGAAGGCATTTGACTCTGAGGATTCAATGGAGCCCGGATCACCCTCTCGATCTGAGGTAGAGGTAAGAGTTAGTGGCTTATTGCTTTACTTTTCTGACCTTCAGCTTGGACCCCAGTATCTGCCTCTGGATTTGTATCATTACACAGAATTATTACACAGACTTGTATGCAGATAAGTAACTGTGCTTCCCTCAGTCACTACCCCATTTCTAGAGAAAGCAGCTTCCATCACACACCGTGGATTTTTTTATTTGTGTGTTCACTCACACATTCTCTGCATCAAAGTTCCATGTCTTTACCTGAAATTTTCACTACTGCTTAAGAAGCAACCAAAAATATATGACTGATGGCCATCCAGAGAAACAGAAGAAAGGCTACAACTGAGTTTCCTAATTCCAGAACGCCTCCCTCCAGTTCTGGAACAACAGCAAAAGTCATCACATGTACAGTTGCTTGTGCGTTGTACTGTGTTTCCATTTCTAAAGCAAATCTCCAATGCCTTTTTAGCTCATGTGACATAGCATGCCAAGCTCAGAAGAAGTTGGGATAATTCAGTTTAAGGAACTTTACTGATTAATCTTTTACCAAGAGCGAGTTTTCCAAACTCTCTGGCGCTCGGAATCTTCATTTGCAAGTGAAATGGTTAAGGCAAATAATTTGAAAAGGCCATCATGACGCCTACTTTGGAGGCTTCTTCCTGCCTAGTTATGATGTTGCATATGCTTCTTTTTACCCTAACAGGAACATATAGTTTTTCATTTAAAAAAAAAAACCCAAAAGCATTTATGATCAAAGGTTTTCTAAACTTTCCCTCAAGGCATCGACACATTAAAACTATTTTAGTATTATGTATAGGTTTTTCTTTGACAAAAAAAATGTATTAAGATAAGCACATTATAATGTGTCAACAGTGACAAATATTCAGGGATTCTTACTTTGTGTACAAAGGGCTTGGAGTATTTTAAACATATACACTCAGCAAAACCTGCCACTCACATCAGGAAGTTCCCTTGATTACCATTACCACAAGGGGACACACAAGGGAAGGTAGTTTGACATTGGTGGTCACTGTGTTTAGAAGACTAGTAGTGTTACATTTGCTGGACATACTGGACATGTGCGGGCCATGAAGACATCATTTGGAGCCCTTTGCATCCTCAGATTTGCAAGCATTTCCCAGCCATAATTTCAGAATCTTGGTAAGGAAGGCCACTCCTATAAAGACTTGACCTTCCTTCTTCAGAGGTATCTATCTCTTATGAACGGGGCCTTTGGTCTCTAAACACAGACAGCTTAGTTGAAGAGTCTGATGCTCATACTGACTAACATGTCATAAAATTATTTTATGAACGGAAGGAGCTGAAACTGCCAGAATCCTTAAAGAGGGTACAGTACAACTTCATGTTTCAAGGTGCAAACTGAAGTGAGATTATGCAATTCATTCATGTTTATGCAACACAGTCCCAATAATGATACTTATTTTTTTTTATGGCCGGACGGCGCACGGGGGCAGCATCACAGAGCTGCACCTGCCTAAAATTAATAAGTTAATAATAATAATAATTTTTAAACATCTAAAATATATTTATATTCTCTAATTATCAAAAGGAAAATAAATTTCAGGATAATTAATACTAAGGATGTTTGAAAAATACATGAACTTACTATTTTATAAACTACACAGAGAGAGAGAGACTAATTTAAATAGTTGCCTTACAATGAGGACAATAATTCTCTCTGAAGCTGCTGCTACTGCCAAATAAAGATTCCAGTACCAGACGTAGAATCCCTTTTCCTTCAAGTGATTGGTCAGGAGGTCCCAAAGACCACATAGACAACAAAGGCTATGGCCACTGCTTTTCGTCGCCCGTCAGAACAAGATAGCGAGACCCTATTGCTTGAAACGCCAGGCACTCTTGTCACAGGATCATGCTGGTCTGACTTGGAAGCTTCCTTCCACTGACTAGATTCCACAGTGCCAACAAAAGCACTACACAGGCTGTTGGGGAGAGAGAAGTCAACAGAGGTTTTATGCATCTGTGGTTCTGTTAGCTACAGCAACGACTGGCCTGGCAAGACGTGTCCATAGTTACAGTGGTAGAATTATTTTTATGAAGACATTCAACTCTTTTCTCATTGGATTGAAAGCATGCATTCTATAATAGAAATACCACGAGAGAGACGGCGGGGGATGGGGGGCAGGAAAATCATTTAGATCCAACACCGAGGAGGTCAGGAGTTAGAAAGTGGTCTTCTGAACATGACAGAACTACTGTCCTCATGACCTCCCAGCTGCGGCAGAAGTCTGCATAACAATTGCACTGCACCAAGCCAGAAAACAGTCTAGCATAAATGGAGAGAGGGAGGGAGGGAGGGAGGGAGGGAGGGAGGGCCACATGAGGCCAGCTGAGAAGCTATTAACAGTTGGTAGCTGCTAAGAGAAGAAGAGTCATTTTCCTACAGGGTTGTATTCCCTGGTAGATTGACCATGTTTCACTGGGCAGCCCCTCAACTACGCATATATAAAAAGTACTAATTGTACTTGATGGATTATTTAAAGAAATACAAAGATGTCAGACATTTGGTAGGAGAATATAGTAGAAGACCTACGTATACCATAAAATTGTCAAATAATATTAAATTTAAAAATCACTCTGTTTTTTACATGAATACCTTTCTCTGTGTTGGCTAATTAAATTGAGGATTTAAGACTTTAAGCAAATATACTACTAATACAAGAGATGACTCACACAGGAATAAGAGGAAATTATCATGGAAGCTTGGGGCATGAGTAATATTAACCGTATCAGAGGGAAGAAACATTTTTGGGAAGGTAATAATATTATGACTTCATATTAAATATAAGTGAGATAGGAAGACTTATTATTATAAATAAAATGCCTAACTTGCATAGTATTAGCAAAAATTTCACTTTCATATGAGGCTAGTTTCTGTTTTCCTTTATTTAAGTACTTAATGGAAACTTAAGAATGTACTGCTAGCATTTTCATACATAGTAGAAGACATCTTCAGTAAGGTGCTCACCTTGTAGGCTTCAGAACCTGAGTTCAGACTCAGGGAACCACACAAGCCATGCATAATGGTAGGCTATTATAACGCTGCTCTAGGGAGTTGGAGATAGAAACATCCCTGGGACTTGCTAGCTATCCTGTCTAACCTATTTGATAAGCTTCAGGCCAGGGAGACTCTCTTTTAAAAAAAGAAACTAAGATGAGAGCCTGAAGACCACTCCACTCAGAGAAACAGATTCACTTCCTGTAGATCGTCACCACCTCTCAGCCTCTCAGCTCCTCCAAAATGAAACCACCCAGTCTTATCCCCCGTTGTGTAGCAGACTGCTTGCTAAAGCTTTTCTTGCCGGCACTCATGCCGGACGGGGATAAGTGAGCTGATAAACTTACCCATACAAATGATAAATGTTAATATACTGAAACGCTCTGTGAATGCAGAGTCATTTGTGAAGCTTCTTTTAGAGTAAACAAATGTTCTGGAAGGGAACGAACTACAGACAAATTCTTCATGGAATCCTCCTGTTTCCATCTGACATCTGATGTACGCTGACCACCATTTCTAGGAACAAACACTCTCGAAGGATAAGGGCAACAGCTTGTCCAGGGTGAAGATCAAGCATTGTTCCTGTCCACTGTTTATAAGATGTTCAGGTCCCTCTGCTACAGGACAACTTGCTGCATCTACACGAAGACTTCCTTCACTGAGACTGTGAAAACCAAGGCTCAAAACTAAAGCAAAAACGGGAAGACCCCATTGCCGTGGTTCTCAGCCATCCTAATGCTGTGACCCCTTAACACAGCTCCACGTGTTTGTTGTGACTCCCAACCGCCAAACTATTTTTGTTGCTACTTCACAACTGCAACTTTGCTACTACTATGAGTCATAATAAAATATGTATCTGTGTTTTCTGATGGTTTCGGGCAACCCTGTGAAAGAGCTGCTTAACCCACAAAGTGGTTGTGAGCCATTGCTCTGTTTTATGAGAAATGAATGTAAATAAATGTAAATAGTCTCTGATCCAGGAGTGTCCTGTCTTAGCCAAACAGGTATATGATTTGTCAGCCAACGTGTCATTTGCAATAATGTAAAAATCTCAGAGCCTTCACAGTTTCCAATGAACCTACTTTAATTTCTTACAGTAAGTATGTCCCCTTGATAATCATTGGCATTTCTGAACAGATGGCGTGTATTAATATGGACTGGGTTAAGAATAGGAAAACACTTACAATGTGGCTATGGATAAATAAATTGCAACAGATCAGTGGAAATATTGAAAGTCATAAATCATTTATATACCACTAATACAGTTTGAAACAAATACTTTAAAACATTAATTTATCACACAAATGTATCTCGTCTTAAGTTTCGATACACTTTTATGAAGAAGTAATCATTCCCATTAGAGACATATTTTCAAGCAGTATTTTGTTTTTATGGAGAAATTTTAAAACATTTTCCCAATATTATGGGCAAGGATGGTTTAAGACAGAATGACACAGTAGCTCACCTCATAGATTTAAGTCCTATAATGTTTTTACTAACTTTTAAACACTAACAAGTACTTTGACAAAGTTAACTGCATTATGATATTGAACAAAGTTCTCAACTGCAGAGACATACAAATGACTGGTAATTCACACTGCTTGAGGGGGAAAGACGTTACACTTCAGTTTCTCAATAATTAGTTCCTGTTGTCAAAGCTTCAGTTACAATATGCATTTAAAAGATGCAAAAATGTCAAGAACCACGCAGGCTGATAAATACAGATGACATTTAAACGCAAAGTAGGTAGTGTCTATAAAAGAAGAAAATTCTCATGTGCGCCATGCTTACACAGTTCTTTATGCCAACATTCATGTAACTACTGACTTTTTATGTGACTGATGGTTTGTCACGAGAGTGATGTAGCCATTTAGTACCCTAGAAGGTGGAAAAAAAAAATCATCTTTACAAGTAAGAGATGATATTCAAAGATAGATTATTTTGTATAAAAATTGTATGTAAACACTTGGGCAGGGCTCATTAAATTTTTCCTTATCTAAATTCACTTCGTGAACTAAATGAATTGTTGAGACACTCAGTATACATTTATCACCTATTCATTAAACAGATAAGCCAGACCTGCTATTTGTGTTAGTTGGTACTCCATCCCACATCACAGGATCAGCAGTAATTGAGAGGAGTATTGCTCAAGTGAGTGACAGAAAAATAAACACAAACAAACAAACAAACAAATATACTATGGAGCTCTCAGGTACAACTATTGAAGGGATGGACTGGCATGCACAAGCCTGTACGTGTGAGTACGTAAGTATGTTTTCTCTTTTGTTTCCAAAGGTAAGTTCGTCTTCCATTTGTTCTTGGCCTTTCAGGCTGCTGCGGCCACAGCGGCTTGTTATTCAGTGTCAGTATAAGGCTAAGTTCTAGGAAAATCCTGAAACCCTAGCTAGGCCAGAGAAGAGAGCACGGAGCCAACAGTGAGTCTTGTGGGCATGGGGAAGTACCGAATTTGTGTCAAACATTTTGGGAATTTCTTGCCCTTCCCTTTTCCATGCTGCTCTTGTTGGGAAGGCAATGACTCACACGTGGTTTCCTCATCATTACATTTTGGAAGCACATGGTTTACGTTAGTTGCTAAGAGGGGAATTTTGCTTCAGGCTGAACCATGCCTCAGGTGTTCCATCATTTTTTCCTCCAAGCCCAATCATATACCTCCTCTTGTTCTAATTGTCGTTAGACTCTACTTTAAATCTTTATAAATGACTGTGAGTTAATGCTGGAATGAGTGAAAATGTTTGACACTACTGGGAAGTCATAAATATACTTTACTATAAGAAGAACGATTTGGGGGGCGGGGAGCCGGAGGGATAACACTATGCCCAGAGTTATGTCCCGTTAAATTCATATACTGAAACCCTAACTCCCAAATGCGTTCGAAGGTAAGACCTTTCTGGAGGTCATTAAGTTGGATTGATGATATCATGACCCAACATGATTTTTCACATTTCAGGGGACACCAGGAGTGCAAATGAGCACAGAGCAAGGACTCGGGAGGGGACAGATGGATTCAGTCAACTGAAGCCAAGAACAGTGGCCTTAGCTGAAAGCCAGCCTGTCAACGCCTTGATCTTCTATTTCTCATCCCCGCAAACCGTGAGTAAATGACTCTGTTGTTAAAGTTACACAAACTGTATAATGCTTTTCCGTCACAGCCTGGGCAGAACAATAAAACCTAAGTTTCCTTAGACATTTTGTAATCCCTCTTTGGTCACTCTACCTCCATCTTCAGATGAGCAAATGGGAACTTGCATTTTCCAGAACTGTATACAAATCAAATGACACAAGATGGTCTCTTTCCCTGTATCTTCTCATTAAACTTAACTGCTTTCATATTTACCCAAGCTTAAACTCTGAATCAATATTTTACGCCCTTTTATTTGTAACAGCATGCATATGTACTCATGTATACATAGCATAACTCTACACAAATAATGTTGTATATATTCTGTATGTATCATGGTTTGTATAGTCATTTCCTGTTGCTATTTTTTTTTTCTTTTTTTTGTGATTGCTTGTAGTTTTGGTTGTTACAAATTAAAGTGTCAGTGTCTGCTTATGTATGTTCACATGAACATGGGGTTTCATACAGGTGATTACCTAAATGAGAACTACTGACTTACTATATCAAGAGTATGTTCATTTAATTTGATAGTTCCTGTTTTCCTATATGGATAAAATTTTACAGGCAAGGTTATTAGCAATAGCATTATAAACATGAACATATAAGGGTTAATATGACAAAAATACAGGAAATCTGAATTTTTATTTTTTGTTGTAAATAATTGATCAAGTTCTTACTGCTCTATCTCTAAACTAATCTTATAATTTATATATATATATATATGCATATATATATTTTGAATATTCCCCAAATAGCTTATAGAAAAATAAAAGCCTATTTGCTTTACTATATATGGATAGTTTTAATCATTACAGTATGGTCCTCTAGGAAGTCTTTCAGGGACATACTATTAGTGTTTTTAATATGTGAAGACATTGACGGATTAATGGAGTAAATGGCTCAATGTCACTTAGCTAAAACATGTCTATGATTGCAAGCCAATCTCATCAGCTACTCTGACTCTAGAGTTTATACTCCATCATAGTACAGCATGCTCTATTTTTATTTTAACCTCCCATTTTTCACAAGCAAAAGCCGTAAAGCCGTTATAGGTGTCTGTGCTTTCTCCAGAGAAATTGAATTTTTTTAAAGGTAAGTGGACGACCTTAATACTTGGTTTATATTCACTTGTATCTGCTTATTAAAAATAAATCAAATCTTCCAACTCTGTATAAACTCTAACATCTAGCAGTTTTGACTATGCAGCATCGTTTATGTAATAGCATTCATCTTGTTTGCCAGTGAGGTGCAATAAATTTCGTAGAAAGTTTGAGACGTGTAACTTCTCTTTATATTACATGTGCACAATACACCTCTTAATGGTTATGTTTTTGGAGGCCAAAATCTCTATCAGAGACTAGTTTGTCCCATTAATTCCATTTCTTTCAAATACCCAGGAGAACATTTTATTAAAACTCAGAGCATCTTTAGCAAAGAACAAAAAATCCATGACAGTAGAGCATGTAAATTTATTCAGTTGTGATGTAATTTCTACTTAGATCATGCCGGAGTGTGTGTGGGGGGGTGTGGGTGGGGTGGGAAGGAGGCGACAAGAAGAGATTCCTTCCACGAGGTAGCTAGCAATACGGATTCATAAGAAATACATAAAAGAGAACACAGTAACAAAAGGCATTTTACAGAGACAGAATAAACATGTGACAAAGTAATTCTGAGACAAGAGATCTGGTACATGAGAGCATACGCTGGAATAGGGCTTGTCTGTCTATTGTTTCTTATTTCTAATTAAACATGGGAATTGCCTCAAGTTATAAAACAAACTGTGTAGAAATGGCATATGCGGGCAGAGATTAATATGCTCATTTACACTTTCTAGTCTAGGGTTTCAAATTCACCTTTCAGTCGCAAAGGGGTGAGGAGAGTACAGGAATGGTGATGGGTATATTTTTAGCCAACACCAGCACCACTGTATTTTGTTGTAGATATTCAGATGATGTCAATTGGTCAAATGCATGTTGGAGAGAAGAGCATGGAACATTCTGGCAAGAGGAAGTTGGGAGCGGTCCTTCCCCAAAGCCGTCCCCATCTCAGTTCCTTCTGGCACATTCTGCACTACCAGCTCTTCTGACTTTCTGCAAGCACCGTCACAGTGGGCTTCTACGGGAATGGACGGAGTTCTAATCCATCCTTGCCACTTGCTTCCATCGAAGAGGACTTCATTCTGATGAGAGGCCGTTGCTTACCACCAAGATACCAGTGCCTCTGTTGTGCCCTTCGGGGTGCCTTGCTGGGTTTCTCATTACTGTGGGTCATTTGCTGCACAGATGGTTAGTCACACTTAGGGCTCTTCTCCTTTGAATTCTTGCATAGTATTTTCCAACGCCGTGGGAACTCGTCCTCAGGGAAGAAGCTTCTAGATCAATTTGAGCTCAGTTCCTCAAGTCTTATGTCTGAAGTGTGTGCTGCCTTCAGCAATAAGGTCTGACCTTCAAGTTCAAAGCAGGGCGATGGAAATACCATATATACATATATATTCCTAAAAATATATATTTTAGGAAACTCTTGGATTCTCTAGACCAACTCAAAGGCTGATTTCCTATGCCTGGCAGTACAGACTTTAAGTCTCTCTCTCTCTCTCTCTCTCTCTCTCTCTCTCTCTCTCTCTCCTCATAGAAAGCACTGGTTTTAAAAAATTGTATGTACGTATGAGAACATTCCATGTAGGTGCCCATAAAGATGGCTGCACTCCATCTTTGCACAAGGACAGAGTTCAAATCTGTCCTCAGCAAGTCATAAGACCTAAAGGTCAAAGGTGTGGCTACAGAAGGAAGGATGTTTGGCTGTCTTAGTCCAAATAACAACAGACCTGAATCTGAGGTGTGGCTACTCCTGACCTCAAGGCCCGGGAATAAGAAGTTGGAGCTAAGGTGTGGTTACTGAACCCTTAGAATAAGTGAGGAAGAAAAGTCTGTTTGTTCCATATACATGATACTGTGTTCCCCTTTTTAGATAAGGTATATAAGAGTGGTGAAAAATGAACTCCTGGCATTTCAGTATTGACTGATCTGCCCTCCTGACCTTTATTCTCTCTGTCCGTCTTTTCTTTATCGTCTATAGCTAGCCTTTCCCTCATCCACACTCCCCCACGGATTTGGGACCACTCGGCTGGCTCCGATCGCAGCCCCACAAAAACCACTCCCGACAATTCTAGGGCCTCAAATCACTGATAAAGACTATTAAGATATGTAATGATGAGAAAGCAGAGTATACATAGACTCTGAAACTCTGATTGGGAACACTGACACGATGTGCAGACAAAAATTCCTTCACTTGGCTGTTTTGGAGAAAGCTCTTGCTGACAGCCCACTTTATCTCTAGACTCTGAAGGTGACCCATGTATATCTTCCCCCATTGAATATATATTTCGTGTTTCTTTCAAGACATATGAGATGTGTTTTCTTTCAAAGCATACTTATTCATCAATGTAAGTCTTGGTGTTAAATCATTCTAGAATAGTTATATTCTTATGTACTGTGTCAGATATTGTTTGATTTCAAGTAACATTCCTTCGCTGTTGCTACAAAGGTATTTTCTAAATTTATTTGTGAATTGGATATTTAGTATCTGGACTTGATATCACCTGTGTAATCAGGTAAAAAATATACTCATTTTTTTTTTTTGTTTTTTGTTTTTTGGGGGTTCTTTTGTTTGTTTTTGGACAGGGTTTCTCTGTATTGCTTTGAAGCCTGTTCTAGGAACTAGCTCTGTAGGCCAGGGTTGACTTTCGAACTCACAGAGATCCACCTGTCTCTGCCGCTCATCTCTTTATATAGGTTTTTTTTTTTTTAGTGATTTGTTGTTAAAGATCTAACGCATGACTGAGAGCACTAGATTAACTGCTACACAAAGCAAAGACATTTTTTTTTATGCTGTTCATGAAAATACTGAATTAAAACTGAAATTCGTTTTTAACTTTTTAATTAGCCTGAAAATTTACGTGCATCGTTGTGGAATCTTCATGAGCTAATTTTTTAAATTAATATTCATTCCCCACTCCCAAACCCCTGCCCTCTCCCTAGAATCGCCCATGTATTTCATGTCACATGCATTCTATCTAAACTGTCTTCTCTCCCCAACCTCAAGAGTTCCTCCCCTTCATGATTTCATTTATAGTCCACGAATTACTTTACATGAATATATGGGAAAAAGTTCAAACCTAGGATTTGAGTATGAGAGAAAACATGGGTCTTTTTCTTAGCCTGGGTTATTTCATTTAATATTATTTTACTTCATTTCCTGCAAACATATTTTTCTTTATATTCTGTTTGCCTATGTCCCATATTTTCTTGATCCATTTATCTTTTGATGAGTAAGTGAGAGTTTCTCCTTCCTACGTATAATGAATCAGGCATGTCAAGTATCCCTGTGGTAAACATTTGGGTTCTTTTGTGTGTATGCACAGGAGTGATATTGCTAGGCTATATGGTAGTTGCTGTTTAAAAAAAAAAATTTTTTTTTTTTTCAGAAAATTCAATACTGATTTCAAAAGTGGCTGCATCTGTTCACAACCCTACCAGGATAATCCTAACACTTTGTTCAGCTTGAATAAACTTTAGACAGGGCCTTGATCTGTCTCAGCACAACCACTATAGGAGCAGATATCTAAGCCACAAAAGTCCTTTATTTCTCTAGGGCATTCACTTTAAAACACTTATTATAATTTCTGCCTCTGCCCCTTTGAAATTTAAATCATTTAAAAAAAAAAATAAAGCTTTTTACCAGATTTATGACTCATGTCTGATTTTCTCAGGACCTAGGAGCCATCCCTTTGAAATATTCTCATCAAAGACCACAGCATCCTTCGCTCCAGTCTGAGCAGACAGGTAGATAGATGTCTTTGCTCCGAGCTCTGTAGCTGTCTCCTGTGTCGATGAGTGGAGACATCCCTTCTCCATTGGGTAAGGCACTGATGCATTTATGACCTGTGGTCATTCTCCTGTAGTGACTCCAGTCATTTTCAGCAGAGTTATGTTCATACGGTACCCTGGGCTTTCTTTTTCATTACAGTAGACCCGAAAGAAGAAGTCCTTATTTTCCACCAATAGCATTTTTCTCTTCCCCCTTTTTCTGTATTAGAAATCCTCACATCATTTTGGCACACCACTGAGAGACAACAAACAATATAATTTTATTATTTTCGATGTTTTATCAATTATCCACTATTTATTTACTATGGTAGTTCCTTTTCCAAATGATAGTTGAATTGTTTAAGAGTGTTTGTGTACAAAGTGAGTGGATGAATGTGTGTGGTAATTGTCTATTTTCAAGCTCTAAAGGTCTGCCTTTCTTCCCCTATTTAGTGTTCTAAGCCTGTCAGAGTGGGCACCACACCCAGATTTCTCCGTGGATGCTAGATCAAATTCAGGTCCTCTGGCTTCTCCAGCAAATACTTTAATTCTTCCAATTTTCCTGGAAAGGTGAACAGATCATTCTCATTAAATATCAGAAAGCAATACTGATTTATTTTGTGGGCATAATTTTTCCATCCTTTTGTGCTTGTACGGAGGTAGAAGTTTGCATCAGCTTAATACTGTCATTATTAGTTGTTAAATCACTGTAACAGTCCAATTGAGTCCTCGGGCAATTCCACATTTCCATAAATTTTTCTCTTCCCATATTTTATCAATTTTACCCATTGTTCAGTCAGTTGTTACCACGTAGCTCTTTGCAGCGGTGAGTACGTAGGCGGACTTCTATACTTGTTATGTCAGTGCTGTTGAGATCAAACATCACGACCAAGGTGACTCACAGAAGACATTATTTTTTTTTATTATTATTATGTTTCTAGATGAATAAACATATATGAGGCCGGGGACATGTGGAAGCAAGTGGCAGACACAGCGGTACGATTCGGAACCTGAGTACTCACATCTTGAATGAAACAGAGAAAACCAACTGGAAAGATCTCTGTGTGTTTCAACTCTAAAGGCCCTCCTCCAATGACACACTTGCCCCAACAAGGCCTCACTATGGTTTTTAATAAATTTATTCATTTTATACCCCAGCCAAGATTCCCTTCCCTCCCCTCCTCCAAGCCCCCCCCCCATACATACCCCTGGTCCTACCACCCTCAATCCACTCGCCTTATGTTTCAGTTTAGAAAAAGGCAGATCTTCCATGAGTATCAATAAGACATGACATATCAAGTTTCAGGAAAACTAAGCACCTCCTCGTGTATTAAGGCTGAATAAGGTGACCCAGTGTAAGAAGTACGGTCCCAAAGGCCTATAAAAGAGTCAGAGACAGCCCCTGTCCCCACTGTTAGGAAACCCAAAAGATGGCCAAGGTACACAACAGTAACACATATGCAGAGTGTCTATGTCAATCCCTTGTAAGCTCCATGGTTGCTGGTTCGGTCTCTGCGAGCCCCTATGAGCCTAGGTTGAATGATTCTGTGATGTTTTCTCGTGATGGCCTTGACCCCTATGGCTCCTACAATCCTTCCTTTCCTCTTCTATAGAACCTGCCCCTCCCCGCCCCCCTCCCAGTCTCCACCTAGCATTTGGTTGTGGGTCTTCATCTGTTTCCATCAGGTGCCAAATTAAGTCTCTCTGATGGTGATCAGGTTAGACAGCACTGTGTTTATAGTAGATGGCCAGTTCAGGCTACATGACTGCTATTGCTGAGTCTTAACTGGGGCCATCCTTGTAAATTTCTGGGTTATTCCCTTGTGTCAGGTTTTTACCTGACCCCGAAATGCTCCCCACCCCCAGCTCTTTCCAATGGTCTCTTCCAGTACTCTCCCCCTCCGGGACCCCATCTGATGGTTCATGTCTACCCCTTCTCCCATCGGTCCACTAATAAAATCTCTATTTTGCCTTCCCAGGGAAATACGGCAGTCTGTCCATTATCTCTCCTTCTTACCTAGTCAACTATGTTACAATCCTTAGACCCAAAGACACTAGGTGACAAGGACACACTTCTTAAACATCACTAAACAGCTCCACTAACTGGAGTCCAAGGACTTAAACGGCCAAGACTAAGAAGGATATTTTTCACCTAAACCACTATGGGAAATAATCAGACTTCCTGCCAACTTTTTGCTATATGACGTTTTGCATTTCACCTCCTACAGTATGCTAGATCAAACAGTTGTGAGTATGTCAGTATGTCTTCTATTTCCAGGCTTTCAGCAATCAACCTTGGAGAAAAGTTATGCACACTATGAATATCTGTGACCCAGAGAACTGTGCCATTGCATTTGTAAACACAGAATCTCTTGGTTGACCTAAAATGGCCATGGATTATCCCTTTGCTTTCTGTGTGACCAAGTTCCTTAACGCCAGGTTATTTCATAGGGCCAGAATCTCTTTTGCTCAGTGTCACTCCTCATCTTGCTGAAGGGGATGGGAATAAATCAGCAAACCATTTTATACTCTTGACATTAGAGAATATCCTTTTGTATATATCTATTTTTAGTCTTTCTGCATTTAATATTAGAGGTAGCATTTACTGCAATAGTCAAGGTTCACATTTTATAATGTATAGGAGAGGACTTTCAGGGTTTCAAATATGGCTTTGGTGTCGTCCTTTAATTTTAACTTCCATGTGGTTCACATCCAATTCATGGTTGTGCTGCTCCTTCAAAGAATTTGACAAGAGATTGGTGCATTGTGCACTTTGCCGAATCCTTGAAAGTCTTTCCCAATTTGCATTATAATCACATTCAAATTGTCTTTGTGTAACAAATAAGCACTTGATCAGTTCATCTGAGACATGATTAGCACCCATCTGCCTAATCTTGCTAATAATTTGACAGGTTAGAATCCTAACTGGTCTCTCTGCTCCAGCTCTTACTTTCTTCTTCAGGTTATTTTCAACACAGCACTCAGAAGTATTTAGTTAAAGTGAAAGTCAGATCATATCATTTCTCTCCATATTGTAAACTGCAATCATCGTTGTAGTCGTGGGGGCACTTTTACTTCTCTAACGTAATCTTAGCACTGTTTCTTCCCAAACCATAGCAGCTGAGCCATGCTACCTTGTGGTTACCAGGTAAAACTAACAGCATTCCCCTGGAGTCTCTTTCAGCTAGCACACTGAGGTGAAGGGTCGCCAATACCAAGAAGACTTTCTTGATAACCCTATCCAAAAAGTTGGTGCTCTACCAGGAGCTCTTTTTTTTTTTAATCCCATCAGAACTTATCACTGGCAATGATCTATTTTTATTCATTTTCCTTGCTTATTATCTTTCCCACATGTCTATAAGCAAAAATACAGATGATGCTTTTTTCTGCTTTGTTCTCTTCTGCATCTCCAAAGCATACACTCTCGGGACTGTTAAATGCTCATGTAGGTCTCGAGGGCACATGGTGACATCCTAACTATCAGTGACATGGTATTAGTAGGTGATGACTTTGGCAAGCTACAAAGGTTAAATTACGTCTTGGAAATCTATAATTCATGATGGAGTTGGTGCTGTCTTAAGATGAGTAGATACTTGGGATTCCTCTCACTTGCCTCATAATGACATAGTGAAAAGGCAGAGTCTGTATGTCAGAAAAAACAAACAAAACCAACCTCTAAATCCCGAGAATACTGCCACTGATGGGGGATGTCCTTCTGTGTTTATGTTTATCTTATTGGTTAATGAATGAAACATTGACTAGTCAGTAGCCAGGCAGGAAGTATAGGTAGGGCTACCAGACAAGGAAAACACTGGGGAGAGGAAGGCAGAGGGAGGCAAGGAGAAGGCCCCATGTAGTAATAGAACGTGCCAGGCATTCCCTTGTAAGACAAGGCCATGCAGAAATACAGATTAGTAGTTACAGGTTAGTAATTAAGAGAGAGCTAGCCAATAAGAAGCCTGAGCCATCGGCCATCTGCCAACAGTTTTGTAATTAAAATAGCACCCGTGTGTTTAATTGGGACTAATCGGCTGTGGGACCAGGCAGGAAAGAAACTCCAGCAATATGCCACTCTGATCTTCCCTCCCAGAACTACGAGAAAATAAAAGTCTTTTGCTAGATTCATGAGTCTATGGTATTTTAATACCGTGGCAAAGTAAACTGACTCATGGCAGGCAGTCAATAGTTGATCCATACAAAGGTAAATCAATCAAGATCTGGAAATAAAAAATGACCCCAAGACTTGGGTCTGGATGACCACTTAAGACTTGGCTTACATATCTAACATAAGTAAATGTTCTACATCAGTCAATGTGTCTGTAATAAGTGAAACCTAGCTTAAATTATAAGAGACATAATTCAACCCATTTATTTAAAAAGGAAATGTAGCATATTAATTGTGAGGTCTGGAGTTAGAATCTGTAGACTGTCTGAATCTGTAGCTTCACCAAATTCTAGTACCCACTGCATGCCTTGTGATTGCTCGTATCTTACCTATATTTATAATAATAATAATAAAAGCATCAGTCTCAAAGAGCTATTATAAGAATTAAATAAGTTAATATATGAGCACATTTAGATGAATTCCTAGAGTGTATCTGCTGGTCAGTAAAGAAGCTGTGAAGCTTCTTGGATTCATTTTGACACACACACACACACACACACACACACACACACACACACACACACACACTCACCCTCTATGCCTGAGAGCCAAATATCTATAATTCTGCAAACTATACTGGTGTTATATTTCCCTTTCAGATAAAAGAAAACTTGGACAAAACTTCTCTGCCATAGCTTATTATTTAAATTTACGGTGAATAAGCAATTAAATTTAAACTATAATAATAAATATTATCAATTGTTTTGAAACTACCAAATCTCTCAAGGATTATGATTATCTTGAGATGAATTAAGCAATCCCAAGACTTTTATAGAGGACTTCTGTGGGTAAAGATATTGGCCCTACTTCTATTCTTTGGAATAGGCCACCACTTATAATTCTACACTCAGAGCATTAGCAATTGAAAAATGTAGGAGTTCTTTCTTTCTTTTTATATGCATTGGTATTTTGCCCACATGTATGTCTGTATGAAAGTGTTGGGTCCCCTAGAACTGCAGTTAGTAGTTGTAAGCTACTGTGTAGGTACTGGGGATTGAATGAAGGTCCTCTGGAAGAGCAGTCTCAACCACTGACCCATCTCTTCAGCCCCTGTAGGATATTTTAAATTCACCTTCAACCTTTTCCAATCCTTAGAAAGATTTCCAAATGTGTGCTCAGTATGACATACATTCCTTTGGCCTTGATATTCTTACTACATCAAGAAGAATTAACTCGAAGAAGCACACTTCCTATTAGCTTGGACAAAATGACAATACCTTTTCAACATAAGTAGATCATTAAAATTCAATATATCTAACAATACTCAAATGGTAGGGAGATCTCAAACATCAATGTGTAGGCTGTCAAGTAACAGAACACATGTGCTTTACATAAAGTGCCACACATTTTTGCCTAAATATTGTTACATTTAACCCATCAAAAGGACAGTTCACTACTTTTACAAATTTAAATCTTGCCTTTAGATATAGGACAAAATCTAAAATAAAACTGAAAGCTGATATTGTTTGTGGTTGAAATGATAGACAAAAATGCATACGATTTCCATATTAAAGACATTTTGTAACTGAAAACCACTCCTTCAAACAGACTCATCTTTGTGTAATGTTTAAGAATTTAGCATTATGATATTTCTATGTTAACTAAAATTAATCACCTGATGACACTGTGTATTATTTTTGAAAGAGGCGGTAGCTTAGAAGACCTTAACATTTTGTACTAATCATCTATTTCTAACATTGAGAGAGAACCATCCCCAAGTGACACAATTAAGCTTGCAAAATCGTTCTGTCCTTAACTATACAGGAAACTTGTTTCTGAATTTCATGCTACTAATTCCTCTCACCTTCCTCTTCTGCTCATGAATTTCTATTTGCATAACTTGATGCACACAGCATGGCCATGCCTTTAGGCAACAAGTACTTAGGTTTAGGAAATTGCTCTTCCCCTTGGGAATGTTGGACAAGAATACCCTTTTTTTGGGGGAAAGCTTGTCTCCTTGTATTAGAATGCCAGAATACTGAGTAGTGCATAGCAGCGATGAGGTTATTTTGAAATGGTATTGCCTAAGTATTTATAATCCTACAAAAAACATCAAGAATGAGAAGATGATTTCTAGATTCAAGTATTATTTATTTTTCTAAAATTAGTAAATATTAAAATATCAATTGGTATTACATTCTAATTGATTTTCAGTCATACTTCCACAAGAAATAATCAGTAGCTGGGTGGTAGCAGCACACACCTTAAATCCTAGCACTCAGGGAGGCAGTGATGGATGGATCTGAGAGTTCAAGACCAGCTTGGTCTACAGAGAGAGTACCACGAGAGCCAGAGCTACACAGAGAAACCCTATCTTGAAAAAGCAAGAAATAAGTAGTGTCAAATATGTGTTAAATGTTGAATAAAAATAGACATTGAGGAATAGGTATGTTTTATATTTAGTAATAGCACTTATGCCAGTGGGTTAATTTTTTAAAAAGTTACATTTTACATCAAGTAGGTACAGGTGTATTTTATATTTAGTAATAACATTTATACATGATCCTTGATTGAATCCCAGTTTCCACTCATCAACCTCTTTCTAGATGAGCTAAGTGCATTGGGCCCATGGAGCTATTAGCTTTCATTGTAGGAGAGATAGATATCAGTCCCTTTAGAATAGTGAATTAGCTCTTGCCTTGTAGCAAAGCTTCCTCCTGCTTTTTCATCACAATGGGGCTCCTTTAACCAGGACTCTAGCTAATGCAACCAGAGAGTAAAATGGCAGTGAGAAAGAGAAAATGAAATCTACTGCAAAACAAGGACCAAGTGGGTGTGTCTTCAGCTTCTAACAGTGTGCTACCTTGTGACAAACCCACACTGTAGAACTTGGCCCTCTGAACACCCACAACAATTTCTTTGACTATTGAAGTATACAAGTTCTAACACAGAAGTAAAGCTAGCAGTTTTTTGAAAGACAATATACTTTATGTAAAAATAATAATAATAAAATATCATATAAATTTATATATCACAGAATAAAATGTTCCTTTGAAAGACCAAAAGTAAAGTTAAGGAAATATTAAAATGAAGGACAGTCCGACCTGGAAAGCTAACCCAGACCACTATCAGTTACCTGGAATTTGCTAACCACAGGCAAATTTTCCTCACAAGGCCCTAAGATAGCAGGATACCAAGAATTCACACTGCCACTCCCTTCACTGTGTCAGCAGGTAGTAAATAGGGTCCTTAAGAAACAAAGAGATAGCTGCAACTCCAGTTTGCCCAGACAAGATTAATTAGCCTACCCTGAGGCCCTAAGGTCTGATGAACAGAACAGTGAGACCATCCGGCCTCAAGGGGAGAACCCATGACTGGTCATGTACTCAATAGACAGAGGGTCACAGCCCCTCCCTAAGCTTGTGTTTTTTTCCTTTAAAAATACCCGTGGCAAGAAAATGTGGCTTCTCTAGCCTACGTGCTGAGGGAGCCCGTTTGCGCAAACATATCCCGTTCATTAAAGCCTCTTGCGTGTTGCATCAACTGGACTGGACGTTGAGTTCTTGAGGGTACCGACCGAAACGGGGAGACTCCTCATTCTGAGGGTCTCACACTTTCTGTTAACGTACTTTATGTTTAATAATCACCTTATAGCACATTTAATAATTTTAAATGATTTTTAAAACAAAGCCTTAAAAATATGTCGCACTCTATCACATTAGGCTGAAAGCTAAAAGATGGAGAAGGGCTAAAATGGTGTCTTACCTGAAGACGTTAAAACTTTAAGGTTGACCATTCGATTCTACAGAAGAATTTTATTTCTGAGATCAATAAGAATTAAATTGCCAAGATTTTATTTCCTGGTAAATTAGAGATGCAGTAAGGATGCTAAGAATACAAAACTGTTTAAGAAAAAAAGAAACACACAAACATTAGCTTAATCTGAGTAAGGCTGAACACATTGTGAGTAGCCTTGAACTACCAGCTGAGGCAGCATTGTACTAGTAATTCAAAAGACTGTAACAAGACAAGTAAAAACAGCAAATGTTGAAAAGAAAAAGAGAAAAAAAAAAAAACCTACTACAATGTATTTTTTCCCAAACAGTATATCCAAAATATCCATCCCCATAAAAAAAATTAATAATAAAATAAAAGATGACGTGAGGGGACAAGAATGATGGATTTCTCTGGAAAATTCTCAGGCTCATTCTCATAGAACGGCATCCAAAGCAGTGACATTTTCTACGTCAGCAATAGTAGGGGATGTAGTTTAGAAATGGCTGTCATACTTAGTTTCATGAGAAAATATATTTAATGAAGAACACACTTAATAAAATGTTTGTAATTCCTGCATTGAAAAAAAAAAACAAACAAAATAAGAATTGCTGATGAGGAAAATTAAAACGAATAGAGAAATACTACTGACTTATAGGGTGATTCAAGTGTAAGTTATTAATTTCTCTAAAAGTGATCATTTCTAAATAAAATTGCAAAATGCCTCTTTTCCATGACCCATTTCTTCCTATTTTCACCTTTTTTATTCCTTCTACTTTCTTTCATCCTTCCTCCCTTAATTCTTTTGTTCCTTTCTCCCCTTCTTTTTCTGGTAGAAACAACCCAAAGTAGTCTTGAAAGCACAATTTTAGCCTAGTTACAAAAGCAATTAGCACTCTGAGTTCAGTATAAAGGTCAATAAATAGATTGGTTGAATGAAATACCATCAAGAAATAGACACTGAAAAGATTTTGACAAAATGGCACAGAAATTCTATGAGGAAAAGAAATATCTCTAAAACAAATTATCTGGAATAAAAGGGTATCCACATGAAAAACAATGAATCTTGACTCATACCTAACAATAATTTATACATGACTCTAACTTACATATGTGTACACACATATGCATGTATGCATGTATGTATGTATGTATGTATCATAAAGACTATATTAAAATTAAAATGAGACTATATTGAAGATTCTGGCATGAGTAAAAATTTTGAAGAAAAGACAGCAATAAATCCTCTGCAGAGTTAAGAGCAAGCTGTATGCCCAGCAGTAGATGGCCACCCACCAATAAATAAATAAATAAATAAATAAATAAATAAATAAATAAATAAATAACAAAACAAACTCAATTCATCTTTGTCTCATTATGTTGAGTAAGGGCTTCTGTTTGTATGTGTGCACGCAAATGTATGAGTCTTTGTAACTGTATTTGTTCTTTGTATGTTCCTGTGGTTCTTTTTCTCTAGGCAATCAGATGCCCACTGACCTCTATCAATACCATGTATGCACATGGTACACAGACATACATGCAGGTGTTCATACATACACATATAATAAAAATAAATCTTACAAAAATATTCTAATAATCAGAATAAGCCTAAGATACACTCACAAACATACATATTTGTGGATGGTATTATATTACATTTAATTTACATTATAATACTTATTACATCTTTCCTACATTTACTATCATGTTTGTAAGAAATAAAACCCGGTTAAACCTACAAACTTGGGAAGATGAATGATTAATATTTGAAATGATATCTGTTATATATTCTTAGTAATAATAATGACCCTTAAAGTCTTCTATTAAAATAGGAGGTAAGCATTTTTCCTTCTCCCTTAGACTTAGATGGAGCAGATAACAAAGAACTGAGGTTGCTGGGTACTTGTGACCAGGACACCGTTCAGTTCTTCACATGTTAAATCTTAAAATCTTACATCATCCCAAATAGTAGTTACAGTCATAGCCATTTCAGCTCTCGAGATGAAGAAGCTAAGAGCACAGAGGTCAAAGTGGACCCAGGTACATTAGCATCAGAGGGTGTTATCCAAGAATCAAGTTCAGGAGACCCAGCTCCAGGGACTCTTCTGGAGGTCAATCTGCATTAAGACAGAAGGAGCTTCCTGGATTCTTCTTCCTCACAACAGTGCAGCTATCTGGGAATTATACTGCCTGGACTTCATTATTACGAACATGGGATAGACCTCACTGTTTCCAGATATCACCCACTGGTAGCTTTATGTATAATAGATTGAAATTGTAGTGGCTGCCATTAGGGCTGTGGCTGGTTGATGAACAAAGATATAGAAGGAGTATGAAATGAAGAGAAATTACTAAGAGATGATACTGATGCCTTACCTTAGGGTTTTTCCAACTACAACAGAGTTATACAGATAAGAAGGGGATGGCCGAGTTCAGATTCAATCTCAAGGTTCTCCTAGCTTTTTAGCTTCCCAGTAGAGCAAAACTTCTCTCCTTTTCTATTCTGTTCCGCTACTGAAGCTTCTTAACTGTGGGGGCACATTTATTATCCTTAATTTAATATTCTGCCTGTGAGACTGGATTTAAGCAAATGATGACTAACCACCTTTGGTCTCTAGGAAGCAGAAGAGCAGAGTCCTCAGCTCTAAAATTTCCAGCTGCAAAATAAAAGGAAGCTCATAAAATCTGACTGGATGTTTATAGTTAACTAAGAAAGGAAATTGTCTAATTTGCCAAGTAGGAAAACGTGGTCTGTCTCTTCAGCATGCATATGATAAAGCAAAGCATGGAAAATTCCTGTTACCCATGCTCCAGAAGCCATTCAGCTCTAACCTTGGTACTTAGTCTTCTTTGCATGATTTGCTTATTTTGATTTTCTTGGACATGCCCACTTTGAGAAAGGAAAGACAAAAATCAACTAAATGTCAACCAAGTCTATTTGAATATTTTGAAAAGATTTCCTTGAAGAGGGTTGGGGTATAGTGCAATGTTGATATTAGAAAGTAAAACACTGCTCATGACTCCAAAGCATTTACTCCTCAGACACCTTGTATCATGGAAGAAAGAACGTGGAAAGCCTTCACAGTCATACACAACACTGTGTGGGTTGGAGATCTGCTACATGAAGTTATAGTACTGGTGTATAATTCCTTGTTATATTCTAACAGAGAAATTATACATTTTGAGGGGTGAAAAGTAAAATAATGTGGGTTTGTGGCATTAGAAATATTACCTATACTCACTGTGAACCTTGGGTTCAATCCTGGGGTCAAATACAAAAAATTTATGCTTGCAGTTGTTTGTCCAGGAAAAAATGACTTTATAGAAAAGTACTAAAACACATAAACACACACACACACACACACACACACACACACACACGTATCCATATATATTAATCAGAAATATTTTCAAATAGTAAAGTTTCATTACTTCCAATACTGAAATGTAGTCACCTAACATTTAAAGATAATGTCTTCCTAATCTCTATTTTAAGATTTTAAGTTGCTGTGGTATGACCAAGGGTTCCCAGAGAACATAAGAAGCAGCTGGAGTGTAAGGCCTTGTATTTGGTACCAAAAGATGTGATGTTCATGTTTGTAGGTCAAGCTAAGTTGTTGCTTTTAGCACAATATGGCATTCTCTCTGAAAATAAGTTCAAGTGGGGTGATGTAAAGAGAAAGTTACCACACAGAATCCATGTCTTCCTCATTCTTAAAACTCTTCCATGCCTCTCTACCAGCTCTGTGATAAGGTCCAAATGCCTTAACACTCAGGATAGCTTTTACAGTGGTCTTTATAGACCACTTCCCCACCTCATCTCTTCTACTCTCGTGTACCAACTCAACCCACACAAAACACTCAGCTTTTGAGTGGATCCTGATCTCTGTATCCGCGCCTTTGTGTATTGTCTTCTGCAAATATGGCCCTGTTTAGGATAAGTAGCATCTCATGATGATCGAACATCTCAAGAAATTGCTGTTTTTCAGTCCTGGTCTAATCCCTGTCTATATACCACAGTAACCACGCATCTTCAGACCACCTGATCAACTGCTGATTAATTAGCTGCTGACCTCTGATTTATTATACCTTGAAGAAATAACTGTGTTTCTTCATGAGATTATCTCAGTATCAAATGGAATCCATCGTTTCTGTAATCATAGAGGATTTCTTTCTTTTTTGTGGCCTTTTCTTAGGCTGAATTTGTTGCTTTTGCTATCACATTTGTATCTCCTTTATGTCTACCTAGACTTCTCCTTATATTCTATTTTACCTTTCTGTTGTTGTGCTATGACACCAAGACCAAAAGAGACTTGGAGTTAACAGGGTTTATTATATTGTCCAGGTTTCAGTCAATCATGGAGGCAAGCCAGAGCAGGAAACTGGAACCAGGAACTGAAGCAGAGATTATGGAAGAATGATCCTTCCTGGCTTGTTCACTATGACTTGCCTAGCTTGATTTCTCATACCATCCAGAGCTACCTTCCCAGGGGTGGGATGAACTATTGGATATCAATAATTAATCAAGAACATGCCACACAGACACATCCACAGACCAATCATACTGATGAAATTCCTCAACTGAGGTTTCTTCCCGAGTAACTACAGTTTGCACCAAATTGACAAAAAACTAACCTATACATGTTATAGATTTTTCCATTATTGTAAATTACATCTCATTATCTTTCATGTCTAAAACAGCGTAAAAGGCTTTCAAGAAGCGACTTAATTTTACAACAAATACTACTATAGTAACATTTTTTCCTTTAAAAATTAAAAGAGCCATATTGCTTTATGAGTGTGTTATTCAAAATATCCGGGATGTGTATGCCAAAAAGTACTCTTAGGCTTGTCTGGGGTTATCTGTAGAGCTGTGGGACGATGTCTGTTTATCTTATTCTGTTTCATTTTATAGAGTTTACCAATTATTTGTAATAATGTAACATGAAAATGTTATAAATATTGAAAGCATTTTTCTTTAAGGGCTTGTGCTTTTTGTGATTCAGTTGCATTTAATACTGCGGATCACTTCTTACTAGAAATACTTTCTTCTTGGATTACATGTTAAAATCCCTCCAGATTTTGCTCATGAATCTTTTTAATCTGTTCTTGTCTTGTTGATTCCTTCTATTCCTAGGCCATTGGTGTTAGGAAGCTCCATGACCCTTTTCTAGGTTCATGACTCAGGCGGCATCTTTTTATCTTGAGAACAGCGTACGTTTCCATGACTTTACTTACAATTTATTATGTGAATGCTTTATTTCTTGAGTTTTCAAGTTGATTCTGATTCTTAGATAACCACAGTGAATCATCTTTTTGACATTTGGATAGCTCACTATCATCTCGGACTTTGTGGGTAGAAATGTCTGCTCTTCTCTGTGAATGGCACCATCTTTCACTCAAAGCAAGCTAGAAAGCTCACAGTTGATCTTTACTTCTCTATCCCTCACATATACTTCATTATATAGCACGTTCAGTGTATACTAGGTGTTGGATTAAAAGAAAATGGCTCCCATAGGCCCACAGAAAGTGGTACTATTATGCCTTGTTGGAGGATGTGTGTCACTGGGCGGGTGAAGCCTGCAGTTGAAGTCTAGATTGCCTTTGGAGATCCTAAGACATTGGGACTGCCAGATCCGTGGGATACCCACCAAGGAAAAGATGGTTGCTAACAGGGTAAGGAACTGGCATAAGAGAGAGAAGTATTTTACAGTCAACAAATCTGAAAGGAGATGGAGATATGAAGAGTACTTTGACGTCAGACATGGAGATTCAGAGTTTGGAGTTGGCCCTACTGGTTTTGGTCTTGCTTTGGTCCAGCATTTCCTCTCTATGATCCCTTTCCTTCCTTTTGGGATGGTAATGTATATCCTGTGCCATTATATGTTAGAGGTGCACAATCTGCTTCTTGATTTTGTTTATAGGGGATTACAGTTAGATTTCTGAAGAGATCTTGAACTTTCAAACAGGGTTGAAACTGAAAGACTATGCAAACCTTTGAAGTTAGACTGAACACATTTTTTTTTTTTGCACTCTGATATGACTTTAAGACTGTGGGGGCCAGGGAGTGGAACATAGTAGTTTGAATGAAAATAGTCCCAACAGGCTCATAGAGGGTGACACTATTATTGGGAGGCGTAGTCTTGTTGGAGTAGGTGTTTCCTTTGGGGATGAGCTCTGAGGTTTCAGATGCTCAAGTCAGGCTCAATGTTTCTCTCTCTCTAGAACTCTGGACCCCTTCTCCAGCACCATGTCTGCCTGGGAGCCACCATATTTTCTGCCTTGACCATAATGGACTAAATCTCTGAAATGTTTAGTGGGTTTTTTGTTTGTTTGTTTTCCCCGAGTTTTCAAAATAGGGTTTCTCTGTGTAGCTTTGTAGACCAGGCTGGCCTCAAACTCACAGAGATCTACCTGCCTCTGCTTTCCAAGTGCTGGGAATAAAGATGTGAGCCACCACTGTCTAGCTGAAATGTTTTCTTTTCTAAGAGTTGCCAGGATCATGGTGTCTCTTCACAGCAGCAAAACCCCAACTAAGACATCCTGTAAGTGTCTTTAAAGCAATCTACATTATTCCATCCTCAGGACTAAAAATGTACACCAAATCACAAACATTTCCATTATATTGCATTCATAATCCTCTTGCTGGCCTCCCTGAATCTTTATGAACTGAGTGCTTTTTAGATATAACTGAAGCTGCTATGCCTTCATTAAAAACTGTTATACATGTAACAAATACTGTAAACACTTGGGTGACTTGAATTCTTCTCACGGGCTGTGCTACAGATTAATTCATGGTATTGGAAGAGGGAATGGAAAAGAAGAAATCAGAACATTTTTTTCTTATTTCTAACAATTTAGCCCAATGTTTCTCATGGTTTTGGACCAAAATAGCAATTCTAATTTCATCTGTTAAAAAAAAAAAAAAGAAATCAAATACATCCTTCCCCCGCCCAGATGTACCAGCACCAGAATCTATATTATTCTACTGCATCTTTACAATAGCTTTAAGGAAGGAAATGTTATTCTATCGTCTAAAGATAAGGACTTAAGTACACAAAGACTATGACATGAACTATTGCCTCTCAATCCACTGACAACTCTCTTTGAGTTTTCTCTTCCTCCCCCCTTACACTGATGCCATCACCAATATGCTTTAATGGCAATACCTCGCTTAATGTCTCTAAAAGGCATCCACAACATTCCCTTCTTATCGCGAATGCTGTTTTATGATTTGATCTCATTTGACAACTGTATCTACGTGGAGGCCACAGCTTTCTATGCTGACTTGTAAGAACAGAAATCTAGTTCATGGGTGAATTGGATGTAATGGGTCGTTTGTGAGAATATGCTGTGTGTAGAGGCTAGGTGCTCTAATTCAGGTAGTGGCTTAAAAAAAAAAAATAATTTAGTAAAAGTATGAAGCCAGAGGGAGCACAGAGATGATCTGATTTAATGTTCCAGTAGTAGAGGGCAAAAGATAAATGAAGTTAAAAATGTTAAACATTTTTTACCTGCTTGAGGTTACACAACAAGCTTTTGTAAGAGCTGGGGCCCAGATCTGACCCCAATATCTGAAAGCCCAATACTTATTCTCCATTCATCCCTCTTACGTTTTATTCCTGGCTTCTTTTATTTCATAGACTGGTCTGTCATGCATTTCTTTTAAAATGCAAACTTGTCATGTTAGTTGGAAATGTTATTTAAATGGTAGAAAATTCAATCCGAGTGGCTTATTTAAATTGATTACAGGATTTAAATATTTTTATGTGAGGAAAAAAAAAAAGAAAGAAAGAAAGATAACTGACAGAGTCTACCCAAGATGTTAGAGCCAAACTAATGATATTCATTAAAAAATAAGGAAATCAAAAGACTCAGGAAGAGATTTTTAAAAGGGTAGAATCTGTCTAGGTCTGCTTTTCTAATCCAGTTAGGTACAGGGTTAAGAGCAACAAACAAAAGGCCAGGTCTGGAGACAGTGCTAAGTGAGTTAGAGATCCTGTCAGCAAATGCAGCTCTCTGATGCCAAGCAGGACCACACATCTGCTCAAAGTGTCCGGGTATCTCTGGCCCTGCTCACTCTTCTGTATCTCATATTGCAAGACCCTTGCCCTGTTTGCCTCGACTGAAAAGTTTCAATGGTAGTTTGCCAAAAGCTGTAGTAAATGAGCCCTGAAAATGCGTCCCTTGGTTGTGGCCCCTACATTATCAACATTACCAGAGCATGTAAGGGACAGCTTTGATTATACTCATCTCTCTTCTTTGCTCCAGGCAATTCTGTTTTATCGATGTGGTTTGAGTCTAATGTGAGGGTCTTTGTGACTGTTCCTTTCCTGGGTCTTTTCCTCAGACAGAAATATAAGCTGAGTGTTGAGGATCCTTAAATGGCCAGTCAAGTAGGGTTTGGAATCGTAAACCCTTCTTCTCTCTGATTAGAAATTGAAGCTGGCTTACGTTCCAGAGGTATGCAGTTTGCGTATCCTGCATGTATAATTCCTATGACCTGAGGCTAGGCCTATAAACCCTGGATGCAGACATCGAGTTAGGTTACAAGGAAATGGAAATATGCCAGCCACTTGGAATCAGACATTTAAACTTTCAAGGCCTTGGGGTAGTACTTTCCCAATGAAGGCAGTCATGATAAAATAGCCATGTGGTTTTAGTCACATTTTTCATAGGACCATATGAACAGACATGACCATAGGTACTGGGATTTTTATAAATATGTGCAGTGCCCATTTTCATATGTAAATTATACATGGTGGCTCAGTATTGGTTCAGTTAGAAGCCATCTTTGGTAACCTAGACTTTAGGCACATGTCAATTTTACCACCTGTGCTGAGTTGAGTGTGGCAGAGTTTGAGTTTGTTAAAAAAAAAAAAATACCACAATTAAATAAATGTGACATTTCAGTGAGAAAATGAGTCGTAGGCATGTTTTCTGAAGGTAGAGGTGATCATGGTTCCATTTTTGATATGTTCAATAATCCAATTTAACTATTAAGCAAAAATCTGGCTGCTTCGGTTGATACTTTCAGGAATTAGGAAAGGTATGACTCAAACAAGATCTGAAGAAGAAGGCTTAAAGATTTGAAGATACAACTGATATAAAACTGTAAGCCAGTGAACCAGACACTTAATACAAGAGGTAGAGTCTTGAATCTGGCTTCCTCCATGATGAAGCTAGTGGCTATTCATTAAAGAAGGTCGTGTTAATGCATAGCGACAATAGGAAAGACTCCTCAAGAGAGTAATGTCTGTTTGAATCTTTCAATCGGGCAACTATTTTACTATACAACATGGCATTTTTCACCTTTGAAAGGAAATGGCCCAAGATATGAAGGAATCATCAAAGCAAAATTTATCTGGAGTATTTCACCAACTGTGAAAGCATGCCAGAAGATTCTGAATTTCTTACAGGGCTGACATGAAACAGTGAATAGGTAGACAAAGAGATGATGAATTTTTCTGTACCTTTGTGAGTTGTCTAAAATAAGATGATGGTAAGGTAAGGGGAAGGATGACAGTGATATTGGCATTATAGAAAAATATAACAGAGCCCAGTTGTATGCTTTGCTGGGGATTAAGAAACCACTCACTTAGCATATTACAGACGTTTGTGATTGTGTAGTTATTGCATAGGTCATGAAGATGTTAGAGTACTGATTGCAGTTGATAATTGCATTAATCACACTTACTTTTACAAATATAATTCACTACACTACTCACTGAAATTAAAGGTCAGATAGTTTCCATTTTAAAACTCATCCATGTAAGAAATTATGAGGAAAAACACACAATTAAAGTAATAAGGAAAAAGTACCCATTTTATTATCACATGAAAATAGCAAAAATTAGTATTTGGTTTCTCCCTTAATTTTATATGCATCATGTTTGGCTTTTGGGTTATGTTACATAAGGAGTTATGCTAATATTTTGTAAAGAATTTAGTATACTTTTAAAGATGTTACCATAGCAACGTAAGTATTTTCTACATTATATTATTTTGCATGACTGTGAACATCAAATTTCCAGTTTTGTGAAAGTACATCAGGAGGATGTTTATACATTTGGAATCACTAAACATTTATGTTTTCTCCCCATCTTTCATTCATATATATATATATATATATATATATATATATATATATATCACATGCTTAAGGCTTTTTGAGTACTTGGCGTTCTATTTTTCTTGCTTAGAAGAACTTTCTAGAAATGAGTTACATTCAGAAAATATTTTCACTTATGCTTCAGTGAAAAAAATTAGATTGCAAATTTTCTACCTGTAAGCAGAGATGCTATTAAGTTTGAGTCATTTTTATATTGAATATTTTACACATGGAAACAGGAATCAAGCCTGTAAATAGTATTTCCCTCTTCATCATTTCCATATCCACTGTTGGAAATTCCATTAGCAAGAACTTTCAAATTATTTTATAACTGGATATAGAAAAATGCAGGCTCTGTCTTCAGAATAACCTGAGTGCAGATTGTGAGTCTGTGAAATAACAGCAATGAAATTTGGCCAAGGTACAAAGAGTCCAGTTATTTAGTGATAAAATAGAAGTTGCCTTCCAAGATTATTGGTTGGTTTTTTTTTTTTTTTTGGAGGCTGGTATTGGATAGATATTTTCTTGGTGATAGCCTCAAAAGATGGTGGTTTTGTTGTTGTTTTTATGTAATAGCTGTCCAGCTAGGAACCTTTTGAGAGCCTCCTGTTTCATTTTGGTTTTTTGTTGTCAATGGTGGTATTTGTTTTGTTTTGTTCTTTACAAATGTTTCTTGTATTGATACCACATTCTTCATGTGATCCTTATAAACATACTTTGAAACGTTCTGCACATACCCACATGTACTCTTTTACTACTCCTGTTACATAAGTACAGACAATGGCTCTCAAGGTTTTCTGCAATCCCACTGAGGAAAGACAAGCCTTGTCCTCCACAGTATTGCAAGCAACTGAACGAATACTATCCCTCTCCTGGCACCTGCCATTTTCACTAGGTGAGATACTATGTTGTGATAGGTCTGAGGCTTCAGTGTTCATCTGTTGCAGCTCTGATGTTTTCTAATATTGATAGTGAGTCAAATGACACTGCTAATAAAAACAAAAGATGAAAAACAAGTCTGCCCAATGTGCCATTGTTATCAACTGGGGAATATATGAAAGGCTGATCAAAATAATGCATTAAACATCCAATGTAAGGATATAGAAGCCAGACAAACCCATACTAGTAGCTTTGTGAAAGGTTCTAAATAGGCTCTTAGCAGTTACATAGGATACATTTAGCAATCGTTATACAGAAGATACAGCTAATTCATCAAAAACTAGCCATTTTTAAATTTGTTAAGACTCGAGGGTTGCAGGCAGCGAGAGAGGACTTTTCTGTTACTTTTACTCAATCAGAAAAAGATTCAAAAGTAGTTCATTATCTTTCTCAAGAAGCCTCCATTTCCTCTAGTAAGTAATTTGTCGAGGCCAGAACGTAGACAGTGGATTTCATAGGTGATATTTGACTTTGTTTTATAGGATGGGACCTGTAATGATGGAGGTTACACCTACCATCAATCAGAATTCAGATGTCCTCTTATTCTCTGTCCTATGTAACTATGAAACAAAGTTCTAATTAATTCAAGGGAAGCCAACCAATATCTTTGGCTGATAGCAAAGGCCTACATAGATGTGAGATTTAGGGACTAGTATTTCAGGATTCATCAGTTATAATAAGCAGTACACAGAGTATCCTGGAACATCCATCAGAAACTAAATTATGGAGCCAGATAAGGTTATAAGCAAATGACTCTACTTGGTACTCTGTTTGCAGTGTGGAAGGGACACAATCATTTTCCATACTGATGAGGGCTTGTTTTATATCATATAGACACTCGGGTGCCTGGTGGTGTTGAATAGTTCCGTCTTTTTGTGCATGTATTGGTTTTGTTTTGACTGCAATTAATGGTTCTTCCTTCTCCTATGTCTATGCTTCCTTTCATCTCTCCTCAACACTCTCACAGACTTCGGACCGGATATCTGGGGAGAGACTAGTAAGATTGGATAGAGGAGAGAAAGAAAAGACACCAGAGGCCAGGATGAATGGAGGAAACCGTATTTTCAAAGTATGAGTTTTCTACGAGCCCCAAAAGCCTTATTCCACCTTTGTTGAAGAAGCATCCTTCCACTGAAAAGAAAGTAAATTTGCATTGCATGCTGCTGCTATACCAAATTTAATTGCAACAAGTGCAGAGACACGAGGCAGGCACTTCTGGACTTGACACAAGGAGCTGGTGCCGGAACTACCATCTCCCTTCTCTGCTACCTTTGGTTTTGCTAACCTTCATAAGTCCTCTGATTCCTATGTTGCAAACCAATTTTATTATTCTTTCAAGTGTCCGGTGTGAGCAACAGAAGATCAGCAATGCCAATAATTGTGTTACCCAATTAGGACATCATTAATGGAGGCCTAATGTCGACTTCAAATCTCAGGTGCCTGGTGAGGCAAACTGGAGGCACTCGTCATCACTAATTCACCCGATGCCCTAACTGATCTTATCACCTGTCTGCGTCAATTTTTCCTAATCCCCTTAAAGTATCTTGTCACAATTCTTGTGCTCTTTGGAAAACCTACACAGACACTTTAGTCACCTTAACCTTTTGTCTGGGACTGCTTGCTTTCATATGTGTTTAAAACAGTACCAGTCTAATACTTTTTAGATTGTTAAGGAAGGAACTGCTGCCAAGTAGGATTTCAGAAAGTAGAGAACGGTGTCTTAATAGCTCAGGCTTTTTGTTTATCCTGCTTAGTAATATACTCCTAATCCTTTATCAAGTATTTTGTTTTGCTGCTTTGAATTCTACCCCCTACCACTCCCCATTTTTGATATTCAGATTCTATTAATGGTCAGTCTTGAACAAAATTGTAAGCTTGGATAACTCAGTGAGATTCCCTAGGCTTAACCCTAAGGCAGAAACCAGAGTGTCTAGGGAGAAATGCTCTATTTCTCTCCAGGAAGTCACTCGGAACCTGTCTATGTGCAAGAAATTTGTGTCATTAATGGGACTTTCCCACCTCCCCTTTTTTGGAATAGATCAAGAAACATCTTTAAATATGCTTATAAAAACTACTTTTCTTCCTAACCATAGGAAAATATCTGGGATGTCTTTATTATTTTCTTTGTCCTTTCTGCGTCTTTCATTATGTTCCCCCCTCCTTCCTCTTTCCTCCTTCCACAGGCTTGGAATTATAGGTAGGCTTTGAAAAGGCCAGGCAAGTGCTATATCACTAAGCTATAGCCCTAGTCCCTTCCATTGTTCCATTTTGTTTTTTATTTTATGTTTAATTTTGAGATACAAAACGTTTGCAAACGTTTTACTTTGGCCTCCCAAGTACCTGTACCATAGGCCTGACGCATAATTATCTGCTAGTCCATTAAAATCTCCTTGCTGTTCTCTCAATTTGCTTGTCTGTGGTGATATTTTGTTTGTTATCTAACAAAGTTTGCCCGAAGA
This sequence comes from Cricetiscus sungorus, assembly GCA_030556225.1. Classification (NCBI taxonomy): domain Eukaryota; kingdom Metazoa; phylum Chordata; class Mammalia; order Rodentia; family Cricetidae; genus Cricetiscus; species Cricetiscus sungorus. Next base: position 1,697,206 of record JANBXA010000077.1, on the reverse strand, counting down.
TCAGAGTGCAGAGCTAGTAAGTCATAGCCTAGTTAAGAGCTAATCCACCATTTTGCCACCTAAGTCACTAGTTAGTCATACAAGACAAGCAGTGGTGGCTACACCTTTAATCCCAGCACTTGGCAGATGGATCTCTGTGAGGTCAAGGCCACCCTGGGCTACATGAGAGTAAATCAGTCTAAAAGGGAAATGGAGCTCATAGGTTCCCATGCCTTTAATCCCAGCACTACAGAGAACTGTATGTTGAGAGGAGACAGGAGCTGAGGAAGTCTGAGGTTTGGCAAAGAGCAGTGCAGTCTGAGGTATAGTGGATCACCCCTTCAGTCTGAGCATTGGCAGAGGTGAGAACTCTAGTGGCTGGCCCACCCTGCTTCTCTAATCTTATGCTTTAAACCCAATGTATGTCTATGTGTTTTTATTGTTCATGCTATACTTTATTCTGCATTTTTTTTTTACTTCTAACACTACTCAATGTCTATTCTAATTTTCTATTCAATTATAATACCTACAACCAATGAGATATCACCTTCAAACATTAATTCTAATTCCTGAAATTTATGTGTATGACTGTTATGGCATGTTTTTCCTTCCCGCCGGCTCCATCCCGCCTGCTGCCAGTCTGGGCCCACAGCCGCACCAGCCCCAACTAACACTCAAGAGACTCTGTATTTGATACAATCCTGTTGGCCAATGACTATCATTGTTAATGGGCTAGCTCTGCCTTAATTATTAACCCATTTCTACTTATCTAAGTATTTCCACGTGGTTATCTTATCGGGGAGCCGCAGCCAGCATCTTCTTTCTTTCAGGTCTCCATCTCGACTCCTCCCCACTACTTCCTTTTTCCTCCTCTTGGTCTCCTAGCCCCGCCTATCTTGTTTCCTATTGGCCACAGTGCTTTATTAACCAGTATAAGAAACATATATACAGAATAACATCTCCCATTATATGACCAAGTAATCCATACCCCCTGGACCTTGCATTTTCTTACCAGAAGAAGAAAAGTAAATGTTTTAATAATTCATATCAAGAAAATAAACAAAACAATAGGTGCCTAGTACTATACAATCCTGTTCTTATTCTATTGTTATTTTGCCTAATTACTTTTGAGAGAAAAATTTTTGCCTGGCAGGCAATTGAACCAACATCATTCCAGTTTAAATGCCATGCTTCTGCATGGCTGGAGTCATATCTGTTTGTGTGATATGGTTTCTCAGAAGCTGAATACGGACCAGTGTCCTGAGTATCATTCTTTCTCCTTTTCACTGGTGCCTGAAGGAAATCCCTGGAGTGTCATTGCTTTGACATAAGGTTTCTTCATCCCTGTTAGCATGCAAACAGGCCTGATAGCAGGGGCATATTTATTTCATCCCCATTTGTAAGAATTCTTCAGTACCTTTTCTTGTACCTGGTTTCATTATTCAGTAAATAAGACCTTGAAAGATCTGAGAGGGCTTGGGGCCTACGTAGCTATCATCACACTGCCTGCTGAATTTCAGTGTGGTTACTTGCTTCTGAAGTTTAGAATCCTCATTTCCTTGTGCCTTGTGATGTTTTAAAAATACCTGTAAGCAGCAATGTAACCCGATGGACATTTAGTGAATTGGTGCGCCTAGCAGGAGAGGTTCAGTAGAAAATGCTAAACCTTTTACTACTTCCTTTTAGCTGGGAAGTAATCATTAATTCATTAATTTTAAATGCCAAATTGTGACAGACATTATTTCTAGTGGCATATGGCTTCTTGGAAGGCTTCCTTCCTTGAAAAACGGGCAGCTCTGAAGATACCTCGGGCTAGTCACATGGTTAGCTTTGCTGATATGCTGTCTGAAGCTTCCAGAAGGCTTTAGAATCATCAAAACCTGTTTGATTCACATTAGGTCTTTGGTATCACTACAAGCAACAGAGTTACTGTCTTCATCTGTCAGAAGCACCTGAAATTTCAGTGTGGCATTTGGTTGAAGATTTTGCTATCTACATCTCAGAGTCCTCTTCCCCAGTTTCCAGTGAGCATCGGATACCCAAATACTCCTTTAAGAAGATCAAGACAGATTGCTCAACTCAGCTAGTGGGAATTGGGCTGAAAACGACTCCCCTCCTGAATTATTTTGTACAAGGGCCTCCTGAAACCTTCCTGCTTTGTCAGCTCATTTCAAGAGAAGCTCTTTTCACAGCTGTGTGGCTTTCCAAGCCCCGGAGATTCAACTACACAATATGTTTGGCTTCTCTGTGCAAAATCCTTCTGAGATGAACATTGCTACAAGTACCATGTTGATGATAGTCAGAATTGTAATAACACATGGTGTTTTGCAGAGGGTAATTTGTAAGCAGGTAAATATCCCTACCCCTGGAAACAAAATGTGTCCATTCTCATTTGTACCAAGTGTTTGTTTTGTAATTTGCTTTCTGGTTAAGTACTGTAATAAAGGACTAAATACTAAGGACAGTAAAGTTCAGCTACTCTGCGTGTACAACAGTAGGGCTGATTTGTGTAATTACAATCTATATGCATAGCTAGGTTTTTTTTTATTTTGTTTTGTTTTCCTAGAGGAAAAATCTATTTTGTCACAGGCACGATTTCTTCCCACTATAGTTTAAGTAGCGAAATTGAGAAGTTCCCAGTTATAAGCTCTGAAGTATCCACTCCTCAATATATGTCACAATACAATGGTAAAGGAATAGTGGCTGCATCAAATACCATCCATTAAATAAAAATAAAAATGAGCCCATAACATACAGTTGACTTTCTGTCAATATCTTCACTTCCCATTATGTTTACACCCCTGGGTTTCAAAAATCAGAGCTGGTGTAGGCATGTGTCTCCAAGTAGTCTGATCTCACGTGCTTGCTCTTTTGTGCTTTATTTTAGAAATCTCACCGACGACTGTAAAAACAAGCATACTCCAAACTGATGACGACGTTCAAGTGGATCATTTCCATCGCAATCACTTGCTTAATAGCGCCTCTCTGATTATATGACAGACTGGAAAATCAAAATTCCTAACCCTGCTGTGGACAGAAACATACATCCCTCCCTCTCTCCTTCCTTTCTTTTATCACTTAGGACTAAACCCTGGAGTTCACACTTAGCTGTACCAGTGAGATATACCCCAAGCCCAGTAAAGTGTTCTGATATATTTGAATTTTATCTGTGACTTTTCAATAGCTCGTAACTAGGCTTAAGAAGTCATCATCTGCATCAGGAATTTTTCTAGTTTTGCCCTGGATTAATTAGTTTTCTAATTGCTATGGTTAAAAAGAGAAAGAAAACTGATAAAAAAAAACAGTTTGAAGAGGAAGCATTTGTTTTGGCTCACAATTTGAGGAGAGAGGCTGTTACGGTAAAGAAATCAGGTCAGTTGGAGCACAAAGATCGAGCTGGGCACATTGCACCCACAGTCATGATGCAGAGAGAGATGGATGTGGCTGCTCAGCTCACTTTTGTCCTTACTCAGAAAAGGACACCAAACCATGGAATAGCATCGTACCACATAGGTCTTCCCTCCACAACTAACCTAATTATAAATCCCATAGTAATAAGCATTCCCATGTTTCCATGGTGATCCTAAACCCCACCAAGCTGACAACCAAGAGAAATCGTCACAATTACGCTTTCTCAAAACAAAGTCTTAATCCTACATTATACCGAAATGGTCTCATTAACGGTGTAGTAAGAAAGAAAATGCAGTATTTATCACACATTTGTTTTTCTTTTGGTTAACCAACCCCGACTCCTTATTTCCCCCATCTTCTGGCTCTATCCCCTCTTAGGACGACTAGTTCATAAGCTACTTAAGACATCCTTTTTCTTCAAAGTGAAAAATGGTATCCACAGGAGTAAACTATGCTACTCTCAGAAGATACGGACAGAAGTTTATGCTCATCCTGAAAAGGCAGAAGGCAATTAATTCTGGCTACATGGAAAAGAAATACCTTTATCTTGCTAGTGGAAAAGGGTCTCTTTACGTCTTTTTTGACTCTCTCTCACCACACCACCCTCCTTCTGTCCATTTCTTATTCTCTTTCATCTTCCCCTCCCCCCCAACTATCCAGAATCAGCTGGAAAAAGCATGCCTGCAGAAACTGAGTCTGGGGGCCCAAGTCAGACCTCAGCAGAAATGTCAGTACCAAGAAAAAAAAAAAAAAGGTGTGTCTACAACAACTGCATTTTCACTAAGACCTTTAGATCTAGAGCTTGTTATAACACAACAACAACAGAAAAACTAAACCCAAGACAGTGAAAACCAAAGAACAAAGGAGGAAATCCTATGAAATGTCATCATCCACATTCAAACATTTCATCAATATACATGTTGTAAAGTACATAATTCTCTCTTAAAAGAATTATTGCTTTATCTATAGTTACTGGAACATACATATAATTATTTTAATAGATTTAAATAATTAGATTTAAGTAGATTATATTTAAAAGATGTTAAGTAATTAGTAAGAATACAAGCAAAAGGATGTACAGGTATTTTTTTCCTAATAGTTTTTTTTTTTTTGAGGTCTTTTATGATTCTATTGTATAGCCAAGGTAATGATCCACTATTTTAGATTTTTGTTTTGTTTTGTTTTTACATAGTATCATGAAGAACAAAGAAACATGCCAAGTAGTACCAAATGATATTAGTGGGGCTGAAAAATTGTTCAGGAAGTAAAGACACCCGATGTCAAACATGAAGACCCACGTTCCCTCTGTGGAGATCACATAAAGAAAGGCCATGGAGATCTAATTTATGCTCATGGTCTCCTGATTTCCACTATCATGTCTTCATGTCTCGGTATGTGAACGTGCATACACATACATGTATATGCTAAATAAGTCCATGAAAAAAGGGAAGCAAAGTCTGGAATCTCAGACACCTGCAGGCTTGTTTCTCAAAGTCGGCACAACGTTTTGGGCATTCCATGGAAAATGTTAGAAAACATTCTCACATGCCTCCTTTTTAATGAGAGAGAACAAGGACGGGTATGGATCTGGATGAATGGGGAGGATCCATGAAGAGCTGGAAGAGGAGAAACTGTAATCAGAATATATTGTTATGAAGATACTTTTTTTTTGTTTTTGAGACGGGGTTTCTCTGCAGCTTTAAAGGCAGTCCTGGAACTAACCCAGTACACCAGGCTGGGCTCAAACTCACAGAGATCCACATGAGTGAGTACAAAGTCCAACATGTACACACATACATCAGCAACACATATACTCTAACCCAATTACAGCAGCACACCAGATATACGTATGCAGTTACGACATGCCAAAAGATATGTGAGTATCATGTGTGACAGCACATCTACAGTTTGACTCAGTGATCTATTAAAATCCACGGATATGTCACACAATGTTCCAGAATGCAGTAGGAATGAAGCAAGCCCCATTTTCATGAGAGGATTCACACGGTACGCATATGAAACATAAATAACTATGCTAAAAAGTGCTGTAAGAGGCAGCAGAACAGGGCAGGGTGACTGGGAATGGAGTGACATGTGTTTGCTACCGAGAGCATTCCTTGTCAGTTTTAATGGCTTCAGAAACTTGTACTTTTCTCACTCTGCTAAAAATGATCAACGTTGATTTCCTCAGAGTTGAATTCTCGACACAGACAGAAAGATATCCAAACTGATAACTTTCCAAGTTTCACACACTCAGTAAGTAAAAATACAAAATGACTCCTCTTTCCTAACCAATTCAGTTTTTTTTGTTTTGTTTTGTTTTTTTTTTCCGGTTTTTCTGTTTCAGCCGTTAAGTACTTAACTACCATTTTAACCCACCTGAGATAAAAATCCAAATTTCCCTTCTCACTTTCGAGCTACTTAAGAAATTAGTTTCCACATTTTAAAATCTCTACCAGATGTGTTCTTTATTCCGAGTGTAAGTGGTAGAAAATTACACAGAAACAGGTATTTTTAGACAAATTAGGATTTCTAAAATTTTATGTAGTATATCCGTGCTTTTCACTTTTAATGTCTCTCTCACATACACAAAGAATAACAATGTGAACTTTATTGGCATTCTATTAATGTACAAAGCTGCTGAAACCCAGCTCTTTCTCTAGAAAGAGCTGTTTTAAGTGAGCATCCAATGGAACAAAAAATACCTTCCCTCAGCTATAGTTTGTCTTCTTATACCATTGACTGCTACTATCGAGTACTCAGGACCACATCTGGTAAGGCACACTGAACTCACTTGGGCCTGTCAGGATAAAAGCTCACTATCTCCACCTTAATTTTGTTGTCTGCGAAACTTCCAAGGAGCATCCCTCTAAGAATGTTTTCTTTCGGTCTAGATCTCTACCTTCAAATCTGAAGTTAATACTTTTATAAAACACCCTTGCTAGACTGACCTCGTTTGCCAATTTTTTTTTTTCTTTTTTGAGCGGAGGAGGGGGGATATAACTCAAACTAAACAGAGCCCGTTCCCCCAAGGACAAATGGGCCATAGGATAAGAACAAGGGTTGCAGGTGTAATTTCCAAGTCTTCTCTCAGGCAAGCCACCAGGTGAAGAAGAGTGAAGCCATTTCCATGGACACAGGATTCTTGCCCGTTGTATGGGAAGTTAGCCTACGAGCATCATAGCCAGGAAAATGCCGAGTTTACCTTGAAAATGTGTAAAGGAATGGTTGAGAAGGGCTACTCCTCTCAACCTGCCTTGCTTCCTTTTTACTTTGAGGGTGTATGAAATTTTATCAAGGATACTGGGTATTAGGAATTGCTTTGAAAAAATCATCCTTGTAACTTCCAGCTGTTCACAGGATGTGGCCCGTCATGCCCCCTGCCTCTTGCCAGGAGAAAGACTTACCGGCCCAGTTCTGGCAACTTCAGTCCCAGGCAAGCATTTATGTCTATATTTCCTCAAAAAAATTGCTTTTTGATTTGTTTTGGGTTTTGTTTTTTTGAAACAGGGTTTCTTTGTGTAGCTAGGGAGCCTGTCGTGGCACTCACTCTGTAGCCCAGGCTGGCCTTGAACTCATGAAGATGTGCCTGCTTCTACTGGGATTAAGGTGTGTGCCGCCACTGCCTGGCCACAATTCCTTGCTTTTGCTGCAGTCGCTCAGCAAGTTGTGAAGCTCTGGAGCTCTGAGAATGGTGGAGTGTAACACAAACAATAAAAACCCAGAGACAGATACTGGGATTCAAGCTGAAGATCAGAAAAGCAAAGCAGCCGGCCACTAGAGAGCTCTTACCTCTACCAAGGCTGGGGGATCCTGCCCTCAATGTGCCTGGAGACTAATTGCCTGAAATTTAATGCCAAATGCCACCTGAGACCCTAAGGCCTTCTGTGTAGTACATAGCTCTCTAGTGCTAGGATTAAAAGGGTGGGATTCCAAGTGTAGGGATCTCCTTTATGTGAGCTCTGTTTCTCTTTTAGACTGATTCACTCTCGTGAAGCCCAGGGTGGTCTTGAACTCACAGAGATCCATCTGCCTCTTTATCCTGAGTCCTGGGATTAAAGCTGTGTGCCCAATCAGCACTCTTGTGTTCTGATCTCCAGACAAGCTTTTTTAGGTCATATTGCTTATGACCTAATTGTTTATCACTACAGTCTATCAAACTGAGAATGCTCCTCCCAGTTAGGGCCTAGACTGAAACGTAACCAAACTTTCCATTTGTAATATGTATTTCTCCTGATGTGGAGAAATCTTTAGACCCAGACTCTGGCCTTGTGGTCGGAGGCTTCGGTAAGAAATCTGCTCAGGGCTCTGAAGACTTGGTTTGAGTTGGGCATCTAAGAAGGCATTGATAGCTGTACGAAGCGGCCTCCTTGTACTCACAATGAGTGAAAAGTTGGGGCTATAGGCAGAACAAGAGCCTAACTAAGCAGGAAGGGGCAGAAATCAGTGCACACAATCCAAGAATGCAGGCAGTAACGACAGGAGAGGGAACAGTCTGTGTTTTGCTCTTGGCCAGCTTGCCATTTCTGGCTGATTCTCCTGGTGAGGAGACTGTATGAGTATCTCAGGAAACAATCTGTATAATCTCTGGAGAGGTAAGAAGTTTGGTAACTCTTACATAGATGCATTTCAAGGATGTAGGCCTGTTATTTCAAATTGCCATTCTAGTCTTGTCTTCTAGTCTTCTTAATGGTTCTGGAATGCAGGGCAGAAGTCCCTGATTCCTGTGAAATCTTTTTTCAATTCAGAGTCTCATTACAACTATATATGTATGCATATATATATATATATATATGTTCATATGTATTTACACATGTATGTATGCATACACACCCATGTGTGTATACACATATACAAATATGTAGACACAAACACACATACATGTAATGAATTTTACCAAGCAATCTTTTACCTAATAAGAGTCACAGGAGTCAGTCTGGCTTCTACCTTATTGCTATTTTCTGCTACTTGAAGCAAGTCAGTTGCAGTCAATAGAAAAACTCCAGTGCATCTACATATTACTTAACCAGTTCAGCCCTTCCTAACTGGAGGTGAGCTAGAAATCAAGCATTTTTTCAGAAATAAGAGTTTTAAGGATGATAAATATGTATTAGGGACAAAATTACCAGGTTGTTTTCTTTGAGCCAAAAGCAACTACCCAAGATGATTTCTATTTTTGCAAACTCTGTTGACCTTTACATTTCATTTGTTTGGGAGTGAGGGAGTGGGGATGAAAGATGACTGCTTTGCAAATTAAAGGAAGCCCCTTGGGGATGGAGAGGGGAAAGTGACCTACCAGGCTTCTTACCCAACATGGCTCATGAGGCCATGGGTGTCCCTTTTCCTCTCCATTTCCTTCCCCCTCTCCCCAGATGGCTTCCTCGTTACGCCCGAAAAGTCCATTTTTCCTTTGTACTTGGTGAAAAGTAGAATTTGTCATAGAACATTACATTTTCCTGGCCGGGTCTGAGGGAAATGATTCTTGGCCTTTCCTGTGGCATTGCCTTCATAGAGAAGCCCATTAAACACTTAGTAAACGGGAAATTCCTGAGAGAACCGTCTGTGAGTGGAGGGGAGACGGGAGGTACAGGGCTCTTAAGAATCTCTCCTGCACCTTGCGGTCTGTGTATTAACAAGAGCAGTTTTCTGCCTATGGACATCTATTTGTCCATTTCACAATAGTGAAAACACATAGAAGGTATAAGGCTCAATTAAAACCGTTAGTGAGGATTAGTTTCATCTTAATTATCAAACATTCTTCAAACGAGCCTTTCACTGATCTATTTTCTATTTCTCTGTCTGTTAAAAAATTTCTTTATTTATTCACCAGCGACTTGCATGCATGAAAAACCAATACTTTAAGTAAAAAAATAAAACTGTGTTTTTCCTACAGTTGGAAACTGGATGCCCTGGAGGAGATGTGATTAGGACTGCCAGCATATAAACATACATGAATTGCAATGAAGCCAGCCAAGTTTCCTTTGCCGATTGTTTTAGAGAGAAAGGTGTTTCCATGCATATCAACAGGAAGTCACCGTGAGTAGCTTTGTTTAACATCTGTCCCTCAGTTGACTAGTGCTATTGTGGGGAGCTTGGCAGCCTTCTGCCATTTAAGCTGGAGTCACTATGATTGTCAAAACCAGCTTCCAGACTAGGACAACTGAGGAGGCACACACTGTACAAACCCAAGGGAATTTGCTTTCCCGTCCTTTGTTTTTTTTAAATAAGAGACTTGGGAACCAATCTGAAATACTTAGTGTATTAAGTTTGAAATTTTTCTGCCGCCCTTTGTTCTGTTTTTGTAAGTGTTCCAATATTACACATAATTGTAGTGTATTTCACTTTCAAAGGATATAATCTTTTGGGGGAAAATGGAAATAATAGGATAGATTTTTCTATTCTACTAAGAAAGGTCTAGGCATTTCATTTTCCAGGGCTGACATGAAATCATGCCCAGAAATGATATCTTCATTTGATTTAACTTAAAAGTTGTTTTAGGGTAGCTTGAGTCTTAAACCTTTGTGTTTAAGAGTCCATGAAATTTTGTCCTATTCAAGTACCAAATGAAATAATCCATTTCATGGTTTCTGATTAAAATGATCAGCACCAGCATTCCCAGGAGCAGCTTTTAATTGAAGATTAATTTGTAAAAGATAGAACACACGTCAGATCAAAGACATAGATGGGGGAAAAAAAAAAAAAACCTCTGAAATGCTAAGCTCTCAATAGTTCGGAACTATTTCAGAATCAGATAATAACACTCTTGCCATTTAGTTAATTTGTATAAAATGGAAGTTACCAAAGATTATCTGTAAGTTACTTAACAAGGTGTGTATGTAACTATAACCACTTCATAGGAGGTAAATTTTAGGAACATCAGAATTAACCTTGACCCATTTAAAAAGAAAACAAAAAACTGGGTTCTCTCTCTCTCTCTCTCTCTCTCTCTCTCTCTCTTTTTCTCTTTGTGTGTGTGTGTGTGTGTGTGTGTGTCTGTGTGTGTGTGTGTGTGTTCATTCATGCTGAATGTATGCACTTGTGCTTGTGCGTGTAAGTACACTTGTATGAGTATGTGGTTGGGTTGGTATATGTGTGGATATAGGCCAGAGTTTCATTTTTGATTTCTTCTACTTTACTATATGAGACATGCTCAATCACTAATTCACCCATACTTGCTAGCCAGAGAGCTCTAGGGATCTGCCTGTTTCCAAAGCCCCAAAGGGCTACAGACTTTGGGGTTACTGAGAATCTGAGTTCAGGACAGTTATCACATGTGCTCAGCAGTAACTTTTCTGAACGAGTTACCTCTTCAGATCCCAGCATAGGGCTTTAGAGATATAAATTATGAGTAATCATGGCAAAACCCTATATTCTAATAGAAGGCATTCATATTTAGAGATCAGTAAGGGAATGATTGGTCACAAATTCTCTTATTGGTTAATGGATAAAGCACTGTTGGCCAATATTGTGGTTTAATAAGGGTCAGGATAAACAAATAGGCTGAATAGATGTTTATAAAGGGAGAAACAACTCACAACACAGACAGATGAACACAACAGTTAAAACTGGATGCTCCTCTCTCCATGTCCTGCCAGAAAGAGAGCATTCTCTGCCTCCTTCCAAGACCAAGCCCCACAGGTCACTTCCGCCCCTGGCTCCACCCCTCAATGGGTGTGGTCAGTGCCATAAAAGCAGTCACAGTGAATATCCCACTACAATTCCCCTTTTAGTCTAAAGAAAAGATTTAAGCTTGATACAAAACTATATACAAAACAGTGAATAACAAGTGTGCTCTAAGAAAAGGAAAATCGAGAACAAAACCACAAACATACCTAGTCCTAGGGTGAAGGCATAAGGGAGTTTACAATAGAGTTGTCCTAAGCTGAAAAGCTTAAGTCTAGTACCTAATATTTCTAACTAGGAAGAGAGAATAATACTTAAGATAGTTTAATCTATAACTTCATCAAGACCTGAGAAGGAAAATAACGATACTAGGGTAGACAGGAAGTGCGGATGGGCAACTTCCAAAAGGTGCAGCAAGGACAGAAACAGCAAGCTACCTGGACAGTCACCCAAGGTCTCACAGCAATGTTGGTACAGCCAGTTTTGGCTAAGACCAGGAGTATTTGACAGACCACAACAAAAGCAGGGAGGTAGAAAGGCTGTCTTACCCTGACTTGGCAAGGTTCAGCAGTCTTCTATGTTTGTCTCCTGCAAGCATATAGGACCGCATGTCCAAATCAGTGGTCAAGGTTGAGGGAGTTCCTTGCCCAAGAGGCCATTAGCTAAAGCGAGAATGAACTCCAGAAGGAGCAACAACAGTGTCCAACATACTTTCGGGAAAGTGCACGGTGCTGTCAGGAGCAACAGTGTCTCATGTCAACAGAGTACTAATATAAAAACATTTAAATGCCATGTTCTGCAGGTCTATGAAGTGATTGAAGATTAAGCATCTATGTCTGACTAATCTCATAGGCAAAGGAACCATTGGTGAGGATAATCTGTAATACTCAGGAACTTGGCTAACAAACCTGAATAAAACTCCCTTGAGTAAAGCAAGGATAAATACTTAACAATATAACTATGTACATATATATATATATATATATATATATATATATACACACACACACACATACATACATACATACATATATATATATATATATATATATGCACATGTAAATTCCTAAAGTAGAGGTAGAATAAAAATGTCTAAACAAGAGGTAGAGCTCTAAAGGGCAGCAAGACAAATATCCCAAATTGTATCAAATACAAAATGTCTTGAACACAAGCAAAAGTATACATACATATAATATGGCAAGTATAATGTGCATAAAACATCATAAATGGAAAGATTTCACACAATATAACAAATATAAGATACAATTCTTCCAGGAAGGGAATAAACATTATTTTACATAGATTACCACAAATAATAATATATAATAATGTAAGCTGTAATACTAATGTCTCACTCTTACTAAATAATTCACAAGAAAATAGGCTAATCTACCTATATCCATTCTGAACCATACCTTTCCCAACCATACCCTGTCTAAAAGGGATAACCAAGTCTAAGTATCACCTTCCAAACCCAACCCCAAGTAACTAAGACCAACTCTATGAAGATGAGTATTATCCCTAAATTCCAAGAGTGGGGGAAGGGGGCATTGTTATCTTAAGATTACTTCCTGCTGAAATGGGACAATGATTTCTCCATGGGATCCTGTTAGAAGAAAATTTTAAGCAACCAAATTTCTCAACAGAACTGGTTGTAACATATGTAGGTAGTCATTGTGTGGCAGAAAATGCTTGACTGGAATTCTACTTGAAACTCTGGCCGGGTTGTAATAAGGAGGTGCACCAATACAGCTAGCTAGTCATGAGTTGTCTCGAGAAAAGCAGTCTCAAACAGGTTTAGGGTGAAGTTTGTAGTCCAGATGCATCAGGTTGTGTCAAGTGGAAATGTCCAATTGGGGCCCCATCTTCTTTCCAGAGTGTTCAAAGATTGCTGTTGAGAACTGTTATATTCCTTGTGGAAAACTTAAATATCAATATCAAGGTAAATTTTTTAATTTTTTACAGTATGCATTAGGGAAAGGCAACAATAAGCATTAAAATGTAAATGAGAAAATTAGGATTTCAGAGAGAAAATTGCGAATAAGTGAATGAGTCCTCAGATTTTGTTTTCTTCTGCCTTACACCAATTGGCTTCTTGATATAAGGCAGAAACTGTGAATTTATCTTAACAACATGCTTGAATTTAGAGAAGGAAAGCCAAATCCAACTCCAAAGTCAGCATTGGCTTACATGAATCAGGACTACATAAATATTAGATAGCAAAGAGAAATAGATTTCAGTATAGAAACAGTTTACTAGACTTAAATATTTTTACCATAAATCAGATCCCTCTTCATTAAGTGATTCTTTCTGGAGAGCTGTCTTCTCTTCTGTAGGTTCTTACCTACATGTTCATTGTCTCTTGGCTGTTTGAAGATAGGTGTTCTCTGTTTTCCTGTAAGGACAAGAACAGAACACTTCCCCTACCTTTGAGAAGTCTCTGCACATCTCATGGGACCTTATTTATTGGATGACTTTTCATTTCTCTTCATTAAGATGTTACTCTTGTTCAACTCGAATCTTGATTAACTTAGTATCCATAGCTTTTCTTTTCCTGTAGATACAAATGCAAAACCCCTACCCCTACGTAACACATATCCTGGTTTCCATTCTGAGGTCAATACATCCTTGAAGTACACCAGCTGTTGTAGTTCAGAAGTTTTTTTCTATTGTCCAGTGTCTTTCTGCAGCTGTTTTTCCTTTTTCATCAGCATTAAGAAAGTTTAATGTTAATAAAGCATTATGTAATCTGTGTTTGGGTGTCTTGGTTCCTTCTGCCTGTTTATGGAGCATTTCCTTTAAAGTACGATTAGATCTCTCAACTACTGCTTGTCCTGTAGGATTGTGTGGTATACCAGTCATGTGTTTTATGTTATAATACTCAAAAAACTGTTTCAATTTGCTGGAAATATATGCCGGAGCATTGTCAGTTTGTATTTGTGCAGGTATGTCCATAATGGCCATTACCTCTAAAAGGTGTGTGATAACAGAATCAGCGTTTTCAGAGCTCAGAGCAGTAGCCCATTGAAACCCTGAAAATGTATCTATAGTGTGATGTACATATTTTAATTTTCCAAATTCTGCAAAATGAAACACATCCATTTGCCATATTTCATTTCTATTTATACCTTTAGGGTTACTGCCTGGTGGTAAAGGAGTTTGGTTATAGAATGAGCAAGTAGGACATTTTCTTACTATTTCCTTGGCTTGTTGCCAAGTGATAGAAAAATCCTTTTTCAATCCTTTGCTGTTCACATGGTGTTTCTTACGAAACTCTGAGGCTTCTAGCACACTTCCTATCAATAACCAATCAATTTCATCATTGCCTTGTGCTTGAGGACCTGGCAGACCCGTATGGGATCTGATGTGTGTTATGTATATAGGATGAATCCTCTTTCTGATAGTATCTTGTAACTGTATAAATAATGAAGTTAATTCTGTATCATCAGGAATAAATTCTGCAGTGAATATCCCACTACAGGCCAATAGGAAAGCAAGACAGGCAGGTCTAGGAGACAGGGAGGATTCTGAAGTAGTAAGGAGGAGTCAACATGCAGAGACTGGAACAAGCATGCAGGCTGTCTCTCAGGTAAGACCACATGGAGGTACTTAGATTAATAGAAATGGGTTAATAATTAAGACAGAGCTAACCGATAAGAAACCAGTAACTGGCCAACAGCATTATATTAAATACAGAATCTCAGTATTTGGGGCTGGCGCGGCTATGGGCCCAGGCGGCAGGGAAAAACCTTACTGCTAACACTCAACACTTTGCTATAGAATTTTTTTCTTCACAAAAACAAAGTATCAGACTTCTACAAACCCACAAAGAGTGTGCACATTTTCCTTGGCTTCAAATGCTTAGTAGTTTATTCTCCTGAAAGGTAAACTAGGACCCTTACATTATGAGTCAGTGTCCTCTTCTACACTAGCCTAGGTGGCCTATTGCTTCTATGGCATCTATCTGCGGGATCCATTTGGCTCTGCCTCCCAACATCCACTGGCTAAGTTTGGAGAGATGGATCCCCCAAGTCTGCGTGCCTAATTTGTCTTCATCCAGAGTTCCTCTCAGTTCTAAAGCCTAATTCATGTATGTTTTCAACTCTAATTAAAAAATTTAATTAAAATATAAATGTAAAAGTTCATATGCATTTCAGTTACAGCTATTCATGTATGCGTGCATGTGTGTGGGTGTGTATGCACTGGCATGCACATGGAGATCAGAGGACGGCTTGTAGGCGTCAGTCCTCTCCTTCCATCATGAGAATCTCAGGCACCTAATAACCTCAGGTTGTCAGGCTTGATGGCAAGCTCTATTACCTACTGAGCCTTCACCGTCCCTTGTTATTCAAAGAAATGCGTGCTCTGTAGGCCCTCCCCTATCATACCTAACCAGTAGAATATTAGTTCTATCTAATACCAGTCATCTATTTCTTCAGACATACCTCAGTTTAGGGGTTGTATCACTTTAGTCATTCATGAAGACAGTTCTTGTGAGACTATCAATCCTCAGCATCTACTTTCCCTCAGTTGCACACTAGGAAACCCAGAGGACTATCCTGAATCTTGAACTCAAGTACATGTTGTACTTAGGCTCAAGGTGCTTCCATTACAGAGGGGGCAACGGCTCCAATTCTAAATGTCTATCACTGTACACTTAGGACTTCACCTCCCTTCCATTAAATTTGTCATGTGAATCATGCCTTTGGTGTTGACCTTTTTTTGTTGTTGTTGTTGTTGTTCTAATCTTTTGACTTTCCACACTGTATTTGCTTTTGCTCCACCCATACTCTGTTACCATATGTCTTTGCCGTTCTGTTTTATCTCCATATATCCAATGCAACCCAAACTTCAAGCTCCTGTAATTGCTCCTTTATTTACAAAACCATTTATAGAGCATGAGCTTCACACCAAACACTTTTCTATACAACAGGAGATTACCGGTGGATCATACAATGCCTGCACCTCCAGTGTGTAAGCCACTAGTTGAGAAAGTATCAAACACAACAGTGTAAGTCATGCGGGAGAAAGGTGGTATTAGCAGGCACCAATCCCTTCTGAATACTTTGAAAACTCTCGACACCCTGTCAAATCAAGATAGGCATCCTCTGAACCACGGGGTAAGAATGCTCTTCGAATGTCAACCATCCTGCCCATCTTCACACAGCTAGCAAGCACCATCTTGGCCTTTGTGAACGTGATAGTTTCTACTATGGCAGCCATCTTGTTCTCCATTTAATTCTTACTATCTTTTGCCTCTGGTATATATTTGGCATTTATCATTAATTGAATTGTTGAATTTCTTGTATTTATTTTAAAAATATTACATGAGTACCTAGAAATTTTAGGTTGAAGTAAGTATTTAGAAATAATCTACATGATGGAACAAACAAACAAACAAAATAAAACCTTCCCTTTAAAGAACTCTCAATCTGTTATGAGAGAATGACACCTAAGTGGAAATGACCAGCATGTCAAAAATCTCTTAGTTTCCAATTTGTTTTTTTTTTTTGTAATGGTTTACCTTGCTGCAAGACCCAATCTCTCCATGTCTGGATGCACTCTGGCTTTTACCCATAGAAAAGAGGCAGGGGACCCTCCTAGCACAAGAATGAATAAAATGTTAAACTGTGACTGATGTAAGGCTTGGAGGTGGCTTGGCTGATAATATTCATCATGCTCAAGTGCGATAACCTGGGCTTTGGTCCCAGGACCTATGTGAAATGTCATGCATGTCTGTGAATCCAGCACAGTGTTAAAGTGGGGGTGGGGACAGACAGATTACCAGCGTTGGATGGCTAGGCAGCTTCTCTAGAGAACCAGAATGTGCCTGGTTCAGTAAGACGTTCTGTCTCCAGAGATGACGACGGGGTGTGTTTTAGTAGAAGAAGGGTGAGGAAGGCACCAGACATGGACCTCTGGCCTTCATATCCACATACACATGTATACAACACACACACACACACACACTGCACATGCACACACACAAGCAAACATAAAAAAATAGAACCAGCAGAAGAAGAGACAGAAGTACATAGAGTCATGAAAAAACAGAACATAGTCAAGAGTAACCTAAAATCCAAGCACTTACTGGAAAATGAACTTGGAAAGGCAGCCAAATGGTGCTATGTCATTCTGCAGCACCCTGTTGATTCTGGAAACTCTAAAATATAGATGCTCTGGCACCACCCAAGTCTCATTAAATCAGGAACTCTTGGGAGCAGAGTGCAGAGGAAGGTCAGGGCAGCGGAACCTTTTAAAAGCTCCTCAGTCTGTCTCTAATGTGTAGTCATGGTTAAGAATTTTGGTGCTGTGGGCAGAGGGGAAGCAAATACGTTTAGGAAGCAAGAGCCATGAGGAAATTTGTTCCTCAGACAAAGCATTCTGGCAGCAATCCACACAAAACACTGCATGTTCTTAAAATGCCTTTTATGCCTTGGTGGCTTTATGCTAACCAGACAGCAAACACACTGTGTAGAGGGTTCTTGTTATGCTGTTTTTCCTAAAACTCTTTGTCTAGGGCAATGTAGGTATCCAACAATACTTGCTGAATTAAAGCATTTCACGATGAGACGGAGGTTACCGCTGATGAAAATTAAACTCAAGACCATATTTTAAAAATACATTTTATGATGGTTGCGAGGGTACTTAGGGAATGATTGGCAAAAAGAAGTGACAACGGACCTTTCAAATATGAATTCTGTCACTTCTAAGATACGTGCTTTTCTTATCAACCTATGTGCCACTTCTCTGATAATTAATCATGTAGTAGATATTATTCTCTTCATTTACTTAGGAATACTGAGATGCACACTGTCCTACACATGTATTTAGAACGTTAAAAGCTCGTGGTAAAATTTATTTAAAAGGCTGCATGTGTCACCTAGTTAAGTTTCAAGGTGCTGGACCTTTCAGTGATGCCTTCTTTTCTGCTACCAGTATGACCATACTTAACAAAAAATGTTTGTTCAAATTTCTATACATTCCCTTGGACTGAATCCCAACATACAGTAATATCGCAGAGGATGTTTTTAAGATGTTCAATAAACTTTACAAAACTTCCCTAGATTATGTAAATATTCACTCTTCCTGATTAAGTAACAGACATTTCTCCATAACTTGAATAGCATTATAGGCCTCTCTCTTTCTCTCTCTCTCTCTCTCTCTGTCCCCCCCTCTCTCTCTCTCTCTCTCTCTCTCTTCTATCTCTGTCTCTCTCTTGCTCTCTCTCCTTTCTTCCCTCCCACCCCATTCTCCTTTGTTGTATGTGTTTAATGCATATATATATCTTTATATGTCCCCCTTTCTTATTTAGTATCCAGAATATAAAAAAATAAACAAAATCAAAACAAACAAAACCCTCAAATATTTGCTTTCAAAGTTTTCTAGTATAACAATAAAAACAAATAGAAAAGAGTGTGCTAAATTTTTTTGTATAATGATGTTTCCATTTGCCAAATGTAAAAATCTGCTATCGTATCCTTCTTTTGAGGGACCCATCTACAGGCACATCCTATGGCGTCCTTTATATATATATGGATTTGTCTGGACAGCATGTTAAGAGTATATTTCACTATTCTAATATGTATTTATATGATACATAAGTTTTATCATTTTATAATTGTATTTCATTCTTCTTTTAAATGGAATGATATATTCTTCCATAATCATGGAATGAGACTTTAGGATGTTTTTCTCTAGAATTCATATCATGATTCATAGTTTTAAAAAATAAGATATTTGAATATGTTAGTATACATTTCTGCTATTGAACCATTATTCTGTAGAAATCTGTTTATCTTGGCAGTACTTTTATATACATATTCTTTAAGGATATCTTTCATAAATTTAATTTTCAATATTTTTAATCTTAAAATTAAGGATTGCATTTTCTAAATACACTTCCTTTCCAATTTACTGATATTTAGGACTTTTTTTTTATTTTTCATGAAACTATTTAATACTATAATCTTTAGTTGAATACTCAACTCTTTCCATGTTATTTATCTGCCTTTTAGGAATGGAATCTGATTTTCTTTCACTTCAAAATTATGAAAAACTTTAATTCAGTGTAAATTATAGAAAAATAACATACATCCCATTGTTTTGTATTATAATTAAAATCTTGGAAATTTGTGACATACACAATCAATTTACAATTATTTTATTATATTTGATTTTTAGTGGTTGATATTGAGAATTCTTATTAAGAAATTTCACAAAGCCCAGTCATTGTGGGAGGGGAAATTGTAACCACAATATATTGTATGAAAAAATGTCTTCTTTTCATAATTATTTTAAAGCAACCATTCTCATCCTGTGGATCTCTACCCCTTTGGCAAACTTCTATCTCCAAAAATAATGTTATGGTTGGGGGTCACCACAACATGAGGAACTGTATTAAAGGGTTGCAGCACTAGGAAGGTTGAGAACCACTGTCTCAAGTGTGAAGGTATTAGTTTCCTAGGACTTCCTCAAAAGATGTTAAAGGGATGTGGTATATAATTTCTTAATTTATTTATTCATTTTAATTTTATGTCTATTGGTCTTTTGTCTGGTCCCCCAAAACTGGAGTTACAGACAGTTAGGAGCCACCATGTGGGTGATTAGAACTAAACCCGGGTCCTCTGAAGAGTAGTCGGTGCTCTTAACCACTGAGCCATCTCTCCACCCTAGCCTCAAAGTGTGTTATCTTATAGCCCCAAATACAAAGCTATCGAACAACAACTTTTTAAAGATTTTATTCTCAAAATATATCATTTTATTAATCAACTGAAAAGACATCTTTGGTGTCTTTTATATATACACTTCACAGTATTTAGGATTTTTATTATTCATGCAGTTTTCTTTTTAATTTCCATGATTTGAAGGATGTGAATATAAACAACTATTCCTCACTGTTATGGTAGTGTATACTTGTTATGATTAGGAGAGGTTCTCTGTCCTGGGATGTGATCTGTTCTGTACACAGCTCTTGTTGAATGGTATTATGATGATGTCAATGTTCCTAGTTGAGATTTTTTCAACTATCTTTTATAGTCATTATAAGAAAACATCTTTAGTATGTGCTCTTTGGAACCAAAAATTATTCAAGCCTGAATTATACTTATAAAATTTATTTTATAATCATCATATCAAAAGAAAGTTTTAGTACTCATTGTAATTCATACAACTTTTTAAAAAAAGTTTTGCCACATCGTATTTACAATTTCTGTGTTTTCTTTTATGAATTTTGCTAGGTGTATTTTTGATTTACTTATTATTGTTTTATTTGCAAAGTTATTGTAGGTTTGTTACTGGTATTCAGGACATATGTACTATGTACACATAGCATCCTAGATGAAGTTTCATTATCTTAATATTATGTCTTTGCACTTTCCTACTTTTCTACAAGTATAATCGCATAGCTGTAAGCAACAAGAAATTTTCTGTCTCCCAATGTTACACTTCTTATGCATTTGGCTCATTTATGGCATGATACTGAAAGAGGTCTTTCCTGGTTCTCAAAGACAAAGGTTTTAACCTTTCAGCTTGAGACTTGTTTGTGGATGCTCATCTTGCTAATTAAGTTTTAGTCTATTTCTAATTTGCTTAACAATGGTGAATATGTAATTAATTCTATTAAACTCTTACCTACATGTTTAAATGATTGTATCATTCCATCTTCTGTCATATCATAAGTTTAATTAGCGGTTTCTACAGGCTAAGGCAGCCCCTCCTTCAATTAAAGGCCATGGTCGCCTTGCTCCTGGCTAAGGTGGTTATGCTTAGATGAAATTGCTTTCTGAAAAATTTCCACTCAAATTATGTATCAATGCCTTTCATTAAATCTTGAAAACTAGGTCCCTGAGTGGTAATTATGAGGTTATGAATTTTAAGTGCATTCAGTTTTATTGTGAATTTTTATTTCCATTTCACTTCATGATGTCAAGGTGTACTTCCTTAAATCTCTAATCACAAAGTGTCATTTATCTGTGGCGCACTTTTCTAGAATAGTATGTGTTCTTCAAACTTTTCACCATGCTTCATAATGAATCACTAAGTGCCAGGCTCTGTCCCTGTCTTTGTGCAGCAAGAACTTACTAACAAAGTCATTTCCCCACATCTATTTCCCTTATTTATTTCCAATGTCTTGTGGTTTCTTTTGACACTTTAGTTGTCCTATATATATTCTTCAGTTTTAATACTTTCTTCCAAAGTGCCCCTTCTGCTACTTATTTATGACTGACATTACTAAACATTTTACTGTGAACCAGCCTTTGAGAGAGCTGATTTACAAATGTTATCTAATTCCATCACTATCAGCCTTTGGGATGGGCAGTTTATTACCTTCATTACAGGTGGGGAGGCAGATGTTTCATCTGCTAAAGTGACTTGCTAAAAACAAACTGAGCTGGGTGAAAGAGTTTCCAGCGTTTTTTAATTAAACCTCCATAGTCTCTAACCTTTCATTTCTGTCTGCATGCACTAATGTGTATATCCATATCACATACACACCCCAAATCCTTCTTTTACCCATACTTCGTATTTACAGTTTGAATCAAGTCTAAATTCTTCAGTGTTGAGAATATTTATAAATGTAGAGCCTAAAGTGATTTTGGGATCAACTAATACTCATTGAATGTACTGATCTCAGGTGTTTCTAGGAGAAAGAATAAGAAAATTGTTTTTGTCAAAATAATTTCTTGCTAAGGACTATAGAGTGTTATGGCCAATTTCTGGCCAAGAAGTTTTCTGTACAGACTCAGTATTCAGTGAACCTGGTTGAGACTCCAGAGCGATGCCAGATTCCATCTGTCAGAAGGCTTACATAAATGGATGTCTATAATTGTGTGTGCAGAGTGAACATTCCTAGGATGTGGCTCAGAAATGTTAACAGGCTACTTTCAATTCTTTAGAGTAATAATTAAAAACAACAGGAAGTTTAACAAGCAATGGCCACTCAGGATCTTTGTCCCAAGGGCTGAGGATAAGGCCTTGCATACTATAATATCTGAAAAACTATAGAGAAGGAGCTACAGAGGATGGCAACACTTTATGAGTTCAGTAGTCAAAGCACGTTAATTAAAGTTAGAAGGCACAGTTAACAGGGAAATAAACATACAGATTTTTAAGTTCCCGAGTTGATCAAGCACTCCTCAGGTCCTCAAGGTAACTGGTTCTATACTACATCAACTTTTGAACAAGTGTGTAAAATCTGCACAGAACACTGACACAACTGTATCTAAGTCAGCACGCAGTGCCTCGCAAATCAAACTGTGACAAATTCCTTTCCTATAATGGGCAGTGAACCCATTTAATGATAAATTATTATTTCATTCTACTTAAATGTAATAGAGATGTCACCTTTGTTGACCTTTTGAAAATATAAAGAATAAGCAATATACTACACACACACACACACACACACACACACACACACACACACACATACATATTTATCACATAGCAACATCAAAGATTTTGTATACTACCTCTGTCTCTACTTCCTGAGTTATTAGGTAGACTTTGAGAAATATTTTTCCTTACAGAATAAGGAAATGTTAAAATGTATATAGAAATAACTTCTGACTAATGGTTGGATAGAAGGGGAAAGGTGTGTGTGTGGGGGGTAGGTGGGTATAAAAATACATCTATATAATTTCTGCCAGGAACTTGGTGTAAGATGATGTATGATCTTCTTGTACATCTGTTACCATGAACTTAGCTGTGCAGTATTTCTATGACCTTTACAAATAAAATATTAATGTATTTAATTAAGCATTAGGAAAAATTTGTCACATTTAAAATCCAAGAATTGGATCCAGAGAGATGGCTCAGTAGTTAAGAACACTTAATGTTCTTGCAGGGGACCTCAGCTCAGATCCCAGCAACCACAGGGCAATTCACCCCCTTCTGGAACTGTCATTCCAGTGGATCTGGTGCCGTCTTCTGGCCATCATAAATATAAGGCAAACATATGGTATATTTGCATACATGAAGGCAAACACACACATCAAAAAAATTTAAATAAAACTTGAAAAATATTAAAAGAATAAGTGAGTCATTGTGTATAACTTGAAATTTTACAAAGATAAGCATCTTATACATAACAGATTAATTTTGAAATATGTGTGCTTCTAGAGAGATAAGGATGTTATCCTGAGTTGTATGCATCAGTGTGTGTATTTAATTTTTCCCAAGACTTTTTCATATTTATAGTAACTATAAACTTTACTTAGACCTATAAACTTTACTTGAACAACATTCTCTGTTTAGGCCTGATCGTGGAATTATGTTTTATTTGTAAAGAATGAAGAAGATAGAATACACTATTTAATAGGACATACCAATATCTGTCTGAAAGATTTAGAAGAAAATAACATAATCAAGTTCTTTTAATCTGTCCCACTTGTTAATAAAGGAGGCTAGAAGGACCAAAATTTCTCTAACCATGAATATAAATGCTAGAATGTGACAAAGTAAATCAAATTTTCTGAAACTATAAAATAAATTCATTTGTTCACTACTAATGAAACACCCTGTCTTATCTAATGAAACCATTATTAAGTTGCTTTATGTTACTCTATAACAGAATAAATATATTATTCAACTGTATATCTAGCATTTGTCATAAGACACCAATGCAGTCTTTATCAGGCTGTGTGTGTGGGGGGGGTGGGTATACAAACTATAAATTAAAACTTTAAGTTAGCAGAGTGCATCTTGGAATGGGTATGTAAACTTATTAGTACACATCTCTCTATTCCATCGGACTTATTAAACTGCTGTAATATTATTTTAGTTCTAAATTTTTGAAAGGAAACATTTGCTAAGCTACTGTACTGATGTGGTTGGGACAACTCAGCTATGGGTGTAACAGAACTACTCGTATCTGCAGCTGGAATGGACCTGCTTCTGGAGAAATGGGAAGCAGCAGCTGCGGGCACATAAATCGTGCAATTGATTTGATTTTGCAAAGCAAACACATTCTTCGGCGTTATGATTTAGCTTGCTAATTAAGCCTTGCATAATCAAAGGAGCCATGGAAGAAAGTAATTCTGGATTGAGCCCAAGCTCCACACCTTCTGAGAGCCTTTTAACATTTTCACACTTTCAAGAGGAGGATATCTAAAAGCAAATGCCTCTGAGAGCAAAGGAAGATTTGCAAATAATAGTCCCCTGGCTGCTAGTGTCAGACTCCTCTGACAAGTGAATCAAGCGAGAAGTCAAGAACAGTATTACCCACAGACCCGTGGCACCAGGGTCTTCAGAATGAGGCAAAGCAGTGACACTACGTTTTAAAGTTTCCGTTTCATAGCACATATAAGCAAGCTTATGAACAAAAGTCCTGGGTAAATTCCTTAGGTCTGTGCACCATATGTTCTCTGATAAACAATACATAAACAAGCAGAGTGGCTGTGTTCCAATGAGTTTACTTTCCTCAGTTTATTTAATTCTCAAAATAGGAATGGCAATGAGCATAGTAACAGATAGTAATCTATAAGCAAGGATAGAAATGTTAAAAGCCCTGTGTCATATTTACAGATATGTCATGCAATTCATTAATTATATTTATGACTTTCAAAATGGTGTTTATATATATATATATATATATATATATATATATATATATATATATATACACATTTGGACATTATGAGTGGGTTTTTCTGGTGTTAGTACAAATCTTTAACTACTCTTGGATTCCAGAAGGTCTCAATTCTGTACATAGTTGTGACATACATTTTCAAAACTAGAAATATCATAATGAAATATTTATATACAGATATCTCATATCAGTGGTATAAGAAGCTAATGCCACTAAAATTTGGAAGGAGAATAATTATTATCTATCGTGCTAAGAAAAGAGCTTCAGAAAACAGATTTTGGTGCAAGAATATTATACATTTTGGTTTAATTTTCTGGAGGAAGGATAATACAACTTTAGGTAGTTTCAAATACTTTCACAATTCACATGTAGGGAACTTCAAGGAGGCTTACTGGAGATAGATTATTTAACAGTACAGTGGTACCCAATCGAATAAAGAAGTGTGAGTGTCAGAGAATACATTTCAACCACACTCTATAGCCAACGAAGGAACAATAATTACCCTAAGAAGAAATTGCAGGAAAGTACTCAAGGCGATTACTGCAGCAGAGGCTTTGAAATAGGACAGATCTGGAAGAAGACACAAGACAGATAATAGTTGGCGGAGGCGAAAGTGAGATCCAGCATTAGTTGAGAATATCTACAGTGCTGCAATGGCAGGCCTGGTAAACATGGCATTCCATGTTCCTAAGCAGCCGTGAAGGAATGAATTGCCACAGCACCACGCACTGCTTCTACTTTATGCAAATCAACTGTCATGACTCAAGAAGTGATCTAGGAAACAGGGTTTGCTTGCATTCATATTTCCTCCTACCAAAAAAAAGGAGAGAATTGCGAAACTGCGGTAATGCGATGTGAAATGAATGGCCAGCGTGACAAAGCGCAGGTGACAAAGGAAAGGAGTCCACAAGGACAGTTTGGAAAAAAAAAAAAAGGCAAAATGATAAGATAAACACTATTTTAAATATGATTTTAAGGATGCGCAGGGCAGTAACTCTAAGGTTGTGCTGTTTTATGTGGTTACATTCAAATCAGAACTGGCTCTAATTGTGCAATTGGGGGGGGGTGGCTTTCTTAAATGTTCTGTAACCTTGCGGTAATATTGACCACTTGTGCATGGCCCTCAAGTGCTCAAATACCAAGCTGCGTCCTCACCTCATTCCAGCCAGAGCTAAGCCATGCCTCTGACTGACGAGGACTCAGGACTCGTGGAAAGAAAGCCCTTGCAGTGTTGCTACACATGCACCTCAGTACTCATGACAGAACAGAACACAGTACTTTCAACAGTTAAAATAGAAACAAAATGCCACAGACACTCATACTGTGAAACTTGATGAAACTAAAAAGTCTCTGTCAGGCAAAGGACACTGTCACAGGACAAAATGACAACCTACAGAAAGGGAAACGATCCTCACCAACCCCACATCCAACAAAGGGCTGCTCTCCAAAATATTTAAAGAACTAAATAAATTAGACATCAAAGAACCAAAAAAAGTCCTATTTACAAATGGGGTACAGACCTAAACGGAAAATTCTCAACAGAAGAATCTCAAATGGCGGAGAGGGAGGAGTGATGATCAAAGGGGTCAAGACCTGGCTGGAAAAACCCACAGCAATAGCCGACCTGAACAAGGTGGAGCTCATAGACCACAGTCTGACAGCTGAAAAACCAGCATAGGACTGACCCAGATTCCCTGAATGTGAGTGTCAGGAGGACTGGACAGTCTATGGGGCCTCTAGTAGTGAATCAGTATTTATCCCTAGTATATGAATGTACTTTGGGAGCCCATTCCACACAGAGGGACAATCCCTCAGCCTAGACACATGGGGGAGGGCCTAGGCCCTGCTCCAAATGATATGACAGACTTTGAAGATCCCCATGGAGGGCCTCACCCTCCCTGGGGAGCAGAAAGGGGATGGGGCAGGGGTTGTGAGAGTGAAAGAGAGGATGTGAGGGAGGAGGAACTTGTATTGACATGCAAAACAACCTTGTTTCAAATTTAAATAAATACAAAAAAAGAAAAAAAAGAGAGAATCTCAAATGGCAAAGAATAACTTAGAGGAAAGCTCAATATCATTCACTATCAAGGAACTGCAAATCAAAACGGCTCTGCAATTCCATCTCACACCTGTCAGAATGGCTAAGATCAAAACCACAAGTGACAGCTGATGCTGGAGAGCATGTGGAGCAAGAAGAGCATTCCTTCATTGTTGGTGAGAGAGCAAACGTTACAACCCCTTTGAAATCAGTATGAAAGTTTCCCAGAAAGCTTGGGAATTAATCTTGCTAAGACCTAGCTATACAACTCTTGGGCATATACCCAAAGGATACTCAAACATACCACAAGGACATGATTCATACCAGCCAGAACCTGGAAACAACCTAGATGCCCCTCAACTGAAGAATGGATAAAGAAAATGTGGTACTTTGCACAGTGGAGCAGTACTCAGCTGTTAAAAACACTACCACCAGGAATTTGAAGACAAATGAACGGAACTAGAGAAGGGTAATCCTGAGTGAGGGAACCCAGACCCAGAAAGACAAATGTGGTATATCATCACTCATAAATAGATATTAGCTGTAATGGAAAGGATAACCATGCTGTAATCCACAGACCCAGAGAGGCTAGGTAATAAGGAGGGCCCAAGAGGGAAACCATGGATCTCCTGAGAAGGGGAAGTAGAAGAGATCTCCTGGGTGGACTTGGGGTTAGTATAGATAAGAAATTGATGGATAGGGTTGGGGGGTTGGAAGGGAAGGGTGCTGAAAGAGGGAACTGGAAAGTTGGGACATTTCAGGGTCAGATCAAAACTTGATGTAAGGAAAACTCCCACAAATCTACAGAGGATGATGCCATCTGAGACTCCTAGCAATAACAGATAGGTACCCTGAACTGGCCATCTTGATCTGATTGATGACTACCGCAATTTTTATCAGAGAGCCTTCATGTAGTAACTGGTGGAAATAGATGCAGAGATCCACAGCCAAGGGTTATGCTGAGCTCAGGTAATCCTGCTGAAGAGAGGGAGGAAGGATTACAGGATCCAGCGGGACAAGGTCATCACTGGAAAACCTACAGAAGTCACTAACCTGGTCCATAGGAACTTACAGAATCTGAACCAACAATGAGGGAGTCTGCCTGAGACTGACCTAGGCTCTCTACATATATGTGACAACTGTGTAGTTTGGTCTATTTGTGAGTCCCACTGTTTGGTCTAACAGTGGGAGTATGGGCTGTCCCTAATGCTTTGGCTGGCTTTTGGGAACCTATTCCTCATCTTGGGTTGCCATTCCCCATCTTAATACGAGAGGAGGAGTGGATGGGGATGTTGGGATAGACCAGCCTGTTCTACAGAGTGAGTTCCAAGACAGCCGGAAATACATAAAGAAAACTTGTCTCAAAGAGGACTAAAACTATAAAGAGAGTCACTAGTGTGGTCCTGAATGGTAGCATCAGTGGAGACAGCACATTTCAAAACACCATGACAGAGGAGTCTGAAAATCTTCCCTGATAATGGTAAATATGTAAGGAGACAGAGAGGCGAAGACCTGCTTTGCACATGATATCCACAGGTTATCAGGACATGACGAGTGATTCTGTTAACATGCATAACTTCTCTTGTTTTTATGTGCCAGTTAAAATGAATTTGATTAATAGAGAAAGCATGCTATCTCTACTTAAACAGTTCAGACATCAGAAGACAAAATCCTGTCACATGGATGGAAGCAGAGAACACTTGCGTAGGTGAAATAAGCGAGAACAGATAGGCAAACCCCACAGCTTGGGATTCCATTCTTACACTAAATATTCAAAGCTAATTTTAGAATGTATGAGTGGAATGGTGGTTATCAGAGTCTGAGAAGAATAAAAAGAGATGGAGAGAGACTAACAATCTCTTGAGCTGTAGTTAGAAGGGGGATGATCTGGGGCCTCGGCAGTAACAATGTACTAATATTTCAAAATTCTGCAGAAATAATTTGATTATATTCTCCATAAGAAAATAAGAAGAAGAATTTGGGAAGGTAGCTATGTGAGCCTTGCTTTGCATTTCATGAAGTGTCTACATCTATAGAAACACCACACAATATCAGGACTCCATCAATAACATGTAAATGCTCATATCAGTTAAAGTAAATTTCAACGGATGAAGGTATTCAATGAGAAAGAAAATGTTTTCTGTTCACAGGTTAGACTGCGTAAGGTATACTCACTTGCAACATCCTTCTAGTCACAGACACAGAAGTTGTGGCGCCCACTTTCTCTGGTCTCTGTCCTTGGATCTATTTCAGCGCCTACTGCTAGAGACAAGTCGGGTGGTTTGATGAGTTCAGTCACTTTCTAGCCATGCCTCATGATGGTTCTTTTCTGCCACACATGCCCATCTTCATTGCTTCTGCTCCTCAAGCGCAATGATTCATCACTCCCTCAAATGCCACCAGGGCTTGACAAGACTCATGACAAAAGCACACACTGCAAAATTGAGAGGTGCCAAGTCCTGCTCATGGGCTGGCTCTGTAAACCCATGTTGGGACAGCATGGCCATTTTACTGTGCTCATGTCTTAGTGCTCATCCTTTTACTGTGCTCATCCTTTTCAGTGTTACGTTTCAAGCAAATGGATTTTTTCCCAGCATTTTCAAGACTTGCACACCGTTCACAGTCACCCTATGACTCCTTCATTGATCCCTGCTCTGTCAAAGAGAGTCCTTTTTGTGGGATGCTCATTCTCCTGCTGTTATAATAATCACATTGCCTCTGTAACACCGATACCTTTGAAGGTCACCAGATACAATGAGAAGACTGAATTGTGCTCTTTGGATTTTACAACATAATGCAAATGGCAGTTTCTCTTTCATACCACTTGCTCAAAACCCAACGGGATTATGGAACAACGCGAGAATGAGAGAGTGACGTTAGAGACGTGTGGACAAGACATGTAGAGGTGAACAAAGATGGTGTGCCACATGGTAATAATGAAACAGAGATAAAGGTGCCTTAGTACTTCTCTTATTCTTCTGTGACACATTTTACTTGGAAAATTTTCAGACCAGGAAAAATCTTATTGTGCGGTGAGCACACAATCCATCTTAACCACAGAACTATAGACCATTGTGTGATCTGATAATCTGTGATGACAAACTATTTTCTCCATCTGTAGTTATTAGACCTTTACTTCCCTTACTAGCAACTAAGTAATGATGCTTTATTCATTAAATTAGCCAGTGTTAATGTATGTGGTGTTAGGACATTTATTTTCATTTCTTTAGACTATGTACAGTGGTACAGCTTCTTAATGTCTGGAGTTATAGTCCTACTATATATATATACTACTTTGTATAGTTTCTCTAAACTCTATATAGCCAGAAGTGTTTTTTAAAATATCTCATAATATTGTCCTTTCTTTCTAAGGACAATATACATATATACACATACATACACATACAAATGCACATGCGCGTGTGCACGCACACACACACACACACACACACACACACACACACACACACACACACACACAAAACCACTGTGCCATTACATAGGACCACTGTGCCATTTTCATTTCTAAAAAGGACTGGACATGTTGGACCAGAATAGAGTAAAAATATATATAGTTATGGTTTGATTTAAGTTTCTTTGGTTAGCAGTGAAGCTAAACTTTTTGTGACATCTTTGGTTTTAAGGAGTTTATCTGTGCTATCAGCTTCTGATAGCTTTTTGTTTAATGTAGCTTGTCAAACTCAAGCATTCCCCCACTAAGAGGAGGCTATTGGGCAGAGTCATAGTGGAAAAACAGATGCAGATATGATCATTTTTCATTGTATATATGTATGAAATTCTATAAAGTAAATACATATATATATAATATATATTTTCTGATGCATAATGCCACTTTTTGTTTTCCCAGTCATTTTACTTCATTTGTGTTAAATGTACCTTTTTGTTTCTGAATTTTCTTGTGTATGTATGTGTGCACACATGCACTTGTGTGTGTGTGTGTGTGTGTGTGTGTGTGTATGTGTGTGTGTATAACAATAATAAGGAAAAAGGTTATGTGTTCAAGAAGCAGTAAAGAAAGAAATGGAAAGGACTAAGGTGAAGAGGGAAAAGTAATGTTTGAAAAGGGAAAGGAAAAAGGAAGTAATGTAATTATATTTTAATTAAATTGAATTTTATTAAGGAAAATATGTTCAGCTTGATAATTATTGATTATTGTATGTGGAATCTGTAGACACAGGGCATAAGCACACTAGCTTGCATTATAATTTAAAAATCAATTATACAAATCTATCTTTAGATCCTTATACTTCATAGAAAACTGATGACAAAACTAATCAGACAGCATTACATATGACGAAATGAATTTCCTTTTATCCTTAAAGGCCAGTCCACCACTATTATCTGTTTCCTTTAGTTTACAAAGAGAAGGCCAGAAGACAGAGGTCTTGAAAGGGACCTCCTGGTGTTCAGGCATAAAAAGATTTTACTGGACACAGCGACCTTTTCCAGCTAGTAAACTATTTTCTAGATCAGAAAGAAAAGTGAGTACAACCAGCTGTGCTAGGGAGATGTATGTTTGTGTGCATATTGACCTGACAGTATTGACTGAAGCAGAAATCTATTTTAGTAAAAGGGTAGAAATACCAACTTCATTAGTAGAATAAAGTCAAGTAAGCAAAATAATATGCAGCAGTAACAGCAATGAAAAGACAAAGAAATAACAAAATCAACGGATGGATTACAGAAAATTTGAAATTCTTCACTTGAAATTTTGGGTCAAAGAATAGATTACCCATACTCTGTTAAGCATAACTTGGTGCTGAACTATACAGCAATGGCCTTTCGTTGCCTTACCAACTGCACTATTTGCTATTTCTAAGATATCAGTATAATTAAGATATATAAATAAAACAGATGAGTTTCAGTTGTTTGTGCCTCTACAGCTAACATGGGCAACACACTGGGGGAATATCTGGTCTGTTGTCAGATTTTATTAATGAAGGTTTTCAAGCATAGCTACAGCCATTGGTTTAAATGTTATCTGCTGAAGCTGTCAAACTCAGCAGATCTACTGCATTCTTCAGCACGACCTGAGTATTTATAATGGGGCACACCTGGCCTGTAAAGAATAACATATATTCTTTTAGTCCTTTACAGAAATGTTTGCCAGTGCTTGGCCTAGAGAATGCCTGTGTAGAGTACTTTGAAAAAATTTGTTTCCTCATTCCAGCTATCTAAAGAATAATTTAATAATAGTAACTTAGAAGATACTTCTAAAATATTATTGGTATCATAGTTATAGCATTAACACATATACATTTTCTTAAATATGAAATTATAACCTGATCAGTCTATATAATATTTGTATATATATATATATACATACATATACATACATACACATATGTGTGTATGTACATGTGCTTTCAGTGATGACCATTTGGTATTGGCTAACCAAACATATGAGTATGCTCTTTTCTGGGTAATATCATTTTCTCTCTGTCAGCATTCCTCAGTTACCTGAAGTTTTTGTTAAGAGCTGAGGTCTTATGGGTTGTCCCCATCTGTACAATTATATCTATTGTTGTCATTCTTGTTCAGGTCATGTTTAGGCTATAATGTTAGCGAGACTTAATGGGTACAGCTTCTTTAACATTTCTAAAAGACAGGATCTCACAGCTACTTCTAATACCTCTGGTTCTTACGACCTTTCTTCCTCATCTTCCACCATTATTCCCGAGCCTTATGTGCAGGAGTTGCGTCAGAGATGTGTAGAAACTATTTTTGGTAATAAACATTAGCATCACAGTCATTAAGGAAGTTTCTATTTTTCCAGGTTAGAGGTGGTCATTGAGAATCAAACAAGTTCATTCTCATTTGTAATGCTTTAATCTGGGTTCTGGGAACATCGAATAGAGTGATTTTGTATATTCCTTAAGGAATGTCCTTTAACTTGTGCATTTTCATTTGTACTTGTTTTGATGAAAATTGAATGTTTTCCTTTTTTTTTTCTTTTAATGATTTTAAGTTCAGCAGACATCTAATGATAATTGAGTTATATTTTGTCTTCTTAATACAGTGTCAAATACCACCCTCAACAATTTGCCTATTTATAAAGTTCCAACTTTTCTATGCATTGCTCTTAACAAGTTAACACATTCATTAACCTTCGAATCTCTACTCTTTTAGAGTTTCTCAACAAGATACAATAAACTAAGTATTTCCATAACCACTACAATGGGAAGCTATCCTCCTTTGCAGCTCTTTCTGATAGGAAAGTTTCTAAGCCCTTTTTCTTCTAAGCAGGGATTCACAGAATAGCTCACAAGAAAGAAATCCATCTTCCAAAAATAACCCTCTCATCTTCAATTATTTTATATCCTTGCAATGTGTGAGGAGTTTATGCATATTTAACTACTTCTTAGGAAAGAGTTGAAATACATGCATAATAATCTTTCTATGACTAAATCTGGTACCTCATATGTAACTGTGGGAGCTCATCACAAAACCCTGTGAGCTCCTTTTAAACATACCATTTTGCTGACCTACCTGTGTGGCAAAGCATGGGTCAATAAGCATTCTAAGTCACTGTGGTAACTGCTACTGAATTCGTAACATAACCACATTTTGACCTGCCCATGTTTCTTTTTTTAAAATATGCACATTAGAACTTCATGGTTAAAATTTAATGGAGATAGCATATGCCAAAGGTTCTTTTTATAAAGTGCCAGACAATTTTACTTCGTATTTCCTCCCATATGCCTGTCATAATATACACATAAAACCATTCTATCAGAAGTCTGAAATTTATAACTTATAGACTGAGCTCGGTGTGCAATGCAATGGTAAATCATTGCACCTTGCGGTGGATAGCCTCTTTGGACATGATTTAAATATCTTGCTCACAAATTTCCTACAACATGCTTCGCATATGTCTTGATCTGGCAAGCCACGATAGATAAATACTTTCGCATGAAAATTCTGCTCCTGAAACAACACCCAAAGTTCCTTTTCTCTCTCTCTTCACTAAGGAAATTACCACTGCGTTATGCTTGAATAGAAAATTTGCAGTCCTTGAATTACCCAACCTCAATCCATTCCAGGCTACTGCTCTTCTCAGTCCTGAAGTCCCTTCTCCTTGTCATTTACCTCAAGTCACAGTTGCTTTGACAATTCCTTCCATATGAAGGCAGCAACATGTCCAGACTTGTCAAGAGCTAGTCCCCTTGTGCTGAACAAAACGTTCCTCAGACACCCTCCCAGTTTGATTCGATGCTGCTTTACAATCTGGCTAAACTGAAGAATAGACACCATCCATCAAACACCTTGCTTGGCTGTGCTACCTATCAGTTCTGTCTACCACCTTGTCTTAGCAAGGTTTCTATTGCTGTGAGGAGACACCATGACCACGGCAACTCTTAGGAGGGAAAACAATAAAGTGAGGTGGTAGCTTACATTTTCAGGGGTTTAGTCCATTACCATCATGGTGCAGCATGGTGGCTTACAAGCAGACATAGAGCTGGAGACCTAGCCAAGTGTCCTATATCTTGACTTGAAGAAAACAGGTGTGGCTTAAGCACATATGAGACCTCAAAGCCCACCTCCACAGTGATGCACTCCCTTCAACAAGGCCACATGTACTTCAAGAAGGCCACACCTCCCAATAGTGCCTTTCCCTTTGGGGACCATTTTCTTTCAAACCACAGCACACATGTATCTCTGAACTTTAGCTTTTATATTAGCAAAACATGGCTATTCATCCTCACAGATGGTCTGAATATCCAAACTCTTTTGATAGAAGCTTTATTTTTATCCTAAATAATGTTTCATGGTAATGGTAACAGCTCCAATAGGACATTACAAATGAGCAGGTCTAGGCATCTGGTAATAAATAGCAAAAACAAGTGTCATAAGAGCCATAAGAAACAAGATGACTAGATACACATCTGGGAGGCTGAGAACACTTAGCTAGACCGGACCCTTGCCTGAAGGATAGACCCAGGATCAATGGTTGCTAACTCTGTGCAGCTTGTGACTGCAGGAAGGAAAGGCCAATATGAGATGACTTTGCTTTGTTAGGTTAATGTGGCTTAACCAATATCATATCCTCTCAATAACAAACCAGTTTCTCCTCTTTTGAGGATAACCTACACCGAGGAACACTATCTTCCTGACAGACTATTAAATGTGTCAGAACGCATGCAAGAAAAAACAAGGATAAAGTATGAAAGCATACTGATTTCACATATTCAACGTCGATAAATGAGGAGGAAAGGATGCTGTTGCTGAGGTAAGGGAAACCCGACAAACTACGTTGTCTTGGAATAAGAGACTTTCTTGTGGTGATTAGTGGTCTAGTGCAGTGGGATTTTCACTCTGTCTGCTTCTGTGGCACTGACCACACCCATTGGGGGGTGGAGCCAGGGGCGGAAGTGACCTGGGGAACTAGGTCTGAGGAGGAGCCTGGGAAAGCTCTCTTGCTGGCAGGATGCCAAGAGAGGAGCATCCAGTTCCAACTGCTGTGTTCATCTGTCTATGTTGTGAGTTATTTCTCCCCGAATAAACATCTATTCAGCCTATTAGTTTATCCTGATCCTTATTAAACCGCAATAGTCTAGAATGTTTTCCAGAAGCTGGCAATAAGGACTAGAGGTCACTGAGTGTGTCGTGTCACTTATCTGGTTTGGAAAACATCGAGTAATTTTAAAATAACTTTCTAAGATGAAACATCTGTGTG
Source organism: Cricetiscus sungorus (assembly GCA_030556225.1). NCBI lineage: Eukaryota > Metazoa > Chordata > Mammalia > Rodentia > Cricetidae > Cricetiscus > Cricetiscus sungorus. The sequence goes on along the minus strand of JANBXA010000077.1, from coordinate 1,661,866 downwards.
GTATCTAATTAGGGGTTTCAAGGTTTGGAAACAAACCTTTATTCATCCAATCTTCCCTGGGAGAAAAATAAATAATGGTGTGCTAACACGGAATCGAGGTTTATAAGAGCATTTCATAGTCTAACTTCCCACAGTTATTTCTTCATATCAGTGAGATTACCAATCTTCTTCTTCTATAAATTCCTACCTTATCTCTGGTATAGCTATGCATAGTTTTACATCAGGTTGCTTCTTAATCATAATTGTACCTGCCTCCTCCTTGCAATTATGACACTTTGCTCTACAGTGAAAAATAAAGTAGAATTTAAATATTCTGCTTATGGTGGCTTATTCTCCACTTGTGCATCAAAATTTGACAACGTTCACAACACACATGGGTAAAGTCAAAACTTACTGAATAAATAAAAAAGTAGGTGATTATCAAGTAACTGGGGGAACCATACTTCAATTTTTGTATGTTGACTTCAGTTACAGGAGCCAAACCTACATAAATGTTATTTTATATATTTAAATAATACACATTTAGATATAGTAAGCAATTTAAATTAGAAACAACTTAAAAATCAACATAAATGAAGCAGGACTACAGTCATTGAGGGAAGCCCATGTTACAGCCTGTCTCATAGAGTCAGTGTGCACATACTGCATGGTCTACACGGGTTTGAGTAACTCTTGAGTTTGCAGAGGGAGGGAGGGACGGAGAGTGAACTGGGACCGATAGGTAATATAAGAAAAAAAAAAAGTACATTCAAGGCTAGGATACTGCAAGTACCATAGTACAAATCAGTTTCCAGGAGAAGAAAAACAAACTCACACAGATGAAAGCAGGCTAATCTACAGGGCATATTTGCTGCTACAACAGAGGCAAAGATCAGTACCAGGACAGACACTGGGGATACCAGGCTGAAGGGGTTGGAATTAATATGGCAGCCACCAGGACACTCGTCCCTAAGGGTCCTTGAGTAGAAATGGCAGGATGAAAATGGTGCTTGAGATGGATTATTCAAGCAGCAGGGGTCAATGGCCTGATGCAGTGAGGGAGCATTTACACCTAACTGTGTCCCTGAAACACAGCACTCTGCCACCCTCAAAGACCACAATGATTACAAGGGGCTCTTTTTGAAAGGCCTTGCACTCTGGGTGGTATATTTCATCCAAGCTCTTGGCCATGGGATTTCTTTTTCCCCTTGCTTTCCTCTTATCTTCATACTTCAACAAACGCCCTGCCACAGGCAGATATGAGGGGCACACTCATTTGTTTTCTACTGCCTGTGGCAGACTGATGGGAACTGGTGCATTTTAAGTTACTGCTCCCTGTTTTGCCCGGCGGCGCCTTGAGGCTGTGACAGGGGCATTAACCTTAGGCACAAGGAAGAGATTCTTGCTTCATGCTCTCTCTGTTCAGAGCCTCTCCCCAGCAGGGAGAAAGCAAATCCTGTATATTATTTGAAGCAATTTTGTGATTTATCCACTGGGTACTGACCTACACTCAAGCGACCTCTGCTTAAAACCTCTGGATGGATTTTTAAGTGCTGCTGGGGTAGTGGGGGAGGAAAGAAAGATGCATTCATGCGGCTTCCTTCTAAGAAGCAAACTTGCCTAAAAAAAAATTGTTTCCCCAAATACCCAGGAAAATTAGGAAACTTTAACCTCAAATTGACTTGTTCCTTTTTTTTCTTCAAAACTATAGGGAAGCCTTAACTTCTTTCAAACCTGCTCTAGAAATTCACTGAAATAAAGAGTCCTTGGACTCACTTTTCTTTTAGGTTTATGTCACAGAAAAATTACATACCCTTGTAATTTTATAAATAGAGACGAATTCACCTAAACTGCACAAAAAGTTTGCTCAAGTGAACGTTAGATGAGAATCTGGACAAAAGATAGTTAAATTCGCATATTGGATGGCGTTTGCTTATCAGACAGTATCATTCATCTGCTCATAAAAATAACGGTTTTGGTGGTGAAGTGAATCAACTTTCTACAAGTAAATTTGTTATTCACAAATTAAAGTTGCTTTTATCTCGTTTCCAAAGCAATGGTTTTGGGGTCCATCTTCTCCACGAATAAAAAAACAATTCAGTTTTTTTTTTTTTTGAACTGTGAAAAAAGAGAAATTGTTGCAGCTTGAAAATGGAGACATCTTCAGACGTCATGTTACAGGATTGAATATCGGGGTGAGGGGGGACACTGGAAGTGAAGAGCTACTTCACAGTAGGACATTTCTGGGCACCGTGTCAGGGCCTGTCAGTCTGGGGAATGCATGCACAGGGGAGGCTGGCAGGCAGAGGACAGAGGAGGAAATAGGTAGTGCGACAGAATCCGACAAGCAAGTAATCCAGAATATGATTGCTCTGCCACACCGCCACAGGTAAATGTTATGACCGCCTGAGTGACTGGCTAAAGTGATGGGTAACTGAGATCTTAACGAGAGCAGAATGACTTCTACAGGGCAGAGACGCTTCATTTTTAACAAAGCCAGAAGGAACTGTTCATATCCTGGTTCTGGTCATAAGCACAGGACTTAGAATGAGTTGGAGAATAATAGGCGCTAGCAACTATTTACTGCTCTTCATCTATCAACTATTAACCTAATTTCTTTAAGGGGTAAGATTCAGATTTCTCAGGTAGCTCACGGGGGAGGTTCATTAACGTTAGTTTTCCATATGGTGAAAACTTGAGTGGAGAGAAATGAAGGAACACGTTCTAAGATCACAAACTTATTACAGGATACAGGTAGAATCCAAAACGAGATGATCGACATAAACAATAAGGATAATTACATCCTTGAATTATTTTTTTCTATTTAAGTAGAGAGGACACACACACACTTTTTTTTTTTTTCTATTTAAGTAGAAACAAGCTTGGAAGTAATGAACTCGGTCATTTATTTCTGAGCAAAGTGTAAAAGACATGGCTTGGCTTCTTTTAATAAAATGTGAAAGGAAGCAGATACATTAAGATAAAAAGAACTATTTTGTGACATGACTTAGGAACTTCTCAGGCTATATAATTACTGTGGGAACTGGGAAAAGGGATGAAGCCTCCAGGGAGAGTGGGCATTAATTTCCCAATCCAGCCAACCTTGTAGCCAAAGATGTTCCTATTCAGATTTGGAGGAGTAGAAATGGGAGGAAATGTAAGAATCTTGGGATGTTGAATGTATGATACGGCCTAGATCTCTTTTGCTGACAGTAAGTGCTATTGCTGGAGTAAAAGCCTGAATGAATCTAGAGGTGACTTAGAGAATCACAAGTCTACCATAGGACCAGAAGACACAGTAAACAGAGTTCTAGGTCCAGTGTTCTGGAAACTTCACCAGCTAAAGAGGACAGAGCCACTGCATGGAAACAAAATAATGGGTACTTCATACAACACAATTGGGGAAACTAGGCCTAAAATATGGGTATAGATGTCACCCAAGAACACATTCAAATGTAAACACAAGCATGGATGTTTGATCAAGGTCATCAGTCATTATGGAACTGCAAAGCAAAACCACAGTAAGATAGACAATTTACAAGGCTGAAAAGAGTTGATTACAAAAATGATGCTGAAACCTGAATTGTCCCCACCTCAATATTTGTGACCAAGATCCCAGACTATATATGGTGATCGGTATGCTTCTTGTACTTTCATAGGCATGTCCTTCAGATTGGGAAAATTTTCTTCTATGATTTTGTTGAATATGTTTCCTGTGCCTTTGAGCTGGGCTTCTCCTCCTCCTTCTTCTACGCCTGTTATTCTTAGGTTTGGCCTTTTCATGGTGTCCCACATTTCCTGGATGTTTTCTGTTAAAGATTTGTTGGATTTAAGATTTTCTTTTGGTGGATGAATCTATTTCCTCTAGTTTATCTTCAGTGCCTGAGATTCTCTCTTCTATCTCTTGTTGTTTATTCTTACATCTGTAGTTCCTGATTGTTTACTCGGCTTTTGTATTTCCATCATTCCACCAGTTTGTGTTTTCTTTATTGTCTCTTTCAGTTTTCAGATCTTGAACTGTTTGTATTGTTTCCCTTCATCTGTTTGATTGTTTTTTCTTGGCTTTCCTTAATTTCTTTAAGAGATATGTTCATTTATTGCATCGGGGGGGGGCTTGGTCTTTTCCTCCATTTCTTCCAATTGTTTGTTTTTTTCTTCCATTTCTTTGAGGGATTTTCCCATATCGTCTTTGAGGGCCTCTAACATTTTTATGAAATTATTTTTTGTCATTCTCTTCTGCTTCATCTGCTTTGGTGTGTTCAGGTCTAGTTGGTGTAGAGTCCCTAGATTCTGGTGGTGTCATACTGGCCTTTCTATTGTTGGGTGTTTTCTTGTATTGCCATCTTCCCATCATTTTTTCCAATGGGTGCAGGTCTCTCTCTTTCTCTACCCTGCTCTTCTGGTGGGTGTAGGTGGGTCAGGAGTTCAATGTCTGCAACTCTGGATGAACCAAGCTCTCTTGGAGGTCTCTTCTCTGGCAGAGGGTAGGCGATGAGGTCTAAAGATCCGGCAAGTGTGGCCTCAAAGTGGTCCCGAGGGGATAGGTGAGTCCAGTGTGCTCAGAGCAGACCCAGGAATTTCTACAGAGGTGGAGGGGTTGTTGGACCCACACTCTAGCTCAATGCTCATCCAGAGCAGTGGGCCAGCAGGACAAAGCGTTGGGAGAAGGCAGGCTATGGGTAGTGTATGCAGCAGAGTACCAGGACTGTACTATCCAGGGCCAAGATACAGGGTGGAGCGAGGTATGGAGCTAACCCAGGGAGTTCTCAGGGAAGGATGTGGAGGCGATTAAGCCTGAACTGGTCCCAGACTCCTCTCTGGCAGAGCACCTGAGGCGATGGAGTCCAAAGATCAGGCAAGTGTGGCCTCAAGGTGGTCCTGCGTGGATAGGCGGGTCTGGTGTGCTCAGAGCACACTCTGTGTGGATAGATGGGTCCGGTGTGCTCAAGAGCAGACCCAGGGAGTTTTATGGAGTTGGGGTGATTGTAGGACCTGCACTCTGGCCCAATGCTCACCAGGAACAGCGGGCCAGCAGGGCAGAGGGTGGGGACAAGACAGGCTCTGGGTGGTGTGTCCACTTAAAACATTTGTATTATATGCTATGAAAACCAAAATTCATAGAATTTACTACCTACATCATAATTAATAAAAAAGCTAAGTATTTGTATTTCGTGTGATTCAGCATTTTCTAATTCATTTTTATCTTTGTTAACACTGGATAAAAGTTAAAACATTCATAATGGTGGGCTAGAGGAGCGGTCATCCAGTGAAGTTTTTGCCTGGTAAGAATGTGGATTTGAAATTGATCCTCATTATCCACACAAAAAGCCAGACGTAGTGGTCTTTGTCTGTCATCCTGCTGCCAAGGAGACAGAAAGAGCCCTTTGCCTATCTTATGAGCCAGTCTAAACTATTTAATGAGACCTTGTCTCAAAGGAGGTAAATGCATTCCTAATCATGACACCTGAGGCTCTGCTCTGGCTTCCACACACTTGAACACATAGGAACTGGGACATACATAAACACGTACATAAAGCAAGATAAAATAAAAAGCATATACGATGAGACAGGCATTGGAAAAATACTTGCTGACTATTATTCATGATGGAGTCTGGTACCAAACTGACACTTTTTTTTATAGTCTTTCCCTTTATATACTTTTTCATTGTATTTCTCAATGTTTTTGGAACTCTGCATGAAGATACATGATTAGGGTTTGTGATTAATAAATGATAGCTGACAATGATCCGTACCCATTTCAGGAAGACTCCCCAGTGTGACCCTCCACGTTTCCTAGTCTGGCTTGGATGTCAAGCCTTGTTCCAAGGCCTTAGGGGATCATGTAGCTAAGGATTAAGTCTAGCCCTTTAAACATTGGTATGACGCATTACTTGGCAGGAGGGAGTTACATCATTGGAATTGACTGTGATTGAGAAAGAAAACAGGGCCCTTCCTCTTTTGCTTTCTACATCCTTTATGTGGATGAAATATTCACTTTGTTTCCTTCTCCCAGGTCTTGCCTTTTCCTCACATATGCACAGGCTTTAACCCTCTGGAATTATACACTAACATCTGTCCTTTCTTCCTTAGGTTGCTTTTGGTTGAGTAATCACAGCAGCAGAAAAGCAACCAATATAGTTTTAACACTGTGATGTGTACTAAATTTCAAATGAGTACATTGTTTCAAAATAACTGTGGTTGGGCTTAAAAGGAATTTATACAATTCCAAAAGGAGTGGAGTTCATTCGGGTTTTATTTCTCTAATTCATTTCTGCTATATTCTGCCACCTCTCATTTCCATAATGTTGGAACTTATGAAGGAGATGTGGATATTAGAGAAGGCATTAAGAGTGTTCTGAATATATTCAAATGGAAACCAAACCGACTTTGGAGGCGATAGATATCAACAGTTTTAAAATTACTTACAAAGCTTGGATAAACAGAATGGCACTGTATGAATAAGCAGCTAGACATATGTTCAGAGATAGTTATTTATTTTCTACAACGTATTTTAAAAGTATTCTTTGTCTTTATTGCACAGGCTAAAATTTACCTGATTTTTAATTGCCAATGAGAATGCTAATTTAATGAAACTTCTACGAGCTCTCGTAATTGTTTTGTCAAAGGGCTGGGTAGCATATTTCTGGGAATACATATCCCACTTCTGTGTTGCTAGTCACTGGCTCCTATCTTATTTTCCACAGGGATGCACATTTTGAATGTTTAGTCCTTACCACGTGTAGTCTATTTTTCCTATCTGATGCACTGTATGATACCAGGCAATGAATCACCCTGAAAGGTTATCCGTCAGTCATACAGGCCCCATGGTGACAGGGTCTGAACCACTTAGGCCTTTTAATTTCCTGATGACCAGACATGCAACACAGACAAGCTTGAGATACACCCTTGGATTTCTGCAGAGAATTTCACTATAGAAATCAATCTAGGCAGTCAGAGGAGTAACCAGTATGTCAAAGAGAGCTCAAACTCTCCAGTTAGATGCAAGCTCTCTGCCATTTACTTGAGTATAAACTGGAGACAATTAATTTCCTAAATGTCCTTAATCTCTCACCTATGGAACTGTGATGACTCACATAGAGACTATTAAACTTTTATAGAGTAACAGGTTTATGTTTTTTAAATAGAAGCTGCTATATTATTATTATATTGTTTATTATTTCTGTTCTTCAAATTAATGCCTCTTTTGTCACAAGTAGTTATTACACACATATATCTAAATTAAGATCTGTAGATGAAAGACATGAGTTTTCATCAGAGATTTCTTTCGGTCTTTTGCATGTGTACCTATGATTTCTCCAGAACATACTTGTCTAGTGGTCAAGGGGCTTCCAAGTGAAAGCTTAACCATTCAGGGAATCTAAATTGTGCCCAATTCTCATGATGTGAACTGAGTCAACATTACCACACTGTTGGGAGAATCTGGCTTAAGGAAGTTTTTTTGTCTGATATGCAATAATTAAAAAACACAAGCCAATGACGTGACACAGCAGATAAAGACACTTGCCTCTGAATCTGGTTACCTTAATTCAGTCCCTGGAAAACACATGAAAAAGTGATAATCGACTTCCCCAAAATTTCCATCTGACCTATGCATGTGAGGTGTATAATGCGTATACAATAAAGGTATAACTCACACAATAAAGGTATAACATTATATGTTAGTAAAGAGATTTCTATGCTAACAATAGATTTCATTTGAATATCCTATTATACCAGAACAAACCAACTCCAGCCCAGAATCACAATTCTATCAAAAGAAAAGTAAATATTCTTCTTGTCTGCCTGTCCTTTGGATGGGGGGAGTGTTTGTTATTCCTGATGGAGTTGTTGCTCTACTCCAATATTGAGCCAAGAAAGATGTGGAATTTAGATGGGTCACAGATGGACAGGAGGAAGAACTTTGGTACAATTTTAGTATAAAATGCTTATGTATTGCTCCACATTTCACTTAGATAATTCTAAGAGTTAAAAGTTGCACTTGTCTAGTTAAGTGTGTTTTCTAACAGCAATAAACAAAGAAGAAATGGTTCATTGGCACGCATGCTTGTAACAAATACATGCTGACACACCTATTTGAAAGACAATTCATCAACAATTACTTAAAACTGAAACTGATGATTTTAGATAATAGGAATATATTTTATAGAGTTATTCATGCTTATTCCTAAAAACACTTATAGAAAAATATGCGATGTATAACCATCACCCAATAAACAGTTGTACACTTGCTGTGTAAACTGTAAATAAACTGAAAATCATCAATACTGGTAAAAGTGTTCATTATACATCAGCATTATAGGATGCAATAGGCAGTTACCAAAATTAATTAGGTCACATGTTAATATGCTAACTTTGCCATGATGTAATATGATACGCAAGGGACATATTAAATATGAATGTATGTATTCAGGACTTTTTGAAAACTTTCTCCATATGTGTTTATATGAATCTGTTTCTGCTTGTGTATGTGCAAGTATGTTGAGTGCACATGGAAAACAGAAAATTGTCAAATCTTTCAGGGCTGAAATTACACACAGGTGTTTCTTAGACACCTGTTGAGAGTGTTAGGATATGAACTCAGATCTTTAAGATTGAGCATTGAGTCCCCTTAACCACATAGTTATCTCTCCAGCCCCATGGATATAGTGTATATTGACTATACACTGTCCAAAGTTGTACAGATTGAAACGCTACATTTACTTTTCACTGCACTTACTTTTGGTTGAAAGTTTTCTAATAAGCATCACATATGGATTTATATAATGTTTTAAATAGTCAAAAAATAAGAGCAGAGGAGGTAAGTTATTAACTTTTCATCTATTACCCTACATATCCTTAGACGCATATTACATAAGGACTATGTCATAGATTCCTCATGGGGATGTCCACATGGCTCTGAAGACTTTGTTTCTAATAACTTGTACCTGTTACCTTAGATTGAATATCAGTTTTCCATTCCTTAACCCAGGTGGAGTCTTTCTATCACAAACTTAAGTCTTCTACTTAGTACATTCTAACTCATTTCTAAAACTGCACAACCACAGCCTGATGTAATTTCAATGGCAGGCAAAGGGAGGGCAGTTGGGAGTATGGGTCAGTTTGGGCTCTAGGGGGAGTTCTGAGATAGCCTAGGTGATATTTTGAGACTCTCCAAAATAAATTTAAAAAATAGATAAATAATAAACAAACAAAAAGTAAACATGTAAAAAAAAAACAGCCAATACATGAAATTGCTTGCCCAAATTCTACTAGATCTCCTTCTACAGGTTTCTAGTTTTCTTCACATTTCTTCAAATCCCTCTAAACGGTTTTTGTACAATATTCTTGTGTGACTTTTCTTCATTATCCATCTCTACGATTTAAATTCCTCCAAAATATTTTTCTCTAGCCCTTGCCTTATGCAAAGACCAGAATTTTCTGTCAAACCCTTTAATGGTAAACTCCCCAATAAAACAAACCTACCTCTATAATCTCAAACATGTTTGAAACAACTGAACCTTAAGTTCTCTTCCATATAGATGTCCATTGCACACAACTCACAAAACCCCAGAACCAACCAGCAGTCAGCTTTAGCCTCTTCAGAGTCTGAAATTCACTAATGGTAGAGCCTGTCTGTCACACCTCTGAAACAATTAGTCAGACTCCCTGGGTCCAGTGTCGGTAGGTTCACTGCTGTTATTCCTAAGCAGCCACTTCTAAAGTCCTTTTCTGCTCACCAGAATTTCCCCCACTAACATCACGTGGGCCATTCAGATGCATCACAATTACAAACAAACTTCTCAAGAATCTGCTTTGGGTATCTAGGGCTAGTCTGACAGAGACACTACTGAGGCAAATGAATCAAAACTGTTTTTAAATAGCTGCCTGTGTGCATTTACCTTCGTCAAAAAAATAAAAAAACCACTACTTAGAAAGCATTTTTAAAAGACATAACAAGAGAGACTATGGCCAGATCTCCTGCCTCTAGGCTGTGGCCCCAAAGTCCCTAACTTCATCAACATTCATGAAAGTGTCACGGGGCCCATCTTCCTTGGCAGGTGGCCTCAACTCAGCCTCACACCTGCTCTGCCCATCCCTTTTCACACTTGATTCAAACTTCAAATTAAATCCAGGAATCCTAAATTGGCTCAGATCCTAAATGTGTCTCAACGATCAGTACATCTGCAATTCACCATTTTAAGCCACAGATGAGGGGAAACGTTGGTTTTCGACGAAGCTGGTTTCTTCTCTTAAGGAGCATGAGCAGGCACCCAGAAAACTCCTTTTCTAGGCAAATGTAGCCATTCTGCTATATGCTTTTCTTTGTTAATCAATGCCTTATTCTGACCCCTGTAAAGACCCTCATCATCTCAAAATCTACCTTCCCAACCACCTTCCAACACTATTCAGTTTTTCCATATCTGTACTTGGGTGACATCATTGATTTTGATCACATATTTTATACAACCATTATTACTTTTCTGATTCATTTTAGTGATGTGAATATAAGCCTGATTTTCATAACTTATTATGTCCACATTCTTCCTAAGCATAGCTTGTCCCATACTATATATTTTAGTTATAAAAAATAGCTGTCATTAGAATATAAGCTGTATTTAAATAAATTCCATTCAATTAGTCATCATTTTCTTAACTAGCATATCCTGTGAGTTTCTTCCTTCCTAATTAAGAATTGTATACATACTTAGTGATTTAAATTTTATGTGGTAACCCCAATTAAAATAATAATCAAAACCAAGAGATTTTGAGTCCAAAGTTTTGTTACATATGAGTATAAAGAGTGACACCAACTGCTTATTAAATTAGAATATAACAAGCATTTTTAAATGAAGGCTTTGATAGAATTTTTCAGTTACTTCTTTCCTAAATCACTTTCATCACGAGAGAAAGTATTTTAATGAAGAGACATATTGTACAAAGGAAACTCTAACTACATTTTCTAGGTCACTTATTTAAAAATAGCTTCCATATTTGCCAATATACAAGTGTGTGCATGTGCGTGTGTGCGTGTGTGTGTGTAGGGGAACCCAAACTATTGTGCTCCAATCTACTGACCTTTAAAAGAAAGAACTCACAAGCTTTGCTCAATTAGGAAAGATGCCTTCTTGGAGCCATCTAGTTCTAAATTGTGATACACCTCTGCTGTTTGAAAAACATGACACAAAAAACTGTCCAACACAAACATGTCTGTCTTGGCCCATGGAGCAGAAGCTACGAGGGGATTACGTTTCTGCTGTTTCTCAGTATAACAGCGTCACATGCCCTGCCTCTGTGCAGTACAGTCAGGAGGCCATGTCACTGTCTTAGAGAAGGTAACATTGTTACCTTGTTCTCAATCTTTATGATGGAAAGCGGTCAAAATGAGAAAGAGAAGATGTCCCAGGCAATTGAAGATTTGAGGTCACAAACAAACCTTGGTCAGTTGTTTGGAAAGAAACAACTTTTTTGTTTGTTTGTTTGTTTTGTTTTGTTACCAAAAGAGAAATGAGGCAGAAAAAAAAATGTTCCTTGAGATTTAAAGAAATTTCATGGTAAATAGCTCAAGAGGCAGACAAAGCTGAAATGAAGGTCTACATTTTGTACAAGTAAATCACACAATCTCTAGAAAATTCACCAGATGCATAATGGACAGAACCAAGGCATCTAAGCAATGGTAGGGTGGGGATTCATATAAAGTACATTTTATGATAAACCACTCTAAAACTGTTGGTGCTAAGGTGTTTTATAATTGAGATCCTAAGTATCCTGCAGCTGCAACTGTGTAAAGAAAATCGACCTCCTCCCTTTGGCTTCTCTAAGAGGAAGCGCCATCGAAGAAACCAGTGCTGGCCACCAAAACATGAGAGGAGGTAGACAGACACGCGAGAATCCCAGAAGCTCGCTCTTCACCCGGAAGGTGAGCAAAGAAGCATGTGACTGTGATCACATCTTTTTGACCACAAGGCATCATTTGGGGAAGCAGCCTTGGGAAGCAGCCAAGGTTGAACCGGAAGTGACTGCTGCCCTTGAGGCTGCCATTTAACTACTACCAGTAAGCGTTCCCATAACACTGGGCTTTGGCAACAAGAGTCAATACATCCCTTCATTTTAAAGCTACATTGAGCTCTGCTCTTTGTTTGCCTCAGCTAGATAAATCGTGTGCTACTTTGTGAACTGATATCCCTCATGATTTCTCCGTCTGCGAACCATTTACTGGAGCTGCAGATTACTGAATGGCATGCCTTTGAGCGGTCCTGATATTTGTGTCACCTAACTTTCTTAAAACCTCATTTCTAAGTTAATGCTTCCTGACTGTGTCTGCGAAAACAAAGAACAAGATGACATTTCATCACATTTCCAATATAGCCTTGTCCCTCCGCACCTCGGTTATCATTTACAATGACACTTTCTAAATCCTCTCTAGACAAGAATGTATTTTGAATTCCAAAGTTATACATTTAGCTGTCTCCTAAAAGATCTTTACTTGTGATTCCACAGCTTAAGTCCGGGGTACAAAACCAGGTATTATTTTTTTTCCCCCAACAAAGCCTAATTTCTCTTTCCTTATCCCCTTCTTAGTCAACGATACTGTTACTCAAGCCACATTATTCTATAATCTCCCTGACACCCTCTTGTCACCAGTCTTCAATTATGACCAAGTGCTGTTGGTTATATTAGCCTATGTGTCATTTACCATGGTAATCATTCCTGCATGCTCATGCTTCTATTGAAGGGACACTTTCATCACATTTGATCCAGCAATCAAAATATACTTCTAATTCATCAGAATCTCCAAGTTCCTTTCATCTGAACTTCTCTAATGCATGGTCGCTAGAACATGTGCTGTGTATTTTTGATGCCATGCCATTTTCTGTAGCATGTCCCTTGGTGAAAATTTCCTATATGACTACAAGTTAACTATCTCTCCTCACTGACCAGCTTTACAAACATTCCCACAGGCATTTCCCATCCAGATCTCCAAATTATTTTATTTTAAACTTATTTTTAATTTTATATACTAATTTCAGTTCCTCCTCCCTCCCCTTCTTCTACCCCACACTTACATACCCCCTATACAATCCCCATCCACTCGAGAGAGGGTAAAGCCTTCCTTGGAAATTCAACAAAGTCTGGTATACTAAATTGAGGCAAGACCAAACTCTCCCCCCTTATATTATGGCTGGGGAAGGTATCCCATCATAGGGATTGGGCTCCAAAAAGCCAGTTCATGTACCGGGGATAGGTCCTGGAGGTACTGCCAGGGGCTCCCCCAACAGAACAAGCCACATAACTGGAACCCACATTCAAAGGGTCTAGTTCAGAACCATACAGGTTCCCCAGCTGTTACTCCATAGTCTGTGAGCTCCCACTAGTTAAGGTTAGCTATCTTTGTGGTTTACCCCAACAGGCTCCTGAACCCCCCCTGTTCATATGATCCCTTCTGCCTTTCCTCAACTGAACTCCAGGAGCTCAGCCCAGTGCTAGACTGTCGATCACTGCATCTGCTTCCATCAGTTACTGGATGTAGGTTCTATGATGACAATTAGGATACATTATGTTTCTTGGTTCATAACTCTCTTTAGTCATCATTCTATTAGGTTACCCATATTATTTAATTGCCTCACTTCTCTTGCTAGACATCAAGGTTGTACCTGTCTTGAACATGCACCACCTAGCTATGTGGGCCCTATTATGTGGTAATGAATGGACAATATAAACTTCAGATACTAAACTACAAAGAAAGAACAATCTGGGTAGTGATCATCTACTGTCCAAACAAATTAAGAAAGAAACCCTAAGATTTGACCTTCTAAATACCAAAAACCCAAATAACCCAATCCTTAAATGGGCTAACGTCCACACAGCTTTCAAAGAAAAGAATGCACAGAGCTGATAAACTCTGTCAGAACCCTCAGCTATCAGGGACAACACAAATTAAAATTTTAATTGAGATTTCTTTTCATTTTATCCCAAATTATTATTGTTAGGAAAACAAGTCATGACAAATACTGATACACTTAAGGAAAACAGAGCCATTCTATAGGGTAGGGAATGTAAGTTGAGCCAGTACAGAAAGTCAGTGCAGAGGTTATGGAATTAAAAAACAGAACTGCCCCAGCTAATTCACTCTATGCAGCAAGGAGCTAGGCAAGGACTATTTCTCCTGTTTTCACACTCTCAGGCTAGGCTCCCCTCTACCCATACCCCCCCCCAGGGCAGCTCTACTTTGTTGCCCAGATAAGGTGCAGTGACCACTCTCCTGGGTACTACAGCTGGTGCGGGACAGCTCTCATGACCTCAGGGCCTGCTCTTCAACCTGCCTATGTCACCACGTGGCAGATGAGGGGCGGGTCAGGTCACTGATGCTCAGCTGACATATGACCCAACTATACAATTCCCAGTTACAAACTCAAGGACTCTAAGTCAACATGCCACTGGGATACTTGAACATTTGTGTTTACCACAGCACTACCGAGAGCCAAATTCTGTGATCAACCTAGCTGTCCATTGGAAGGATGAGTACAGAAAATGTGGAATATAAGCACAGGGCATTTCATTGAGCTATAAAATACAAAATGGGTACAACTAGAGAAAACTCCTATTAAATGAACAAATCTGACTCACAAATTCAAATATCAAGGCCAGAGAAATGACTACCTGTAAGAGCATTTTGGTGCTTTGCCAGGGCAGCCGAGCTTGGTTCCTGGCACCCATGTCAGGCAACTCACAACTGCCTCTAATTCCAGTTCCAGAATATACAGCATCTTCTAATCTCCACAATCATACAAACACATATGGCATACATACACACCTACACACAAAGAAAAACAACTCTAAAAAATAAAACAAGAAAATCAAATGTTTCATGTTTTCTAGTACAGAGATAGAACTATCTGGGAGAATGAAAGAGACCAGTGGAAGAGGAAAGAACAGAAACAGGAGGGGAAGGGTAGAGGACTTGACCCAAGTATATTGTATACTTGTCCAAAGACTTCTTTACAAAACCCAGTGCTAAGCAAAATAATGATATCACACAAGTTAAAATGAAAATAGAAAATGTGTCTTTATAAGACATTCTGAAGGTAGATTTGCTTTCTCTCTCTCTCTCTCTCTCTCTCTCTCTCTCTCTCTCTCTCTCTCTCTCTCTCTCTCTCTCTCGGGTATCTCTGTGTAGCTCTGATTGTCCCGGACCTCAATTTGTAGACTACACTAGCTTCCAACTCATGAAGATGTGCCTATCTCTGCCTCCTAAGTGCCGGGATTAAAAGTGTGCACCACCACCATCCAGCAAGCAGATTTTCTTTCTATAAACACTAAAACCTTCACTGAAATTTATACACATTTCTTTAAGAATACATAGACTCCTTTATTATTAATACATAGTTTATATGGAGAGAATTTTTTAAGAAGAGTAAGTTGTAAATGTCTGAACCAACAAGTAGATAAATTACTAATTCTTATCCTTTTAAAAGTGATTTTGTGTGTATGTGTCTGTGAGTATGTGAGTGTGGGTGTAAGAAACAGCTGAGTCTAGAAACGGTATTGGATTCCAAGCTAGAAGTGCAGATGGATTTGTGAGTGGAGTCTGGAACTCATGTCCTGTGCAAGACCAGGATATGCGCTTAACCAATGAGTAGCTCAAGCATAGAAACTATGGACTCTAATGACTAATAAAATGTGAAAACCTTAAATATCACTTGATAATTTTTGCAAATTATACTTATGACAGCGTACCTAATCAAGTGATGTTTATTTGTCAAATTAATCAACTAGGCTATTTTCCTGAAAATATCAACAGAAGGCAACAACAGCTCACATTTGAGGAAGGACAGCATCTTCAACAAACTGTTTTAGGAAATAAGATATGGATAAACAGAAGAATTAAACTCTATACCACTTCTCATTATACAAAACCATCAATTAAATGTGTTAGAGACCCAAGTACAACATTCAAATACAAGAAAACACAAGGGAAACAATGAAAGATACTTTGGAGTTAGAGCAATGCGTTTTTGATTGTCTGTGAAAGCACAAGCAATTAATGCAAAATAGACAAGTGGGATTTTTATCAAACTAAGATGACTGCCTGGCCATGGAAACTCACACTGAAGGAATGACCTAGTAAACCATTGAATGTTATGCCTATTTGCAATCAATGCGTTGGGAGAGAAGTGCCATATATCAAGAGCACTTAAAAACTCATCAGTATAAAACAAATATTTAAAATACATAATTTCTATGAGAGAAGATACACTACAGCCAACAAACATAAAAGTGCTCAAAGTCACTCATCAAGAAAATGCAAGTATGACCTTGATGTTTTATCTTCTCAGTTCCATTAGAATGTTTATTATTAAAAAAGCAAAGCAAAAATAAAAGCAGCCAACTGATCAAACAACATAACCATAAAAACTGACAGCAAGGATGTGCAGAAAAAGAAAAGGAATATTTATCATTGTTGGTGGCCATGAAAATTAGTAAAGTCAGTCTATAAGAAAAAAAAATAGAAGTTAACAAAAGATACAAAATACAAATAGTTCTATCGTATGGTCCAACTCTTCTCCTGGCTAGGTATACAGCCAAAGAAAAGGATATTAGCTTATCAGAAGGAGACTATCACTTGAGTCACCTGAAGTATCTAAGTATGTATGGATAGAGAAAACCAGATATACATTCAAAAGTATCATCCAGTCATTAAGCCTATTTTTACTCATATACATATAGGGAGAAATTAAAATAATTGATCTCAAAGAAGAGGCTAGCAGTGATTTCTGGAAGGTAGGGAAGGTAGTGAGAGGAGAAGGTACAGGGGCTTGGATAATAGGTACTAAATATAGCTAAAGGTGAGGGTAAACTCTAGTGTTCACAGCACAGTAGGATGACCTAAATTTATAGCACACCATGCACATATTTATGTCATCCTATCTATATTCATAGCACTTATTATCTGTTTGCATTATACTATCTATGTTATATATTATAACAAACTAGATGATAGAATTTTAAGGCTATAAACAAAAAAAATGGCAAGAAAAGAGAAACGGTAATAACCTTAATTTGGTCATTATACATTGCACACAAATATTAAATTATCACACAACACCCCATCATACACACATTTTGCCAAAAACAAAGTAAATGGCATTCTCATTTTCAGAGTGTATTTGGAGATTAAATTCAACCTCTCAAAGAAACAGTACCATTGTTTATTCCAAAAATATATTTCTTTAGTAAGATGTCAATAAAAAACTTTTATGAATCTATTTATGCAAATATAATTAATAAGTCTCACTATGAATATTTTGGTGATCAACCCAAACAAAATGTTCTGGGTTCAGTGTTTATAAGCTGATGTTAGACAACATCAACCTCAACCTCCTAGTCTTTTCAATCTGAAAGCAATAAATACACATATATAGACTCACTACACATCATTGCTCTTATTCAACATTAGTAACGAATTAGTTTAAGAATGTTGCTTACTTTAATAATTAGAGTAATACTCACTTTTGTAAAGCTACATGTAAAATACTATTAAAAGTAACCTGTTAATTCTTTATGACTTCAAATTGTATTTACATTATCAAATCTTATGATGAATGATGATATATAGATGATGGCATCAAAGCATTTGTTGTCATGGAACAATGGGAGTGTTCGAGACCCTTAGCTACGTTGTGGTAGTTGTCAATTGTCTTTGTAATACAGGAGTTGGTCCTTTCACCAAGCTGATAGAGTTAAGAACTGAGTGTGTGGAATAGTGATTCATAGCTGGCTTTCTCTATGTGTTTGAACTTACCATGGTAACCAGGAATTGCTTATGTAACTGTGCTGCATTGCTCTAAACTTTACTGATGAGATTAATGATGAAATAACAGTGATAAAAGCTGTGGCGCTTATGTTTCATTATCTTGACTATTCTTTGTTTCCTTTCATACTCTGTAACTTCCTTCTTACCCATCTCTATCAGCAAAGGTTAGGCCTACTTAACTTTACATATTTTAATTGAAGTATTAATATAGATATAATTTTTATGTTATTATTTTAACGCTAAGGGTTTTTGATAGGTTACAATATTGAAACTGTTTATATTTACATGATGATGTTAGCAATAATTTATTTTTTTTTACTGTAACTTGTTAGTGGTATTTAATGTAAATTCTACAGCATCATATACATATGCATAAGCATATATTTGCTTGTGTTAAATAGTAGAAAAACACATAAAACAGTTAAGAAATATATAGAAATAAATGTATATTTTGCCTGCCCCAACCTGTCTGTAATAGAGAAAAGCAGAAATGGATTTCTTTTGATTTACTCCTAGTTAACATTTTCTGTTTTATTTTCCTTTCCTTTCAAGAACTCATAAAATGAGCTCCCTCCTTCAAATTTTTAACATTTTTTTGGTTCCTAAATTTAATGGTTTTCCATTATCTACATTATTTGTCTCAAATTTTAACCTGATATACAATACATTAAATAATATGGACCAATTTCTGAACTCTTATTTTTCAACCTTAAAGCTTTACCTATGATGATTTTTTTTAATTTTAAAAATAAGTGAACTATGAACATGGAGACTGAAAAGGAACTTGAATATAACACACTATCCTTGTTCTATCATCTGGTTGACATGAGACAGAAACGAAGTTTAGAAAAGCAAGTCAGAGACTTGAAAACCATGCACCATTGCTCTCACTCAACCTTCCTAAATGTGAGGCCTTTTAATAATCTCATGCCGTGGTGAACCCCCAAACCATCAAATTATTTCCATTACTATTTTACAACTATAATCTTGCTACTGTTATGAACTGTAACTTAAATATTTAATAAGTAGGATACCTGATATGGTACCCTTGTGAAAGGGTCACTTGACCTCCAGAATTATGACTCACAGGTTGAGAACCACTGATGTTTAGAAAAAGCCTCTTTTCATTGGTCTTCTGCTTCAGAAGGTTTAATGTAGTAAGCATGAAGACGCACTGCATACAACATAGCCAATGAATTTAAGAAAGACCAAGTCTCTGTCCACTTTATAACTTCATAGTCGTATCTTCTTTATCCCCCCCCAAATAAATAAAACCAAAAGAACCCCACCCTCTTTAAGTACATAGAACCAACGTCTGACAAATGTATAATGATGAGGAAGAAACCAGACAAATACATGCATATACTTTCAATTTTCGAGATAACTTACTGTGAAACAGGGCAAGATGGCGGCTTAGTGGGACCCTCCTGTGATGCTTCTCCACAACATGTTGAATGCAAACTCCTTTCCTGGAAAGAAAAGGAAGCTAAGAGTGGGCTCTGTATGCTCTGCCTGCCTTCAGGAAGCAAAATGAAATGCCAGTTAAAGAAAGCAGTAAGAGGGCTCAGACATTGAAGGCTAGGCTGTCAACCGAAAATATAAGCAAGCAGTAGGAGTTTCCCATGCCACCGTCTCCTCCAAACCCAACCATCCCAGCATGAACAGAAATGCCTTCTGGATCAGAGCAGATGGATCTAGGACTTATATACTGTGATTGTTTATAACGAATGTAAACTTCACAGGCGCTAGCGTCACTTTGGAGACAACTCTGTGGTCAGGTGTTGATGTAAATTCTAGGTTAAATGTGGGAGGAAGACCCACTGTGATAGTGAGAGGCACTGTTGTCATGGAGTGGGGTTCTAGGCTGCAGAAAAAAGAAAGCTCTCTGCTTCGTCATTGCAGATAAAATCGACTAGCTGCCTTATATGACCGTGGCATGACTTCCTCACAGTGGACCAGAGCCCTCCACGTACAAGGGAAAATTAACCTTTCCCTCTGTAAGCATTCTTTGTCAGGCATTCGGCCACAGTAATTGACTACCTGCCCTGCCCTGGATAAGCCCAACACCGGGAAACCTACTGTAACAACACTTGGCTGTAGAACTGCTTTGAACAGCTGAGCAAGACAGAAAATCGCTGAGATTATATTGTCCTTAAGGTCAGAATGTAGATCTAAAGGCATGGTGGCCTTCGGTGTGGAGCAGAGTGTGGCAGTTGTCACAGAACCCTGTGTCACACAGCTCAGTGTCAGGCCTATAACAATATAAGACCGGATACAAATCAAAAGACACCCACTACAGGCCAGAGCTTACAAATGTAACTCCCAAGTGGACCCAGGTTCAGAAATAAACATGTATGTTAGTGGGATGGGACTGAGTTCCACATGCATGATTTCCCACCTTAGCGCTCACCTACCTTATCTTGAAACTGTATATTCCTCTGTGGCTGTGAAACTCAGGGATTAGCCTCAGTTTCCCGACAAAAGATTATTCTACTACTTATTCCTCAGACAGCTCCTTTCATGTAAATGCTCACAAGTGCCCTCTAGAAAAGCCCTAAGTTTAGCATAGACCAAACTACATGTGTTTTGGCCTGTATCAACATCGAATTCTACTCAGAAGACCTACGTCAGGAAAATTGTAACAAGAACATAAATTATTTGTTTCTTTACTCTTGAAGACTGGAGGACCTGGGCTCTGAGATCCTCGGTGCTTAAATGATGATTCTGTATAATTGCTGTAACTGTGAGACTCAGGTGAGGTCCATCTTTGTGTCAGATTAGGTAGGCACAGATGTGCTTCACCAAGATTGCTTGCAGTTCTACTTTAGTAGAATAAGGCAGTGAACACCAGACTCCTTTAGAATTTAGAGCTGAGCCGTTGAAACCTACACTAGACAAGTCTTAATGGCCCCTATTCTTAGGCCTGAATATGGATACTGACAAAAGGAACCTTTGTGCTCAGGGAACATGCACAGCCCTGACATTTAAACTTCTATATCAGCTGCAACTACCTGTTGCTGGTACAACAGTTTGGGAGAAAGATCCCACTTCAGGACAATGTGAGTCCTGGGGATATCCCAGAGCTGAGCTGTGAACAAAGATCAGTCATTAGCCATGGATGGGGAGTCTGGGAGCATCTCTGGCCCCAGGGAGGAGTATGTGGTGTGGACAACTCTGGCTATCATCCAATACTGAAATAATGGATGTAACTAACACTTTAGGATGTAGAACCACAGGGTAAGTAAAACTTAGCAGGATATTTAGATTTCTACACAGACAGACATTAAAAAAAAAAAAGAAGGCATACCACAAACACACAGATAATGCCAAGTCGAGTTGCAAAAGCTTTAAGGAAGCCCCCACTTCAGGTAATATGCTAAATAAGGGGTCAGAAGTTGACCAAATAGTTATCAGCACAGGAAAACTCTCAGGGAACATAAGACAATTTTTTTTGGTAGCTTGATGAGCTAATAGAGAACACATTTCGCCATCAGAGAGAAATTTTAGCAAAGGAATTTAAATATTTTTTTTTACTCTTATAAAAATTCCAGAGCTGAAAATTTTACTCAGCAAATTGAGAGTTCATGGCAGGCCACCGACATCAAGGCAAACAAAAGTAATTAGCAACCTCCAAAGGCAGCCTGCTTGAAAACACACAGTTGAGGGAGAAGCAAAGTAAAAGCAATGAAGAGAAATGAAGACTACTTAGTGTAACTCTGGAATATTATTAAAAGTGCAAATGTTTTGAATGCTGGGGAACAGGAAGGGGTTAAAGCACTCCCTAAAGATTAATGAAACCATCCAAACCTGGAGGCTGGAATAATCAGTCAAAATTAACCCTCCAAATCTGTATCAACTCATGATTAAGCTTAAAACTAAAATGAATGAATGAATGATGCTACCTTTTATCCTGATACCAGGCTTTTCAGAAATAATTTGACAGGCTGGTATATTTCACACAACTGAAGGAAAAAGCTAACCAGTGAGAATGTTATAGCTGGCTAATCTGTCCTTTAAAAAATGAAGGAAAGACAATAAATTCCTATATAGATCAAAGCTAAGAGACTATCTGTCAGACCTGTTCGACATGTAAAGTTAAAGAGATCACTTCCACCAGAATCTAGGAAATATTAATGGATAACCTAAACACATAATACTTGTTTCTAAGAATAATTATATAAACACATTCAGGATGTTCTAATATTGCAAGTGTAATGATCAAACATTTATATCTTTAGTATGTGAGGCAAAACTCAAGCCAATTTAAAACCAATCTGTGGGGAGCAAGGAATGAAAGCACGTTTTTTTTTTCTTACCAGGATCTGAACCAGACTTTTTCTTTTGGGCCACCGACGAGTTCCGCAATCATGACACAGAAACTGACTAGTTTTGAACGCTTGGCCTAGCTTAGGCACATCTCTGGCTAGATCTTTTAAATTAACCTGCTTCTACTTATCTACCTTTCGCCGTGGGCCTCATTACCTCTCTTACATCTGCATATATTATTCTCTGTGTTTGGCAGGCTGGTGCTGGCGCGGCTTCCGGCCACAGGAGCCTCCCTCATCTCTCCTTCTCTTCTTCTCAAGACTAGATTTCTTCTTCTATTTGCTCTCTCATCCTCCTAGTCCCGCCTATCCTTTGTCCTGCCTAACTATTGGCCATTAGGCTCTTTATCAGACCAATCAGGTGCCTCAGGCAGGCAAGGTGAAACAGATGCAACATATCTTCACATAATTAAACACACACCCTTTACATCATTATAGAAACCAAAAGTAACATATTTACACAGTTAAAGTAATATTCTTTAGCATAGACAAATGTAACACACCTTTGCCTAATTAAAGTAATAGTCTACAACAAGTGTGTTGCTTTTAGTTGGGTCCTTCTCATTATGGTTTTACTATGTGTTGCTATAATTCCAATATTACTTATCATAACCAACAGGTGTTTTGGTCAGCTTCACCTTGACCACAAAGCAAAAATGCAGAATGAACAAATTACACAGGATGAGCAATTCATGAAATAAACAAAGTAAAATAAGTCATTTAACAACACAGGAATAATGTAATACATGAAAGAAAGGACCTAAAACAAACATTTAAAAGGCTATACAATATCAATAGTAAGATGCAGCTTTTTGTTAGTTACCTTTAACATGAAGATTTAATTTTAAATTTTCAATTAAAAGATGTAGAGTGAGTGAATGGATAGAAACTAGCAAGCCTAACTATAAAACAATAAAACAAATAAAACAATCATATTTGTAAGGTGATGAGAGATTTCACTGTGACGGAAACTAATGTAATCAGAATAAGATGTTCCCTAAAAATGGCAATTAGAAAATTTGAGCAGAAGTGTCACACATGTCATATAAAAATGGCCTATAAGCAAAAATAGATACAAGATGTGAGGAATGCCATTGCAAAGTAATAATGCGATCAGTTGTCAGGAGAAATACCCCTAATTAAATAAGCACCAGAAATCACAGCAAAAATAAGTAAATATTAACAGAGTAAAAGAATCAGATAATGATTCAATAATACTTAGAAGCTTTATCATCCTATTTTCAGCAGTGAGGCATCAACAAAAAAAAATCAACAAGGTAACAACAGAGTTAGATTTCACCCTAGACCAAGCAAACCTAATAGACACCTGCAGAATATTCCACCAGAAGCTGCTAGACTGTTTCTGTCGCTGCCGTAAAACAGTCTTACAAAATGAAAGATGTGTATTTCAGCTTACAATTCCAGGTTACAATCCATCATGCTGGAGAAGTTACTAGCTGCCCATGTGTGCTCAGCGCAATTAACTCACTAAGATAATAGTTAATAGTTCACTGAGACATTCCCTCAAAGTGATTCTAGGTTGTGCTAAGTTGATACAGCTAATTATTATCATTTCCAATGTACATTTTTTCTCTTCATGTAACATTTTCCATGGCATATCCTAACTCTCAGACAACTTGCATAAATGTTAATAATTGAAATTGTTTCACACTGACTCTATGAAAACAGTGCAGTAAAATCCAGAAAGCAATACCACAATGTCCTAGTATGCTCTCTGTTGCTGTGACAATTACCAAAAAACAACTGAGGGGTTTATTTGGTTTATAGACCATAGGACATTTATCTACAGATGCCAAGGCAGGATTTTGAGGCAGAAACCATGGAGGAACACTGCTTACTGGCTTTCTTTCAGAATCACCTAACTTTCTTATGCAGCCCAGGCCCAATTATCAATAAAAAAAATGACTCACAGGAAATATGTAATTATATTATAATCTCAAAAAGTAAACAGAGAAAAGAAAATGCCCCACAGTTATTCACAGAGGCCAGCCTGACGGAGGCAGTTCCACAATGGGAACCCTCTTTCCTAGTGTTTCAAGGTAACAACCTGAGTACGTGTGTGTGTGTGTGTGTGTGTGTGTGTGTGTGTGTTTGTGTGTGTGTGCGTGTGCATGTTGTGTTAATTATCAGCTCAAGAAAGAGATAAAATAATGCCTCAAAAGAAAATAGGACAAAAAATTCATAACATATGAAATAGCACTAAAAGAAAGGTTTCTATCTAACAACTCACTCATCAAAACGAAAAATTTCAAACTACCCATCATTATCTCTCATTGAACCAGGAAAGCTGGGGCAAACTAAAATAATGCTAATCGAAGAAAAGAAACAAGTACTAGAACAGAAATGTGTGAAATAGTCTAAAAACAGCATAAAAGATCAACAAATGTAACAGCTAGTTCTTTGAATAGGTAAATATTACACAAAAACTCTCAATTAAAGTAAGATATACATACAGAGAACACAAGTTCACAAATGAAAGCAATTTTAACTGACTACACAGACATAGAAAAAAATCTTAAAATCTCTGTATGAACAATTGTACATCACTAAATCTTATAACCTACATGAAATAGATTTCCAGACACATACACTTTAAATCATGAAATAGATTACTTGAACAGATCAGTAACAAGCAATAAAACTGAGTCAGTAAGAAAAATTTCCCATTAAATGCCAGGGCCAGATGGGTTCATTGCTCAATTTTATCAAGCATAGAAAAATAATAATGTCAACTTTAAGGTTTCTTTTTTTTTTTAAGTAGGAAGATTCCTCCAAAATAGGTTTTCTATGGCCAACATTATTATATCAAAGATGAAGTTCCATATCCTTGAAAACAGAGATATAGAATCCCTAAGAAAATACTAACAATTCAAACATTGCATTGAAATAACTGCTCAATATAGTCCAATGGGATTCATCACAAGTCTGCAAGGATGTTCAATATGCAAAAATCAATAACCACAGTACCCAACATTAAATGAATGATGGAGACAACCGTATGACTATAATAACAGATGCCAGAGAAGCATTCAATAACATTTAACATCCTTCATGCTAGAAGAGAAAGCTCAAAGTCTAGGTGAAGTAGAAAGATGTCTCTATCATATAGGCTACTTATAGCAACCAAAGGCTAACTTTGTGCTGAAGGAAAAAGAATAGCTGAAAACTCTTAACAAAATCTATGCCACAAAATGATTTGAATTAATCATGAGAATACAGAAAAGTTTCAGAATATAAAGAAATACAAATCAAGAAAGTAAAAAAATAATGATGCACCCTGTCCAATCTTATTTTTGCATCGTCTATTGATGAGAATGGTCTTTACCAGAGTCTAGTGTGGATTGGGAAAGAAGAAAGATGGGGGATGTTCAATGGGTATTATGAGAAAGATTAGGCATACTATTACAAAATAGGGGTGTGATAAGAAAAATATAGTGGACATTTAAAAAAGATCCAGTAAAAATGTAGATGGCAAACATTTGAGTAAATAAACATTTGATCTGATTTAAACAATTTGAGTTATATTCATAATTGAGACACGGTGCCTTGTTAATATGTTCCCTTTTATGTTCTTTGTGTGAGCTACAGATGCATTTAGAAAAAATTTAAGAGTAAAATTATTACAGGTTTTATAGGAAAACCCACACATAACAAAATTGGCAGAACTATACTAAAAAGTTTACTTTTATGAACCAAACTGATTTTTAACTTTTGCTCTTGATAAAGAATATTTGGCAGGCAACTGAAGAATAGCATCTAAGAAATCATGGGGGAGCTCAAATCATTTTGATTCATTTTGACGCATTTGCCCTGAGGTCTGCTGGAAAGATTGGCTGTTCTGTTTCTACTGGACAGTAGACCTGTCAGGAATGCCTCATAAAGCCAGCTTCCAACTTCTACTTCCAGGAAGAAATAGAAGTATGTGTCTGTTTTAGTACCAGATTGTATATAAGTAAATAGTGAGTTAAAGCTGCCTATTGGTTACTGTCTGCTCTATAGTGAACCTACCAATGTAGAACCAGTTGAAAGGAGAGATTGATAACAGTCCCAGATTCCTTTAGTCTGAGGAGTGGCCACTTATCTGAGCAGCTACAACCTAACTCATATACCGTGTGGAGGATGAGTTACATTTCTTCTGCAGCTACATTATGCTCCAGAAGAGAAAAAAAAATATTAAAATAAAATGACGTTGAATATCTGGTCCCAACTTACAGTGTTTTCTACCTGACTGGATTAGTGAAATAATTTGATGTTTAAGCTATGAATTCATTTGAATCTATCTGCTGAAGGAATTATTTCCAGAACAATAAACTTATGGTGGCAAATCTGTTCACATGAGTGAAGAAGAAAAAAGGAAGAAAAAGAAAATACATTTATTTAATTGACCAGAAAGAAATGAAGTAGAAGCAGTTTAAAAGGAGAGTCGTTTGGACATATTATAGTCACTTGAAATGTTTAGAATAATTTTAACAATAACTCAATTATTTACAAGCTGATGTATTACCTTTCTTCACAGGTAAAAAATCAGGAGTGCTCTTGTTATAAAACGAACTTAAGCATCCCAGAATTGCTAAGTGTAATAATATTTATTTCAGCATATTAAACTTTATAATTCCAGAAGGGTTTCTGAGTCTGAGAAAGCATTAAGTAAGACTTTGATTGTTGTTTATGCATACATTCTTGTAGATCTTAACTGGATTTATACCTCGGGGTTCTAGACAAAGATCAATTAAAAACACAGACCATTTGATCTAAGGATGCCATCTGAGAAATAGTCCGTTTGCAGATGCCACGTTAATATCTTTGGAACAATGCTCACCACTCTGGATTTATTTAGTCAAAATTTGTATTTTCTCTGTAAGGAATTCAAACCACCTCAGGATGAAATTTCCACATTAAAACCGTAATTGTTTACAACAGCCATGGTGCTTTTTTCTTTTCTTTTTTTTTTTTTTTTTTTTTTTTTTTCTCGCTACTTTGTTCGGTACAGAGACTGGAGACATTATGAATGGAAGTGACTGCTTAATCCCAGGACGTTCTAGGACTTGAGGGGGTTCACTCCAGAAATAAACAGCATTTGTCACAGTTCGTTTCCCTGCTGCTTCTTTAGGGACATGAATGTGACACTTCAGTGCCAACGCAGGAAAGCAAAAGCCTTGTGAGTAAAAAGAAATTACTATACTTTCAGATGCACAGTGGACCCAGATGCCATATGACCTAAAGAGAGACATCAAGTGGAGGTTTTCTCCCTGAGCCCACATCTTCTCTGAGTACTGGCCCGCTGTTTATGTTGATGCCTGAAACAGAAGAGCGTTTGTGCACCTTCAAGAGAGTTATTTATGTATTTATGTATTTATTTATTTATCTATTTATGCATTTATTTATTTATGTATTTATTCATTTATTTATTCTGGAACGGAAAATTTAGTAGTTTCAATTCTAGCTTGCCCACACCTAGTTACAGAACAGATACTTCCAGAATTAGATCAAGGGCAATGGAGAATAGAAAAATAAAAGTACTATTCAAGACAATTAGTTCCTGTTTGCATCTTTCAATCACAATACAAGCATTTGATACTCGCCAAAATCATTTTCCCAATATTTAAAAAAAAAATAAAACAAATTATTTTATTTTTTTCTGTGTAGAAGTGCTTGTTTGAATGTTTGTACTTTCCGTGTGTCCGTGGAGGCTAGAAAAAAGATGCTGTTTTTCTCTGGGACTGGAGTTACTGATGGCTGTGAGATGCCATTTGAGTCCTGGAAATCACACTCCAGCTCTCTGGAAGAGCAGCCAGTGCTCTTTGATGGGAGATGTAATTCTGTATATATGTTTCTCATACTGGTTAATAAAGCCCTGTGGCCAATAGGAAACAAGATAGGCGGGGCTAGGAGACCAGGAGGAGGAAAGAGGAAGTAGGGGGGAGGAGTCGAGATGTAGCCTGGGGAAGAAGCAGGATGCCTGCCACGGCTCCCCAATAAGACGACCATGTGGAAATACTTAGATAAGTAGAAATGGGTGAATAATTAAGGCAGAGCTAGCCCATAAACAGTAATGGTAACTGGCCAACAGGATTGTATCAAATACAGAGTCTCTGAGTGTTATTTGGGGCTCACGTGGTTGCGGGACCATAGCGGCAGAACCAGCAGCAGCCGGCGGGGAAACCTGCTGTAACAGCTCTTAAACTTTTGAACTATCTCTCCACCTCTCTTAACATTTAATAATCAGATTTTAGATTTTGCAGCTTCTATACTATGTAGCATATCATGGCATTACTGACAGCTACATGTGATTTTTACATGTTACTCCATATACATCAGCATAACCTATTTGCTTTGCATTGTTTTATTTTGTTATTAAGATAGCAAGGTCTCATGAGGTTAATTTTGTAGATCAGGGGTCTGAAGCACATAGACTCAGATAATTGCTAAAAGTCAATTAGTTAGGAATCAAGCGAAACATCACTAGTGCTGATAGCCACTGACATGTAAACAGATATGTTGTTTATTCAAACGATTAGATATTATATATGGTTCACTTCTAATATAATATTCTAGATGAAGCATTAACAACTTATCATTAAAAACATAATTATCTTTTGGTTCAGTCTCTAGGCAAATGCCGGAATTTATATCTAATGCCTAGAAATAAGTAGAAAGTGGTGAGTGTTGGGATAGAAATTTCTAACTCTAATGTAACATTACTTTTTCTGTACGAGGACAGTAAAAACGAGCTTTCAGTGGAAGTAAAGATTTGTTTTTCCGTGCCTTTAAAACTAGACTGTGACCCAAGGTATGATGCAAATAACTGGACTGGCTGTCTTGCCACGTTTTTATGCCACTATTAATTATTATTATTATTATTATTATTATTATTATTATTATTATTATTTGTCAAGAGTACCTCTTTTAGCTTTGGTGACCCCTTCCTTGCTGTCAGCCCTACTCTCTGAATGAATGTAGGACCCAAGTCAGACTACTACAGATTCAAAAAGTAGATAATTAAAGCTTTAAATAGTTCTCTTTTCTCTGCAGCATAATTTGCCCTTTTGAGGTCCCCATGAGCTGCAGTTTGGGGCTAACACCAAAGGAGCAGAGATAAAGGCCCTGATGGAACCCAAGCTCCTTCTGGATTCTGCCTTGCAAGGGCAACTTAATTCTCTATTTCAAAGCAAATAGGCTTGAATTTTTTCTGGATAGCAAATATTAGCAGCAACTTAAGCAATATAGTTGAGGACCCTACTAGTTAGATAATGTCAGAGGATTACGCTGACAGCTATGACAGTTGTGATACTAATTTGCCCCTGAAACATAAGTTAAAAGTCTATCATTGATCTCTTGGTTTGCTCTAAACCCAGTGAAGGTCGAGAAGCCCCATTTGACTTTCAGCCAGGGATGCTTTGCCTACCTCTGCTAGGGTGGGTATGGGGCACAGTGGTTCTCATTCACACCCTATAATAAAGAAAAGCAGGACCAGCAAATAGAGAAGGTGGCAGGCGGGAGGCAGAGGGGGAGCAGGAGGGAGAAGAGAGAAGGAAAAGGTAGGTGAGGAAGGGGGGACTTCAGTATAAGTTATGAAGCACATCATAGTCCATGTGGACACTTGAAGGACATAAAAGATTACCTGTCTGAAAGGATGCCTATTACACACCAACCACAATGGTACATTCCGTCTTAGAAGTCACGCCTGATCTAAAGTGAACCCACTAAATCCTTGAAGTTTCTGAACAATGTCATCGAGTATGACTATTTCCTTAACAGCTGTAACCATGGCTTCGACCTCCTCCATTTTTTCTTACAGTCTTTGGCAGCAAAGGTCCATTCAAAGCACCCATAACCGTTCATTGGTAATCCGTGAAGCATCCATCCAGGATAACTTTGAAAAAAGAATATTACCTTCCTTTGATCTACATCAGCTCTCTGAAAGGAAGGACTACACAGTTTCTAATAACCTGAATGTAAGTACCTCATCACCACATGCCAGGGCCTCAGTTGTACTAAGCAACTGCCCTACAGCATATCTCTCTTGCTGGCCTCACTGGTTATAACTCTATAGGGTGTGTCTATCCTCAAAACAGCACTAGCTTTATTTACAATCTCAGCTCCAAGTTTTGTTGCTCTCTTCCCAACAGTATTCAATAATTTCAGAGTCTCAGGATTGAAAATATTAACAATTTTAAATTATTATTTTAAGTTTTGAAAAGACCACTGCAACTATAAAGATAGATCAAAGGGATTTTCTTACAGATCTTCATTCTGATGAACTAAAGACTCATATAAATTCATGTTAATAGAATAATAAACCTGTTGAGTTGTCAAGATTCATATGTGGCTTGATGCTATTGTATGATGCTCACCACTTGTGAGAAACCACACCTCATCTTTTTTTTTTTTTGCCCTCTCTCCTACTTCCACTAATTTTTCTTTCTCTTGCTTAATTTTTTATTCAGCATCTGAAAATTTATGGATCAATTTTCTCTATAATTAGCACTGCTATCCATCAGAACAGGACATGCAACGAATCTACAATCAACATATATAGATTTAGTTTTTCTGACCATTTCAAATCTAGTTAGGCAGGGAAAAACCACACATACAGGTATATACCTAAATGCTATATGTTGAAATAGCTACATTTAAACTAAGAGAAAATAAATATAAGAATAATATCTTGGTAGGTCTCAAACACAGGGTAAAAAGATGGACATTAAAATATTTATCAAGAAAACAGACTCAGAAATGTATTAGGAGTAGGCCACCGACTATTTCCAATGTGGTTAATCTTTATGCATTACATAAAGAATCCTGGCCAGCAGACAAGAGGGCCCAGGAGGAAAGGTGATTACCACCAAACCTGACAACTTGAGTTCAATCCTCAGCCAAGGAAGGAGAAAACCAATTCCTGGTAAGTGTCCTCTGACTCATTCTCCGTGAGCACCTTTGCACTCATATGTCCATCCCCACTAAGAAATATAATAAGAATGTGTAAAACTATTCACGGGAAACTAAACTAGAACATAAAATTGTTTTTTAGCATTTCAAGCATATTCTGAAAGCACTGGTGTGACGTCCACAGCTTCTGTCTCGATTGTAGTATGTGTGCGTGTGTCTGTTTCCTCAACTAGAATTCAAAACTTTAGCAATTACAGCAGGTGGCACTGTGCCAAATTCATAGTAAGTATCCACAAATTAATTATCAATCATTTGCTCAGTTCATACATTACAGATAAGGCTAGTGGAACCTATCCAGGTAACTTTGATATAGGCTTAAAGTTTAATTTTTCTCCATTTTTTTTACTACCTTTTATACATTAGGAACTAAATCAATCATTATCTTCAGTGAATGATTCCCCTTCTACTCAGCAGCCAGCAGTGGTTTAATTTTAAAACTTCATTGTATTTTTTTTTTTGAGAATTTTATGCATTACTACTGTATTTTTTAAAAAAAATTTATAATTTAAATCTGAAACAAGCTTGTTTTCCAAGCTTGTCCATCCAAGTTCTCATACCCCCCCCGTCCTCACCTGTTCCCCCCCAAACCAACCCCCACCCCACCCCCTTTTTGCTCCCCAGGGAGGGTGAAGCCTTTCATGGGGGAATCTTCAATGTCTGTCATATCATTCGGAGCAGAGCCCAGGCCCTTACCCATATGTCTAGGCTTTACTACTGTGTTTATACGGTTCCCCAGCCCCTGTTCTCTCCTCTCCATCTCCCCTCCCCACCTGTGTCCCCTCACACTCCCTCTTAAACTCATGGCCTGTAACTTTTTATTGTGTTACACAGTATGTTTCACATCCTTCTATTGGTTAGGACTGAGCGCTTGAGTCTAAATAACCTATCACAGTGGTTCTCAAGCTGTGGGCCGTGACCCATTTGGAGATCAAATCACCCTTTCACGGGGATCACAAACGACTATTGGAAAACAGACATTTACATTATGTTTCATAACAGTAGCAAAATTACAGTTATGAAGTAGCTATGAAAATAATTTCATGGTTGGGTTCACCACAGTAGGAAGAATTGTATTAAAGGGTGGCAGCATTAGGAACCACCAGGCCAGGCAGAGAACCTAGTGAGGTTTCTTCTATCCTCTACAGAATGTCTACTGGTGTTGCCATTCTGCAAGTCTTGCTTAGGCCAATATAATATTGAGATTTCATGGATGTAACATCCTGGTCCTATCTAGATGACACCTCATAGAGCAGGCATCCCTGGTCGCAAGCCTTCTGGTATTGTAGATGTATCAACCAGCACCAGGCACCCAACACTGATGTATTCTCTGCATTTTGACCACTTGTAGATTTAATTGTTTTTATTTTAAAATTTACTTGCTAATTAAAATGAAAAAAAATGCACATATTTATGGAGTGCTATGTGATGTTTTGATTCATGTTTTCATTCTGTTCTGCCAAAATCAGGCTAGACATATACATAATTCCACAAATTCTACCCTTCACTGCAGTAGAAACGTTAAAACACTTTGTGTGGGTTTTAGATTTTGAAAAAGAAAGAGCATTTGCATTATCACAGGCAATTAACTATACAGAAGTGCACCAGAACTTAATTCTCCTTGTTATTTACTGCTTACTGACCAAAATGTCCTCATCCTTCCCTCCCTCCTATCCTCTGCTACCTGTAGAACCCATTGTTTCTTTTTCAGTGTGTCTGAGATACATTTCCTAGTCCCACAATCAGTTTATACAGCTTTGTCTTTCTGCGCCTATCATGTTTCACTTAAGGTAATGACCTTAAAGCTCTACGCACACTGCCACCAATGATGGGATTTTAGTCCTTTGTATGGTTCAACAGTATATATAGTACCTCATATTTTCTTTACCCACCCGCTGGCTGATGGGCACGTGCTTTTTCTATTTCCTGATTATTATGGATAATGTTGTAATAAAGGCAATGAGGGTGCTTCTTTGATATGCTGATTTACATCAATTTGGAAATACAGTAGTGGGCAATGATAGGGACACATGAAAGAGCAAAAGTATTTCAGAAACTGTAACATCACTAATAACCCGGGGAAATGCAAATCAAGAGTACCACGAGATATCACCTCCCGGTAACTAAATTAGCTCTCGCCAAGCTGAACGCAAGAAATGCTAGCAAAGACGTGAAGAGCGTACATTCGTACATTATTGTCAAGATTACAAGTTGCTGCGCTCATTATAGGAAGTATAACTGAGAATCTCCAAAAGTGAGAGAGATGGGAGGGACAGACGCAAGACGCCCCACCCCCTCTGAGGATTGGTCCTCAGTTAACGGTCGGTGGCTAGTGAAAGGACACACATTTTCTTCAGTAATGTGGCTGCTGGGCAGGGGCCTACACTCCTGTAAACAACCCCTCACCCACTCTTCTATAAGTAAGCCTAATTAAACTCATTAGACCACTGAGACGTGAAAAGAAAAACGATTGGTAATTTTCATATACCACAGCTATTCTAGTACTCGATACATACGTTCTCAAGGTTAGGATAAAAGACACAGGTAACAGACTTTTGTGTGCTAATGATATAGGGATATTACTTGTCCTGGTAACTCTTACTTCATTCTCGCCCAAATCACAAATGAAAGACAATTCTTTTTTCTTTTCTTTCCTTGTTTGTTTTTTGCCCAGATACTTGTAATATAAAAATTTCTTTTGACAAAAAAAAAGGAAAAAAAAAAAAAGGGGGGGGGAGAGCATACCATAAATTTACATGCAATATCTGATTGACCGAGGAACTGACATCCTAAACTTATAGTCAAGGACGCAGTCAAGTAAAGCCAGGCCTGGATATTTAACATGCTATCTGCCTTAAAATTCTTATATATATAAAAAAAAAGGCAAAACAAAACAACAACAAAAATCAAAAGTTTTGAAGGAGCACTATACTGCCATCCCATTAATGGCTTTCCGTGTTCCTCATACACATGTAACTCAGTATTAACTGAAATGGTGCTGATTGTTACACTGTTACCCTACCCCCACCAACGAATCACATTATGCATGAGCCTGAGCGTCACTCACACGAGGACTAAAATGTACATTTTGTTAATGGCCTTTGGTTAGCCACTAAAACAAAAGTAGCTTAAAGATAGCACAAAAGAGCCTATGGTTAGCAAGGCTCAGCAGGAAAACCAAGCCCTGAAGAGTCTAATACGGACATGCCAACCCATAAGAGAAAGAAATAAACAGGGGTTCCCATGGCTGAATAGAGAGAAGTGCCTTTGACAGCAGGTGACACTATCCACAGACATGTAAAATACGGTGTTTGAAAATTGGTCTCCTTACACTTGGATTATATTTTAGAATTACTTAAAATTACTTTTTTGTGAAGTGCATAAAATATATAAAGGAATAATTCATGACACTTCCCCTAAGGGAAATTATAGTTGAAAAATTGAGTCAAATATGCAAGCCTTAATCATTAATGTGATAATTCAGGTGCTGTAATAGAGTTATAGACAGGATTCAGTAATAGGCCTTGATTACGTCAACACCTCTGTGTGGGAAGGACAGCCTGGAGGGCTCATGGGAGAATTGTGTGCTTCAGTTGTTGGTGGCTGAGAAATGACTTCCCAAATGATCAAGGGGAGACAGTGTTTCAGAAAGTGAAAACAAACTTCATAAAGAGACGTGGATGCTTCTAGAAGCATCTAGGGAAATTCATCTGGCTAAGCTGTAAGCTATGATCATAGAGGGGAGAAAACAAAACAAAACATGAGCTTTGAAGTCAGACAGGCTCGGTCTCATAAGCACTGACCTACCGTGGAGTAGCTGGGTGACTTTGAACATGCTAATTAACTTATCTGAGTTTCATTTGTTAAGAGGAGAATAATAATTATCTTGTGGGCTTCTGTGATGGCTAAAAGGGAACGAGCGTCTAAAACACTTCCATATAGGTGACAGAAGACATGTTTAAAAGGACAGGTGTGAACATCATTATCATGCATGCTCATTGCCACCTTCAGACAGCAGTGGGCTTCTAGAAGGTGCTGTGCCCCTCCCTGCCTGTGTCTGTAGTGCAGACCTGAGGACTTAAGCAGAGGAAAAAGGAAGATATAAGGTCAACTTCTGCAGGGGAGAAGTGTGCAGACATTAACCACGGCCAGAGCACCGAAGGAATGATTTTATTTTATTTTTATTCTTCTTTAATATATTACATCCCCACCAAATTTTCCCATCCCTCTGCTCCTCCCAATTCCTCTGTCATCTCTCCTCTTCCCCAGATCTGATCTTCCTCCCATTTCCCCTCAGAAAAGAGCTGGCCTTTCAAAGGTACCAACCAAACACAGCATAACAAGATGCAGCAGTAGCGGGCACAACCCTCATAATAAGGCTGGTCAGGGCAACACAGTGAGAAGAAAAGTTTCCTAAGAGCAGCAGGATGAAAACAGAAAATGTTGTACACATACACAGTAGAGTATTACTCAGCTGTTAAAAAAAATGACATCACAGAATTACAGGCAAATGGATGGAACTAGAAAGAAATCATCCTGAGTGAGATAGCCAAGACCCAGAAAGATGAACACTTATAAGTAGATATTGGCTGTTAAAGAAAGGAATGATTTTTACAAAGTCCCTCTTAATGAGCCAACAAGATTTTTGTGTTCACTTGCCAGAGCATGGGAGAGAGGCTGGCTACCCACAGGGTCTTAGAAGATTTGCCCAAGGGTGGTGCCTGTTGCCTGCTTGTGAGTTCTCTTTTACCTCTCTGCATTCTGTTTCCTCCTCCTCCACTCCACGAGGGGCATTCCTGGGCCCAGTCTGACAAGGGTCTCACATGGGAGTAATCACAGCTACTTTGATCCCAAGCGAGCACTGTCATGCTCAGAGGACAGAGATTCACAGAAAAAGCTCAGATTCATGTTCCACGAGCATCACACAGGCAGCCTAACAGAGGACAAAGAAACAGGGCAGGCGAAATAGGAAGACAGAGGCGAAATATTCCCTGCCCTGCAAATCTCTGAGCACGGAGCCAAGGCACTAAAACTCCAGAAAGAGAGGACAGGATAATCAGGCCTAATCTTTCCCTTTCTTATTTTTCCATGTGACGCCTAAGTGGTTTGCAGAGGGTGTCGAATACGAAAATCACAATTGAGGTTGCTGTGGTTACAGAGGTACTGAAGAAAATCTTGTGGTTCCTCCAAGCTCCATTCTCAAAGTGGTAATTTTTGATCAGCCTGTAGTTTAGGACATTATGTTATAAATTCTGCCAGGGAAATTTTTCCTTTTAGTTATTATCTTTTTAGTAAATATGAAATACAGCGATGGAGGTGTCTCTCAAGATTCACCCCAGAATTCATCCAAGGTATTTAAAAATCCTGTGCGTAATAGCCTAGGAAAACGGTTTTAGAATCATGTAACTGAGTCTAGGAGATGGGCAATGAACACATGCTGCTCTTCTAGCCTTTGCAATGCTGGCTCCTGGCACATTATCACACAAATTCTGCCATACACAGAGGCTTAAGCAGCTATTTTTAAAGAACGCTCAGGTTTCATAAAGCCATGATATAACCCACATTGTAAAAAACTATCCAAAAGGTCCCCAAACCCTTCTTACAATCAAAATTAAAGCTTGGGAGAAGTATTGGTTCATTTTTATAGTCTTTTCTGTTACTATGTGCCTACACATTGGGACATGATGTTTAAAACCAAACCTATTACTTCATTTGGCCTCAATTAGATCTGACTCTGTAGCCACTGATTTTAAAAATGTGTATGACCAAATAACAAGGCAGGCAAGCAAGAATGGAGTACAATATGGTAGAACTTGATAGCTATCGTCTTGATGCTTCAGAAGGATGCTTGGTTATTTTAATAACATTTCTCGTAGTCGGAAGATAGAGATGCACACCAGCCGCTGCTGTTGTAAATCATAGATGATTTACATTTCCCAACCCATTCATCCCATGGATAAATACTTAGAGGTCATTTATTCACCATCAGACATTATTTAGAAACATGTCAGTAAGTGAAATAGAACATAGTCTTTAATAGAGCTGGGAACATGCTTGGGTGAGTGAATGAAGTAACAGAAGATAGGAAGGGACATATTCAAAATACAGTAACAATGGAAGGAGCATACAGAGCTTCAGTTTTCAAAACAGATGCCTGGGGGCTGGGGATGGTTTATCCCATACATGCACTTGTTGGAACCGGATAGCCTAGTCTAATTTCCAGAATGTGAATAAAAGTGGGGGCAGAGAACGGACTCAACAAACTGTTCTGTGTCCTCCACACACTCCCTGGGGCAGGCGCCTCCTTCTGGCACGGGCACTTGATACATATTTGGTAGAAATAACACCAAAATGCAAAGAATAAGTAAAGCAGGGAATGAAGTCATGGAAGACGGGGATATTAAAGATGTGAGACTTGAAGTATGGCGTGTGGTGACTCCCTGTTTTAAAAATCACGCCTTTTTCAAAAATGGGAAACACCGTCAGTCATTAAGACGCAAGAATTTATATGCCATGAATGCGTAGCAATTTTGCACATTCTAACTTTTAAAGAAGATTCTTCCCTTGTTGGTTCGGTCCCTTGTTGGAATTATTCAGTGTGTATTTATGTGGGTGTGAAAGAAGTGCAGGGTAGAGGACGTTATCATCCTCATTTGAGATACCTCAAGTTTTATGTTTTCCTTTAACAACTACATACATTGTTGTGGCATTTATCCAAAAACTAATTAATCCAATTTCTTCCTCCAACATCATTGAATTAGGCTTCCCTGCTGGTGGGGAGTGAAGAATTCCAAAAGCAAAATAATTTCAAGATGGTTTAAATTCATACTTGTGGAAATTAATGACTAAGTAAGAAGAAAAACATGCTTCCAGCAAAGAAGTGAACAGAGAGGTAATTAGAGCGTACTCAATAATATCAAACTAATATTTTATGACTTATGGTCGTGTTCTTCAATTTGGTGATCATTTCAAAGCTTGATAAAAGATCTGTTACAAATTAGTATCTTTAAAAAGTACATCCAACTGAAAAGAAACTATCAATTGAAAAAAAAAGCTATCCAAATGTTCCTACAATAGTTGTCATCTCCATGACACGTAAAGGTCTCAGAATGCAGTCAGTACATAGCTGTTCTTTGCTTCCACACCCTGTGTACTCAAACATGCAGAAAATATATCCATATTTTCTTCAGACAGTATAGATGATGTGTATGTCAACTTATGTATGGACATAAAACATATTTAGTATTTGTGGCTGAAATAAAACTAGTATGAATACAAAAGCATGTGCCACTCCCTGTCCCATTCCCACAGGGCTGTAGATACTCACTGTTAAATTACTGTCTAATATTCCTCACAAAAATTTGTAATTACAACTCTGTGGTAGCATTTTTAGTTATCTTCTCTACAGATACTTTTTATTTCTTTTAAATATTTTATTCATTTTATATACCAACCAAAGTTCCTCCTCCTTCCCCTCCTCCCACTCCACTTACCTTCTCCTAATACACCCCCCTACCACCACCACCATTCACTTCTCAGAAAGAGTAAGACTTCTCATGGGTAGTCAGCAAAGCCTAGCACATTAAACAGAGGCAGGACCAAACCCTTCCCCCCGGCATCGAGGCCAATGGCGGCACCCCACGGTAGGGAATGGGCTCCAAAAGGTCAGCTCCTAAACACAGTTCTACAAGAATGGGATTGTATATACAATTAACACTGTTGCTATCTTTATTCACATAGTTTCCATGTCTTCCTTTCTGTATCACTCCATCCCACTATGCAAGTGTCCCTCCAACAAGATTGTAACTCAAAGCACAGAGTCACTAAATCAACAGATTTTGGGCTGGTATATTCTATTATCTTAAACTTACTCATACATAGACACATTCCATTATTTACATACTAAGTATGTTAACTGTACTTAAGTGTTTTAGGTCTATGGCATTTTTCACTCAGCAATATCATCTGAGATTCCAAGTCGCTCCTCTTCAAGCGAGTTAATTTCGAGACATTCCTTGGAACATATGTATGGTATTTAATTTTGTCAATGTTCTTTGATTTACTTGATCAAAATCTCATGATTCTATTTTACAGAATAACCATATTTGAAGACAATGATATTGAGATACTGCCTAGGTGCTAATGTTGTACAAAAGACCTTCTGAACAGAAAAGGT
This sequence comes from Cricetiscus sungorus, assembly GCA_030556225.1. Taxonomy (NCBI): domain Eukaryota; kingdom Metazoa; phylum Chordata; class Mammalia; order Rodentia; family Cricetidae; genus Cricetiscus; species Cricetiscus sungorus. The sequence goes on along the minus strand of JANBXA010000077.1, from coordinate 1,622,607 downwards.
CTATTGTAAATAATCGCGCAATGGAAGTATTTTAATTTTTAACTTTTCCCTAAATATCACGGCTTCTGTTAACTACTATCCTCCCCTCTCCTTCCATGAGATCAATTTTGTTCCACATGAGAGTAAGACAATTTTGTTGTGCCTGACTTAATATAATCTTCCTAAATTCATCCATGTTGCTGCAAAATCCACGATTTGCTTCTTTATATATCTCAAGTTTATTTTGTGTGTTCATATAGAAGCATATCTATACTAAATTTTACTTATTCATTCATTAATTCACTGCCAGGTACTTAGTCTGATTCCCTGTGTTGACTCTTGTATTAATACTGCAATGAGCACAGGACTATGGCATTTTCTACACATTGATTTAATTTCCTTTTGATACATACTTAGCAGTGGGGCTGCTGTATCGCATTAGCAGTCTATTTATAACTTTTGCAGGACCCATATCCTGTTTTTCAAAATGGCCAACGCTAATTTACATTCCCACCAACAGCAACAAATATTCCCCTTTCTTCACATTCTTGCCAATAATAGCTACCTTTACTTTTTAAAATAATAATAACCATTCTAATAGACTTGCGATAATACGGCGGGTATTTTTATTTATTATTTAGAAATTTCATGCATACATATGATCTATCTTGATCACATCTGCTTCCATTACCTCTCCCAACTCTCCCCTGAACCACTCCCAACACATCCAACTCCATGCTCCAATTTTGTTTCTTTCTTTCTTTGAATAACCCCGAGAGCCCAGTTAGTGTTGTTCTTATATGCATGGGTGTGGGGCAACATGTCAGTGGCCGCTCCCCCTCAACTCTTCTTTACCACAGTAGCCATCAGCTACCAGTGGCTTCTCACTTGAAAGTTGGGCATCAGGAGTTTGGAGGTCCTTGATTCAGAGGACTGCCTCTCCTTAGAACTGTATTGAGGTTTAATAAGGGCCAGGATAAACAAATAGGCTGAATAGATGTTTATTAAGGGAGAAACAACTCACAACACAGACAGATGAACACAGCAGTTGGAACAGGATGCTCCTCTCTCTGCCTCCGGCCAGAAAGAGAGCATTCTGCATCGCCTTCTCAGACCTAGTTCCATTGGTCACTTCCGTCTCTGGCCCCACCCCTCAATGGGTGTGGTCAGTGCCACAGAAGCAGACAAAGTGAATATCCCACTAGAACTGAAGTATTTTTTGTGTGGTCCAGAGCAGTTCTTACAATGGGGTTGCCATGGAAGCTTATTCTCACCTCATCTCTATTTCCCCTCCTGCTTCCCCTCCTTGGTGGTGTGGTGCTCATTTCACCTTAGAAGCCATTTCTCCTGTCTTGTTCTACTACCCTGAGAACTTCAACAGAAATAATTGCAGGAGCAGAAGGGTCAAGAGCACCATAAGAACATGGCCCACAGAATCAACTAAGCAGTGCTCACACGGTCTCACAGAAACTGAAGGCGCAGTCATGGACTCTGTATGGGTCTGAGCTAGGTTTTCCGCATGTATGCTATGGTTATACAACTGGGTGTTCTTGGGGGACTCTTCACAGTGGGAATGGGGGTTGTCTCTGGCTCTTTCGCCTGCTGTTGGAAACTGTTTCTTCCTGCTGGGTTGCCTCTTTCAGCCTTGGTATGAGGGTTTATGCCTAGTCTTATTGTGACTTGGTATGACATGTTTGGTTGATATCCCTGGAAGACCTGTTTTGTGTTTTAAGGAAAAAAAATGGAGGAATGGATATGGGGAATGACTTGAAAAGGTGGAGGGAGGGAAAATGTGGTCAGGAAGAATAAAAGAAAAACAGAAGCAAATACTAGCACTGTGGCCCTGGACCTCCGGTACTGTAGATATAGAATATTCTTTCTTCACATACAACCTACCTCAGGTAGTTCACTGTAACTACAACAAATACCCCAGAACACAGCAAGTCAGATGCAGAATACACAAAATGACAATACAAAGGACAGAGATGCACAGAGGAAGGGGCTGTCTTGTACAGAAATTGTATAGACTGTAAAGTTGTGGAAGTGTAAAAGCTGGTGAAACAAAATGTTAGCCTGGAAACCTTCCCTTCATAAACTAAAGCAATATGGTTTTTTGACACAGACAAATGGAGTGATTTCATTTTCAATAGAATTTTATTAAGAAAATAATGAGTCTTTTTTATTTTGCACAAAGAATGATAATTCAATGTGGGGACTTAAATCTATTCAAGGGAACTAAAGAGCTGGGAAGCGTCAATATGTTGATTAATATAAATGAAAGCTTGTGTAGTCAATAAGAATATATTAACAATAACAACAATGGGGAACTAAACACATTCTTTTAAGATTTTATAGTCTATATTAACCATGTCATTTATTTACAGGTAAAAGGTATTAGTAAATGATATGTATTTTAAATCCTTCAACAAGCATTAACATGAAAAAGAAATTAAATAAAATGCTATATAATGGATGCTTGTGTCTTAAATATTTCTACTCATAAGCAGAAATTGCCAGAGATGAATAAGGGCTCAACTATATACCATCTAATGGGTAAAGAATAATCTACCTAAATACAAAGCCAGAGAGGGGTTGAAAGTATAACAACACAGATATGCATGATAACAGTGACATTGACGATGTGGCTTCAGGTATTGAATTAATGTCAAATGAGTAGGTTTGGGATCATAAATGTCTCTATATCTGGAGGGTTGTTTCATACTGAGAGGTGTGTTAAGTAATCAAATGGAGAGATAGCACATATAAATATAATTGTAATAAAGGACAAGGGCAGCTACTAAAACAGAAGGACATATAGACAAATTCAAGAGCTGGAGATGTCAAAATGTACATTCATTAGTAGAAGGAGCAAAATAAATAACCATTAAGTAGGTAAGAGTACTGAACAAGACAGTGTCCACACGGCCAGACTGGCAACCATTCAACACTGTATTTCAACACAACCAGGCAAATAACATCAAGGATCATAAAATCTTATTAATATATCTAAAAGCGCTATACTCAAATACTGTAAAACTCTCATACCACATAGAGTAAGGCTAAAACTCAAACCTGAAAAATAACTACATTTTTCAGGTTTGGAGAAACCATACAACAAATAAATAAATAAATTTCAAAAGTTAAAAGAGAAAGTGTTTTGAAGTGGGAGGAATTGGAATTTGAGCACAAAGTATTCACAATGAAGCATTACTTATGTAGAACCTACTATATATATATATATATATATACACACACACAAATATATATATATGTATATATGTATAATAAATCCCATCTTTGTAAAATAAATAAACAAATAAATAAATAAATAAGGGCTGGGGATGGAGTTCAGTGGCAAATCACTTGCCTCATATCTGATCCCCGGATTCAATGCCCAATGCTACCCCAAAGGAAAAGCCTGTTTTGTTTTGTTTTTTTTTTTTTTTTGTCCCAACAGTAGAGAACTTGCCTTATTGCACAGTTTTATTTCTGCCCACTGCCACAAAAAGGAAGAGAAGCTGTCAGGCGTTGGAGTACTCATCAGTGATCTCAGAACTTGCAGGGTCTCCTTAGGTACATCGAGAGATTAAAGCCATCCTTGTATACTTTTCTATAAATTGAGACTATAAGACAGCTCTCATTTAAAATGCTATCAAGGAAAAACTGATAGCAAATACTAAATGCTTTTTTTTTTTTGCTCTATGCCCAAAACAGACAAGGAATTTTATTTTCCTAGGTCTGCTCACCACTGTTCTGGGGGTACCATTCAGTGAAGTAGAGGACACAGTAGAAAGGGAAGGCAATTAAAGCAGTATGCATGAGGTGAAATTGTCTCAGCATTTAAATAACCCAACCCAGGTTCAAGGAAAGTATACACAATCCATTTAAAAGTTCTTGAAAAGTTTCTAAATTTAAGAGGTCACAAGACACAATGTCAACACACACAGAAGTACACTAGCTGTACTTCTAAAAATTAACAAAAACTGAGCAAGAATAAAGTCTTCTAGTAAGTGGCAGATATCCAGTGTCTACAACCAAAATAATTACAAGAGTTTTATATTGAAATCTCTACAAGACGACTGAAAGAAGTTAAACATATGGATTGTAATGTACATTGCTTACATATTAGTTCTCTTCAAACACATCTGTCTGAATATAAATCCATATGTATTACTCTCTCTCTCTTTCTGGAGGTTTATTCTAAATTTTAGTTGGAAAAGTAAATGGCATAGACATAGTAAGATAAAAATTGAAAGGACTAAAGGGAACTGGAACTAATTTTAATCTATATTAGAGCAGACAGTAAGCCCAATTATGCATTACAGAGCTAATAAATATTAGTTGCAAAACAAGTGCAGAAACAGACCTATCCATGGAATACCTCTGGTTTCTTTCCGGCTCCAAAGTCTCTACTTTGTGCAGCTGTATATTTTTGTTCTTTCTCTCCATTTTTGTTTTCTGTTTTCTGGTTGGGCAGACGGGAGTAGTAGTTGAACTATTGCATTGAATGTACCTAATGGCAGCTCATTTTCTCTTTGAATTTGTTTACAGGGCTATAGAGTTTGCCTTTGCTATTAACTTTGTTTTAATTTAAAATTTTAATTAAACATTTTAATATGTTAAAAACTAAGTCTCTGTTACTAAGGTTGACAGTATAGTAGTAGTTATGAGGCTGAGGATATCATTGGAGGAGTTGGACCATTGGGTACAATGCTACAGTTAAGATAAATGGCTAGGCTGTGGTATCTGTGCAGTACAGTGACTATAGTTAATATTACTATTTTGCTACTGATTTGCTAATGTGTCTATATGTGTAAGTAGATTTCTGATCTTATTCTATTCTTATACATCTGTTCCTGCGGGCAGGATTCCAGTGATTTGTGCTTCTTGAACCTAGGAAATTCTTGTATAACTTTGCTTGCTGGCAGTTTTAAGAGCCCTTGCTTCTTTAATGAGCCACGAGACATCACTTGAAGCCTAGACAAACAAAGCATTAAGGTCCCTGATGTGGGCATTAGTTGGGCACTCTGGTCCCTTTGATAAGGTAAGCACTGTAAGCTTCATCTGCTCTCGTGAGATTATTCTAAAGACGAAATGAAATAATGAGGTATTTTCAGACCAAACACGGAGAAGAACACCTGTAGTAACGTTAGCCGAGTCATCATGCTACTGCTTACTGAGTACTGATAAAAAGAAAGTGTGGAACACACTTTGCTAAACGTGTTAAAAATGCCTATGTCTTCCTGCTTCGAAGTGTATTTGTGCAGGTGTTCTCAGACTTTTATTAGTACCATATACAACATCTGGTAACATATATGGTCACATCACAAATGACCAATGACACACCCTCTTGAATTACAAACTCTCGGAGAGAGCGCCTGCTCTGGAAAGCAGATTACCTTGGAACGGCTTGCCTAAAATCTTGCCTTTATGGCCAATAGTCTTTGTAGAAGACAAGACAAGAATGTCAGCACCCGACAGGTGTAGCTTGGGCTCAGGAGTCACAAAGAGACAAATGGGTTGCAGAGGGTAAATCCCCACAATGAAGTCCTTGACTCTCTTTGTTTGTGTATCTGTGTTAAAACCAAGAGGATGACGCCTTTTCAACCCTGACCACAAGGCTTTTGGCAGAATACACATTTCTTTTGTTGACCGGTGTTTTGGAATTGTGAAGCCGCCTCAGAAGGAGAAGGCATGAGCAGGCACAGTTCCAGAGGTAACAGATTCCTCTGGCTGACCCCAGTGCCCAGTATCAGGAGGCACGATGGCATCATGAGGCAGAAGGAAGAGAAAGGGATGAGTAATAAAAGAAAATAATTTGCAAGTTTATTTTTTTGTCTTGTTCAAAGTTCATGAAATTTCAATATGCAAAAAAGATTTAATAGAACATGTGGAGATTATTGATGTTTGCAGATGATAATTTTTATTTTGTATTACATAGGATAATAGGCACACAAAATATCTGCCCTTAAATGAATGTTAGGTTTCAAGATGCATCCATTTTACACAATATTGCTTCTCTGTGTATTTTTGCTGGGGGGCTGTTTGTGTGAGCTCTTGCAGAGGCTAGATGAATACATGGGGCACAATTTTCCTCCTTTCTTTCTTTCTTTCTTTCTTTCTTTCTTTCTTTCTTTCTTTCTTTCTTCCTTTCTTTCTTACATAGTGTGTCTCAGTCAACCAGGGTTCACCAATTAGGCTAGCTTGGTTGGCCAGTGAGCTCTAGGGATTCTACTATCTCCACGTCCCTAGTTCTAGGATAGGCAAACACGTGGTTTTTATACATGGGTTCTAGGGCTCTCAACTCAAGTCATCAGGACTATAAGAAAAACTTTGCATTATCTTCCACATCTTTTAAATACATATGAAACAATACAAAATTATTATTTATTATTATTATTATTATTATTATTATTATTGTGTGTGTGTGTGTGTGTGTGTGTGTGTGTGTGTGTGTGTGTGTGTGTGTGTGTATGTATGCCTGCAGGGTAGAAATCAGGGACCAACCAACTAGTTGGAGTTTGTTCTTTCCTTATTCCATTTATATGTCCTGAGTGTTGAACTCAGGATATTGTGAGAGAAAACATCTTTATCCTCTAAACCATTCTGCCAGCCTTCCCCATCTTGAAAGTAAAAAAATACACCTCTTTGAAAAATAATCTTACACTGCTATTTCCTTTGCCTATTGCTACTTACACTTAAAATACAGAGCCTCACACAATCATGTTGTAATTGTTCCCACCAAAATAAGTGTATCTGTGTAAACTGCAGTGAATTCACAGGCATTTTGAGTGTGACGTTCATCTGTTCAGCATCTGTATATAGCAGCTCTGAATTCTCTCATCACTGGAATTTGGGGACAGGAGAAACCAATGTACCTTTCCCTCTTAAGCTCTCCCCAGAGCTCAAATGCTTAGCACCATTTAGCTGATTCAGCTGGGTTCTGTTTTTTTTTTCCCCCTCTAAGTTTCTCTCACCAAATTAAAAGTAAAATAAAACTCTGCCATGGACTCTCATCCCATCTGATTTCACTACATGATACATTCCTTTCCATTAGTTTCTGAATTTCTATCTCGCTACCATGGCAACCAGCAGCTTTTAGCAAAAATCTTTCATACCAAGTTTTCATTTTCAGCAGATAAATCTGCATTGTATGTAGTTCTATTCGTTGCATGCTTGGAATTCGCAGGAAGACCTAACCCATGCCTTTCAACACAGCATATATCTGCTTTCATTTTTAACTGCTTTTGAGTAATACTTGTTTATAAAATACAGTTATGTTTTTGAACAAAATGCAAATTCCCAAACACTTTGTTATCCTTCCAGAAAAGTCCATTGAAGGACCAATTTTATTTCTAGAAAAAAAAAAATTAGATTCAGCCACGTAATATGCCGAATGCCCCACCTAATCAGATATGCTGGAGCTATCATTCAAGTTGGAAGTAGTCCTTGGACTTGCAAGTTAGGATTTCAGTTGTTTTGTTTGACAAGTGTTTCTTTTCACCTCTGAGAGAGAGGGAAGCACAGATTTCCAGGATCCTGTGAGCTTTCACAGGAAGCTGTCTTACCTTTTCTTTTTGTAATTTAGAAACAATCTTATTTGACATATCAATCCCAGTTCCCTCTCCCTCCCATCCTCCCATGCCACCCACCTACCCTACCCTCCCACTCCCCATCCATCCACTCCCCAAGGAGGGTGAGGCCTTCCATGGGAGATCATCAAAGTCTGTCACATCACTTGGGGGGAGGGCTTAGGCCCTCCTCCATGCATCTGGACTGACAGAAGCCCCCCATGGGGAATCCCTGTGTGCACTGCTTCCACTGCCAAAGGCCCCAAACACTGCCCAGGCCTTAGCAAGGGATACCCCTTAACCTAGAGGCAGGAGGGAGGGAGGGCCTAGTCCCTACTCCACATGACATGACAGATTTGGAGGACCCCTCCAGGAAGGCATCGCCCTACATGTGGAGTGGGGGTGAGGGGAGATGGGAGGGGATGTTGGTCGGGGGCCATGGGATGGTGGAAGAGAGGGAGGGAGGGAGGGACGGAGAGGGAACTGGGATCGATATGTAAAATGAGAAAAATAAATTTAAAATAAAAAGAACTGTGAAACCACATATTGTCAAAGAGAAACAAAGGCAGGAGCATGAAGAAGTTGAACTTTAGGTGCACATAATACAACCCAAGGGGACGGAAACGATAAACTTAGCATGTCGCCCACGCGCCTGAAGTGTAAGTAGGATGTGAGAATTCAGCAGTTGTTAACAGTCCTTGCAATCCCAGAGACCTTTAAATACGGAAGGAAGAAGATCCTGATTACACTCCATCAGGTAATTCCATAAATGTTGTATCTATAAAATTTAAAGATATTTAGACAAAATAGTGCCTAATGCAATAATAATAATAATAATAATAATGATAATGATAATGATAATAATTATAATAATGAAGTTTCAGACATTCCACTCAGTAGAAGGCACTCTGGAGTTTCCACGCATCCAGTGTAAGCATGTCTGAGTGGAGAATGAATGGGTGAAACACTGAGACACACAATGGCAGTTCATATATAGGCTAGTAATGGGAACAAGCTGCTTCATCTCCAAGGATACAACAGTGTCAAAAGTGGTTTTGCTTCTTCCTTTGTCCTATGTATTCCTTGCAATAATCTTAGAATTCTTCCTTTTTTTTTCCTATTTGATTTTTTTTTTATGTTCAACATTTTTATATCTGTTTTGACAACACCCACATGAACATCATGGAGCCTAATTTGGAAATAGGATACACAAACAGACGAGGGCTCTAACACCAATTGTTTCCATGTTAATTTCCACAAATGTGAGAGGGTTTCTCCACACGGATGCACATGTACATACATGAGGGTGAGGGCAACTTAGCAGGAAGTAGGTAGGGCTGTAAATGGAGCTCTAATTGGTCTAAGTAATAAAAAAATAACCAGACTCAGATATGGAGGAAAATGCTGAGAGATCAGAGAGACGATAGCAAGCCAAAGCCACCTTGACCTCACCAGTGCCTCTTTGGCTAGCCACCTCACTTCCTGTCTGTGTGTACAGACCTCTGTGGGTAGCTAGTGGCAAGCTCCATCCTCTAATCTTCAGACAAGCTTTAGATGTAGAAGCCAGGTATCGCTGTATGGGGTGTACAGTGCACAGCGAAGGCTAAAGAGCAAACTTTGGTGTCATTCCTTATCTTCTGCATGGCTTGAGACAGAATATCTTATTTGCTGTTGAATAAGCCAGGATAGCTGGCCTGTGAGCTTCAGGGGCTACTCCTGTCTCCATCCCTGATCTTACCATAAAGGTACTGAGATTCCAGATGTCTAGTATTATATTCCTGGCTCTACATAGTTTCTGGGAATCTGAACTCTGGTTTTCATACTTGCACTGAAAATGCGATACTACATAAACCATCTCATCGTGCATGATGCTTAATATACAAATATTTATGTAGACTGTTGATCGTATTTTCCTTTTCCATCTTTATTTTCTTAATTTCCCCCCCACAATTCAGTATGAATAGAGTTTCTTTTTGCTGACGTCACTTTCTTATTTTAAAAAATGCTACAGTAGATTAACAATTATAGTCTATATGCAATTTGTCATGTTTTCTGGGTAGTACAGCTTCTAAGAATAATTGTTATTAAAGAGCCTTTATCACACTTTAAACTAACCCCTCCTAAAATAATATCAACAGATAAGGTACTCTAGACTAGGTGCAGTGGCATGTGCCTGACAACCCAGGGCTTTAAGAAGAGGCAATAGGGCTGTGGAGAGTTTGAGGGCCAGATTCCTCTTGATCCTGAGATCAAGGCCAGCCAGAGCCTCAGAATTTGTCCTGGCCCAAATGAAACAAAACAAGGTATTTAGAATATTTTATACTACCCACAGGTTCTGGGAGACTTCTTCTTTATTAGATCAAACCACAATTAATTAGCTTTGTTCTATTGTTACCCAAGACTGAAAGGTAGGAAAGACATCTACATAGTTTACTTGAAATGTCAGTAGAAATTGGAAGAGGACAGGGCAGATGCAAGATGTCTTGTCAGGTTACAGGCCTAACTTAATAGTGGAAATGCAATAGTGTTAAATATAATTAAGAGTCCAAGTACAACAAGTGAGAAACAAAAGTGAGCTTGGAGCGAGACTCAGGAAAATCCCTATTTTATTACCATGACCATGCTATGAGTATCATTTCCCATCAACTCTGAAAGACATGAAATTGTTCAATAATAAATAGTGTGCCAAGAGCATTGTCTCCTGAGAGGTCACGTCATGTTCAGCAGTGAACAGGTGGTGTGTGTGTGTGTGTGTGTGTGTGTGTGTGTGTGTGTGTGTGTGTGTGTGCCCCACATGTCCCTGTGGGTTTGTATGTTTTCAAGTCTCCCCTGAATCCTTTATACAACAGAGATAGAATGAAAACACAGTTGTCTCACTAGATCACCCACAGTACTCACTGCAGATACTCCCTCTTCTAAGCAACCTGTGTGCATGGAGACATTGATTTGAACCATCTGTCCATCTGTTTGACCTCTTTAGAAAGCACCATGTCCCTTCTGGTTCCTCTTCATGTAGTGTGCTCTCGGCTCAGCTCACTCTGGCAAGTCTAACCTGCTAAGAAATTGGATTCAGAACACGGTTTCATAGACCCAATGGCTGAACACTGTCTGGAGAGTCTTGATTGAGTTTTCACATTTAGACCTCAGACATCGAAGCAAATGCTGTCTCTTTTGTTTTTACCACGGGTCATTCTATACACATTCATTTGGATCTGAGCCTTAGAAGTCAAGACAGATATTTTTCTTCACATCACAGTTGACTGGCTAAAATTATGTCATGCAGAAGTCTGTTCAGTTGAAATAGATTTCAAAGTAGAAATATAAAATTTATCTTCTGTTCAACCACCTGCTAAAATAATTATTGTGGGGGATATTAACCCATTAAATACCTACTTTTGTTACTTTAGAGGTTGGTAGAAGTAGATGTATGTGAAAGTTTATTTTCATTTTTATTCTGAAGAGAGAAAAAGAATCCCAGTTTCTGATGAGTTGACAGAGTTCATTCAAAGGTAACTGGGGTAATGAGTGAGGCAGGGCACCTTTTGCCTTCTGAAAACAATTGCAAAGGAAAGCAATTTACCTGGTATACAAATTTTGCAGAGGAGGAGGTTAGGATTAGGCAAAGTCATCAATCTCAGGGACCATTCAAAACTGGGGCCAGCAGAAATCTGTGAGCGTGATCCCAGCTAAGATTCCTAGCAATTGGAGATTCGGAGCCTGAACCAGCAATCCTCTATGAGCAGGCAAGAGTCCAGTGGAGGGATGACGCGACACCAACACACCCACAAAACCTTCCACCTATAATTTTTCCCTGCCTACAGGATATGCTGGAGGCACAGAAATTATGGGAACAGCCAAGCAAGGACTGTTCGGCAATGAGACCCATACCATGAGAGGGAGGCCTGCTCTTTTCTGAAGAGAAAGGCGGAAGGAATAGTGTGTGGGGAGTGTAGAGGGGGAGGCACTGGAAGGAAAGGAGTGGAAAATTTGATTGGGCTGGATATATTAATCAATAATTAATTTATTGATTGATATAAAACACCCATACACACCACCAGCCAAAAAACAACAACAAAAAAGCCAAAACAATCAAAGCTGATGCTGAACTGAACTATAGAGGTTTTCTTATGGTTCAGGATGCTTAACATTGGCCTAAAAAAGAGGAAGGTGGAAGTAAAAAATGGAGGGTTTTGTTTGTTTGTTTGTTTGCTTCTCAACTATATGCTGCTTGGAAACTATGAGGCTATGAGAGGGTACGAAGGGAGAGGTTTCTCAATGCAGTTGGACCGTATGTGTTTGCAAACTGATACTGAAGTTAAGCTCACTCCCTCTGACACATGCTGCAAAAGAATGGTACTCTCCTGGTATTATATTGTATTTCAAAGAATGGCTCCCTATTCCTGAAGGAGGACATTCCTAGACTGTGATACTGGCAAAGGGGAGAAAAAAATGACATGAACAAGGAAGAAATCACAATTCCAAGTATTCTCAAGTAAATCCTCTAACAAAATGGAGAACAGGTATCCAGAGGTTGGGAGCCAATCTGAAAGGAAGGTGACATTTCTATCAGCAGGCAAAATATTATACCCAAATGTCTGTCTTTGTGCAGCTTATAATCCTAAAGTTCATCTTTGGAGATAAACTTTAAGCATACAAATGCTAGTGAGTCTATCAGGTTAGTTCAGAGTTATGGCAGAAAAGAAAACCAGGAATCACAGACTGAGCACAGTGGGAGGAGACAGTTCTGGCTTAACTGGCGATGCTATGGACTGACCACATTCAGCGGAGGCTGATACAGAACTTCAAGAAGAGAGTGGACTGACGACCATGCGATCAGGAGGACCACAGTCTGAGCCCCTCATGAAAACGCTGGGCATGAGTGATGCCATGTGTTTCTGGCCCCAGAACTGGGGAAACAGACATAGGCAGGTTCCTTGGGCTTGCAGGCCAGCCAGCCTAGCCTACTGTGCAAGCTCCACACCAACGAGAGCCTACCTCAAAACACAAGTGTATGGCTCCTGTTGCATGGTAGTAAGGTTGATCTCTGGCCTCCATATACACATGTACACATGTGTAAACACTACTGTGTAGGCACAGGCAGCCTACCTAGCACTCATACCCACTTCATACACACAGAAGAAATGAGATCACATGTAAAATTTACAAGTCTGTGTCATACGTGGTAGTGCATAGGGGAAGAGTTATAAAAGAAAAACTCAAGACAGTAAGGGTGACAAAGTAGAGTAGACCTTGCAGACAGCTTAGGAACCAGGGGAACCAATCATTTAGGACAGTGCTAGAGAGAAAGACCGACATCTTTTGGCTAACTTCAGATAAGGATTGACTAGCTACTCCATTTTGTTGGTGTTGCTGTTATTGCTTGATTTTTGTTTTGCTAGCTAGATATTATATCACTATGTAGCTTTGGCTGGCTTAGAACTCACTATGTAGACCAGTCTGACCTGGAACTCACAGAGATCTGCCTGCCTCTTCCTTCTGAGCCCTGTGACTGAAGGCCACAATGACTGGCTTTGATTGCCACCTTAATAGAAGTGATGTTATGGCGAAAAGTTCAAAAATAGAGAGACACAAAGGTGTATATGTGTGGAGCACCTTTGGAATTTTTAGTGGGTGAATAATCTGGGAAATATGAATGCTATCAGTATGCAAATGTTATAGAAAAAACGCATTGTAGACAGAAAGAAACTTAGCCTCAAAACATGCAAACAGTACCAATGAAACAAAGAGAAAGGCAGACAAGTTAACAACTGAAGATAATACTTTAAAGGAGTCACCAGACTCCTAGGACAAATCTTTCATTAAGCAAGAAAAACATGAGCTAAGGGCTACATCTCCATGCCTAGTACAGTAGAGAGGATTCCGGAAATTAGAAAAGTGCATTAGAACATCTACCATAGACACCGCCCCCCAAATGTCTCAGAAAAGATAGAAGAGAAATAGCATAGTGACTAGAGGCTGAATGTGGAGTGAAGAGACTATTCGATAGTATTCTTTTAGGTATGATGGATGGAATCATATTTGGATACTGTTGGAAATGGCCTACTGGTAAGAGAAGGACAAGGTGCCATGAAGATGTCTGAAAAACACATCTGGGTTACAGGTGCTGCAACTGGCTGATTAGGTGTCAAGAATTGGGATGCTGTAAACAAGAATCAAAATTGTCTCCAACTACATTTATTAACCATTTGCTACCAACTTCTCTGCCCTAATATATTTTAAATTGCCATGTAAACCCTTTAAAATGTATTAATGGGCCACTGGTTGATACAAATTCCAAAACTAAGAATGTTATAAAATATTATTTGAATTCTATAGTGGGGATCTATCCATTCTTCTGTAACCTGAATACGAACTGTCTCTACCAATGTATTTGGTAATACGTTAGTTAACTAAATTCTCTTGGTATACGACCAAATTTCATGAATCTTCTTCCACATGAGAACATGGTATCCAGGGCAACCAGGATATGCGTCCCTAGGTTTGTTCGTGTTTAGCACAGAAAAATCACTTTCTTGTTTCCTTTGAAGCCAGAGATACTTCTCAAAATGTGGTCTGTAGACTCTTGAGGTTCCTAGAGCTGTTTGAGAAATGTCAGAATGAGTTTTATAATGTTAAGGCATATTCACCAGACATTTTCTTGAAAATAAAATGGAACTTGTCACCGTGATGTAAACAACTGACAGTATTTACTGTCAGTGGTAAAAAAAAAAAAAAATTCAAGCTTTCCTAAGAAAGTTAGAATTCGTGGAAAATTTGTATAATCTTCTGTGAGCTTGACAGCTTCCTGATATTTAGAACCTTTCCAGTGAAACTTGGAATGATATCAACGAGTAAGATTCTTTTATATTACATAATAAGGCGCATCTATTTGAAATATATTCATGCTTAAATGATCCAATACATTCCATATAACCCAAACACAGTGTTACAAAACCATACAAGAGTAAAAGCTGCTTATAAAGAATAAGTTAGTCCACAGGTCTTTAATTTAATAGAGTGGCAATGACTTTTCACATCACATCTACTCTGTAAGAAGCTATCCTGTTTTGTGATTGGCTGTAGAAGCAGAGAGAACCATCCACAGTTACTGGAACATTGCCACTAATATGTTCCTTCCTTTATGACTCCATACATCTGTGAAGTACGATTTTTCTCACACAGTACATTACTACTATGTAAAATACTGAAGCAATATGAGTATTCCATTGATTTTTTATTATGCTATTAAAGAAATTTACAAAAATATTAATCCATGCATGCTGGGATGCTATTATTTTGCTCATAGAAATACACTGTTTCTCATGTCATACATTGTTTGTCTTGTGAATGAACAAATTTTCTCCTTGGCTTACACTTACATCACAGTAAAGATATGTATGATACACTAATACTTTCAAGGATCATCAGTCAAGCTTAAGGAGATAAAATGGACAAGAGTCCACATGGCATGTGAAACACTGTACTATAGAACCTAAGTTGTAAACAGGAGGAAAACTTTGTGTTTAGAATACAAATCAGTTAATCATGCTAGACTTGGTCTAGGAGACTACAGCTTTGGTGGAGTTTTATTAAGGTTTACTTGTTAAGCCAGACTTAGAGAAATTATTTCCTAGTTTTCTGTTGCTAAACAGTTATAAATTAGGTGCATATGTTCCATTCTATATGGATTCCCACTGTAGTGTAAATGGTTTCTGAGGGGTCTAATATATTCATTACAGGTAGGGATAAAGAATTAAGGAGCATCGAAAGTTCATTGCAGAGTCTCAATTGGGAGAAGGTGAAGAGAAGTAGATGTTGTCTGAACTCTTAAGGGTGTGCATGTGGAAGAAGGAATCAAAGTTCCCGGCTCCAGTGAGCATCAAGAGTACTACAGTCAGAATGTTCAGGAGGGAGCTTTCAGAAAGTAGTTACAACTGCAACTGTTTAGTGGATGGAATGAACTACTTCCCTTAGCTGTTGATTCAGTTAAAACTGTTCCTCTTCTTAAAGCTGAATCTGGGCAGGTCTCTCTCAGACAGTAGATATCAATTCATGTGGTCCATAAAATAACCCTCAACTAGGGGCTGGAGAGATGGCTCAGAGGTTGATCTTCTAGAGGTCCTGAGTTCAATTCCCAGCGACCACATGGTGGCTCACAACCATCTGTAATGAGATCTGGCGCCCTCTTCTGTCAGGCTGGCATACATGAAGGCAGAATACTGCATAAATAAATCTTAATTAACAACAACAACAACAAAAATAACCCCCAACTGAAAGGTCTCACTACGCCTGTGTTTTGTGAACTATAAAACTGTCCTTCTTTAATCCTTCATTAGCTCACGCCACTGACCAGAAAGAAGTTATGGGAACCAAGATTCTGATCCTGTTCCTCTAATTCTCCAGCCATTTTTGGATATCATTTAAAGCAATCTTCCTCTGAAATATATGTAACAGCTATCATGAAATTTTGGAGACATTTGGTTCAAAGCTTTCTATGGGTCATCAAGATGAAGTACCTGCCATTAAACTAATGACATGGGTTCAAGCCCTGGGACTCACGTGGTAGAGGGAGGGAACAGCTAACTCCCACCTGGTAAACCTCTGACCTCCACACAATCGCCATGATGCATACATGCACACATGCAAAACAAATAAACACTTCCTATGGCTCCTTTTAAGGGCAATAGTGTTTTAAAAGCCGGAAAAGTGGACCTATGGTTACCATAGTCTCTGATCTTTTCACGCTGATAGAAATGGTGTATTTTCAGTAAGTAGTTAGGGGGTCCCTGTAGGTGTCATCAAAGGCAGGGAAATGAATTGCAAAACGTTGAGAATGAAAACTCAGCTCATATTGAGTTCATAAACCTGGATCAAACTCTGTGGGGTCTGATACCAGGTGGTTTATTCCCAACAAATTTAAACATAGTACAATTAAAAAAATTTTTCTTGTGTAATAAAATCCCCAGTCTACAAGGAAGAGTAACCACATGGGAATTCAACTTATGGTACATATCATTTCTTCTATGAGCATGGGTGCTGGCGACAGTCTATCTGGATTAGCTTAAGGACCCAAGGAAGGACATGACTGAGGTTTAGTTATACATTTAGCATAGAGGTCATTTGGTTATTAGTCCCCTTGGTCCTGATATGGGGGCCTCTGACTATGTAGACTATGTAGATAATGTAAAGATCACTTAGACCATCAAGTATCTCTTGTCCTGGTTTGTGGGAGCTTAAGAGAGCTCCTGACTTTACAGGTAACATAAGGGTCAATTAGATTAATAGCCGCCTCTTGTGCTGGTTGGAGGAGCTTCATATGGACCTGCCCATCAGAAAATACACATCACTGGGCTATTAATAACCTCTAACTCTTAGCCCTCTGGGCAGAACAACAGATTTCTATATATTTTCCATTGAAAAGGCAATCTTGAATGCTTAGTCTCATGGTTTCCCTGGAGATCTGTGGGCACAAGGACTTTCATGCTCCCCACAAAGTAGGTGTTAAATAAATAAACAAAATGTATGCAGCTATAAAAGAAAATGAATGCAGGTCACTTCTTAAAGATGAAGTGTGATGGTTATCTCTGGATGTCAACTTCACTGTTCTGTTGGTTACTTTCCTGACGAAGCTGACTAAAGGGAGGAAGCATTGCTTCTGAATTACAATTCAAGGGGACAGACTGCATGGCGGCAGTGCTGTGAAGCATGAGGTGGCTGCTAACACAGCACCCGGAAGCCAGGAGGCC
Source organism: Cricetiscus sungorus (assembly GCA_030556225.1). Taxonomy (NCBI): domain Eukaryota; kingdom Metazoa; phylum Chordata; class Mammalia; order Rodentia; family Cricetidae; genus Cricetiscus; species Cricetiscus sungorus. The sequence continues at coordinate 1,605,311 of JANBXA010000077.1, read as the reverse complement.
GAGAAAGACAAACGCTGGTGCTCAGCTTGCTTTCTCGTTTTCATAAAGGAAGGATCCCATTTACCAGTTACTGAAAACCTTCCTGTTGTAAATTTGGCAACCTACCCACCCACTCCAGCCATCCCACCCCACCCCACCCCACCCCACCTCACCCCACCTCACCCCACCCCAGCCAACCCACAGCAGCTCGAACGGACTGTAGCTTAAGACTTCCCCTGACACTGGTGCCACCATGTGCTGTGTAGAGCTGCATCATTCTCATTGCCTTGTTCATTCTCTCTGTCTCCCAGTCTCTGTCTGTGTTTCTGTCTCTCGCATGCCCCCACTCCTAGACAGCCTTTCACTCTCTCCCCTTACCCCAACAAACCTCTTGCTGCATTAGATCTGTTGCATTTGTCGGGATCCCTAAGTGACTCCCATTGGCCACCAAAGGTAACCCTTACGCAACTTAATCATTGCACCTCATTCTTACCTCAACCAACCTATTACATATTCTCCCTCTAGTCAATGTGCCCAGTGGCCTATCTTTTGGGTGTCAAGTTGACACCTAAATTCTGCCAAGGTCACAATATTAATCATCACCTTTGATTCTAGGGGATATCTAAATGTCCGAGGAAGGATTATTTCTGGGTATGTCTGTGTGTTGCTTCCCAAAGAAACTGCATTTAAATCAGCACTACACTGACTTAGGCAGGCCCATCTACAACTACCCCGGATGGACACTCTCAGCTGGGTCCCAGATAGAACAAAGAGGAGAGAGAGGTGCATTTTCTCGGCCTTCTTGAACTGGCACACTCATTTTCCCCTGACCTAGAAAATCAGATCTCCAGGCTCTCTGGCCTGCCTTTACCTCTGTGCCTTGCGAGTTTACAGACTCCCAGATTTGACTGAATTGCATCATTAACTTCCTTACTTCTCTAGTTTGCCACCAATGATGCACACGGTCCTTCTCAGACACTATAGTCATTTCCCTCACCAAACACTCCCTTACCTGCCTGCTTATCTACAGTATTCTTCCGACGGGTTCTGCTTTTCTGTAGATGCCTTACTCAAACAATGTTGTTTTCTTCTTATCCTGATGGTTGATTTATATTATGTATGTGGCAATATTACAGGGACTGGCTTAAAACAACAAAAGATATTTAAAGGTTTTTAATTAAATGATTCTACATAGATATGACCTTCATGTTGGTTAAAAATGAGTTTATAAGAACTTTGTTGCTTACTTAAGCTTGTATGATTGAAATTAAAATTTGTGAGTTGAAAAAAATAACATTTCCTTCATAAGTAAAAGAGTAAGAATGGCAAGTCTCTGCCTAATTTCACCTTCCATGAGTCTAAGAAAGGTTTTGTGGAGTTGGAAAAGAGACCTTGTAAGTTCTTATAACATGATGCAATCTGTTCTCAAATACTTCCCTTTGTTCTAGCTATGTTGGGAGATATTAAGATAATGCAACATTTAATAACAAATAATAAACAGTAAGAGTTAGGGATGCTTGTCCAACCCTTTTCCTCTGCTTGGTCAACAGTGAACTGCAGTACCAGATTAATTAAACAGATAACATTAAAATTTAACCTTTGCTTACTCTGTAGAAAGAGGCACCCAAGAGGACAGCAGAGATATTTTCTGCTGATTTATGCCAGGATGGAGTAAGGATGCTCCTTTCAAAATGTCACTGAGATATCTTACCTTGAGCCGAAGCTTCTAGAATCGCATGAGTGGATTTATGATGCAGACATCAGGGTTTCTAAAATCTCTGACAATTTCTCATAGCCTTATTGGTAATGACCTCTGTTGCTGTAAGGATTCACTGGCAGATCTGGATCATAAAACCCATGTTTGCTGCCAATCTGAAGCAGTGCCAGATAAGCTGGCCTTTTAGTGACAGCATTCTGAAGTTACAGCTGTCATTTCAAAACATAAAACAATCCACAAGGCTAAATTTTTTTACATGTTTTAACTATAGCTAATGTGACAAGTTATATATGCATATAATTATTATACACATATGTATATATATACATAAACACATATTATTTCTAAGAGGGGAAATATTTGAAAGCACAGTAATCATCTGTACACCTGACATTTCACAAAATTAAGGGTAAACAAGTGAAAAATGAGTAAGGGCATGCTTTTTTTTTTTTTTTTTTTTTTTTTTGCTTCAAAATCCAACTTGACATTTAAAAAAGAAAACTTTGGTGACAAGAATTTGTTAAAAGCTACAAGAGTCAGCTAAGTACAGAATGATGTAACTTGGAGAATTAAGACTAAAGGGAGGCAAAGATGGAGAATTTTCCATCCAGTGAGCTTTAAACTTCATTTGTTACTCAGCTACTGTCATGGCTTTCTGTTTTCAGAATACACATGCTGCAACCTGTCTTGTAGCCTACTAATGGTTTTAGCAGTGCAAAGGCACTTTCGCCCCCCTCCACCCCCCTGCATGGACAGAGAAAAGCCATTTTGTAGCAAGTTCCATCTTGCTTAGAGAAAAACGTGGTGGCTAAAGCTGGACAAGCACTCTGAGCTTGGATTCTCTAAAGGCCATCTGCCTAAGGATGGTTCCTCAGCTCTCCCTAAACTACTCTTCTCGGCTCTGTGTTCTCTTGTCTGGCATTCTGTGAACTATGGAGTCACTCATCTCAAAAGAGAACTGATGATGCCAAAAAACGCCATGGTAGAAAACTCTAGAAAGCCTTCAACTTGGGGAACACAATCTCTGGAATCAGCCTCAATGCCCATCAATAAACAAGCAGATTCTTTTCCTAACGTGGTAGATTCAGCCACCAAGGAAGAAGAAAGATGATGTCATTTTCAGGAAATAAGTTACTTGCACAAAGACTGGTTATATTTCCTATGTAGGTCGGGGTCATGAAAGCAAAAGGAAACGTTTAGTGGAAAATGGAGGGGGGGGGAGGAGAAAGCTACACTGGGGAAGATGAGCTGGTAAATGAGGTCAAAGCACATGAAAAGTACACGTAAAGCTGTCACAGTGAAACTTATTATTTAGTGCACTTAATGTATGTGCAGGAATTTTAAAAGGCATAAGCTGCAAATGTTTTCTGTGGACTTTAATGCTTGCTCTTTCCAGCCTCATTGCCCTAGGAATAAGATATCTCTCTTCCTCCAAACAGAGGATTCAATCTGTGTCCCCGCATGCCATTCTATGCCATTCTACTTGGTTTTAGACAAAGTAAGTTGTCACAGAGGGAACCCAGGATTCTCTGGGAGAGGCACATAAAGTGGCTTAGACTTGGGGGGAATTCTGTTCTTTATTTTCCTCAGATATCTCCTATGCACTGATGCCTCAATCTATATAACTTTTATAAAAATTAAATAAATAAAAGGAACCGATGTGACAGCTTGAGGCCATCTTGAGGCTGATCCGATGTTGGCTTCGTCTCAAACATTGAAAAAAGAAATGAGTTTTAGATATCTACCCCCCACACACACACTAGTTTGTAGCTAAAATTCCCACAGAACTAGGAGACTTACTTTAGCAGCTGTTGAAATAAACAAATGCAAAATAAGTGTTGAAATGAATTTTAAATAGCTATTTTAAATGCTTAAAGATATAGTTGTTCCTGTGTGTAGGTTGATGATATAAGCATATTTAAAAGTAGCTGAATATTTTTTTTCCTATTCTAGACAGACTTCAATTCTAATTAACAAAATCCTTCTCATTATTCATTCTTATTACTCATACCCTACTATCAGCTCAGGGTGTTGGAAACACAGAAAGAAATTTGCTCCAAGTTAGGGCTAGAAGATAACAAAAATTGTTGCAGAATTTTCAGATATTTCTACCAAAGAAAAAGTATCAATGGAGATTTAAAAAATAAAATTTATTTAAAAAGACTATACCTTGGAAGCCAGGACAATCCAAGCTTTTCTGAGTATCTTGTTTCTTTCCTTACTGTCACCCCTGGGTCCCCACATTCCCTAATAGCTCTGTAGCACAGAAGCTTACATATGTGGCCACTCCTGGCCCACAAGACTTCCGTTGCCTGTGGTTGCTTAGCAGGGCCTGTTATTTGGGGCTCCCTCTTAATGACATTTTGTCTTTTTTAAGCAGACTCCAAGTAAGAGCTTATCTGAGGATTCTCCAAATCTGTATGTTGCATACCTTTACAGCACGGGCCAACTTGCTACAGTTCAGCACTGACTGCTTCAATCTTTGAAGTTCTTAGGAACATAACACATTCTCAAGAGATTCTGAGATTTATAAATTCTTAAGAATTGGGGGCTTAATTTACAGATGCTCGAGTATTCCTGTCATTCCATTTCCATCTGGACTAGGATGTTTAACATCTATTTGTGTGATTTTCCTCCCAATGGCCATTGATCCTTTTAGCGAACAAGCATCCAGGGGGTACCCTAAGAAAAGATTTCCAGATGCAGCAAAGAGGGGCTTGCAAACATGGATGATTCTGGCATCCTGCTTCCTCTCACTCACAAATAATACTTTTGAGATCATAAAAGAAATACTAGTTTGTGTTTTAAATGTTTTATTTAGAATGTGTACACAACTTTCTTAGACCTTCACAAGAAGTGCAATGTCCTGTGTATCCTGCATGAAACAAGATTCAGTAATGATTTGTGCTGTGCACGTCACATGAGCATCATCATTTGAAACAATATGCATCCAAAGACATATATTGTGGGTATTTAATTTTTATTTATTGGCCATATTCTTATTGAGATCCTGCTATTAAATGGTCTAAAGAATCTGCTGACCATGTAATTCTAACTAATCATAACTCCTATTGTTCATTGGGAATACGTGTGTGTGTGTGTGTGTGTATACTCTTGACTTCAATGAGGCAACATTTTTTAATTAACATGATGTGGCATGTATGGAGGCAGAGATGGAGATAGATAGGCAGAAAGAAAACAGGCTGAAACAGAAGAAACCAAAAGAGGATATTACAGTGAAGGAGAGAAGAGGACAAGGCCAAAGTGTTTGGAGATGAGACAGAAAGAGTGTAGGAAAGAAATTGGTTTCCAGAAATTGACACATAAGATTCTGGAGGTTGTCAAGACCATAATCTGTAGGTTGGGTGAGTGGTCTAGAAATTTAGGCAAGATTTGTTGTCAGTTCTTTCGGAGATCTGGAAGCGGGATCAGATGCCCTGTGTTTCAGATTTGAGGGAGAATAGCTTCTTGCAGGAAACCTGAGTCTTTCCTCTTAAGCTGTTCATTGCACTGTTATGAGGACCACCCAAGAGTGCAGAAGGTAAACTGATTTATGCCATCGTAGAGTCACCTTCACAGTAGCTTGTGTTTGATCAAACAACCAGGCATGTAGTTAGCCTTCACAATTTGTATTGCTCTATTTATTTAACATGTAAGGGGATGAGACTCAGAGATTATTTACAGAGATTCGTTTAGATAATAGTTGGGAATAGTTTTTCTTTAAACATTGTATGCATTGTTTTTATAACATAAGACCTATCACAAATGTTTAGGATTATTTTCAGTGGAAAATGTTCATTTAGAACATATTTATTAATCTATTCTACAAGTATTTATTGAGACTTCAGTACATAAGTGGCATAGATAAGAGAATGAAACAGATAATTGCTCTTTCCTGTAAAAAGTTGAGACCAAGAAACAACAAGGAAGCCTATATTTGTCAGGGAAAAGCATAGGAAAGTGAAGCCGTGAGAAAGTGACAGTGATTCTCTGCAGTGGTGATATTTGAACAGGGACCTGAAATGAGGCAAGAGCACAAACAATGCATGTGTCTATACTGAAGCATCATTTTCAACTCGTCAGCAAAGCAGGTGCAGCAGCCCTGAACTGGACTGGTGCCTGGCATGCTTCAGGATGCTAGGAAAACAGCGTGGCTGGAGCGGAAAAAAAATAAAGCAGACTCAGGGAGTAATGGCCTCAACACAGGAAAACAGAACATCATTGTTCTAAAGGCAGAGGGGATATGAGAATGATCAGGTTAGGAGCACTTAAAACGGAAGATTTTTTTGTTTTTGTTATTGTTTTCTTTTGAAGAAGAGGGGTTTTCAGTGGGATTTCTGAATAGAACACAAACAAAATAAAACAAAGACCATCTTAACGGCGGCAAGGACCAGGCCTTAACTTAGAAGCACGGGAGGCAAAGGCACACCAAGTCAAAACGAAGATGTGTGGATGCAGGGAACGGCTTGCCAACACTGACCGAGAATTCGTTAGAGAAATCAGGCTTATGTCTGCAAGGAGAGGAGAAAACAGAAAATGACAACTTTGCAGCCTGAATGAGGAAACTCAAGCGGACTCTAAGGTCTTGGTGGGAACTGGCTCAAAGCTAAGGAAGAATTCAAACACAGAAGTTTCACTCTGGTCGTCAGAAAGAAGATGCCATAGTAGGAGTTCCTTGGTCAAGAGAGAAACTTCAGAGTAACAACAAATGCTCCCCCACACATGGGCTAGATGTGTTTACTTGCATTGTGATCTCCTAATGACAGCCACTGTAATACACTCTTATTGGAAATGATGAGGCTGGGATAGGAGGTATCAGATTATCTAGTAAAAGTTGCACAGCTAGTAAAGAGTTAAGATGGCAAGTAAACCCAATCAGGCTGCTTCCAGCATCCCATCTTAACTAGTCACCTCCCAAAGGTTAGGGTCTGGCCATCCCTATAATCAAACAACGTCTATGGAACATAGCCAATTAAAAACTGCGTTTGGAAAAATAAAAAATTTACAGAAAAATTTATAGCAGAAAGAGATGTGGCCCGGAAGTGACGTACAGGGGTGGGGTAAGGGTGGGATGGAAAAGAGGTGAGGGTGAGGGGGTTCTAAGAGTCCTGGATAGAGTGAAGGTGATAACCTACAGTGATGCAGAAATCGTTACTTTTTCATGCATATGAGTTCTTTGTAGAGAGGGCATCCAAAACCCGAGCAGTGGAATGACACTTCCACTGAGCATTTTCGGCTGTGTCCCCTGCACAAGCGAACACCATCTGCCGTGGAGGCGGGACAGCGGCGAATTGGACTAGCAATCCAGGCTCATTTTTGAAAGCTTGGCAGGACTTCATATGGCAATGTGACTAAAGCTTGGAGAGAGTGGGGGCATCCCAGAGCTAGCTGACTTACTGTAATTCAAACACAGACACAAACAAACCGACCGAAATTCTGCCCAATTCAAGAGAGATTTCCCAAGGTTTTCTCACGAGGAACCTTCAAAACCAATCTTCAAAAATGATAGCCCAGGTTCCAATTCCTCCTCTTACTGATTTGGTTTCATTCCATCACGCAAAATTAATCACTATGTGTGAGTGTGGAAGGGGAAGTGGGGGCATTTGCGGGGAGGACTGACTCAGAATGTTGGTTGTGACAGTCTGTTCCACGGTGCACCAGTATCTTTTAAACGGGCTAATTTGTCCTTTTGTATTTAATTCTGGTTTTGGAATATTCTGCAAGGGAACAAATCATAATAAGCTGTGCACTGAAGATGTTAGCAGAATACTATAAAACTGCTGGAACTTTTTTTTTTTTCTGATAAACTCATGGGTTCCAAGTTATCCACGTACAGAAGTTAAACAGATGTAGAACGCAGTAAGTATACAGTTCTCCTGCTATCTCTAATTTTTTTAGAGAGACATCCAAGAAGCATACAGGGGTTCAGAAAAGTAAGCTTGTGTGATACACACATCCCAAGCAGCCAACACCAGTTTGTCTAATCGACAAGTGCCATTGGAGCAGATGAAAAATTCTGCCTGCCTTAGAAACTGCTCATCCATCCCTGGGGCTTAATTGCCTCAGGTGTTGTGGCCATCTGCCAGACTTATTTGTGACAAATGTTTGCTTTAAAAGTGGGATACCAAAGGCTCACAACTTCTTTAGGACATGGCCAGGGGATCCTCAGAATCAGAAGTGAAAGCCCGAGTCTTATACGCCCCCCCCCCAGTAGGCTTTGCAGAGGAAACGACTGAGGAGGTTGTTGGTGGTGCAGAGGCAATGACTAAATAAAAGGATGCTTCCCAGGCCAAGGCTGAAGAAAAATCAGGGTTTATGGGATACTGAAAGCTTAGAAAGAACATTTTCAGAGATCATAATTTCATTTGGCATTTGTGATGAGAACTAGTGGTAATCATTTAGATTTATACTACCTCAGACTTCAGAGGGGTAACAAAAGGAAGAAAGAAGGAACGATCAACAATAAACAAAATATGTGCCAATGGTATAAATGCTTCCTATTAGGTGACCACTAAGAGTAGGCTTATACCAAATGGCCACGCTAACCATAAACATTTGCGTAATAAAAATAATTAATAAAAACAGTTCCTTCTTAGAGCCACTTCTGTGAGGGGCTCGTGTGCCTGTATTCTGCCCACATTGGGGAAGTGGATCTCGGCAATTAAACCAGAGCTGTCACTTCCACAAAGAGTGGGGCATTTTTGCTGTTCATGAATAAACAACTTCAAAATCCATTTTCCAATTTTCTTTAAAGGACTCAAGAAAGTTGAAAGGAGTCCAACTATTTTCTATTTTCTCTAGAAAGACACAGTTTAGTGGCTTCAGAAATAGGTAGAAAAGGAGACTAACAGACAAAAGCAATGAAAAAGAAAATAATAAAACTTAAATTAAAATGACAAAAGTTGAAATTGTTTACCTCATTCGAATTCAGAAACCAAGGAGTTAGGCAGAAAATAAAAAACACAAAACCCCAGTTCCATCAAATGGCCTATTTAAAGTCAAGTGTTTGTGTGTGTGTGTGTGTGTGTGTGTGTGTGTGTGTGTGTGTGTGTGTGGTGTCTGTGTATGTGTGTGTGGGGTGTTTGCGTATATGTGTAGTATGTCTATGTATGTGTGTACTGTTTGTGTTGTATGTGTATGTTTGTGGGTGTGTAGTATTTGGGTATGTTTGTGTATGGGTTTTATGTGTGTATATGGGTGTGTGATATGTATATGTGTTTGGTTCTGTAGTGTTTGTGTATATAATGGATGTTTATGTGTATATGTAATATGTTTGTGTATGTGTGTAAGGTTGATTATGTATGTGTGTGTATGTATGTGTGTGTGTGGTGTTTGTGTATATGTGTGTGGTATGTATATGTGTGTATGGGTGTTTATGTGTGTGTATGTTTATTATATTGTGTATGGGTATTTATGTGTGTGCATGTGTATGTGTCTTGTTTCTTTACTATAAATGTTCTTAGCACTTTCAGCCTTTTCTTTGTCTGCTTGAGAACTTAAATCTTGATTGTATTCCAGTGTCAACATCATTTGATCCTATGCAAGTAATTTCTACGTCTTCCTCTATACGAGCATTTTAAATAATTCCAACTTTGTGTTGGAAGGCACTCAAGTGATTGGTGCTTCTTCCCTTTCCCTAAGATGGGTTCTCATCGACTTAGAAGCAAGCTCAAGATGAGGTTCTAGGGAGAATGTCTGGCCCTAAGATAACATAGAAGTCACTTAGGCTACGGTAAAGTACAAGTGACATCGTTCATAAGGATGAGTTTTATGGCCTGGAAGTATATTCAAAATGTAAGGAGAAAGGGTCTTGGAGAAGTAAAAACAAAATTTTTGGGCAATATGAGTGAAGCCTGTCTCATCTGACATCAAAGGATCACCAGCTGGTAAAACTACATCATTCCTGGCATCCAGAAAAGGCAGCTACATATGTCATGCTACTGAAGAGGTAAGCTGTATGTTTAGCTTTCCTGGCTTCTCTTGTGCTCATCTATATGCACAGATGCTTATTGACCTCTATCCTTTTATAGTAAAATATCTACTGTTCCTGGTCAAGAGCCCCATCTTACATGGAACCTTCTACAAGTCTCATTTGCTGATCAAAATTTAAGTGATTTGGAGAGACTGGAATGATTCATGTCCAGAGCCTAATCATGACTTATGTTGGTCATTTTATCATCCTTGATAGACATACTTTCTTTCCCTCTTTGGCTGATCTAACACCCTGTGACCACCTGATGGAACCGTAAGAATGTGTTAGCCTAGCAAACAGCTAGTAAGTATCCGCCAGTCTAAAGACTAAGAATGTTAACAGAGTCTATAGTGGAGGCTTCTGCTGTTTTGCTATAACCTACTTACCTGATGCTTCTGCCAATATAATTGAAGAGTGTCTTTATTTGTGAGTTTCTGTGTTCTGTTATTGTAAACATTTCATGAAACTACTGCCACATTCAATTGTAGAATATGAAGCAACATGAATGTTTGTTTCTGGGATATGCTCCTTCATAGCTGGCACCAGAATATATTATACCGTATCCTCTTTGTGATGATAGCAGTTTCTTGTACTAATAGCTTCACAGCATTTCAGAAGTTTAAAACTTTTGTTAGTAACACAGACGCGAACAGATCTTGAAATACTGACAAGAATCCTTGGCCAACTCCCTCTGTCATATATATTCCTCAGATCACTAATTTCTACTGCTTATTAATTTTGACTTTCTCAGTGATTGATTGTTGCTGTTGGTAGGTTTATTGCCATCCCTACCATAAGCCTTAGCTAATGTGAGAGGGCGATGTCCCACATTTACTACGGAATTCTCAGAGCTTTTCCTAGGAGTTCCCTCTCATTATTCAACTAACAGAAAACAAGTGAACTTGGTGTAGTATGGTGCTTTTGGGGAAAAAATGTTTACTCATTTGGGTTGCCTAGGAAACACAATATGTATATGGTGATATATTATTTATGATCTAATAAAGCTTGCCTGGAGATCAAAATGCAAAGCTAGCCACAGCCATAGAGGTCAGGCTGTGGTGGCACACACATTTAATCCCAGGACTCAGGAGACAGAGGCAGATGGATCTCTGTGAGCTCAAAGCCATCCATGGCTACATGTGAGTCATTCAGTCTAAAAGAGAAGCAGAACTCATGTCTTTTAATTCCAGCACTAGAGAGGTATATAAAACCAGCTGTGTTGAAGACAGGACCTCCCCAGCCTTCCTAGACTTAAAAGCTCTCTAGTGGCTTGGATGGCTTTGCTTTCCTGATCTTCAGCTTGAACCTCAAAATCTGTCTCTGGGTATTTATTATTCTTACTACACATATAACTGATCTCCCCATGTTTCTCTCTCTTCGTGTTTTGTTCTTAGATCCATAAACCCTTTTCTATGTCGTAGTATTTTTAGGATTAGAAATAATTAAATGCAAAACAATCTCCTGGATAATATGGAAGGTAAGTTTCAATAGCGTATGGTCTAGACCATAGAGCATTTGCCAGCTATGAGGACAGACATGAACACAAGGCAGTATCACAGTAAGTAGGTCTGCTAAAGTTATTGTTCTCCTCCTAGATCCAGAAATATTGCTCGTTCAATGTTCTACCATTCAAAAATAAACCATGCCCAATCTTTTCATTCCATTACATTTGATTTCTCTTGGTTTTGCTCTTTAGAATCTAGAAGCTTTTGTGTTTTCAGCAAGTAGTATGGGTGATAAGAGGCACACCTTTTTCTGAGTCATGCAATTAGATCATACTGGAAAAGATACTGGGGGAATACATCATATTTGTTTCAACCAATAGATAGTATTTGGTAGGTATCCCCAGAAACCTACACAACATACACAATAAATTGCCTATATTCCCCAAATTACTACTTTGAGAACCACTCACAATTTGGAAGTTTATTTCTTTGTTTTATATCCAAACATAGAATATTATTGTTCCAGGTATCCCGTAGAAAGCAGGTAAGCTGATCTCTAGAAGCCATGCTAACTTAGATTTCCATATATTACCTTTAGATTTTTTTTTCAGTTTTACAGATTGTGGTATTTCTCACTATGCATTTAAAATGTATTCTTTCCATGTTCAATTATGCTGCTGGGAACTCCAGAAATCTGAAATCAGCTTCTGCCTTTCCCAGTACTCCAAGAAATTTGCACAAGTAAATGAAAATACTAATTATACTTTTAAAAACTCATTTAAGTTTTACTTGCACACTACTATCTAAAACTTATAAAGCACAAAGTGCATTTTCTTTTAAGAAGAAAACATTGTTCTGAAATTTCTCTCCAAACATTGACTTCTGTAATTCTGTACTACTGTTTGCAGTAGGAGGGAGGGTTGGTTCTTCTACCTACTAATTACCAGCTTCATCCATGAAGTCTGTCAGTGAGGATGTGATGGAACATCTTTGGATAGAATAATGATCACACTTGGAAATTTCACAACTAAGATAATTAAATGGGAGAAAAATGAAATGTAGCATAAAAAATCAAGACATTCTACCTTTTACCAGTACTTTAACAGATTATTATGTACAACCTACAAATACTGAGTAATTTCTTTTGTCTGCAGAGTTTTGGTGCTGTGTAGCCTTCAGGGAATCCATTTCTGACTCTGCAGACCACGGTAGACTTCCTAAGGAGGAAGGCCTCCATGAGAATAAATACAGCATGAACTTTCAGCGTGATGTATTTCACACTGGCAATTGATTTAGTTAGTCCTTTAGCAGGTGCTCAGGAGGAAAATTAAATTTATAGCGTTAGACGCCAAATCATCTCTTCCTCAAGCCCCACAGTATGCCTACGATAATTAAAATCTTCCAAATAATACAGGCTGTATCTGTTACAACAGCAGTCTATATTCTTGGTTTAAGCAATATTCCTAGGAGTGAAGGGAGGATGGGGCTCCTTTTTCGCAGCGTGGAGACCAGGCCCTTCACTGGCATCAGAAGATGACTTCATTCCTGTCCAAATAGTGCACCTGCTGCACATCAAGGCAGAAATTATTGCTCTTTGGAGACCTCTGCCAGTCAATTCTTGCCCTGGCTCTTTTGCCATGCTTTGTTAGCATTTTGATACGGACTTCATTATTCCTCGCATCCGTTTCTCCAGCTGCATCCACAATACATTTGGTGGCAAGTTTGTTTCGAGCACGGCTGTGGAGATGATGGATGTTCTAAAGGTCAGGACTGCTGAAGATAGTCTTGGTTCAAATGTGACTGGAAAGGCAGCAGAACACCCCTGCTGCCCTCCTCTATTTCTGGTGTAAACAACTTGAAGTGTATTTATGCTGCCTACATAAATGTGAGCAGAATATTTCAGAAGGGAAAAACACTAATCTTTGGGAGGCAAAGCTACCATAGTCAACCCATGGCTTCAGATACCACGATGGCTCTACATTGGCAAAAGCCATCAAAAGGCCAAATTTACCCCAAAAGGAAATGTTCCTCTTCCAAAATACAGTCCAATACTTACAACAGAAACTTTGGGATGTTTTGGGGAGAAAGCAAAAGTACTAACAATTCTCATAAAAGGAAATTGGCACTGTAAAATAGATGCTGGCAGAAGCCATACTATCTGTTGCAAGTCTGTTTCACTTTCCAGATTCCATGGATATGCTATTAGAAGATAAATGACAAGATCCATAACAGTAAACAGAAAAGTAAATTTTAATTAGAGTATTCCATTTCCTTCAAAAGAAAGGAGTTCTCTTCTACCCACTCCTCTCTCATCCTGCCTCCTAAAATCCAGCAGAGTTCAGGAATGGCTTCTACCACCCCGAGAACCTGACACAAAATGAGGTTAAGTTTAGGTAACCACAACAAAGTTTGGTAGATCAAACAGCACAGATTTATTTTAGTTCTGGACAAAACATCAAGACAGCAGCAGATGCGACATTTTGGGAAGACTCTTTTCTTAGGTTGGACATGGTTGCCATTCTTTTTCTGGGGAAAGAGAGGCAAAAGAAAAGGGTGATGGGTAGGGGAGAGATGGAGGCCCAGTTAAAGCTCCCTCCCAGTGGGCCTTCGTCCATGGGCATCGGTCATCATCTTCAGTCTCCACTCTCACAACCTAAACTTTCCCCAAAGGTTCTGTCTCCAAACAGCATCAGATTAGTAGGTAGGGCTTTATTTCACCTGTGAATTTGGGTAACACTTGGGCAAAAATACTTAGTCCATGACAAATTCTAGAACCTCTAATAGTACTGTTCCTATGTTGGCGACTCCCCAACCTATGTGTGCAGACAGGGTTGCTGTCATTCTGCAGGTTCAGCACAAGAGAGAACAATACACATTTAGCAAGAAACAAATGCTGGAGTAGTTATGAGAAGGAAGTACACAGAGTATGTAAATTAAATGCAATGCTTCAAGTCACCGAAGGGTGATGGCCAGTGTCAGAACTGATTACTTAGTTTGCTTCTGTGAAAGTAGCACTGGTTTGCAGAATTTACAATTCCTTACATTTTTAAACCCCTCCATCTCGCTCCAATCTATGGTTCTCATTTTGTTCAAATCTCCATCCCTTTTCGCTTAGGTAACAAAAAGACATCTCCTAACCACAGCTATCTCCCTGCCCTGCTTCTCTTCTTCATGTTGTAGAATGTAATGGAAGGTTAGGAACTGGTATTTATGATTGATGGTATCTGGTAATAGAAAAACTATTCTGTGTGTGACTGAAAAAGAAAAAAAACCTTCCTAACACAGTTGTGCTATCAGGGAAAGGAACACATGAGCATACGCCAAAGGTCCAGCTGCTAACAGGAAGCTTGATGTCTTATCTGCGATGTGGCCCTGACAAGGCAAAGCTCGCCCTTCTCTGGCAGCCAAGTAAGAATGAGGCAAACCCCAGCTGCAAGCAGGCAATTTCACACACCCACAGCGTTGTCACCTTCTCTGAGTCCAATTAGAAACTTTAATCCGGAATAGCAAGAACAGATCAGATCTTCCCATCCAAACATGCCACATTCGTCTCATATTGTAATAGCAGCAGCAGCAGCACTAGTTCGTTGGGAGATATATCTAAATAAGGAGAACACCTACAGCTTGCTATATACAGGCATGCACCAGGGAGACGCTGCTGGTGTCTGAGAGAGGAGGATATCACCAGTCTCGCTGGTGCAGACCAGCGAGAGAGGGGACACCAGAACAATGAACTCCTACTTAAATGGTTCTTATCCTAACTGTTCTAAATCATTAGAGAATCCATCATGCTGACTCTGGAGAGAACAGGTAAGTCAGGAACAATCCAGAAACTAGCCCTAGAGTAAGAGTAAGGGTGTTTTATTTGGAGAACTCAGAAGAGAGCTTCAAAGTCAACACTGATGGTTGCAACAGCACAAAGCCCTTTTGGCTTTCACAGTTCCATAAACTTTCCCAGATACTATACAAGCTGGACTCTTGTGAAGCTATTCCTAGAAGCAGTTACAAACCCGCAATGCCTTCGCTAGCCTTGTTTGCTAAGTTTCTTTTATCTTGGATTTGCTTATTTTACTCGTGGATTTGTAAGTGCTGAGATGTGGAAGTAAAACCAGCACATCCCAACCTTCAAAGAAGAGGCAATCCAGTCAGGAAAACACGACATACGCTGTGTGCATCAACACTGCACTTAATCTTCAAAGCAAATTTAAGATCTAATTTTCAATCCATATTTACTAGTTATAAATTATAAACTAGTTTAACGCTATCACATGATTGTCCTATAGTCAAGATGCTGGTGGGTGGCAGGGCAAACATGAAACGGAAGTCACCTTGGCTTCAGGGTCTGCAATCTTAAATGTTACCTGCTATTACATCCCCTCCAACAAATGAACAATTCATACCTGCCATTTCAGTATAGTGAAGAAATACCACACACACACACACACACACACACACACACACACACACACACGAGAGAGAGAGAGAGACAGACACAGAGAGACACATACACATACACACAAACACAGAGAGAGACAGCCAGACAGAGAGACATACACACAGACAGACAAAGAGAGAGACAGACAGAAAGACACAGAGAGACACATGCACATAGACAGAGATACATACACATACACACACAGAGAGACAGCCAGACATACACACAGACAGACAGAGAGAGAGAGAGAGAAATAGAGACAGACAGACACAGAGAGACACATGCACACACACACACACAGAAACACATACACACAGACACACAGGAACACACACACAGATAGAGACAGACAGACACACACACACAGAGAAAGACACACACACACACACACACACACACACACGATTGTCCTCTCCACGTGAATGCAATCTCTTCAACATTTCACCAGGTAACACTCACTTGCCTAAAATTCAATCCCTAAAAAATCCTTTCTGGACATTTTCTTCTTGCAATATTACCTACTGATACAGCTTACAATGGCTAATAATATCCATTGACAATGTCACTGGATTTAGAGTCACCTAGGAGATTAGCATAGATGCCTGAGTTTGTCTATAAAAGATTTTCAAATAAGATGACCTGAAAAGGGAACTACCTTGAATGTAGACAACACCCTTCTATGAGCTTGAGCTTGAGTAAAAGTAGTCAGCTGAACCTCACCCTCCTATTCTCTAAGCTTCCTGATTTGGTACAATGAAAGCAAACAGTGCCATGTTCCTGCTACAAGCCATCTCTGTCTCCATACCTTTGCGTTAAGACAAAATGCATTCTCAAGCATGAGCCAGAATACATTCTGCCCCTTAAGTTGCTTCCTAAGTAACCGGTCAAAGCAATGTGGAAATTAAGAGAAACATTGCTCTACCTTCTTAAGTTTTAACCCCCTCCCACACACACACACAAAGTTCTTGCAGGAATTCTAACATAGCCCAGTTTCCATTGATAAGCTGTGCTCCTGGACGATGACTTTTATCGATCTGGTCATTGGTAAAGAATGAAGCCAATAAAGTGTGAGGTTGTTCAAAGGATATATGGTGTGTTAGCAGGATTTTTAAGACCAGCATTTTTCATTTCCTAGCTGTAATCTATACCTTTTCACTTAATTTATAAACTTTTAAAAGTATTACCTGTAGAAATAAAATATAATAAGCTATAAAAAGAAAGTAAGATAAGACACATCAGAGAAAGTATTTTCTTACATTAAAAAAATGTCATAAATAAATCCCTATCCCTTGAGATTAGAGTTCTCATGTGATAGATTCCATGTTTGACCTTCTATACATCTGTACATGACATGTCTTTATCCACAATTAGATATAACATAGAACTAATCCAGGACAAAATTAACTGGTCATAAAATACAGGCTTTCAAATTAATAGTAAATAAAATGAACATTCTGCTCAAAAGTTTATATGGAATTTGTTTCAAAATTTTCTGCAAGAAACATCAAAGCTTATTACTCAAGCTTAGACCATTAATTGGACTCTTAAAGTGTTAGAGGGTGTAAGAGAGAAATAATAAAACTAAGGTTCACTTGAGTGTGCTGGTGATTATTTCGAAGGGGGTATAATTCTAATTAATGGAAATTTGAATCTATGGGACTTCTACTAGAGTCTGTGCTAAGAACAAATTAAAACAAACAAACAAACAAACAAATAGAACAAAACAGAAGAACCAGACACTTGGGTTTTTTATTTTCCTAAAGATCTAGAAGAATTTATACCACATGGAATTTGCCAGCTACCTCCTGTGATAATTGTCACAATCTTGTTTCCATGTATCTTTTCAGAACTGCTGTTCCTAAATATTTCTCATTATCTCCAAATTCCTGCTCAGAGTCCCTCAGCTGCTTCTTTTTTGCTCTTTTTAGGAGGTTATAGAAATGAAAATGATTTTATCTATCAACTTAAGCAAAAACATCTGTTAGCATCACTAAACATGCTAGGTTTTAGGGAAATCCCTGGAGTCAGAGGCATTCTTTATTTTTAGGTAGCACATGATGTAGATTAGACAAATTATGACCTACAGACTGAGAAGAGCAATGAGGGACAAAGCATTTTGAAGAAGGAGAGAAAAATGTTGTTCAGCAGCCCGGAAACTTTGGGGAAGGTCCCACCAACAAATTCAGTGCAACACTGATGAAGTTAGTTTAAGCTGTTTAGATGGCATATTTGTAAGAACTTGTCATTGGGCAAGAAGAGGGAAGGATGCATTCCAGACATACTATATCATGTTTGCAAAGGCCAAGAGCTATGAAAGGTAGTAACAGACTCAGAAGAGAGCTGGAAAAACAGTATGGCTAATAAAGAAATGAGCCACATGGCTCGTTTACTCTCTTATCCTCCTAGATTGTTTTGTTTGGAAAATCTCTGAAATCAGGTGTTTCTGTAGGGATCAGATATGTGACTTTATTGCAAGGATACAAGGATGTGACTTTGGGCAACTGGTTTTGTCAAAGGGCGTTTGTGAAATGGATGACTATGTTAGCCTGTGCCCAGATGACTATCTTCCTCAATCATCTTCTACATACAGCATGGAACACATCCCCTTGACTCCCTTATCATAAACCACCTTCAACTTCACTCCATTGTTTTCATGGATGTTATCTTACCCCATTCTGTCTAATCTGTCTAGATTACAGGTATGAATTGTTGTACATTTCCCTCTACCAGTTACAAGATTCAGGGAGAGCAAATCTACAGCAAAGGACAGATGAAAAGAGGAAATAAACAACAAATTTACGCAACCAAGTTTTATGTAATATTGGAATCTTCAGATGAAGACCCTAGGGAAGCGATACTTTTCTTCAAAATCTGGTAAGAGAAGTGTGTAACTTCAGGGTATTACATTTTGTCTACAGATAATGGGGTACCCCAGCAAGGCCTGTTTGTTCAGATTTTTTTCTAATTCTCTGTACCAGTGCATGATTGGGGTATGGCTCCTTGCTTCTCAGTCTTGTGACTTAAGGGAATAACACATCCTTCTACATTTTAAGGCTTATTTCAGGGGAGAATTCTAGATCCCATGACCCATCTTCAGAGGGAGAAATAGATCCCCATGATCTATCTGTCTTTAGAAGAAGAGTTATCAGGAGACAGGCAGACAAAATAAGACAGCATTCCCTTACATCATCAATTCTCTGATAAATTTAACAAGAAATAGATATTTTTTTCTTAAATTCCAAACAGTAACAATGACCATATATGATAACATTTAATTTCATTCTTATATTTTTTCTTCACTTCAGTGAAGATAATAATTCTTGTTGAATATTTGAGTAAATTACCATATGATAAAATCTTCAACTTCTTGTAAAAAACAAAACTTTTTAAAAAAATAAATTAGTTTTTATTTTTAACCAAAAGTTTGGTTCACATGTTTCTCAAAACAATGCTATGTTCAATGCGTGAAAATGTATTGTATGTGGTATTTGTGTTGTTTTATAATGAAAATTATCAAGAGAAGACACATTGTACTAAATGATTTCCTCAAATAAGGAAATACATGCAAAACATGTGAGATTATGCTCAGTCATTACAAATTCCACTGTAATTGTTCCAGGAACTGCAAGCCAAGTATGTCATGCAAACAGCTCAGAATGTGTTTGCAACCAGAGAGCAGAGAAAGGAGCCAAAGGGGCAATTAACTGCATGCTCAATACCCAGTTTCTTGGTTTCAAGAATCTCAGGATTTAAAAGCTAAACCTTTCTCTGAAAATCATCCTAAAAACAAAGGGTGTTTTTTTTTTTAAAAAAAAAATATTTCTAAATGATATATACTTAGTGTTCATTTTCCCTCTACTGAAATTTCTACCAATGCAGTGTAATTTCATCAAGACAATTGCCTACTTTAATGATTTGATTATTTAAGGTTCACACTGGTTGGGTTATAACCAAGAAATATTAATGAGTATGTCAGTAAGCTAGTCTATCAGCGGTGTAAGAATTAATTAGTATTTTTCTGAATACTAATAATGATAATTATTCAAAGAATGAGGAAAATAAGCATTTGAATTCTAACGCATGTACTTAAATCTAATTCCAACATTCCTTACAATATACATTTGTCTGCTTGTACTGGAAAACTGTTTTAGGAATAGGTTTGAGTACCCTTTATTAAGCTACCAATCTGTTGTCTTAAAAACTTCAATTTAAAATATTATATATATCTATGTTATTTGTTTACTTGGACTTTTTACTTCGTTGTCTGCATGAATGAGGTATATATAACTCAAATTTCACTGCAACTTTATGTACAGTTTTATGGATCCATCATCATTTTCTCTTTAAAGTGGGTAACACTTTAATTTTCTTTCAGGATGACATGAAGCCCCTGGTGGGTAAGTCCAGTTAGTCATCTTAGCTTTTATAGCCATCTTGGGAACTTTCCAAATCATCCCTGTTCTTCTCCTAGGCTTAGATTGGATTTCTTAGGACTTCATTTGATGCTCTTAAGAGTACAGCAAGTAAAGACATTAAACCTGATGAGAATCTATGCAAATTTGGCCATTCAAATCCAATTAAATGAAACAAATGATTTGCTTTTGCAGATGAGGACTACTCAGAAGTTAAAGAAAAACACTTGCATTCTGGTGAAGTATTATGTAGTAAAAAATATTTACTTACAGATAGACTCGGATAATATGGACTTGTATAGCTCCAAGGAACCTTGAAGGCTCCAAGTATGAACCAAAGGCACGAAGAAAACATTCATATTGTCAGCATATTTTATTTAACCACATTGTCCTTCAGCCAGATGATGAACGGATTCGATTATTTCTTCCTGCAATTATCAATCCCATTTGAAAAGGTCTAACTGTGAAAAAGATCTTTATGTTCTATCCCGACTTACAGTAACACTGAAGACAAACCAAGTTGACCCTTTCCCCAGAGGAAAGCTATCAAAGGTAGAAGATAAATATCCTGAGGAACAAAGGCATACAACTGGTCAACCTCAGATCTGTTTGTTATTCATTGTATTGGTAGGGAATCCTTTCCTATATTTAAATGTAGCATACAGATAGAGATCAAGTCATGTGACTTATATTGAGAGGGGGGAAAATCACATTTTAAGTCATACTCAAGTACAGTTTCTGAGACAGGTGATTGATGGGAGATGTGATTCTGTATATATGTTTCTCATACTGGTTAATAAAGCACTGTGGCCAATGAGATAGCAAGATAGGCGGGGCTAGGAGACCAGGAGGAGGAGAGAGAGAAGTAGTAGGGGTCGAGATGTAGCCCGGGAAGGAGAGAGGACGCTTGCCGCGACTCCCCATAAGACGACCACGTGGAAATACTTAGATAAGTAGAAATGGGTTAATAATTAAGACAGAGCTAGCCCATAAACAGTAATGGTAATTGGCCAACAGGATTGTATCAAATACAGAGTCTCTGAGTGTTATTTGGGGCACACGTGGTTGCAGGACAATGGCGGCAGGACCGGGAGGCTGGCGGGGAGGAACCTGCCGCAACAGGTGATCTTAGGCTTTTAGTGATTAGGTTTGAGATATGTAAGTAATTGTCTATACAAGATGAAGCATTATTCTTCATATACAATGTCATACCAAATAAATTGAAGTAATGAGCTAAATGTAAGTATTAAACCTTATTTGGGAAAAATTTCATTGCCAACTATAATCAGAGGAGAATTTTCTTAGGATTAAAGCAAGAAAATAAATCCAAAATGAAAGTGAATATAGATTCAAAGAGCTAGATAGTGTAAGTATAAGTAATATAACTTTCTTCTTATAAAACAGAACCCAAAATTAACACCCAAGCACATCACCAGAAAGAGGTAAAATTATAGCATAAAAAATTAATCATTTTCTAAGTATAAGTGACCCCAAAACTTAACAAGAAAAAATGCCTTTTAAAAAACAAAGAGACAATGATAATTCCTTAAAGAATTGATAATTTCTTAAAGAAATTTGAATAATCACCAAAGAAAATGGTCATTTTTATAAGTAATCAGATACAAATCAAAATAGTAGAAAGACATTATGTATTAGCAATAATTAAACATGATCAAGTACAGCCCCACTTCCTACCAGGAACCCCAAAGTCAACGCATGTGGGACAGACCCCAGGAAGTATAGATCTTAACCCTCTTGGATATAATTCTGAGCCTTAGGTCCTGGAGTATGTTAAAGATTCATCAACTGGGGCTGCTCATCTTGTGGTCAGCTCTTGCCTGCATTTTGACTAACTTTCTGGAATGGTCTCCAACTACAAAAAAGGTGGCACATGCCTTTATACTCAGCATTGAGGAGGAGGAGTAAGAGGCAGGCACATTATCTATCTGTGAGTTTGAGGCCAGTCTTATCTCTCTAGTGATTTACAGGGCAGCCAGAAAGAAAATATGCCACCAAAAGAATTATTGTTTACAATTCACAAGGTAAGAGTGACAATGAGATTAAGGGGTCAGTAGTGGTTTTGAGTGTGGCTTCTCTACCTGGAAAGTATTGTGTAGTCTGTCACATCACACTTGTAGATTCATAAATCTGGCAAATAAAAGATCATGAATTATGTCTTGAGATGTCTTACAAGTTCTTAAATTTCCTTAAGCAAACGATGGTGTTATCTAGAATTTTTATCTTTCTTTTTTTTTTGAACAAAGATCTCCTTTGGAATAAACCACTAATTCATATTGTAGGAATGAAGTCCTGGTTCTAAGTTTTGCAGGTATTTGTGAAGCATTTAGGGGCATCACACATGTTAAAACACTGCTTAGCAAGGCTGCTTTTGTCAGTCTAAGCTCTAGTTGCAAAGGACCATATTTTATCAACAATAGATATTTATTTCTCACTTGTCTACAGGCAGGAACAGCTGGAGGCAGAGCTCTTGGTGAGAGCCTTCTTCCAAGTGACAAGCTGACAACTTCCTCTGATATCAGCCATAATTCAGGTATCACATTGTCTTCAAAATGTCTCTATTGGAGATTGGGATGTAGCTCAGTGGTAGGTCTCTTGTCTACAAAGTACAAGACTTTGTAAAACCCCAGCACTGTAAAACCAAATCAAGCCAATGGTCCTTTTATTAAAGGCTTGAATCCCCAGGATTGGGAAATGATAGAATCTCAAAGACGGAGAGAGGGCCAAGGACACTTGAGGTCACTGAAGGCACACTCTTGAAGGGACATTACTAGAATCACTTTTTAAGATTGGACATAAGGACAGCATTTTGCTTTTCCACATATCCCCATCAAAATGTAATACTTCACCAAGGGCCAAGATTGACAACCCCTACCTGCATGGACTGAAACCTCTAAATATAAGCAAATAGCAACTTTTTACCTGAATACCTACCTCAATATTTTGCTATAGTGCTTGCATAACATCCCCCCGCGGTAGAAAGACATCTAACCATATCACTGGCCTCTTCTAAGAGTAATAATTCACCAATGGAAGCTTAACTTTTAAAATGTAACTATCCCTCGACACCCCTTCTTGTCAATATCAGCACATTTGGGTTAGACTTGAAGTGTACAAGCTTTTGTTGTGGAGAACATGGAGGTTCAGCTTGTTGCGAGGCTTCCATAAAGTTCAAAAACTTGAAAAATAATTATGTATTTTAGAAATTCACACATGCATAGCAACACTATTGAGAACAAGAAAGAAATGTGTAATATAAGTCAGGGTAAATGAAATATCTCTGGAATGGATGACTATAAAAGCAAAGCAAAATGATCTGAATGACACTGAAGAGGTTTCTTGAATTCTGACAGCATTTGTTCTTATTTTTAGGGATAAATATGCTAACATGTACTAAATAAAAATTCTTTGAAGTCTGTTAATATTTAATACACTTTGCAAAACAATATGCTACCCTAATAATTTGTAATTAATTAAGATATATATTATGAATTAAAAGCGCTGTCTCTCCACTCATAACTCCCATCCCTTCTTCAGTTCTCTACACCTGAATCACTAACAGTATTGTGTGTTTTCCTAAACTTTGTTTTCCTTAAAGTCTACAAGGTACTTTTTCTACTTCTATTAAGATTAAAGTCTATACCTAAAAGTGAGTAACTTATCCACCCTTCTGTATTCTAATCATTACTGATAATGTTGACAACGATGCATCACATATCTACATATCTTTTTTTTGTGCTCTGAACAGTTTTGAAGCATCAAGATTTAGCACCTAAGTCTTTTCTTTCATATCTAGAAGAGTTCAATAAATTCCATGCCTTGAAATACCTGAATAAGTTGATGACATCAAATTTACAGCTCCCTGCAGAACTTGTGACTGGAATGCCAAATCTACAGTTCCAGTTGTCTATATGACATGCCTTAAATTGTCGATAAATTACCTGAACATTTCTACAGTTCAGTTCCTGATGCTGCACAGTCAGAGCTGGTCAGCCTACGATTCTCCTTGTACCTTCCAAGGACACACTGGCATCTCATTTGCTGACTGACTTTCCTTTCTTTTTATGTTTCATCCTTAAGCCCAAACCAGATCTGTCCATTTCCACCTTCAAATTTTCAATGAACTCTCACCCTCTTCTCACAATCCTCACTGATCTTATCACACAAGGCATGCTCTCTTCGTAGCAGGTTATTTTTAAAAATAGTTTCTCAATAGCTGCCCTTCCCATAGTCAATCCACAGCAGTTGGTACCTAGAACATAGCAGCCAACTAGGTTATTATATAATAAGGCTGGCCTTGGCTCTACTCAAAACATTAAAAACTGGGTATTTCACTTATTCAAAGTTAGAGACTAAGCTTTATGTATCACATTCATTACCATCAGATTTCATATTATACATTCACATACTCCCCACAAAACACTCTCTGAACCGATTCCCCTGATTCGATTTTCTGAATGACCTCTTTGCCATTCAGTCACAGTCACAATCTGACAGTTGAACTTGTGCAATATGTGAATTGACAACAACGAACTTCTACTGATCCAATATTTATTCACAAAACGAAAATGAGCATGCATCAAGTACTATATTAAATTCTAGGGAGGCTTGGATGGGCCTATCTTTTTATAGTTCTGCAATTTTTTTGAGTCAATTTTTTTCATTTACCCCTATTTGTTCCCCAAAAGAGTGTGTAGGAACATAGGAGTGAGAATCTGTGGTTCAAATCACTAGGTCTGCTAACTTCTTACTACAATCTGTTCAATTTGAAGAGTTGGGGTTTGGCAACGATGAGTCAATGTCAGTTGATCCAAAAGTGTTCAAAATGATTTAAGCTACGTGTAAATAACAAATTTGACTTTATCCAACTAAAAAGAATGCTAGAGGCCTAAAAGGAGTGGGTAAGCCTTGTTTTGCAGACTACCAAGGTATTATTCCTGGCCATTCACATTTGGTTTACATACCTATGACATCAGAATTACTTGAAAATTAACAAGAACTGCAAGAATCCAAGGTGATTACCAACAGCTAAATCATAATGTGTATTTTCACAGAATTCCCAGTGATTGCATATCTGTGAAAATTTCAGATGCTACTGCTTGTCACTTTGATTGAAACTTGTAGAGATTGAAGTCCTTCTTTCTCAATTGATTACAATACTACTTTTAGTGAAAATAAAAATGAAAAAGTTAGAAGTCGAAATTTCACACCAGAGATGCTAGCACCATGCTTTGTTAGATGATGTAGATAAATGAGGGCTTTAATGGAGTGTTGACAAAGACAAGTGGAAAAGTCATTCAAAAGTTTTGCCACCTGTTGACATGATTGAAAATGCCTTCAAAGCAATTTTAAAATCCTCACACAAGAATAATGTAACCTGCCAGTCAGGAGCCTTTTGAACACTTGTAACTAATTGATGTTCACCACTCAAGGCATCAAATGCAATTACTGTTCTACTTGGGATACAATTCAACTTCAGGTTCACATATTGAACGCAGAGCTAACTGTAAACAGTAGACGAAGGAAAAGTCCATGTCGGAAGAAGAGTGCCTCTTAGATCTCTGGACACATAAGAGGTTGACCCAGACCGGCAACATAGGCCTGAAGCCTTGCGATCTGTAACAGATAATAAAATTATACAATTTTGTACTTAAGTTTGTAGGATGTGTGTGGGAATAACTTGCGACAGAATGAAGTTTGGAACTATATTTTAAGAAAATAGCTTACGCCTTATCTCTGTTTTCCCTGTATTTCCTTATATTTCACTTGCTGCATAATTGGATGCTGAATATTCCCAGAGGACTTTATTAAATGCCCAGAGCTGAGGTCCAGCAATACTGAGGATGATGTGAGAAGGGAAGATGACCTGGATACAAACATACTATACACAGCAATGGGTAGACTGGATAGCTCATTATTTATTAGAATTAGCCCGAACCGTTTCCCTGAGTAAATTTTATTGATGTAGAAACTGCAGCCTACATTATGTGACTGTCAAGCAAATCTGTTATATATTTTTCAATTCTTTAGCAGTGCATGTATTGATAATAAGGATTTCTGTAATAACTCGATAGAATGGCTTTTGCTGTACTGCATTCCATGCTGCCTCCAGTTGCCTCAAAAAAAACATTGTTTATATGCAACATAAATCACTTCCACCCACAAATCATTATACTTTTGAATCCCTAGGCAAGTGCGATTTAATTTTTTTCTGCTCCTCTTAAAGAAACAGTGAGTAAAACAAATATATATGTAATATCATAGTCACTGCTGTCAAACTATCAAATAAGTTTAGTGAAGCATGGCCTATTGATGTCATACGGAGACTTTCAAATAATAGCATATGATTAGGCATCATGATGTTTTTAAAGAATAGTCTGTCAGAATTTTTTCTCTTTAAAATTCATGTACCCATGGCATTCATACATGTGTGTAGATATATGTATGAGTAGAAGGCAATATCTTTGACTTCTGTGTTGCCTCTGGATACATCAGTTGAACCCACTATAGTACTATAGATTAGCTATTTTTTCAGTACCTCAGTTTTCCTTCCTCTTAGTCACATGGTCAGAATTCATTTCCTGGACAACTTCATTGTTAGAAATGTTTAGGTAACTGAGTTCTATGCTACACAAAGTAAAACTTTTATAAGTACTACTTCCATGATAATGGACTGTACTTCTATATATAGTACATTTATTTGTTCTTCAACAAGAGTTAGCCATTCCCCTCCCTAAAGCCCATTTATATTTGTGAGCAAGATAAACTCTGTATTATTGAGCCACTATGATTTGAGTTTATTTGAGAGTATGGCCAGAGTATTTTTCTCTGATAAGATTAAACCTTAATCTCAGAACAAGTATACATCCGATTTAAGATTGCCAGCCCTCTTCTTGCTCCTCACCTAATACATATTGACTTTAATGTGGAAGAAAAATATAAACAAAAGAGGAGGAAGAATGAAGAACTATGAATAGAGACGTTGAGTTTGCAAAGAAGCTAGATCTTCTATAATGGCATCAAGGCAGTCTTTATGCCATAAATATCAATAAGGATCAGTTTAATTATTAACCTCCTCATTCTGGGAATGCCTTATTTTGCTGATCTTCATGGCTGCTCTCATACTTGCCTTCATCTGTCCATTCTGGTGCCCACTCTCCTTCTTACACACAGCTTGCACTCTACAAAGCTGCTTCTCTTCATCACCCTGCCTGCTAATAATAGTTGTCTTGGTCAGAGTAACATCTCTAGGAGAAATAATTCAAGTTCAGCAGTTTTTAATGCTCTTGAATTTTGTTCTCCATCCTTTTGAGACAGCTGCCCTTTCTATGCCTAAAAAAAATAATTGAATATGGAAGCATGACTGTAAAGGTGAGATATCACTAGAAAGCAAAGGATCAGACACAGGCAAGAAAGTTCAAGATGCTCTTGGTAAAATGTGCGTTTCTCCAGGTGAAAAGGCTCTTATTGAACTCTGAAAAGAAGTTATGGTAAGCTTTTCCAAGCCAGCACAGCATATTGAGAAAACATGGGCATATATGTAAAAATATTTTTTAAAAGAGCCTATGAATTTGATATCAAAGAGGGGTGTGGGGAAGTGTTGGAGGGAGGAAAATAAGGGAAATGATGTAATTATCTTATAATTTCAAAATATAAAAGATACCGTAAATTAACCCCCAAAAAATAATAAATAAAGGAAAGCATGGTAAAACTGGGCTTCTTCCCATTAGGTCTCATAGACTCTATCTTTGGGAAAGCATAAAAGGTAATGGGAAAAAAGATGGGATGACAAATTAAAATAATCTTGAATCATCCAAAGAGTAAGAAGCGCTCCCTGTATTGCTATCAATAGCACTGATGAAGATGACACAAAGGATATTTACTACAGGTTGTAGGATAACTTTACAAATTAAACACGAAAGAGTTGGGGTGACTATGTAGAACGTGTGTACCATGAAGAAAAATCATGGGATCAACAAAAGAAGAATACAAGGAGTCATAGGAGCTTGAGAGCTTGCCTTGAGTGGGATATTGAGCAAAAAAGATCAATAAAGTGTTCAAGTGCTCTATTTTGAAGTAATAAAAATAAAACTACACAAGTTGTATGTTATTGAAACTAGTTAAGGGATGGATAGCATTGTCTTACATATTGTGAACTGACTATTAAATTTCTTTCAAAGAGGAAGACATGATGAAGAGACCTTGGAAGGGGATAGGAAATTAAATTGTATCTACATATGTTAACAGTTAACTTCCAAATGAAATTATAATGCTATTTAGTTTAATACAGAAAATAACACATGCAAATTTATATTCTATTATACTTGTATATTACAGAAATTGTGTATTATTTCTTAGGGTTTTAATTGCCGTGAAGAGACATCATGACCATGGCAACTTTTATAAAGGAAAACATTTAACGGAGGATAGCTTACAGTTCCAGAGTTTAGTTTAGTCCATCATCATCATGGCAGGAAACATGTGGCATGCAGGAAGGCATGGTGCTAGAAAAGAACCTAAGAGTTTCACATTTTGATCTGCAGGCAACAGGAAGTTAACTCTCTGTCACACTAGGTACAGCTTGAGCATATATGAGACCTGAAGCCAGGTGACATACTTCTTCTAACAAGGCCATAGTCTCCTAATAGTGCCACAACCTACAGGCCAAGCATTTAAACATGAGTCTTTAGGGGCCATACCTATTCAAAAAGTATAAAAAATGTTAGACTGATATTTTTACCAAATAATTTATACATGAAATATCAACCTCTAATACATGCTAAGAAATGAGTTCTTGGAACAGAACAATAGCCTTCATAAAATAAGTCCTAGAAAGTTCTGTATTCTTCTACCTATCTTAACTTGGTTATGTTCTATTGTTATGATAAGATACCACAATCAAATCAACTTATCCAAGCGACTATCAGGGCTTAAAGTTCAGAGGGTGAGTTCATGACCATCATAGCACCCAGTGTGCTATGAAAACTCACATAGCATTGTTAAGTGGTCAAGTTGATGTAGTTTTCACATTTTGTCCTCAAACCTTTGAGTCCACAGATTTTAAAAGAATTAAAATTACTTTTCTATATGTTTTCCTCAATGTACACACCAAATTTCTGAACTACCATCAGCCAGAAATCAAGGCAATGCCTATGTGAAACCTGTTGTAAGTACAACAGGACAGGAAGCTACATATTTGGATATGATGCTAATCTCTAGCATTCATCTTAGAAAATGTCAACTTTGACATAAAATAGACATTTGAATGTGATTAACATGAAAGCACTTAGAGATGATAGTAACTTAAGATTTGAAAATAAGACATTTGTAAAAAGAATCTCTAAAACTGAGTGTAAATCACACTAAAGCACAACAGATGATATTATATAAGACTAGAGTGTATTTTATGAGCATTCCACTTTAAAGCATGATTTAGATTTACCTTCCTAAGAAAATTCAGAGCAACTGCTATTGTATATAAATGAATAAACATGCCACCAGCATCTCTAACACCTTTTTCTGCCTCCCTAGTCATTGCTATTGACAATAGAACAATATAAAAATCTACCTTCTAACCAAAAATTTACACACACAGTACAATATTGCTGATCACTAGCATCATGCTATTATACAGTAGATCCTAGAGGTCATTCATCTTGTAATAGTTACTGAAGCTTAATTCTAAGTCTAGCAAGAAATCATCCAAAACTTTCTAGTGACTATGTTCTGAATATTCACCAAACTGTGTCTTTGCACAGTATACTTAACACATTAATTTCCCCAATTTCATGCCATATTTCTTCTTTTTTATTTACAATGATGTTTTCATATAATATTTAATCATATTCTTTTCCTACCCTAACTTCTTCCAGATCCTCCTTACCTCTACAACTTCATGTTCTCCCTCTTAAAAATACATAAAACAAGGAACAAAACAGACAAATACACAAAAAGTACAATATGAAAAAATAACAAAATAAAACATAAGACACACACACACACACACACACACACACACACACACTATATATATGAGAGAAAGAAAGCACATCTTGCTAGCCAAGCATGGACCCTACTCAGAGGATTGTCTCATATACCCCATGATGCTCCATTGGAGAACACAGACTTTCCTTTTCCTAGCAGACAACAATTGCAAATAGCTCTCAGTTACGAGTTGGACTTTGCGTCTGCTTCCCTTCAATGTTGCAGTTTTTTCTGGTTTGAACTTGTGCAGGTCTTGTGCATGCTGCTAATGATCCACAGTCTGTATGGGATCATTAACACTGCTGTGTCTGGAAGAGCAATCCACCACCTCACATTCTTTCAAACCCCATCCTTATTCTAATGTGCCACCCTTTGCGATAACAGCAAAGCCTATTTCCCACCCAGCGCTTGATTCATTGCTTTTACAATATGCTCAGGTCATATACTAGAAACATCCACCTCTTATAGCTGCCATTTATCCAAATCCCTGTAATAGTTGCCAATCTCCTTTCGGAAGTCAAATAATACTGCCTTTTCAACTTTACCTATACTTAGGTAGGATTTCTTTCCACGTGAATGAACATTTCAGGGAGATGAATAGGGTTGACACCAAAGGGACAAAACATCCTTAGATTGGTTGTCATTATTATTCTTTATCCTTGGTCCACTTGAGATTTAGTGACTCTACTTACTTTCCCTTCTCTTTCATACAAAAGGGAAAATAGTACACAAACCCAGCAACGATGCTAACAACACACTTTGATTCCCCAATACAGATCTTTGCAAAGTTCCCCATGAGCGGTCAGGTCAGGACTCCCCTTCTCATGCTAGGAACAGTACGTTAAATAACACCTTTTTATTAGCAAGGAGGCTTTCTCTTATTTGGGATACAATATCCTGGGTTTGAATTCTAGTTTTACTTTCTTTCATCTTTGAGTTACCCGAATCCTATAACTGTTCACAAAGTCTAGGGATTAAATGTAGAAAGACTGAAACACAGTAGTAGATAAATACATGACGGTTTCAAAGATGTAATAGTATCATTTGCTTAGATCTGTAGGAGACAGAGTTTATGACACCCTAAGCCTTCTTGAAGGCCTTACTAATTATTCCTGACTTCAGTTAGCTTAAGTCACAAACGCAATAAGCAGGCATTACTCATCATTTTTAAATCCCTTCAGTTAAACATAGGGCAACCTCTGAGTAACAGTTTAATTTCTTTTCCTAATATTTTAGAAGAAAACTAGCTCCTGTGGTCTGACTTCTCAGATGGACTCCCTTACAACACGGAATTGAATATCCAGTTTGCCCGTCACCTTTTCCTTGATCAAACATTCAGGCCACTCATTCCCACTTTCCTTTCCATCACATCTCTCTACAGCTTCCTTAATTGGAACATCTCTGGAGCTTAATTTAAAAACTAAGCATCAAGTTTATATTATTTGTCCAGGTGAATAATGTAACCTCACAGTGATTATTTATTGATTGGGGGCATTAAATGCATGTGCTTTCAACTCTAGTGGGCTAAACAATGTTTCCTTTTTGTAATACATTAACGTCCTTGTTGTGGGGTTAAATTAATAGGAGGAGTCAGTGTCAATAAGATCTGGGTGTTAACAAGTATAGATTAATGATGGCAACAAGAGTAGTGTATCATCTACATAGTCCATGATTCACCTTCTGGTACTAGATCGCTTCTGAAGCGTATGCTGATGATCACATAATAATCATGCACAGATCTCACCCAAATCAGACATGCACATGCCTTGATGATGTGCCTAGCTATAGTTGTTTGCACAGTGCTAGTGTTTCATGTGTGTATCAAGTATTTTGCAGGAAGTACTAAGTACTTGTTAGCTTAAAAGAGGAGACTGCAAACAAGGAAATACTCTGGAAAAGGTGGGGTTTTTAAAGTATGAGGAACAGCGTAGTCAAAGATCTTTGAGTGAGGCCAAGGTAGAAAGAGAAGCAGCTCCATTCCTAAAGACTTTGTGTTCCCAATTGAGAATTCCAGGCTCAGAGTGGGGAGATCATTCAGTCAGACAGAAAAGCCACCAGGAGGACTTGAGTATGATCCCCAGAACACAATTGAAAAGAAGTTGGGTGTGGTGGCATAAGCTTAGAATCCTGGAGCTGGGGAGGCACAGACATGCCGATCTTCCTGGCCAACAAATCTGGGTTAGTAGGCGAGTTCTAGGTTAATGAGAGACTGTCTCAAAATAAGAAGGATGGCATCCTTGAATAATGATGTGAGGGTAACCTCTGAGCTAAACACACACACACACACCTTTAGTATAACAAATGGCACCATAAAGGGGTACTTAATTTAATTTTGATGTTTTTCATGTTAAATTTTGTTTGTTTTAATGTGTGTCCAGGGAGAAGAGAAAGCATGAAGTTGGGTAGGTAGAGAAAGAGGTGAGGAGGGTCTGGAGAAGTTGGAAGGGGAAAGTATATGGCCAAAATTTAAGAAAATGTTTTTTTTTAATCATTATTAAAAAAGAAAGGACAGTAAAAGCAAATAACTAAAGGGATATTTGAGAATTTTCACCTTTAAGGTAGTCTAGTCATTGCTTCCCTACTCCTACTATATTCCCACTGACAAACCAAACTTTAAAGCTACCAGCAAGTTCTTGGGAAACCATGGAGTTGATTAGGGTTATAGAGCATGACTGGGTCATTGTGGGAAGAGTGTGGATGACCTTGAAGCAGCCTCACTCTTTAAAGTCTGTGTAAAGCATGGACTCCTCATGGCTTTATAGATGAAACTCCCCTCCTGCCCCTAGCCTACCCAGCCTACATTCTCTAGCCCTTCCCTGAGAATCTGAGGTACAATTGGAGAAGAATTGCTCACAGTTTATTAAAAAGAATGGTTGGATGCTTGGGCAGAGTCCCAAAACCCTCTGTGTCCCTCAGTCTATAAAGGAATGCTAACCGTGAACAAGACCAAGTGAGATGATACCTTGCTAATGGGAACAGGTGAACTCATTAAGATAGCAGTTTGGCCTGGAAGATAGGCCTGTCCCATAGGAGGTTTGAAAATCTAGAATCCACATAACTTCCTCCTCAATACGATTATTAATACAGAAAGAGCTCATTGGGGAAAAATAAACAAATGCTCACATAATGCCAACCTAGATGTATTGGAAAGGGTATTCTGAGACACAGTTGTCTGTCAAACCTGCAGGCTGAGGGAGCTAAACAAAGCTGAAGAAGATTTCTGACAGGAGAAGGAATATGCAAAGAGATCAATACGGTTACAAAGTATGCAGTTATATACTGAGCCCTGGCAGTGAGGGGCAGGGGAGGTCTGATAGGGGGTAGAACACATGGGAGAGGATTGGACCAAGATGAGTTTGACACATATAGGTGCCATTAGTCAACTTTATTCTCACAAGGGGAATTACTGGAATCATTTTGTTTATCTGTAGGAAGTCTTCCTCTTGTACCCAGTGGAGAGATGTGAAAGTCACTGTAACACAGTAGAAATTTTTTAAAGCATATATTTGTTAAGTATCTACTAGGTGCAAGATCCTCCACTAGGCTCTATAAGAGACTAGGTAAAATGCTAGTAATGCTCTTAGGTCTGTCTGTCTTTCTTTCTTTCTTTCTTTCTTTCTTTCTTTCCTTCCTTCCTTCCTATCTTTCTTCCTTTTTCCATTAAGTGCCTACTATGTGATTGGTGGTAGGAACATAACACAGGAGCAAACACAAGTCAAGCAGGGACTTTGCTCACATTCAAATATGAGACAGGTTTGTATCACTTTGGGGGAACAAAGGAGAAACTTCAGATAACCCCTGTTTCTTTGCAGTGCTTATAAAACATGGTATGTGAGAGAAATTTTCTAGAAATAGGAGAAACAGAGAAGAAAGGATAGCAAAGACAAGAAAGACAGCCTTTACTACACTATGGAACTACTTTAAAAGATGCTGACTAAATAATCAACTTTAGGACACAAGTCAGATGACAGAAATATCTCTTAGAAAAGTCTTTCCTCTTCAGTTCATAAAATTCAACTGAAGAATTAGATTTATTCATTTGTTAAATATAAAACTAGTTGCATTTAGTTGATATTAGGAGTCTAAGAACTGGGGAAAAGGAACGTTACTATTTTAACTTTCAATAGCTTATTTCTATACCTCTAATGGGGGTCTGCAGCTGGGAAAGGGAAGCGTGATGCAGATAACTATTTTTATTTAAATTGATGTGTTGTATTCATAGAGATTAGAGCAGGAAGCTGCAGCTGCGAGAGGAAATTTAAAATTAGAGCAGCTTCAATACTGCTACTCACAATGCAGCCAAATTCCCTGGGCTCGCTCTGTAGTAAGCATTTTCCCCCTGCATTTGTGACATGTGTACATATGCAAACTCACACATTTAATATTTCCATGGGAAATTGAGACACAACAGCTATGGGTCTGAAAATAAAGTTATTGTCTCTCAGATAATTCTAGTTTCACCCCTTCCCCCCTCTACTAATGTCCATAGCTGTATAATCATGTCAAAACTGCCAGCTCCTACTTCCTATCTACCAATAAAGCAGCCATCATCCAGTCAGTTTCCTGGACCTGAGCAAGTATATTATTTTTTCCATGTACAGAAGATTTAGAACCCCCCACCCCAGTGTTTTCTGTCCAGGAATAATTGCTGTGTTTTAAAGAAATGCTTATATAAAAGATGCCCTACATTCCTGCAGGCATCAAGGGTCACCTTTGCCTTTGTAGTCTGCACAAGAATAGTTCAGTTCCCTGACCCCCTCCATCTAAAGAGGTCCATTTTGTTTTGCTTCTGAATTTCCTTCTTCATGTAGATCTGGGCCTCTGCACAGAAGTCTCAGGCAAGCTCCATCACAGTATGGAGCCTCACCTACAGGAAGGGCGCTATGCAAGCACAAAAATAATCCTTGTTTGGTATATACAGAGACTTTTCAACGTGCCCCGGGTTGTTCATCATTTCATTTATCATGTATACCACTTTATCTGCTGCCCAATGCGGCTTCTATGCTCCTGGTCTGGTGCTAACAATTCATTGCATTATCTTGAGTCATTTGAGGATGTTCCAGTCAAATGAGCTATTAAAGGTGAAAGAATACTGGAGAGGCTAAAGAATGTGCCAAATGATTCAGTGTTCTTTTATTTTGGTGCCATGTTTGACACAGTTGAAGGTGTAACGGGCCAGGCTTTTCCTTCTGCTGTATTCTTTGGGTAACGATCACATTAATCTCTCTGTGTTCAGTACCTATGACTCCGACAAGCATATAGGGATGCTTAATTCTGAGAATACCTTTGTGTCCAGTCCAAGCTACTGAGACACAACAGCATCAGAGGGTTCTTAGCTCGGGGGAACTCATG
This sequence comes from Cricetiscus sungorus, assembly GCA_030556225.1. Taxonomy (NCBI): domain Eukaryota; kingdom Metazoa; phylum Chordata; class Mammalia; order Rodentia; family Cricetidae; genus Cricetiscus; species Cricetiscus sungorus. The sequence goes on along the minus strand of JANBXA010000077.1, from coordinate 1,569,997 downwards.
AAGCTTAACAAACCTGCCTAAGTTGTTTTTCTGCTCGCCCTCCTCTGCCAGGTCCCAGTGTCTCTGCAGACAGTGGATCTGCCACTGGTAAAGTTAGCAGAACTACAAAGACACTGATCGATTTTGGAAGTGACAAACGTGCGAGGATTCCCCCGTAGGAAGCTGGGGAAATCTGGCTTGTCCAAACATCCTTGGCAACTGTTGCAAAGTCTTTTCCATTGTGGTTAAGTTCTCATCTGGCTGACTAATTCCAAAGGAAATCATGCATGGCCCAATTTTCTGCCAGCCCTACATAGAAACACCCAGTAATAAGTCCACGGAGGAGAGTACCAATTGCTTTACAATCTTGCAAAGGCCACAATTAGAATGTCTCCCTCTTGGCCAGGCATGTGCTATGAATGGGATAATCTGGACACCAAGTGGGTGATGATTTGCAGGGAATATTCACAGCCCCTAAACAGATTGAGACTGAAAATATAGTTAAAGGATTTTTTTATAACAAATATGTTCCCAGTTTTCAGTGTATTCATTCCATGCCAGTGTGACTTACCTGTAACTCTTCAACATATCACACCTGCTGGGTTTTTAATGCGTTTTTGAACTGACTTCTATTAACAGGGTTAAAAACTGTACAGTATGTGTAATACTGGTATGTGTAATATTTAAGTTAGTCCAAACATATGTGCCTTTTCATTATTATTATTCTTACAAGAATCTTTAAAGAGGAAAACCTTTTCTTCTAGCCTTTGAAATGTCCTTTCCCCCATCTAATACTTGCCATTATTTTTCTAGCATCCCTCATCTAAAAAGGTTCCTGGTAACTAGCATCCAACTCTCACTCTCTGCGATACAGTGTTATCCGAGGGAGATCATGCCCTACTTGGCTTTCTGTGCCTGGTTTATTTCACTTAACACACGATGTCCACTTCCATCTACATTGCTGCAATCGACAGCGTTTCGTCCCTTTGGATGGTTGACAGTGCCATTGTGCACTTACAACTTCTTACTTTTCATCAGCTACCAGAGTTTGTTTCCATTTCTTGGCTGTTGCAAACACTGGTGTGCTGAGCATAAGAATATAGTATTCCTTTACTTTTCATGCTCTGGCTTCATTCCCTTTTGATCTATAGCTAACAGTAAGTATCATAGTTCTATTATTAACGTCCAGGCACTCATTCATTCTCTAGTACACAATGCTGTACTGATTTACATTCCCAGCACTTGCATGCATCCCTGCCCGCATGTATCCTTTGTCTTTCTGATAATAGTCATTCTCACTGGAGTGAGGGGATATTGAGTTGTGGTTTTGATTTGCATGTATCCCAGAGGACTAGAGATGTTGAACATGTTTCATATACCTGCTATGCATTTATATGTTGCCTTTTAGGAAATCCCTATTCTGTTTTGTGTCTATTAACAAACAAACAAACAAACAAAAACTTGTCTCTGTTCCAGGGGTGTTTCATTTTCTTATATGTGTTTTGGAAATTAGCCTTTTGCAAATATTTCTTCCTGTTACGCAAAGTGTGTCTTCATTTTAAAGGATGTCTCCCCTGGTTTGCAGAGACTTTTTTTTAGTTTGACTTCATTTCGCTGGTCTGTTTCCTTCCCTGGATGCTCTTTAAAACCGCGCTTTCAATCTTCCCCAAAGGAGCACAACACCCTGCTAATTATTATTTCTGACACCTTACTTCGACCATCAGGTGAGGTCATGGTTTTCTCTAAGAACCTGTAGTCGCATGGATTTACTCAGGTCTTGCTGATCTAGCTTCGGCCATATCCATGTCTGCAGCAATGTCTAAACCTGGCTGCTTATGTTCTTTGACACCAAAATCACGTCTGCTAGTTCAGCACTGGACAGCACCTCAAGCAACGCTAAGGGAGATTGCAGCTGCCGTTTCATCCCTGCTTTAGTTGTAGAGGGAAACCCATCTCAGGCTTATCTCAAATATGTTTGCTGGTCATCCAGTGTTCCAAATAATCAGGAAAATTCTACCACCAAATAATAGTCTACAGTGGTCTGTACCGACAAGCCTCTCCCTGGGGCCAGACAAGTCCTAGATGCCTTACTGTCAGTTACTGGTTAACCATTACGGGATTAAGACTGAATCAGGGCAAAATGACCATGAATAGGCCAGCTGCACATGTCACACCTCTGGCAACCAAAGACAACAATGTGTATCACACAATGATCCCCCAATCCTACCAGGCTAATGGTGTACTGCTTTGCCTATTGGTGGTGTGCCCAACAACAGATGATGCTTAAGTGGAGAGGTGTGTCCCAGCATCACACTTGCAGTCTCAGAGGAATACCAAAGTATTATGCCATGGGGCTGGAGCATTCTAAAGCTCCTTATGTAGTCAAGCTCTGGCATGGGGTCTTTGGTTGTGGGGGATGCTCTATCTTTACCACAGTAGGCTGCCAACAAGAATCCTTCTTGGTGGCCACTGATACCAGAATAGGAAGTCTTAATCCAGGTTCTGGAGATGAATGAAGTGGGGGAGGGTGGTTACATTCATCCATCTGGCTAATACAGTTCCAATTCTCAATCCAGCAACCCATGAGCGTAGATGGGAGTGGGTTCAAAGAGTGTTCTTCTCTGTGAAGGGCTTCCCTGAGGCTGGCTTAGAACTCAGCTTCAAGCTAAGCATTCGACTTAAGTTGTTCAAGGGTGATTCGAATAATTCTCGCTTTCTAGAATTCTCAAAATTTTCTCATTCTGCTAGAAGAAAGGCAGGCACTTGTATTCCCTCACCAGATACCTTTAGGTCCTATGAAGGTATTGAAGGACAGGAATGGCTCATGAACGTCACATTCTTATCGAACACACACACACACACACACACACACACACCACACCACAAATACACACACACATACATATACATACACACACACATACACACACACCACACATATACACACACATACACACACATACACATACACACACATACACACACATACATATACATACACACACATACACACACACATACACACACATACACACACACCACACCACACATATACACACACATACACACACATACACACACACATACACATAAACACACACCACACACACATACATACACATACATATACATACACACACATACACATACATATACATACACACACATACACACACATACACATACACACACATACACACACATACACACACACATACACACACATACATATACATACACACACATACACACACATACATATACATACACACACATACACACACATACATACACACACATACACACACATACATATACATACACACACATACACACACACATACACACACACCACACCACACATATACACACACATACACATAAACACACACCACACACACACATACACACATACATACACACACACATACATACACATACATATACATACACACATACACACACACATACACATACACACACACATACACACACACACATACACACACAACACACACACACACACACACACACACACACACACACACACACACACACACACACCAGTGGGTCTTAAACTGTTCTTCTTTAAGTAACTACTGTGCTTTCAGTTCTTAATGACATATGGATTACAAATGAAGTGACATCACTGTATCCAGATCCGGTTCCCTCACCACAGCTTTTGTCTCAGTTCCATTTTACCCACATGATGTTAAAATAGACACTGTGAAGGTGCCCATTGCTGACTTCTCTGTCAATGCATGACAAATATTGAAATGAAAATGTGTACATTTAAGATAGAGAACTCACAAAACTAAGTGTAAATCAAGGAACGTAGAAAATTAAGCATTTACTGAGGGAAGAATATCACCATACATAAATGAAGACACAGTGCATACTATAACTAAAAGACATATTTATATTTATGGCATACATTTCTGTGCTGGTTTACACAATATTTGATGTATTTTTGAAAGAAAATTTCCATGAATATTCTTTCTCTATTATCAGTTTAAAGAAAAGGTTTGTGTGTGTGTGTGTGTGTGTGTGTGTGTGTATGTGTGTGTATGTAGTGTGTGTAGTGTGTGTGTATGATGCTATGTATGTATGTACATACATAACTTTTAGTCTGCCTATAAAGCAATAAATATATAGAAAAGGAGATTGATTCTTGCATTAGGACATTGACTTTCTACATTATATTAAATGTTGAGACTTTATATTTAAACCAAACTATTTCGTACACCTGAAAAATTCTCCTATCTTTCACTGGTACCCATTGTAATCACTATAAAAAATCATTATCACCATAGATACTGATTTTCTGTATTTGTTCTTTGTAAAAGAAAAACCAATAATTCCTAAGTACTAGTATGACATAAAATCATATTGTTGAACCACCTAGAGATATATTACCATGAAAAATAACCAGGTAATGAGACAGCATACAGAATGGGAGAAAACTATTGGGTAAGTATACATCTGACAGAGGACTGACATCTACAGTATGCAAAGGAATAAAAACTAAATGACAATCAAACAAAACAAGCAATAAATGAAGAGACAGTTCTCAAGAAATGGCTATTAAACTCATGGCAGAATTCCTACCTTCCCCGTAAGTGGCCACTAGGCCATTTCAGTCTCTGTAAGCCCATTTTTTAAAAAGAAATATACAAGAGTACATTTCTTTATTTTGTTCAGATTTCTTGGTCTTCAGGTGAGCCCAGGAACTCACATCAAATAAATCATAAATGTGAATGAAGACTTCACTGTTCTACCTGACAGCAAGAATACCTAAGCCAGTGTCTGGCACTTTTTTCCTCCTAAAATACTTTTTACTTACACAGATATTCCCTAAATAGCCATCATCATACTCTCATCAAATGTTCTCTGAAAAAAAAAACTTAGCATTAAAATAACTTTATCAAGTAAATTATCGGTAAAAAATGCATTGAATAAAATTCACTGCTACATCACAGAAAGTGACAGTAAAAGAAACTGAAAAAAAAATGTTGATGTTAAAATAAGTAGGAAGTATTTGCTACATAAATTCAACTTGAAAGGTTATAAAATACCACAATGACAAAACAAAGACATTTTGAGGAATTTTATCCATTTGTTTTCACACACGTGTGTATGAATTAGTTTCCATGTAACACAGTTTACAACTAGACCATGGAGGGACTTCTGCCTAGAGAGATTATGAAACATGTTTGGAAGAGTTTGAGAAAAAACAACCTATAAAGCATTTCATCTAATAGATTTTACTAACAACACAATTTATCATATCAAGGACTGTGAGTTTAAGACAAGGGAAGGAAACGGCACAAAGAAGGAAGAAAGATATGAATGCATTCATTTTACGTTGTCATGTTTCAGAAATCTCACTCAGAGCTTTGCAAATGCCCTCATGTACATGTCACTTAGCATGGCCTCCAAGATGATTCTAAGGTACCTATTGTTATAATTACCCCCTGGAAAAGCAACCATTGACAATTGTCTAAATAGAAATTTTGTCTAAGTCTGACTTTGAAGCTGTTCTTTGCACTACACTGACTCTGAGAAGATAAAACTAACAGAGAATGAGCGTAAGTTACCTTGTATTGCCAATAGGAGAAATGATCACATGTGGGGATCTGAAAATACTCAAATTATAGAAAACTGACATGTTTTAGATTTGCCAGTGGTCAAGACATAGGAATCCCATGATGAAAAGAAATGTTGATGATGTAAAGCCAAGGAAAACAAATTAGGACCAAAAGTTTAAATGTCATTTTAAAACAGTTTTCATATCTGGTCATCTAATAATCTAATATGCATTTTTAACACTACTCATTAAATACCATCCGTAGTATATCTGATTACAAAGAAGAAATGACAATAACGAATCTGGAATGCACTCTATAGTTCAGGCTGCCCTCAAAATCATAGAAGTACACTTACCTCTGCATCCCTAGTTCTGGGATTACAAACGTGCACACCCACCGCCAGGCTTCTAGGAAGCTCCTTCCAAGGCACTGCTTGTAAATAGCAAACAAACAAAATCGGATTGCTCTTCTGCATCACAGGTTCTTCTCTGAGGCATTTCCTTTGAAAGTCAAACAAATTTTCTCCTCAGAGAGAGTACCCACCTTCGTATGACCTAAATACCCACATAGGGCCAAAGAGACTAGTCCAACTCCATTGATTTGAAGTCCTCTAAATTTGTCTTACATGAGGAAAGTGTATTTGTGTTTGTGTTTGCAAATATAAGTAATGTCAATAAGGCTATGTGTGACCCTACAGCTCAATGACAAAATTTAAGTTACAGGATATATTTTTCTAACCACATTCTTATACCACGTAAGGTTTTAATAAACTCTATATATTTTAAGAAATATGTAATCAAAATAAGAAATGTGTAAACATTGTGTGAGTTCGTAAGTTTTAAGAATGCCTTGTATATGAACTCAACAGCTTTTGGCTTGAAAAATAAGCAAGTAAGCAAAACCATATTCAAAGAGTTTCTAAGTGTGGCAACAGCATGGTCCTGCAATGAACTGAAAGGAAAAGTAAATGCATCTTTGATTATATTTCAAAAGCAAAGCACTGTCCAGAGATTGAGCTTGTCACTAAACACTAATGAACCTCTTCAAAAATTATTTTACTACCAGTCAAAAGATAACATGCTCTTAATTATATCATACATTAACAATATTTTGACTTTGCCATACAACTAATGAAAGGCTACTATCTGACGGCCCTACACGCAGGCCGAATATTCATGAATACACATGCGAATGGTCATCAAAAAAGCCACGAAATTGAGAGGCTGTGGGCAGAGAGCACTGGAAGTGTGGAAGGAAGAGGCTGAAATGGTGTAAATACAATACTGATACATGAAATTCTCAAAATAATAAAATAATTTAAATTAATACAATAAGACAATGTATACTACGAACTGAGCGTTCCTTGCCTAACACATTTTAAGACAAGAAGTGTCTCATATTTTTTTTGTTTCATTTTCATTGAAAAGAATTTTATGTGCATAAAACAATCAGTATGAGACCAAAATCTAGACCTCAAATTTACAAATTTGTTGCATTGTGTGTGTGTGTGTGTGTTTTTTACCCTGAATATTTATTTCTTTACTTATTTATTTATTTGCATTTCAGAACTTCATAATAAGAATGTTCAGCCTGTAGTGGTGACTGGCATCTCCCCATCCTCTATGAATGAAGCAGCAACCCCGAAGTCTGAGAATATTGGCACCAGTAGATACTACGAGATTATTTGCCCTGGTGAGTTAGCATTTTAAGTTAGAATTAAGCATTTGCATTGAAAGTATATGTGTGCATAGAAACAAACTATATGAATTCCTTGCAGACTCTAAAGATGAAGAAATAGAATAATTGTTAGGATAGGGGTGTGAGAGGATAAGGACAGGGAATGATTAAAAAATAAATTTCAGCTGGAATTAACTTTTCTAATCAGCTGCACAGAATAGCAATTATAATTATTAATAGCAATAATGAATACTTCGAAAATCTAATTCCTTCTTTCTCTGACTGGGTATTGTGTGTTTGTATATATATATGTATATATATATTGTATATATATATACATATATATGCATGTTTGTGCATAATTGCTCCTTATTAATTGTTGATAGAGATTTGCAGTAATTCTATATCTTTAATACTGAAAAATTTGGACCAAAAATAATAGGAAGATTCCTGTTCAATTTGTTTATGTATGTGCCCAAATAAATGGAGTTGCTGAAACTTGTTTTTTAAGTTGTCTTATGTAGAGGCTGTATTAATTTATAATATGGAACTATTGGGAATAATTAGGAGAGATGGCAGATGACAGGAAACTTTACCTAGATACAAGACATAATTTCAGGACAACTATTGCATATAATGAGCTTATCCTGACAATTGTATTTTGAGAAATTGGTAATAATTGACTTTCACACTTTCTTTAGCACACACATACAAATGACAAGTGAGTGAGCTAACAAATGTTGCCAGTTCTTCATACAATGTGTGTATTCTTTAACACATGAGTCCTGTGGATATACAAAACAACTCCCCTAGTTCTTTATTGAGGATCATTGTGGAAGAGGGGGCATAAAGATTATCTATGCCAGAGGATCAAGGAGTTTTGTTTTGTACACTATGAAGATGTGTCTCTGCCAAGGCACCTTGCTATTAGTTTAACACAGAGCTAAATGGCCTAGAGCTAGGAAGGAGAGGATGGGCAGGACTTCCAGGAAGAGACAGGAAGTCAGAGAAGATTCTGAGGCATTCCGGATTCACCAGCCAGACATAGAGGAAGTAGGATGCAAAGTGCTGACTGAGCACAGATAACCAGTCATGTGGCAGAATGTGAGGCACTCACGAGGCAGAGGCAGATGGGTCTCTGTGAGTTAGAGACCTGATCTATTGAGCAAGTTCTGGGGCATAGCCTCAAAAAGCCACAGAGAAATTCTGTCTCAAAAAATCTTAAAAATAATGGCATACATAAATTGGTTGTAAGCATTATCTTGGATAAGGTTTTGTTTATCCCTACTTGCTCACTTTCAAATTCAAGGCCGGAAAGCCAAGGCCATGTGGTGATACAAGTACTAAAAGAAATGGGTTAATAATTAAGAGAGAGCTAGGCAGTAAGAAACCTAAGCCATTGGCCAAATAATTCCAACAGATACTAAGCCTCAGAGTGGTTAGCTCATAGCAGCTATTGGGGGCGTGGTGGGTGGAGAGGAACTGGGTCAGTGGGACAAGACTAGACAGATGCAGGAAGAGCACTGTGACCTTGCCTTCTCTTCCTGAAGCATGTGAAAAAACGCTAAAGAGAAAGACATCCTCACAATATCAAAAAGACACTCTTAACCACACACGATGAAGAACTGAAATGGAGGGAAGTCTATGCAAGCTAACTTGAACCAACCACACTTTTATCTACCTGCTCCCCTATCCATGATTATCTGCTCAAGCCCAAGCCCCCTTCCTATGCCACAATTTTACCATTTACTTCTTCCTCCAATTAGCCATGTGCATAAGCATCCAGCTGTACCTGTCCCCTCAGGTCATCATTTCCTACGGGGTTCCCATGGACAAATAAAATTTTGTACATCTTGACAGATTTTTCTCTGGAGAGTTTTTCTTCTGTTCATCTGTTTTTTATCCAGTTGAGTCTCAGACCCAGCTAGAGATTCAACGTAGGTAGAGGTGAAATGTTATCTTTTCTCCAATTCCATAATGACACTCTATCACACACACACACAAGTCTGCCACAAACACTGAGAGCATAAAGCATCATCAAACTATATGACAACTGGAGCTCTACTACTGTGCAGATAGGGAAATGAAACAACATAAGCATTTTTGAAAATGATCGACAGACTTTGATTAAAACTGTATGCCCACAGAGCAAAAAGCAACACTATTTCTATGCATCTACCCAAAACAAATGTGCACAAAGATGTCCGTAACAAGTATGAGCTTTGTTCATAATTGCTCAAGCAGAGCACCCCATATGTGCAGTGAAGGTGAGTGGGGATGTTTGTTTTCTATTGATGCATAATATACAGGCTCACCTCAGTGACTTAAAACAGTACTCATTTGAAAGTTAGTAGTCTGCACCCCAGCAGTCCTGCCACCTCACTGGTTCTTGCTTTCAGCCTCCCAAGGCAATGACCAACGTCATGGCCAGAACAGGTTCTTTGCTCAAGGCTCTGTGGGAGAGCCTTCACATTTATTCAGATGACTGGCAAAACTCAGCTTCTTGGAGCTTTATTACAGGACACCAGTTTCCCTACCCAGTATTCACTAGATGTTGCCCTCAACTCTTATCAGTAGCTGTAGTTCAAAGAACAGTCTCATTGCAGTGTTCAAGAAAACAGTGGTAAGTAAATGCCCTGAGCATTTTACATTTCTGATTTCTCTTGTGTGGACCAGCTATTTAAAAGTACTCTTTTTGCAAAAGGGCTCACATTGTTTAATTGGCACCCCTGGGTTAACTTTCTTTTGTCATACAATGTGATAGAACCCTAGGGCTGATCCTGATCACACACAGAAGTTCTTCCAACACTCAAGCACCATGCTTTGCTTCTTTTGTAAGGATAAGTCGTCAGGCAATACCTTAGAAGTCCATCAACTGTGATGTGTAAACCAGTGATCATACCACACTATGGATTCTGATATACACAACACATAGAAGCAGCACTGTTGCTAAGACTGAAGGGTGTTATATAAAACAAACCAATCACAGTGCTTGATGAACAGACCAGGCACAAAAAGAGGGCATTATGAATATATTTACATGAAATTCTACAAAGAAAATTAAGTCCGTAGTGAGACTGAATTTACAAAAAAATAAAAGGCACTAAATGTGGCATGTCTGTATGTTATGGACTGGCCTGTATTTAACTTGGACTCAGTGTAGTAATATTTAATTAACCTGTTAATGTCTTTATTTTATGATGCATTTAGTAGTGTGCCATTTCCATGAAAGGATTCTTTACTGACAGTCACCATTATTTTCCTCAGTATTTTCTCAGAGACTTTTATTGCTCACATTTAAAGCTTCACTGGTGTTCATTTGGACCACTGAACTCCACATAGGAGCTTTGCAGGTGGTTGCTACTGCTTTCTAAGAATACAAGCATGTATTTTCAATAACATGTAATCTCATTTCCTTCTCCCTTTCTGTTCTCAGTCCATTTTACAGAACTTTCAGAAAACTGATGTTAGTGAGAGAAAATATCTTTATGTTACTGAATGTATTGAAAAAATACTTGACCGCATAGGACATACCTGTGTGTCAATAACAAAAAGAGGCCACGAATTTAAGAGGTAGGTAGGGAGAAATGGGAGAGGTAAGTGTAGGAAATATAAGGAGATAGTTTAATTATACTGTAATTTCAAAAAAAAATGTAAGTGTTCAAACATTTGAACACTGGAAGTATGAACATATTCAATAATCTTTGTTAAATAAATACTGTCTTTCTATTGGTTGAGAACATGTAAAACTCTGTATTGATTCCTTCTAAATATAATTCTTGAGTCTAACAACACATGGCTATGGAACAATGAATTCTGTTCATTAAAGGCCACTTGTTTATCTTAGTGTTGTCTACAGTTGAAAAGCAATTTTTATCAATATTCTCTTGTCTCTACTTTCTGCTCCCACTGAGGTACAATACCTATCTTATGGTCACTATTATTATAAATCAGTAGTTGTTATTGTTCTATGGCTTCCGTGTGACCTCTGCTCAGAATGCCTTCCTTGTCTGGTCCTAGATTGTTTTCAACTATGCTTAAAGATGTCAACACATTAGGACCATGTCTCTCTTCCTTTCTTCTGGGAACACCTTTTCCTCAGGATCCAAGTTATAACACATATCTCACATAGCTCTGCAATGTTGATTCTTATTTATTTATTTTTATGTATGCATTTATCTATCTATTTATTTATTTATTTATTTATTTATTTATTTATTTATTTATTTTGTTATGTGAGTTACTCTGAGAACCAAGCATATTCTGGTCTTGTCTTTCATCTCCCTTAACTTCCCTAGTATTTCTGTCACTGTGATTTGAAAATCTAGTTTCATTGTCTCTAAGTTTCCTGCCTTTGCAGTTGAAAAAAGACAGCTTTCCATTGTTCCTATTTCTCTCTCCCCCTTCCTTCCCTTTCTCCACATTTCCCTTCTTTTTCTTCCCCTCCCTCCCATTTTCTTTACTCTTTGTTACCCAATTTTCTTTTGATTATAAAAGCAATGGTTCACCAGCATATATTTTTCTCTACCTCAAGGCTATATGATTTTTTAACATTCTATATGCATCCTGAGTTTTGTTGTATCTGATGTGAATACACATTTGTAGATGGACTGATAAATGGGTAAACATTTTTGAAAATAGATCCTTTACTTTTGTCCTGTTTCTTTCATGTTTTATTTGCGATTGTTACTGGTATCATCTACAAAATGCAAATAACGGTCAAAAGCCTCTATATTAAATAATATGAGAAATGAGAAACTTCTTGTTAAGCTACAAGGCTACACAAATGTTAATTATTATCAGTTTTATCCCATGCTAACTATCCTGGCAGAATTGTATATTACAAGAGCTTGCTTAATAACCCAAAGACTTTAGTCACTTAAAATAGATTCCAGCAGGGGTGTGTGAAGTCAAAGGCCCCTTCCTGGCTGTCTCTGAAGCTTGTATTATAGATCATCCTCTCTGCAGTGTCCTAGACCACAGGTCAGAACTGAACAGCATGTGGTATGAGACATAATGGACAGAAAACAATTCAAAGGGACCAAGAGTAAAGGCAACAGTACTGCCAGGATACAGGTCACATTGCTTGATAAAATGAAAACAAAGAAGAGTTTCATGCATGTATTTTGCATAGAAGGGACAATACTTCCCCATGAACATAGGGGTTATGTGAAAATCCTGATGCTGTGCATGGACTACCTCCCTACAAGTTTTAAACCCAAGAAATCTTAATAGACTACCCTCCCCCCAAAAGAAATTAAACAAAAAATGTATCAGGAGTAGGTAGCAAGACCATGTTGCTGAGGACACCACAGTTTGGCTGCAAACATGAGAAATAGAGTTTGAAATGTCCTGAAATATTGTGGCTAAATTCAGCAAGGCTAGGCAGTTCCATTGCAGGCCCCCTGAGGAAAAAAGCCACCAATGGCATTATCCAGTGGTAAACCCTATATGCTAAACTACATTCGCTCTGGACAACATGTACCCATTATTTGAATACTGACATGAAGATTCTTTGGTAACTAACCACTTTTGGATTGATTAAAGTCAATGGGCCCTAGAGGAGAACCTACCACTATTTTCTTAACAGGGCATGTTACTAAATTTCCTTTCAAATATTTATGCTTATACATATAGGTTAGTTTTACCATCTGTCTTGGCCAGCTAAGTTTCTCTGGGTTGTAGCTAGCAATTAATTCAGAAACTCAAAACTGAGCAGTGTGCTGAAAATAAAGACGTGAGTGCTCAACCCTAAATGGGACATCTGTATCAAACCTCACATCCAAAGCCCCCCACAAGGCTCAGAGGAATCAAGGAACAAAGAGATAAAAGAATATGAGAGCTAAGAGATGATAAATAATACTGTTAGCTGTTTTCTTCTTGACATTACAAGGTCATTCCACATATGGACTCCCTGCAGCTATGGTTACCTGCACCAAACCTGAACAAGATTGAATCAACAAGATCAGGCAACATTCCAAATGACATCACTGATTGAACTCAGTGGGTTACTTCTATCCATACCAAAAGGAAATAGGGATGTAGTTGAGGTTCCTGTGGGGAGGAAGAGGGAGGGAGTAGCGGAGAATATGATCGAGATACATTGTTTACATGATTGAAATTGTCATAGAAAATAAAAGATATTCATTTAGAAAAATAAAGTGGGGACAATTAATAAAGATATCCAACCTTGACCTCTTGTCTATGCATGCACTCACACGTACTCACACATATACATGCTCATACACACACAGAGAAAGACAGAAAGACAGAGAGACAGGGAGTTCTGGCACTCATAATAGCCACAAAGGCAGAGCAACAGAGAGAGAGAGAGAGAGAGAGAGAGAGAGAGAGAGAGAGAGACAGAGACAGAGACAGAGACAGAGAGACAGAGACAGGGACAGAGGTAAAAGGGAAGGAAGAGGGTCCAGGGTCATAACCTATTTTTAATCACAGTGAATATGCAGGTCAGACCATGAACGCCATGTTGGTTTTAAACTTAGAGATCAAACGTTGGTTGGCACTCCATATGCTCCACGAGGCATTACTGCTTTACCACCCACGAGACACTCTGTAGCAGGGATGCTGAGAGCGCGCTAGCCTCACAAGGTTATGTGGCCTTCAGATCTCACTACTCTCTGTTTCGAGCAGGGCTCTTAAATAGGAAAGGCTGAATGATGTTACCAGATATCATTGCTAAAACAAAAGCAATGAAAGTAATTTTTTAAAAGTGGGTGAGTCAAGAATGAAAATTGGCTCACACAACAAGTATACTCTGTAAAGAGCTTAACTATTTGTCCTAATAAAGCATGCATTTAGGGGTAGCTGGGTCATAGACAGTACTAAGAAACAGGGAAATGAAATGGGCTTTCTGGTGTGAGATGAGCATGTGATTAAACATAATGTGATTATGTTTCCTGCTATTCTAATAAGAGAATCCTGAAGAGTGTGGACAGCTGAGATGCATAGAAAAAGAGGACATATATTTTAAATTTTTAACCCATCAAAACCATTGTTCTTACTTAATTTTAATTTTTAAGTGTTCCATAGAAATTGTTCTTTTAGGGTACCTACTATGGCATATTTTAATACATGCACGCCATGCATAGCATTGAAATCGGGATAAAAATATGCCTGTTTTCAAACATTTGTTGTTTCCTCAGAGTGAAAATATTTTAAATCTTGTCTTCTAGCAATTCAGAAATATATGGTACACTATCATCATGTATAACCATCTCCCTATTCAATAGCACAGCCGAACTCCTAATTCCTCTCAGGCTGAGACCCAATATCCACAGATTAGCGTTCTGCTATACTCTCAATGCTTACTCTCCCCACCTTGTGGGTACCACCATACTGCTGACATCTTTGATGAGATGAGACTTCCTATTTCTCAAGAGTGAGATCACACATCACTGTCTTTCAGTTTGATTTCTAGGCAGCACAGCTCACAACCACCTGTAATTATCATTTCAGAAGTCTCCAACCATTTGTAACTCTGATTTCCAGGGGATTCAATGTCTCTGGTCTCTAAGACACTTGACACTCACATGTGAATATTCATATGCAGACATGCACAGAGACATGCATTCATAATTGGACATTTTAGTAAGTCTTTTAGCAAAGACTTATTAAAGAGAAACAAATAAGGAATTTTAAAATTGCCAGAGTTGAGTTCAAATCCAGTGTCTGACATTTGCCTATGGTGTGCTCTTGGAAAAACTTCTTTATTACCTTACTTTTTAATAGCTCATTTGTAAAATGGGGATATTCCTTCCTTCCTATGGTTTGTTAGAAGGAAATGGATGTGTACATGCCAGACAATGCTCATCTGAGACACCCCACTAAATATATGTTAGTTTACCTTACCATCTCCTAATAATTTTAATTTTTTATTCAAAAATATTCTAAGACGTTAAGAATTCTGTTAAAACGTGCAACATTGTAGGAAAATGAAATAATACAAACGCAAATTATTCATTTCCTTATGTTCGATCAAGTTTAACTGAACATTTTGAGTGTGCACACATTTTGTGAGTATAGGAAGAAATAGACAGAAAGAAAACAAACAAACACAGTGAGAAGAAAGGTGAGGAGAAAGGAAATACACCAATAAACTATTTCCATGTGTTAAGTGACCAGAAAGAATGACACTCAAATTTTAGATTAACTTCCAAGTCCAGTGGTAGCTAAGTATACGCATTCTTCATTAATAAAGATGAGGTAAGAATATAAAGTCATCATACACATACAAATTTTATATTGGACTTGGTGGCTAGTGCATCCTTCCTCAACTGCCTGATTTTTCAAGCCTTCCATGATCCTCATCCTGTCCCACTGAAAATTTGGCATGCCCCTCCAGCCCATAATAGATGATTCTGTGTAAATGGTTGCCATGCTCTCACAGTCAGCTTTCTTGGCTTTTGTTTTCCAAAAATGTTTAATTTCCTTAACCTGATTCCTCCATTGATAACCAAAAGTGTAATATTTAAAAGGAAACAGACTCACTATGGCCATAAAATCATAACGAATTACTTTCAACATCAGTTCATTAACTTTTAATACCTATTATACTTTTGCTAACATAAGAGAATGAAAATAAATTATTTTAAAATTTCCTGTGAATATAAAAGGCTAAATAAGGAGTGTTCCAATTTTCATCAGTGTTTGTTACATTTGAGTTTCCAAATAACTTTGTAGATTAGGTTCTAGGGGAGATATCTAATTTCAAATATCTATTAGTTGTCCCTATAAACCATTAAAATAGCCTGCAAATTCCATCACCATATCATGAAAAAACACCTCTCCCATATGGTTTCTCATCCCCAATAATGGAAGAAAACAAATTGTTGGAACATGAGTCTTGATTTTGGGTTTTGTAACATATGGTCTTACAATCACATCACACAATAAAGCACTTAAAAATAGATGGAACTTGTGAAATTTGCATAAACTCTCTTGCATGTCTGCCAATACATTTGGGCTCTTTTATCGCCTGTGCCAAGTGAAACTGCATTGTTTAGGAATCATACCTAGCATTTAGCTGTTTTGGACAAGCCTTTGGTACTTGCTTAATAATACTTGACCTTTTACCTGAGTGGAGAAAAAAAAACACACACACAAAGAGATTTCAAAGAGAGAAAGCTTTTAGAAGCTCACAATTTGATTAGTATACACGTAATTGCCTAAAAAAAAATTCTGAAATACCAATGAAAGAAAAGATGAATCTCGTATTCCTAATGTAAGTATTTGTTGCAGCTTTTTGTGTTCTTATCATTTTATATGTATGATGACATCATACAGGGGCCGTCTGGGATCTCCAGGCATCACACCAAAGTGAAAATGCACAAACTCTCACCAAAAAAGAAAAATAAAAAGAAAAAAAGGTTCTTGTATAGATTGCTACACTTGACACATTTCTTTCTCATTTCAAACACATTGAAAATATGACCTAGAAAACTTCTCTAGAGGTGAAACAACCAGACCTCTGTTTATGAAGAAAGAGACCAATTGTGTAATCTTACCGCCTTGCCCTGGGCCAAACATGCTTATGTGTTGAAAGGGATGAATCTTCTTGTTACAGCTCTGTGCATGTGCCCTTTTGAACGTCCCCTTGGGTGATAGCTGCCTCCAGCAGCTCGCCGTGATGGCTTTCACTCCGTTTCCCATTATTTATATTTCAAAAAGCCAAAATATTTGGTGCACAGTGTTAAACCAATAAGCAGCACCCATTCTTTATGTACCTCCACAGATTGCTTGCCAATTACTGCTGTGTTAATGTACTTCTTATCCCTCCCCACAATAATAATAATAATAATAATTCTCTAAATTAGAAGAGACCATTGTCTTCATTTCAAAACCAAATGGCATTGGTCTTAGCTGAGAGTACATTCTCAAAGTTAAGATCTGCAAAGGGGAAATAATTTAAGAAACTAGCTTGGCAATTTTTCTAGCAAGGTTAATTCTAATGGGTCCTCCTTTTTAAGACTTGCAAAAATACTTGCCGTTTATTTACATTAGTAGAAGGATTGCTTGGTTGCAGGGAGGCCAAAATCAAGTTTATTAAGTTCATGTTTCATATAAATATTAAAATGTATACTGTCTCCTTGTGGAGTTTAATAAGAGCTTTTTGATTAATACAAGTATAGAAGTTCAGTTGTTAACACCATTAGTCAATGAAATTGAATTAACTTATTATAAGATTTTTGGTGACCTCTTTTATTCCTGTTGAGAAAAATTATAAAGAAACTTGTATAAACTCTATGCTGAGAACAAAGGGTCCTATGCCCTGTCTGAAGTACATGGAACATTTCCAATATAGCAGATGCCAGCGAAGATCTTATGTCACACACCTGCGTCTTAATCTTAGCATAAAATGTATAGGTTGGTGGCTTAAATTTTACCCTATCTTACCTCATTGATTAAAAAAAATTTAAGTCAAAATTTAGCTGATTAGGTAGATAAGTTCTTCTACTGTATTTCTTAGAAGTCAGGAGTGTTTGGATTATCTCCAAATCTAAAGCAAGCATGCTCTAATAGGACATACAATTCTTGCCTCTACTGAAGACATAAATGGTAAAGGAAGGGAAAAATAAATTCACCATGATCTCTCCCTGAGTAACGGGAAGGGAAGTCATTTCAGGAAACCTAAGAAAGAAACCACATTCTTTGAAAGGCTTAAAAATAAAGCAACAATATAATATACAAGTTCAATGTCTAAGTCAAATCAAAGCATTGTGGGTAGTGGCTGAAGCAGGAGTATGTCTGAGTCTCCAGACTATACCATGGATTCAAAGCCATCCTAAGCTACAGATAATAGACTCTCATAAGAGGGAAAAGGCAATACAATAAATATGTATCAAAATATGTGTGATACTATATGACATCCTTACATAAAATATATGTATCATTCCTTCCAAGGCTGAGGTAACATCAGACAAGAGGAGACATAAAGAATGTAACAGTCCAATGATGATCAGAAGAGACCATGAAACACTATCTTGTGGGTATAATATTGCCTAGCCACGATGATCATGAATCTCACATGAGTGTGATAGCCTTGAACAGGGCAGGTAGGAAACTGAGCCCAGGACCATTCAGTTATAGGTGGTTGGGGCTCTCATGTGACCATCCTTTATCACTGATGTGTTTTCCACTGTGGTCCCTGCACACTCTTCTCTGGGGATCCTGGTCTCCCTCCTCCTCCTTGAACTATTCTGCAAAGGGTTACTGTCTTCCACCTTGCTTTTCAGCACTGAGGTACCTAGGGTCTGCATTAAGTAAGCCTCTTTCTGTCTGCCATTTGTAGCTCCTGTAAAACCCATTAAACTTTAAGAAAGAGAATCAGCTAGTGCATCATGCAAAGGCTTGCACTGGGGAAGAAGAACAAGATGCTCATAAATAAGCAGCAAGGGAGTCACCTAACATTCTGCTAAATCTCAGGGTAGGCAGTAAAAACAGTTCTCCCGAGAGAAATAGGCTGGTCTTATGTTTTAATAGCCATTCGTTTAAAATTTGATCAAGAGGATGGTAGGGACAGGGGCTAAGGTGAGACTGATGCAAAAGGAATTTGGAGAGAACACTTGCAGGTTCAAGGGCAAATGAGGGACCAACTGGAAACATTTTAATCCTCTTTCAATTTAATTAGCATAATCCCGCTAAGTACCGATATTTATTACTTCCATTATCTTTGTTTTTAGCTACTTGTGCTTATAATGGCTTATTAAATTAGCAGAACATTACAATTCAGGAAGAAATTCTAGCTTCTTATTGGGCTTTACTGTGCAATATATTATCAGCAAATGAACAAAACATCACAATCTCATATTTTTTTAAAATAAATATATGGGTAAAATCCATGTGCATTCCATGTGTGTGGTGAGCACCGGAAAGTCATAATAGTGGATGTGATAAGGTTAATCTTCCTTATCAATGTGACTAATGGGGTCTGTGGAGATGAGAAGGTGCATAACTGAATTCGAGTGGGGGAAAGAATGAGAAAGCCTGAGGCTCAGCAGCATCCATTTCTGCAGGGTTACTGACAATAGATGCAATCTGACCAACTGCATCTGCTGCTGGATGCCCCCCCCCGGCACCCCCACCCCCACGCTCACAGGCTAGCCAAAGGATGTCTCTCCTCAAATGCTTCTCCGGCAAGTGTTCTGCCAGTGCCTGGAGAAAGGTGACTCATAGAGTATATATTTCAAAATACTCAGGCGACGAAAACAAAACTCGTGGGTATTGAAATCAAGATGTAAAGACTTTTAAAACAGACGAGTGAGGAGCTGGGGAGAATAATTATGGATATTAGTGTAAAGAAACCTGATGGAGAGAGGCAAAACATGGAGCCAACCCTGAGGAAACAAATAGGAATGCATTATAGAAGAGTGTGTGCCTATTGTCTGGCCTAAAGAGAGAAATATTAGATGGGGAGATGTCTCAGATGACATTGGGTACTGATTGATGACATTGGAGAGGTGTCTCAGGATGTTCCGATTGATATCATTGGGTACCGATTGATGACATTGAGAATGTAGGCTGGAATAATGTTAGGATGGAAAAATATAGCCTAATTCTCCAGGGACCCCAGGAAGCTGGGAGTCTTAAATCCCAAGCTGAAGGTCACCTACTTTAATGTTTACGACAGCCTATGAGTGAATGAACACCCAGAAGCCTGTGTGAAAGCAGACTTCCTGGGCTAAATTAATTGGTCCACACTGGATGCTACAAGGTGAGTGGTTCACGATATGCAGGCTTTGTTGTAACCCTATATAAGCTGTCTCAATTCTGTACCGGGGGTTCCTCAGCCCTCTACCCTGCATGGCGTATGGCTGATGGCCCCAGTATACTGGAATATAAAGGACCTTATGCATTTGAATCAAGACTGTTTCTCGTGAGTGATTTGGGGGGGGGGGCGCCTTTCCTGAATGGGGTCTTACAATACCTCACCATCGATGTCAGGTGAGGTTTACCTGCTTATTCATAGCTGCATAAAATCATTTACTCAAAGTGAGAGATGGGAAAGGGGAATCAATTTCAGGAAATTGAGTGGGATGGAGATTAGCGACATATGGCCCTACAAAGCCCCTCGGGAGTCTGACTGGCTGGAGCAGTAGGCTGGCTGCCAGCCCCTATTAAGTGGGGACTTGATTAGCGGAGACAACAGGAGTCCTTGCATGATTTGGGAAAATGGATTTCCAAACAAATGAATGACACTTTAAACTTGAAGTCCTCAAATTTATAAATCTATGCTCTGACAGACAATGCAACAGACAATGGCTGTGTCCTGTTGGTTGCTGTGTCATCATTGTTGTTGCTTTTGCTTTTTCTTTTATTACAGGTTTCCAAAACCTGTGCATGATCTTCAAGCTCTGAAAGTTCCCCTTTCCTGCATTTCTGTGAGTCATAACTACATTTGAAGAGATACTTCTGGAATGCTCAACCTCTCCTATAAGCCACTATGCCACTATTATTTACCTCCTGAACTCATCTTGAATTACATCCAGTGAGCTTAAAGGTTGCTACCTGCTACATTATAACTTACCAATATATGTATATTCACTACAACATTATGAGTTCTAACACTTAAAACACAGAGCAATACATCTAGAAATGCATCACTACTTTTTAAAAATGTGCTTTTCTCTCATACAACACAGCCTCCTTTCCCTACAGTCCTCCGAGTTCCATCCTCCACATCTCTTCCCCAGATTCACTGACGCTGGGTCATTAAGTAGTTTTCAGTAGCAGCAAATTGCTGACCAGTATATAGGGAGGCCCTATAGACTCCCAGACATCACAGCCTATTGCCATTGCTCTAGGTTAACCTCTAGAACTTGGTGGTAAGATTATTGTATGGTATGGTTTCTTACCATGCATTTCCCCGGCTAGTCTTGCTGAAGCTGGTTTCCCATACTTTTAATCAGAGTCTCCACCAATGGAGAGAGAGCTAAGGATTTAGAATAGAACACTCTACCCATGTAAAAATATGCTTTTCAGATAAACATCTCCATATCCAAGCGCAATCCAAGAAAGAAACGTTCTGGGCTTCTTTGATATGATGCACACAGATAAGACACAGCATATTGTACCGAAAAATATAGCTGGATGTTCTATGAGGAAGTAGATGAACCTTAACAATGCTGATTACTCACAACCAGAGATTTGAACACACATGTGCATGTATGTGAGCACAAACATGTACACACACACACACACACACACACACACACACACACACACACACACCTACTCTGAATAAAGCCTGTCACCAGTAAATATGAAAAGAATGGGTCACTGGAATGTTTGAGGAGTAGATCCAATTCCTTGACAATATCATCACCATTTATTGCTTCCACCAAATGTCAAATTGTAGAGACACAGCCTCAGCAGGATTAAACACCAAAATAGGCTTCAAATGAATTTTTGACATTTTTCTCCTTGCACGCTGTTGGGGGAACTGACAAGTACTTGCTTTTGAAAGAACTACTCAAGTCTTACGAATAATCAGGGAATTGGATGAGCCAGAGTTTGGATCATATAAATGTACTTTAAACTATTTCTAATATTCCTTCAGTGGTATAGATAGTGCGGGTTTTTTTTCTACACAACTTCTAATCATTCTAATATGCCATCAACAATTGGGTAATTTGCAACTAGAATGTACTTATTTCTTGCATGACAATTGTTCGGAAATAAAGGGTAAAGAAATAAGAATTTGGTAAGAACTGGAAGTACTCAGGTCAGAGAATTTCCCATGTTGTTTCTTTAATATTATTTATTTGATTTATTTGATTCTTATTCTTTCAAAAGAAATGAGTAGACACCTGAGATGCAACACTCAGATTATGTAATTTTCTCATTCAATGACTGAGCCAGAGTTGGGATTTAAAGAAGTTTGACTGCTAAAGCTACACTCTTAATTACTCTATTGTGTTACAATTATTCAGCTCATGTCTTAAAAATTAGAAGTCAGTTTGGAGAATATATATATATATATATATATATATATACATATATGTATATTTTTTATATATACATTGTTGTTTCAACTCAAGGAAGTCTAGCAAACCAGTTTATCTGCTTTGGGATATTAGGCATGGTTGCTTTCTTTTATGGGACTAAAACAATTTACCACGGTCAGATACTTTGCTACAACTGTGAAGTCTATCTTCTTGGGCCATGCTACAAAGTAACAATTGGCAGATAAGATGTATTTAAGGCATATGACATTTCCTAGCCCTTCTTTCCCTCAGTATAGAATTTTCACTTGCAAACAAAGCCCATTCTGGCGCAGAGAATTCAGAGGGAAATATTCTAAAATGCACATTTCCTTTTCTAAAATATGACTTAGAAGCGCCAGCTCATAATTCTCAGATAGCATAAACTGCTTAAAAATTCAAAGAGAAATCAGTAGTCCTCGTGCAAACAGCTCAGCCCATGTATGCTCTTTCTGCTTTGGTTCCCCATATAGATAGGAACCGGAGTGTTCTGCTTGTTTCCTCCCTATTATTTAATGTGGTGCGTCTGACAGTATCAATCTCCTCATTCTTTGGACAGAATCAAAATCTGGGGGTTGGTGGCAGTAACTGCTTCGTTAAGGACTATGGGGTTAGGAACTTTGTGAAACTTACAGGGATCCCCCTCTTGTTAGATAGAGGGTTCATACTTTATCATCTTTGCAGGGAAGTATAAATAAGTCTGCTTGCATACCAAAACCAGGTCATCCAGGTGCTTCAGTCAAAGAAGGAAGTCCTCCAGCTGGCCACGAATACAAGCATCTACCACTTTTAAGCTCATCAACAATTTCTACGTCATCCCTAGGTGGCAGATCATCATGACAGCTGTCATTTATTTGACATTGGTCCATTTATGCAAGCTGCTAATCATTCCTGTGTAATTGCCTATGATTAGCTTTATGCTCAGGCATCCTAAGGAATTCTGAGCCTTCATCTCTATGAGAAATAACGCTAATCCATTCAGAAACTATACACAAAGCCCATCAGGAAAGACTGAGAAAGTTATCACGTAGAGCAGCTTACGATCAGAAAGGAGATGGCCACTAAGTAAGCTGGCTGACATCAGTGGTACTTCCTGGACAAAAGCACATGCTCTGCAGAATTCACCAAGATGGTCTCAGAGCTGATAATCAGTAATGACAATCTTTCTTCATCATCAGTTCCACCAGACCAGTCTGATCTCATTTCTTCTTGCCACCTCCCACTGCAGCTCTTACATGTGCTATGCAAGTGTTCTACAACTGAACAACATTCTCAGAACTTTCTGCTTACTTTTCTCTTGCAGGTGTTTATGAAGAGTCTGATTTGCTTAAATACATTGACATTAGACCTTCACCCCGATTCTCTTAATGTCCATGACCCAACTCTCACTATGACCTTCCCAGAGGTTATTTTCTGTTGTTGCTCAACATCAGTTCCTGAAACTGAGTGTTAGAGAAGTCTTGTTTATTTAAGAATAGAAGAAAACATGGGGCTAAAATTGTTTATATGACAATGACCCAGCAAATACTGTGGAAAGCGAAAAATTCGATCGCAGCAATTTGCTAAGTTCTTCCTCACTTCTCTCTGGAGAAAGAAACCTGGCAATTAATGACAAAGAATCTTGTGTGGGAAATGGAGAGGAAATGGCTATTCATCACTGACGGGTGCATCTGACATTTCCATGCCGTGATATGACACTGTGATACACAGAGTTCACACTCAAAAACTGCACACAATTGAGATAAAGATTTCAAAAACAAAAACCCCATAATGCCCTTTGTACGTTTACTATTTTGTTTCTCGCTGTGTTCCCTGTTCTCCCAGACTGTGTGGAGCAGCCCACGGGTTCTGAGCAGGAAACACTTAGAAACTGTAAGCAAAGTTTGAAGCTTAAAGTAAGCAATGCAAAAATTTAAAAACCAGGTGTACCATGCATCCAGAAGGACAAATTTGGTCACATTTTGTCACAATGAGACGCAAAGGCATGCATGGGAGAGCAGCTGGTCACGGGGAGGGTAATGACGACAATGACAACAAGATGACAAGCAGTTGAAAGGAGAATATTTTACGTTTGTCACATGCATTTAATTCGGATAAGAACCCAAGACTATGCATCCACTCTTCAAGCAAAATGCTTCAAATATAATATTTCGTGTCATTCTCTCCACTGCCTTTTCTACAGTTAAACTTCAGAAAGCATTCTAAAAACAGATTCAAACTTGTTACATGCGGGTCATTGTTCATAACACTTGCCAAACAGAAGAGATATTGTTGTTCAAAGTATATCTATGTCACTTTTATTTTTCACTGATTGAAGAAGCTAAACTCTGAGAAATAATGAAATGTAAAAGCAAAGGGGAACAGAGAAGCATGCAAAAGCCTGTTGTACACTTAAAGGTACAGTTAAATTCATTTGAGACATCTTCCACCTCTATGTCCTCTTTTTCAGCTTCTCTGCACTGCTATCCCCGATATACCTCTCTCCCCCTCCCTCTCCCTCTCCCTCTCCCTCTCCCTCTCCCTCTCCCTCTCCCTCTCCCTCTCCCCTCCCCCTCCCCCTCCCCTCCCTCTCCGTCTCCCCCTCCCCCTCCCCCTCCCCTCCCTCTCTCTCTTCTGTTACTCTAAGATTTTATAAACTTCTATGAAAATCCAGCATGATTTAACATTTAAAACCTTATATTAGATCAATTTAAATCAAACATTTAAAACTCATTATAGGGGTCAAGTAGTGTCTATGTCGAAAGCAACTTTCCTGGGAAACACCTTCAATCACAGTCAAATGTTTGCATTATCAAAAGAGCAACTCGGGATCTTTATTGATTAATGCTGTGATCTTATTGACCGTCATAAAAGAATATCCAGCAGCCTTTTCATGTTGAGTAACCTTCATTTCATTTGTGCATGATGTACTTGCTTATCTGAAATTAAAAGTTCTGATGAAAAAGGAGAGATTCATGGGGAGGGGGAATAAAACAGGAATAGAAATGTGTTCCTATTTTAATTAAAGTAGATGGGGGGAGTACATTCATGGGTTAAGAGAAAGAGACTATACTACCTCAGTCTAAGATTTAGCTATGAAGTAACTTTATAGCCAAGCCAAACACTGTTTCCCTAACTATTTAGTTTTTTAAAAGTACTGATTTCTGGAAAATGCAGGCAATGCGATTAGAAAGCTATGCTAAATAGGATAAATTTGGGGAGGATTTTGGATTAAGACCGTCTTCACTTGCAATTCATAGGTTTTCTTAGCATGTAAATGTATACCACAAATCGACAATTCTAGCATTATGAAGTACTGTGTGTGATTTTGTTAGGATCACACTTAACAGTACAACTTAACTGCCTTGAATTCGAGCTATTCATTCCTTCCAACTCTTACTAAAGTGAAACTTTTATAGCTTTTGGAAGAATGGTTTTCCCATTCCTTATACCATGGATATTGTTGTAATATTCATATCAAGTATAGTGTACCATAACTATGAAGCATACATTTGCTTCTGTCAACATTTCTGAGCTATATTCAGGCAATTTCAGAAACAATTATTAAACTGAAACAGATAAATATAAATAAAAATTCAAGGGTAAAACACTACTTTCAAGTAAGAGTTAATGCCAATACTCCTCAAATTATTCCACAAGATAAAAACAGAGGGAAATTGATTGCCCAATTCATTTTAAAGACACAACAAAGAAAGAGGATTACAGACAAACTTCCCTTATAAATATAGGTGCAAAAATATTCAATAAAAAGCTTTCAAACCAAATCTAAAATCACATCAAAAAGATCATCCACCATGATCAAGTAGGCTTTATCCCTGAGATTCAGGGATAGTTTAACATATGTGAATCAAAAATGCAATCCATCATATAACAAATTGAAAGACAATAAATGATGAAACAAAAAGTAAAACAAAAAACCCAGTGTTATTTCATTATATACAGGAAAGGCCTTTGACAAGATATAAGACACTTTCATTGTAAAATTCTAAAGAGACTTGGGATACAAGGCACATACCTGAACATAATAAAGACAGCTTACAGCAAGCTCATAGCCAACACCAACTTAAATGGAGAAACACTCAAAGCAATTCCAAAGAAATCAGGAACAAGACAAGGCTGTCCACTCTTTCCATAGCTATTTAATATAGTACTTTAAGTATTAGGCAGACAATAAGACAACAGAAGGAGATCAAGAGGATACAAATTGGAAGAGAAGGTAAAGTCCTTGTAAATGACATTATACTGTACATGAGTGACCCTAAAATTTCCACTAGGAAACTCCTACAGCTGCTAAACACTTTCAGGAAAGTAGCTAAATACAAAATTAACACACCAACACACACACACACACACACACACACACACACACACACACAGAGAGAGAGAGAGAGAGAGAGAGAGAGAGAGAGAGAGAGGGACAGGGAGGGAGGGAAGAAGGGATGGAGGGAGGGAGAGGGAGAGACTTCTGGAGGTGCAGAGTCCCTGATTTCAAGTGTACTTCAAATCTATAGGAATAAAAATAGCATGATATTGGCGACAAAAACAAATAAGAAAAATCTCAAACCATACATGTTGACAAATGAAAGCAAACTTCAGGACACTAGTACACATTCACACAGCAATGGACACCTGAGTTTTGATAAGGAAGCCAGATACACACTGAAAAAACACAGCATGTTCAACAAATGGTGCTTCTCAAACCAAACGGCTGCATGCTGGAGAATCCAAATAGTGCCATACTCATCACCCTGTACAAAACTCAACTCCATGTTGATCGAACTCCTCAAACTAAAACCTGATACACTGGCCCCAATGGAGGAGAAAGTGGTGCATAGGCTTGAAGTCATTGTCACAGGAAAACACTTTCTGAACAAAATACTATCAGTATGGGAACTCTGACCTACAATTAACAAATGGCACCTCATAAAACTTGAGAAGTTTCTGCATGGCAAAGGACAAAGTCCTTTGAACAAGCAACAGCCTACAGAATGGCAAAAGGATTTTTACCAACTCCACATCCAAAAGAGGGCTGGTTTCTAAAATACATAAAGAACTCAAGAACCTGGATGTCAAGAAAACAAATTACCCATTATAAAAACGTGGTATAGATCCAAACAGAATTCCCAAAAGAAGAAAGTCAAATGGTTGAGAAACACTTAAAGAAGTGTTCAATACCTTAGCCATGAAGAACATACAAATCAGAACTACCTTGAGATTTCATCTTACACCTGTATAAATGGCTACGATCATCAAAACAAGTGACAGCTCATGCTGGTGAGGATGTGGAGTATCATAGGAACATTAATATGTTGCTGGTGGGAGTGCAAACTCATAAAGCCACCACCTCAAGTTCTAGCCATACCACTCTTGGGCATAAACCATAAGGATGCTTCATCCTACCATAAGGATAATTGCTCAACCATGTTAATTGCTGGTCTATTTATAATAACCAGAAATAACTGGAAACAATATATATATATATATATATATATATATATATATATATATATATCCCTCAGCAGAAGAATGGATAATGGAATCATGAAATTGCAGGCAATTCAATGGAACTAGAAATAATCAATCTTCTTGAGTGAAATAACTCAGAGACAGAAAGACAAATACGCCACGTATTGGATTGTGTGCGGCTATTACCTGAGAGGCAATGACAACTAAGCTACCTATAAAGGACTAAAGGGAACAGATAGGTCTCATTAGAAAAGGGAAATGGAGTAGATAGTTACAGATGGATGGGGATCCTGGAATTGGAGAATTAAGTTGATAGGGGGAAATGGATTGTGGGAGGGAATACAGGAAGAGGCAGCAAAATCAAGGGGCATTTGAGGGGTAGTATGGACATTATCTTCCCTAAATTATAAACACAAATGAAGGTGATCTAATTTAAATTGCTGAGTATTTGGGGAGACAGTGTCTGAACTGGTTATCTCTTGTCACTAACAAAGCTTCTAGTACCATGCCTGGGACAACAGAGAACAGAGTTATTGGGCAAGGGCCACATACAGAAATCCCACACAACCCTTTCTCTCAGCAAGTCCACGGTTGCTTTCCATAAACTGACAATAGGACACCATTGTTGAAGACAACACCTACATAACTCATTAAAAATGGAGATGTCAAACTGGTGCCTAAATAGAGATTTATCTCATCCCTACATTTCAGCATCTTTGGTGTAGGGAAATACTCTGCACACTCTCACAAAGAGAAATGTACACGCCAAGCCAGCCACAAACCCTTTACCTATAGCGGCGTACTGCCTACGAGATATGCTAGGGGAATAGTGACACGAAGAGTGTAGGAGTAACCAAGTAAAAACCGATTTGATTCGACTTAAGGCCCACTCCATGAGATGCAACCCATACCCAATGCTGCTTGAGTGACCAAGCACCTGAGACCAGATTACCCAGAGACTCTGGTGTAAACAGAGAAAAATAAAAAGTAATGATAAAATGACTCAGTTATATTCTGCCAAACTCATAGGTCACTTTCTGTTCATTTATCATTAAAGAAGCTTCCTCCTCCAGCAGATGGGAAGAAACACAGAGACCTACAGCAAGAGACCTTGGAACACTCACCCCTAAATGGGATGTAACCATCAAAAATCCTCAGCGCTCAGGGAAACCCGAGGAAGAGGAGGCCTAAAGGAAGTAAGATACAGAGGGATGGGGGCACCAGGGGAACAAGGCCCTCTCAGTCAGTCTGAGTACAGTTCTCATGAACTCACAGAGACCGAGGTAGCAAACACAGGGTCTGTGTGGGTTTGCTTCTATTACTCCTGTATTTTTTTTAATCTCTGTATGCTTTTATTGTGGCTTCCAATGTAGTGGGTTTTTAAAACATTTTTGTGGAATTCCTGAGTGTACAAGAAAATGGGTCTGTGATTCTTGTGCTTTCTGTCCTTTTTACTTGTTCAGCTTCAATGTGATAGGTTTTTTTGTTTGCTTTATTTTACTATATTCTGTTTTGACATGTTCTTTTTTCCATTTTACTAAATATAGATTCCTTTCTCATACAATATAACCTGAATACCACCCTCTTTACTCTTCCCAGTTCCTCTCCTATCTGGGTCCACTACTTTTCTGTCTCTCATTGCAAAAGAACAGGAGTCTAAGAGACAGCAACCAACACATGACAAAATAAGTATAGTAAGATAAAACCATCATATCAACACTGGATAAAACAAGCCAACAGAAGAAATAATAATAAAAGAACCCCCAGGGTAAGGCATAAGACTCAGAGATCAACTCATTTACCCGTTCAGGAATCTCATGAATGCAGTACACTGAAAGCTGTATAATATATATAGAGGACCTGGTACGGACGGGGTAGACCCGTCATTGCTGCTTTAGACTCTCTGAGTTCCAATGAGCTTTGCTCTGTTGATTTAGAGGGACTTTTTCTGCTGCTGCTCTTTGTCCCTTCTGTCTCCCCTATTCCTTCTGCCTCCTCTTCCTCAAACTTTCCTGAGCTCCCACGGAAGGGATTCGATGTAGGCTTTGCATGTACAGTTGTATGATCTAAGGTCTCTTTCTCAGTGCAAATGTCTGGCTGTGGGTCTCTGCGTTTCCATCTTCTGCAGGAGGAAGCTTTGCTGATGATGGCTGACTAAGACACTGATCTCTGAGTATAACTGTGTGTCATTACGAGTCTTTTATTTGTTGTGTTTTTTTGTTGTTGTTGTTGTTTGTTTGTTTGTTTTAGACCGTTGGTTTTTCGTTTTACCTTAGTTCTCTGGGTTATCTAATTTCTGATTCTTGGCCACCCAAGCGGTCTCAGAATGAGTTATATCTCAATCTAAAAAAATGAATAAATGAAAACCTAGTCACTAGGATAATGGATAAGAACTGAACTCACTCATACCTGCTTGGAGAGGGAAAACCAAGTTTCTCCAATGGAATAATACTGAGTATATTAACTATTCCTGGACAGGCCTCATGTTCAGAGGTCACCGATCAGTAAGCAATGGACTCCACAGTTTTGCTGTGTGCGCTTTTACTTGGTTACAGTTTGGTGTTTTCTTTTATAGGGGAGGGATATTTTGTTTTCTTGGTTTCAGAGAGTTGCATTGTTGTATTGAGTTTTTTTGTTTGTTTGAGAAAGAACTTAAAGTTGGGTGGTTAGGGATGGGGAAGGAATCAGGAGACTCTGGGAGGGGAGGAATATGATTAAAATATTTAAATTTAAATTTGTTTTTAAATAATGAAAATATAATTTAAAAAAAAAAGAAGAAAGGGAAAGTGCTTTATGTGGTGCTCAACCAGGCTTTCTGAAGCCTTCTGTGTCTAATTTTAGCAGCTGGACATTAGCCACTTGCAGAACTAATGAGCTTAAAAGTTAATCATCTGATTCTTTACAATGTTAGCATGCTTATCCTAATTTATAAAATGTTCAGGAGTCCAAGGCTATCAACGGATTATCAGAGCCAGTGGCTGCTTTTTTTACTGTGTGGATAGCATCCTGTAAGCACCAGCATTTTCTATAACATGCAAGTTTCAGTTTATGAGAAGCTCACAGCAAGCTCAAGGATGTTGTGTGCTGATTAGCCAAGGCCACAGTTCCTAAACGTGTAGTAATGACCTATTGTAATATCTTTGAGCACAACTTCTTGTTTTTAACTGAAAGAATAAAGTGAAGAAAGATTTTTCATATTCCTTATGATAACATGTAAACCAACTTGAGTTTTATGTTGATGGATTGGCCTTTGGAAATTCCCTTAAAAGGAAAGGTCAGTTCCCAGAAAACAAACAAAAAAAATCACATGATTAGAATGTTAGACCTTTCTATCTTCAGTGAGTAAGGAGAGACAAGATAGAAATATAATTATCGGGGGGTCAATGATTTGATCAATCCTTATTATGTACTAAAATCTCCATCAGACTCTAAACAATTATGTCCATCGCTTCTGCACTGGCAAGCTCAGAAGTTTCAGGAGAGTAGAGTCCAGACAGGGCAAGGGAAACTGAGTGTGTCCCTGATGCAATAGCCTCCCGATGCGTGTCACGATTTAGGATAAACTATAAGTATGTTCCTGCATTCCAGCAAACTTTCAAACCCAAGAAATGAACCCTGATTATGTATCTACCACAAGCATGAGAGAGCCCAGTCTTCTTCTGAAGATTCAAGCAGGGTGCAGTCTTTTGGGCCCAATACTCTAATGTGGATTCTGTGGAAACTTCTGACAGTGTGATAGCTGAGGTAAATCACAGGGCACAATTAGTGTTCCCAGAGAATTAAAGAATTGATAATGTAGAGCCCCCACCTCCTCCTTTCCACATACTTATACTTGGTGTCAGAAGCATTATGAGACTATTATGAGACTGACTGTAGAGCAGGCTGCTTTCCCTTAATTTACTAATGATATGAATATTAGCAAAAGCATTCAGCAATTTAAAGCCGAGAGCATGTGATCCTTGCTGGTAAATAAAGAGACACAGTAAAAATGGAATATCATGGAGGATGAATTGGTGTGGGGATATCACACTCATGTGACTCTGTAACAGGGTTGGGGTTAGGAGGGGAATGAGTGAAGCCTCCATTGTTTAATGATTTTATTATTTATTTGAAATTCAATTTCATATTCTCCCTACTCCCAACTCTTCACAAACCCACCATCCAACCCGCCAATTCCAATCCATGCAACTCTCAGATTTCCTCTTCTTTTCTCCCCCCATTTAGTCTAGTTCTTGTTACCCTTCCACTCTTGGGAACGGAGCCTACAACGGTGAGTGGCTGACCTACACATCAACAACTAGGAAAATGCCAACAGCTTCTCAGCTAGTGCCTATGTCTCCAACCATGCTGGCATTTTGTCTGTCTTGAGTTTTCTAAGGTCTCACCTATACTGTCACAACTGTTTTGAGTTCATATGTGTAACTGCCCTGCTGTATCCAGAAAACAATTTTTTTTTAAATCTACCACCTTTGGTCTTTACAATCTTTCTGTATTCACTTTTACTAAGATTCCTAAGCCCGGGGTGAGGTGTGATATATATATGTCCCATTTAAAGCTGAGAACTCCGATTCTTCTTAATTTGCTTCCCACTGCTCAGTTGAGTCTCTGTGCTAAATCCCACTTACTTCAAGGAGAAGCCTCTCTGATAAGGGTTGAAAGACGCACTGAGCAATAAATAAGTCATTAGGAGTCATTTAATATTGTGTCCATTTAACAGAATAACAGTACTGAGTTCTCCCCTAGGACCTATCTAGCCACAAGTTGACCTCATTATTAGGACTTAGAGACAATTATAAACCAGTTGGCTGCTCTCATAATATTTATGCCAGTATTGGACCAATGGGAATCATATTGTCAAGCAAGGCAGTGCTGTTGCAGGGTTCAAAAGCTGAGTGAGACTGGTGATTAATTTCCTCCTCTCATAGCATGCAAACTACCTTCAAGTACTGGGAAAGCTAGCCAGTAAGGACAGAGCACCCCGGTAAACAGCTGTTATATGCAAGTGGATTCAGATTTTGTTGTCCAACTCGTACTGTCCGACGTCTCTGCTTTTCTGCATGATGGCTTATTTCAGACTACAACTGGAGCCAAAATAGGCATCAGGTGTCACACACTAGAGCCATTTTAGAGGTTCTGATTCAATGGAAAATAGTCAACGTCCACAGCTTTCTTTTAAAGTCAAACAGCTAAGCCAGCTACTCCAAGGCCACCTTCTCCCAAGGTCTCTGCTCTCCGCAGGACGGATGATCCTTCTCCGTCTCTACGCTACATCTTCCAAGCTTATGTTAAGTTATACTAACTTCAGAGTAGTTCTGTCCTGGGGGCAGAGGTAGAAATAGTTCTGGCTGAGTACGGAAAACACTGAAGCACAGAAACATTGGTGGTCAAGTGTGTCGACCATCTGTGAACTGGACTTAAAGGACTTTGTTTGCAAAAAGGCAAACGTGAAGAATATCAGAAATGAAGGAAATACACTTTAAATGAGCGTAGTCCTAACAGCAAAGTGAACAAGTGGGGATTAGAAAACACAGACAGCAAAGTCAAGGCACACAGTAGGTTAGTTTAAATGGATCCAGTTCAAGATGAGCAACAATATATGGACCCACTTACTTCACAGAATCATGTGGGCCACTGAATGACTGGGGTTGGAGAATGAGGGAGATGGGTTGATGCTAACTACATTCTCAACTGGCACTGAGGAGTGAGGTATTTCCAGGGTAGGACTCAGCCTCCTCCAAGTAGAAGTCCTAATGAGTAGACGCTAAATCTCTGAATTATTAAAGCCACTATTAAACCTGCACTAATATACACTCACACTGATACATAGGTGTACATTTCCTTGGATTCTAGTCTCTGTGCTGATAATTGAAACTGGGGGTTTCTGACACTGCTGTAATAGTTTGTTCTGCTGCTGCTGAATTTTCCATTGAAAGTTTTAACAAAGGTGAGTGTTGCCAAGGAAAACAGTTTCCTAAATGGAAAATATTTCTGTTACCTAATCTTTAGTTGTTAAAAAAGTCACTAATTAAAGTTTAAGGCTAGTGTCAATAAACCAAATAATTCAGGTTAGACTTGTTGGAATCAAAAGGATTTAAGAACTCTCTCCTTACATACATTTATGAATATTTAATTAAAAAGTAAACTCTATATACAACTGATCAAGGGATTCACTGGGGACTAGGATAATTTCAGCAAATTCTGTTAGGTTTTCAGTGTGCTCTTTGTTACAAAGGATAATAGGGTTTCTATACACAATATGAAAGCAATATAAATTACCTAAATGCATCCTTTTAAATAAGTGTCATCACTATCTTTGAAAACAGCTTGCCAGACCGATTCCAGATTTTATGAAACTATACTCATTTGGATTTTATGGGCAGACCACTTCACAGCTATCTCACACTTAAAACTTACTACTATAGATTTCACTCATACAATAAGTTAGGTACATGATTTTTCATGATAGAAGACACTCTTTCTATGTGAGGGTTTTTCATTTAAAATGTGTCTTTCATCTCTCTGAGAGCACATTAAGGAAAGGGAATAAGATAAAGGAAAACATACAGTTGGGTTTTTGTTTTGTTTTTGTTTGTTTCTGTTTGGGATTTATTAAGAGTTAGTTAACAGAAGCATGTTTCTAATTTATTTTCTTAATGCTGGTTTTAGATTTTTGAGATTTCCCCCTTCACTTCCTCCCTCTGAACCTTGTCATACATTCTCTCCTGGTGTCTTTCAAATGCTTGGTCTCTTTCTTCACTAATTGTTGTTCCACACATAAATGTTTTTATATACACAGTTGGTATGCCCTTCCCCAGGGAACACTATTTTTCAGCATTCCTTAGTTACTTTTAGCTCTTATACTTTCCTCCACCCACTTTACCATTCCCCACTCCCCCAAAACTAAAAATAGGTCTGTTACAAGTAGGTTTCCCCCCCCCCGCCCCCCGCCATCCGCCTGGCCCACTCTTTGTTCTTTCCCACCGGCCGCCTAGTCCCGCCGCCACGCGAGCCCCAATAACATTCAGAGACTCTGTATTTGATATAATCCTGTTGGCCAGTTGCCATTATTGTTTATGGGCTAGCTCTGTCTTAATTATTAACCCATTTCTACTTATCTAAGTATTTCCACATGGTCATCTTATTAGAGAGCTGCCGGTAGCATCTTCTTTCTCCATGCTCTACATGCTGACTCCTCCTTCCTACTTCCTCCTTGTCTCCTAGCCCTGCCTATCTTGCTTTCTCATTGGCCACAGTGCTTTATTAATTAACCAGTATAAGAAACGTATTTACAGAATAACATCTTCCATCATAGGTCTATTGTAGGATCCAGCTATGCTACTATTTGGCATAAGCTCAAAGGAATTGACAGCCTATTTCACAGATACTTGCTCAGCCATGTTTATTGCTCCTCTACTTATGAGAGCTAACAAATTAATTGCCCTACAACCAACAATGGAAAATGAAAATGTGAATATACATTATAGAATACTATTCAGCTATAAAGGGAAGCAAGGGTGCAGGATTTAATCAAATTCTTTAGAACCAAGGCCTTTGAGGCTTATATGAGGGGCTGTATAAATTGCATCAACAAGCATTTAACTTTTTTTTATCTTGTTCTTTTTGCTGGTTGCTCTTCCTCAATGCAAAATACTAACTCCAAGGCATCTTGCTCTTCTAAACAGCAATACTTCAAAAGACCTACTATTTTATGAAGGGCTAAAATGTTTCTGACCAATCCTAAGCACTACTGGAAAAATAAATAATTTTTTGGCTGTTAGAAATCGGAGTAATTCAAACATCGGCCATTACTCTAGCTTCTCTCTATGGATGATCTTTTGAAAATTACTATAATGGTCAGGTAATTCTAACTGTCCTTCAGCCAATTATCTATCAGAGTTCTTCATGTACTCCTGTACTCAACAA
The DNA here is from genome assembly GCA_030556225.1 of Cricetiscus sungorus. Classification (NCBI taxonomy): domain Eukaryota; kingdom Metazoa; phylum Chordata; class Mammalia; order Rodentia; family Cricetidae; genus Cricetiscus; species Cricetiscus sungorus. Next base: position 1,534,365 of record JANBXA010000077.1, on the reverse strand, counting down.
ATTATACATATTTAGCCACATCAATGGAAGGTCTCTGCTAAGCATTTTTTATGCAGTAGTGACCAAGACAACTGCCTCTACAAGAATATGCCACAAGCACCCTACCTTTCACTAAAAGCAGCTCATTTTCCTAACTCAGTAAATAGCACAAATCAGTTGTCAACACTGGTTTTATCTGATGCACTTTTTCTTGTTAATTTGTACCTCATTCCCACCCTCCAGGAGCTGAGAATCAAATTTAGGGCCTTGTGCTTGCTATGCAAGTGCTCTATGGCTGAGCTGAATCCCCCACCCCATCATCTGATATACTTAATCCTTCCCACTTCCTGTCTAATACTCAACTTCCAATTAGTCCCATCAATTATGAAACTTGATTTTCCAAATAGAATATTCTTTAAGCAACACTTAAATCCATATTACTTGTTAGGAAAGGTGTTATTTTCATCTCTATACCCCCACTTAATACGTTCTCTCTTAATTTTTCACAATACTCAAGTAGTGTGCTTTGTATTGGGAGGCTATAATGAAAAGGCACATTGACCTGTTTGATGGGAAATTTTTCCATTCTCGCTCGTCTCAGAGTCCCAAAACATTATTTTTCTGCCCCTTGGTGCTCTGCAGGGCACCTATAATGATCACCTGGTATTGATTCCTCCTTGAGATCCGTGCTACTGAAATTGTGACCTCTGACTTCACATTTTCCCATTGAAATGTCTGTTTGGCTCCTGCTAAGCAGCAGCCCATGTGTTTGGTCCTTTGAAGCTGAAGTCTCAGCCTAAAATTTCATTTGTGATTACACTTTCTATTCTTCCAGCAAAAGGAAAGGTTCAAGGAGTGAACACTGCTCTTTCAGAGGCGTTATATTCTATTGGAGACTGCACAACATCTGAAATTGCAGGCTCAAACAGTGGGTCAAACACACAGAAGCAAGTGCTGGGCTTTGAAAGCTTTTTTCCCCCACTTTGCTTAAAAAAAAATTCTATGAGCTCCACATTGTTCTAGCACAGTGAGACTTTCCTAAATAACTTATATTCAGACATTTGCTTTGTCATATCTCTAGAATTTCACTTATGAAGTAAGGTTCACGGGGGTCAGAGAAATACAGAAGTATCCGGATGCTAAGACTGTTATTGCAAAGCCAAGAACGGTATAAATGCTGGCATTTGCCTCAGGAGAACAGCTGTGTTTTTAAAAACCTATTATCATCCCACAGCTTTTGTGTATCTCAGAACTCTAAATCAATACATAATCCTATCAGAATGTTTTGTTCATTTAATAAATATTTACTGAGAATATCCTGTGAGACTGTGAACCAGGCCTTTCTCATGTAAAGGGGATACAGAAATGAGGAAGTCAGCTCATGGTGCTTACTAGACTTTTATTTGAAGAACGCAAAGGAGAATACCCACAATTCTCACAGTAGGTTTTCACTCCGTTTTCCTCTGGTCATTCAACTGCATATGACAGGAGACTATGGGAAAGGAACTGTATTGTGGATGTGTTGCATGAGGAAGTTTGATGCCAAAGAAGGCATCCTTAGGGATTTTGCCATACATAGTCTTTCGTTCATTGCCTACGTCATGCCGAGAATATCACCGTTGTTCCAAAAATACACCAGATGCCATTGTGCATGCTGGGGATTACCAAATCAAATCTCAAAGAACCACGAGTTTCATGGAAGAGGGAAAATACCAAGAAACATCACAATCACCCGGTTATAAAGCAAGAGTTCTGTGAAGAACATAACATAATGAACTTAACATGAACATAATATTAAACAGCACACACTGTTCATAATTACTCTACTCTTAAAATACAAGTCAACGCTGTTAGGAAGATGGGTAGTTTCACAGAGAATAAAAGTCCCTGAGTAGGACATCTTTGTCCCCAAGCATAGACTGATAATCCGAGTATGTTCTCACAAAAAGAAAAGAAACCCACTAAAACCTATTAGCTTGTGTGTTCTGGTCGTCACTTTAATCCCAGATGATAAAGCAAGACTGCTTCCTCCTTCCATTGTTGAAGACACAATTCTGTGTCCTAATAGAAGTGTAACTTAGGGAGTAACAGATCGCCCGCTACAGAGTCTTTAATCTAGACCTACATCAGATTTTTCACATCCATGACATAGGATACTACTGTCTCGTGTGGAATTATCATGACAAGTGAGTTATACAGTTTAATAATTATATACATTCTTGTAACTAATAGATGCAAAATACATTATTTTTCTGGTGTTCTGTGTGTGTGCGTGCATGCATACATGAATGCGTGCGAGAGAGAGAGATTTGTCTTTTCATGAACACCCTGTAATATGACTTGTTTTGTCCATGGTTTAATCTCCAAGACAAGTCATAGACATCTTCACAGATGACTTATTGGCCGTCTTCTAACAAACACTTCGATCTGAACATATTGCCACAGTATTTCTCAGGGCAGAATTCACAGGACTGCCCAAGCTTTAAAGTCTTTGTTGTCTTTTCTTTATCCATGAGACTCCATATTTAGCAATCTAAGAAAAGGTGTGTTGACCCTCAAATCCTACTGTGAGCCCTATTATCTCTCTGCTTCTTGAGTCTATATGGCAGGCAGAGTAGCACACCTTAAACAGATAACAGGTGCCTGTTACCCACTCAGAGTGTAACTATGATGACTTCATATTATACTTGTAATGAAAGTCAAAGTGTTCCCAGAATGTATGTGCCGCTTTGTGATTTACTTTGTGAACTACATCTACAGTTGTGATATGCCATAATCTCACTGCATCCTTTACATTCCAGCCACTTAACTCTTACTATGCTCACTGTCCCCTCTGCTTGGGCTATTCTGCCCTAAATGTCCACTGAGGTCACTGACTCAACTCTAAAACTGTACCCCCTAATTCTGTTCTTTTATTAACATAAGAACATCATTCTCCCATTTCAAACTGTCCGTGGACTCCTCTAGCTTTAGAGCACAGGTGATCATTCTAACCTTACATATGGCAGGTTCCACATTCTTCCGGGGGAGTTACAACGGGCTCAGTGCCCATCCTGCTATTTCACTTCACTTTCTACCATAATTTTTCCCCTGAAGACAGGGAAACTTTCTCTGGCATTGTCAGAATAATGCCCAGATTCAAAGCAATTCTGTTTAGTTCTGACTCTTTTTTTCCCCCACAGTTGTATCCTTTGGGAAAAAAGAACAGAAACAAAAAGGGAAATAAATATAAGAAATTTTCCCTCCATGTGGTTATGTGCTATGCTTTGATTTTCGCTGGACAGTTCTGTGCTTTGCAACACTTCTTACAACTGTGGTCTGGCATCTAAAGTTAAGCTTCGTGCTTCCCTACGGCCATGTGAAAATTAAAACCATTTTCCCTCATGCATTTGACTTCATAGGTGCCTTGCTGCCATCGACCCTTTGCCCATCTGCAGCCAAGTGGAGATGAAGAACAGTGGGGATGACCATTGTCACCATTGTCACCTGACAATGGCATCCAATAATCGACCACTGCACTTCCACCTGCCCACCCATAGCTCATCTAGAAGCCTAAGGGAAGTCTTTGGCAGAGAGACAGAAGATGAATGGTCTCTGATAAAAATCATCATGGCTAAACATATTCCTTTCCTTTAGGTTCATTTTTTTTTCACCCATAGCCCCTACAGAATAGGTTTTACTCTGGCATGTTTATGTTCCTGTTTATTTTATTTGTTTTGGCTTCTAGCCTACAAAATATTTATTACCTCTTTCTAGTCATGCAATTATTATAATGGGGATAAAAGAGTAAATAAAGAACACTGGCTGGCACATAGCAGGTACTCAATTGTACTTTTAAGTGATAAATTGATGACCTGGAAACTCAGTACCCATCCTAGACAATATTAGGACATTACATGTAATACAAACTGGGCTATAAAATAAAACTGTAGTTTATTGAATCGCACTTGAGTGAAGTGACATTAGAAGGGTGTAACTGGTAAATAATAAGCACAATATCAAATCCTGTACTAATTATTATGACTTTGTAGAAAATCAAGCCCATGTCTTAGAATAAGTATGGAAGGAGTAAAAGGGATTTAATCTGACATAGAGCTAAAGTTTGATTAACTATTTGCCAGGGAGGAGGAGGGGCAAAGGGATACAGGCTTGCTGGCTACAGTACAATGTGTGCCAAGCAGATCCAGATACTTAATCAGAGGACAGAGAATGAAATGAAAATGCCAGGCTGGGCCTAATGCCTGAAAAGTATGTGGAAAATCCTACCAAATGAAAATATAAGGCTTTTCCGTTATTTCCCAGTATTTCCCTTTTTTTCCTTTTTATTTTTTTTTCTAAATTTAATACATGATGATGATGAACTGAACCATTCGTGTTTATTTAGCATTATGAATTTTAGGTGCAGATACAATATTTAAGACAAGTGAAATGAAAGTAAACAAATGACACAACTTTAATTTTGTAGAGCCGTTTTTATGCTGCAAGTTGTTTGGCCTGCCAGGATACTAGAAATGTTACTAACAGAACACAAGGGAATCCCATGGTTCAATACCATAGATATCTATTAAAGTGGTTCCCAAATATTCGTAATCTTATTTTTGAACAGGTTTGAAAGGAAATCGGAACATGGGGCAGCAAAGAGGCAAACGATACGTACGTCCAACTTCCATTGTGCGACTTGCTTGCATCCATCTTTCAACTGCAATGGCAGAGAGTGAGGAAGTGCAGGAATAGAAACCACATGGTAACGCCACAGATCCTTTTTCTTCCAGTCACGTGCGGCTCTTCAGTAAGAACGCATGTGCAGTAATCTTAAACATGCATCACTACATGAAATAAAAACTGTCTGCATGTTCGTAAAAATGAACCCCGACTCTAAAACACTGCAAGAACCAGAGATGTGTCTAGTGATGGGAGATGTTGTGCTGTAAATATGTTTCTCTTATTGGTTAATGAATAAAGCACTGTTGGCAAGATAGGTGGGACTATAATTAGGAGGAGCGAGGAAGTAGTAGGGAGGAATCAACATAGAGACGCTTGAGAGAACAGAGGTCCCAGCCCCTCTCAGGAAAGATGAGACCACGTAGAAATACTTAGATTAATAGAAATGGGTTAATATTTAAGACAGAGCTAGCCAATAAGAAATGCTAGTAAATGGCCAACAGAATTATGTCTAATATAGCATCTCTGTGTGTTATTTGGGGCTGGTGTGGCTTGGGGACAAGACCGACGGGGAAACCTACTCGTAACAGTATAGGAAATTCACACGAAAGAATTCACACATCTCCAAAGAAGGTGCAAAGTGTGCCAGAGTGTGACTAGATAGGTAGACAAGGATAGGTTTACTTTTGTTCTCATAAACTAAAGGACAGCAAGCATTCACCTTCCAGACTGGGACACAGGACCTAACAGTATAAGCCGTCTGGCAATAACACCAGGGTTGAACAACTTCTTATGCATTTGTTTGCTAGAGAATTTATGTTTTTATCCTCTCAGTTTCCTCATCTACGTAGAAGATAAATTCAGAGTAACTCCTCTGTTGGGTTGTTGGACTCTTCACAGGCACATGCTACATGTCAATCATGATCACACGGCCTCTGAACTCTCCACTCCAGTATTAACTAAGCATGCCCTATGAATCAGACACTTGGTGAGCAGCAGCTTCAAGGTGAGGACTTGTAGAAAACTGGACAGTAGCTGAGGGAGGCTGACCTAAGCCAGAAAGTTAAGTACTACAGGAAAGTATAGAAGTTAACGTTCATCATGACAACATGTGCCACTGAAGCGAACCATGCCTCACAGCTGGCTGGCTTAAGGACTCTATCAACCAAGAAAACTGGATGTTCTGAACTCATATTCATACAAGTAAGAATAGACAGATGAAGCAAAATGTATTTATATATTTAGGGGTGAGGTGTGTGTGTGTGTGCCCGTGTGTGCGTTTGTGTGTGTGTTTGTTAGGAGTAAATAGAGAGCATTGGTTGGCATATACCAGGCACTCAGTTGTATCTTTCAGCCATAAATTTATGACCTGGAATCAAAGAAGCTATCCTAGACAATATTAGGACACATACACAATATGGATATATGGATATATGAAGAGGCTATAATTTGGAGACTGCACACACATATATAGATATATGAAAAGAGGACATGATTATTAGAATGTACATGGGGTAGGGTACATGTACGTCACACACACACCACACACACACACACACACACACGGATATATGAAAAGAGGCCATGATTTTGGAAATATGCATGGGGTGGGGTACATGGAAAGGGTTGGAGGGAGGAAAGGAAGGGAAAATGATATATTTTAACTTAAAACAAAAGATTCAAAAAGGAAGTTGGGTGTGGGCCAATTTCATTGTCAGATGTGTTACAGAAAACCCATGAAAATGTAATTCTGCTCTCTACGAAATGGAATATACAGTGACTACACAACATACAGATTCACATTCCTCCTTGTCACATAACACAGTGGTTTGTCTAGGTTGGGAGAGATGATCCAGCTGTTAAGATTATTTCCTGTTCTTCAAGAGCACCCCAGTTTAATGCCCAACACCCACACCATGCCTGTCACAGCTGTACATAACTCCAGGTACAGGAGGCTGTGATGACTTTGGTCTCCATAGGCACCTGCATTAATGCTCATAGGCCTATAGACAGAGACAGACACACACACACAGGCACACACACACACACAGACACACAGCACACACACACACACATACCACAACACATAATTATAAATAAAAATTCTTGAAAAGACTCAAAACAGCTAGGCATTGGTGGTTCACACCTTTAATCCTAGCACTTGGGAGGCCAAAGCAGGTGGATCTCTGAGTTTGAGAACTAGTTCCTACAGAACTAGTTCCAGGACAGGTTCCAAAGCAACACAGAAGCAGTAAAGAGAAACTCTGTCTAAAAAAAAAACCAAAAACAAATAAAAAAAAACAGAGAGAGAGAGAGAGAGAGAGAGAGAGAGAGAGAGAGAGAGAGAGAGAGACTCACAACAAATACATTAAAATCAGACATTAACTAGGAGTTAAAAAGAGATTTCAAAAGCCAATTGCATGAGGTTTCAGTTATGATAGATGTAGGCCCGTCTCTTCATAAATGTTAATAACCCTTACAGACAAATTACTCATTTGTTAGTAAAAAATACATGTGTTTGAAAGTCTCTCTATCAGAAAAATTCATGAAAATATTTAGAATGATTTCTAAGCAGAAAAAAATGAAATGTTACTATTCCAATTCAGAAAATTGGTTCAGTGTGTACCCACTCACAACAGGAATCAATAGTCACCTACAATAGACTTCCATTTGTGCTCAGCCACATTTCTATTTTTTCCATTCAGCTGCAAAATTTACAAACTATAAATCAGATATCACTGTATTGTTTGAAGTTGAAACCCTTCAACAGTATCCCAGTGCAATTAGAACAAAATCAGAATCACTCGAGATAATGCTAGACATAGATATTATCTTCTACCTCCATTTTGAAATAGTTCAGAAAATAAATTCCACTAAGCATGCCTTTTTCTTTTTCTAGAAGACACGGCATAGCTAACTGCCCAGAGCTGACTTATTTTTTTTTTAATTTTTTTTAAGACGTTATTGTTTTAAACTTTAAATCATGTGTAAATGTATGTCTGTGTGTAAATGTATGTCTATGAACATACGTGCAGGTGTCTGTAGGAGTCAGAAGAGGGCAACAAATCTCCTGAAGCTGGAGTTACAGGTGGCTGTGGGCTGCTTGATGTAGATAATGGACACTGAACTCTGGTCCTCAGTGAGAACAGTATATGTTTTTAATCACTGAGTCATGTCTCCAGGCCCAACTTCTTTTGGGATTCCTTTATTTATTACTTTATTTATTTAGTGTGGTATGTGGGTGAGTAATCCTCTTTGCCACTACTTGGATGTGGAAATCAGCAGACAACCTACAGGAGTCGATTCTCTCCCAAGATTGACCATATGGTTTCCAGGGATCAAACACAGGTCATCTGGCTTGGCTGAAAGGACCTTTCTTCCCCTGCTGAGCTATCTTGCCAGTCCTATTTGTGTAAGCTGTAGGTAAAAATATTTCCCCAGAACAAGGTCTTTTGCTCCTTATTTAGTTTGTGTTATTATTGCCTATGCTTTAATTTATAGACTAGCTTATATGCTTTGTGTTCATACATTATGTTCATGTGTTTATTGATATCTCATAGTTATCACTTTGTCTTCAATATCCAAAACCAAGTAAGTATTTGACTAACTTAGATAACTGGTTGAGTGAAGAAATTATGATTTAGGTTTCATTTTTGGATGCCCTCATTTTCCCATTATACAGTTCAGGGTGTTTTTTCAGAATGTAGGCAATTATTCACCTGATTTCTAATGGACTAATGCCAGAATAAGTTAATATTTGATTTTGAAAACTCTGTGGTTTGTCTTCTTCAGGCAGAAAACAAACAAACAACAAAAAAACCTTGTTTCCTAAGATACACACCAAGCACATGAACCCACTTGTTGTAGAAGAATTAAAAGGGACATTATAGCTGCCTTAACAGACTCTTAGCAACAGTAACTACACACAAATCAATCCAGAGCACAGGCATCATTCATTAAAACCCCATCCTATCAAGTTCTGCTCAATCTCTTCAACTCTGTGGACCATCCCTACAACCTCCATCCATCTCAGTTATAATTAACCATTCATGGATCCCAACATCTACATCTACTTACATCTACCACTTCAGTGTATAATCTATTTAACTGTTCCAATATCTTGTTCTTCTAAATACTGGATCATTCATTTGGATTCAAACCATGGTGATTTATCAACGTTGCCCTCATACCAATTGTACAATAGTAATCAAATATTTTAATGAATTTTATGCTTTTAAACTAAACAAAAAACATCGTATCAGACTCAGCTGAAAAATATATGGGCACCCATCACTAATCTGGGCCCCTGTCAATCATAATTTTAAAACTACAACAGTCAATCATCTTAGTCCTATGTTCACAAACTAAGAATGATTTGTACATTTGTGAATGGTTTTTTTGTGATTATAATTGATTATAGTACCTATCCTTTTCCTTTCCTCTCTGCAAACTTTCCTACATGTCTCTATACAAAAAAAAATTATATGATGTGCAAGAAAAATGGTTCAACATCCATAACAAAGTTCTACTGAAACATGTTGGGTTCTCAGAATGTAAAATTTTTTTTTCTTTTTTTCTATTTAACTTTTTGAACTCTTTTGACCTTTTGCAGGGCCTGCCACCCAGCTTCCAAATAATTCACACGCAGAGGCTTATTCTTAGTTATAAATGTCCAGCCTTGGCTTGGCTTGTTTCTTGCCTGCTTTCCTTAACTTTTATTATCCCATCTACCTTTTGCCTCTGGGCTTCTCCATTCTCTACTTCTGCAAATCTCACATCGTAGATTGCTTTGTGGCTGGGTGGCTGGGTGGCTGGGTGGCTGGGTGGCTGGGTGGCTGGGTGGCTGGGTGGCTGGGTGGCTGGGTGGCTGGGTGGCGGCTGGGTGGCTGGGTGGCGGCTGGGTGGGTGGCTGGGTGGCTGGGTGGCTGGGTGGCTGGGTGGCTGGGTGGCGGCTGGGTGGCTGGGTGGCTGGGTGGCTGGGTGGCTGGGTGGCTGGGTGACTAGGTGGCTGGCTCCTGATGTCCTCATCCTCCTCTTGTTCTCTTGCTTCTCCTCATGTATAACATGTTAGCTTACTGGCCCGGCAAGTTCCGCCACCCTACTCAGCCCCAAAGAAACACATGGACACTATATTAGCTATAAAGCTATTGGCCGTTGGCTTGTGTTTCTTATTGGCTAGTTCTGTCTTAATTATTAACCCATAACTACTGATCCATGTATTTCCACGTGGTCTTCTCTTACCAGAGAATTCTTGACCCGCAACTCCTTGCCTTCTACATGATGACTTCTGCACAGAGAAGAGAGTGCTTTCCGGTTTGTCCCTGCTTATATCCCAATTCTGTCCAGCTACGTTATTTCCTGTCTGGCCAAGTAGCCAATCAGTGTTTTATTCATTAACCAATAAGAGAAGCATATACACAGAAGGACATCCCCATCACTCATGTTTACTTCTATTTATCCTCTCTGCCTGCTGCCCCACCTGTCCATGCTCCTGCCTCAATGTTGGTCGTTCAGTTCTTTATTAGACCATCAGGTGTTTTAGACAGACGCAGTAACACAGCTTCACAGAGTTAAACAAGTGCAACATAAACAAAATTCACACACCTGAAAATAATATTCTACCACAGGGTTCACTACATAATACTCAAAATCAAAAGGCACCTTGGCACCCAAGAAAGCAAACCAGGAGGTTGGGCTCATTGCTAGCTTCTTTGGTATTCTGAAGTCAATAAAAATAAAATAAAAGCTAGGAGAGGTTTTCTGATCACCTCTTTCAACAGTTGCTAAGGCCATCGTTCTCTACCTGGAGGAAAGAGGGTATAACTCTAAAGGTATAAAACAGACAAGATTAAATCTAAACAAACTGCAAAGGGTCCTCCTCATCTTGTGGTCAGACCCTTTGTTCAAGCCTGTTATTCCAAAGCTTCCTCATGCTTCGCCAAACCTGGTAAAAGGTTTTATTAAGCTTAACTATTTCTCTGGTTCACAATTTCCTAATGAAGACTCCTTGGTCAAGCAGAACTTGTACTAAATGTATCCATACACTTTATTTGTTAATGTGCCTCTTTGTATATGAGCTGGATCCATTCCTATGATATAAAGTTTTTTGTTTTGTTTCATTTTGTTTTTTTGCTTCAAAAAATCCAACCACTTAGCATAGTTGTGATAGAATCAGAAAATGACATTTTAGAACATATAACCAACTGAACTTTTTATATTTCCTACCTGGTCCTACAGAAAACCATCAAGGAAAGAGTTGCTGTATTAGTCATGGATATCTCGGGGGAAAGCAAAATAAACATATGTTTCTATGAATTTTAGACAAAAAAAAATTTAGCTCTTTTCAAAACTTCTCCATCTGCCCTATCCCCCAACTCAACAGTATTCACAGACACCTGTAGGAAAGTGCACTGGGTATGTAAGTCTACTGGTGTTCTCTGAAGCAATGTCACAGTTTATGGGGCAAAACCAACATCTTTTCTAATTGATTGACACTTGCAAAAATACTTCATGTAACTACAAATGGACCTAAAAACTGAGGAAATTCTTCTCAGGCAGGCTTTTTTTTTTTTTTTACTAATTTAATTGACTTCTCATGAAAATGGGTTAAGGGGTGAAATGGACTGAAGAGCACTAACATTCTTTCTCAAGTAGTACGATGCTGCTCTACTGGATGGTATATCTTGAAACAAAGTCAGTATTGTTTTTAGCTTCCAACACAAAACTGAAGAAAAGGAGGGAGGATGGAAGGAAGAATGAGGAGTACGTTTTTTCTTAGACTCCATAAACTACTGGAGTAAATAAGTTGACATTTTATTTATTTGATCATAAATTCCAGGGTAATTAAAAATGAAATGCTAAGAGAAAATTAGCTTGTCATTTATTTTTAACCAAATAGCCTTCCTCGTGCTATTTGAGTTTCTTTTTATTTATTGACTTCCTCACCTCCATTTTCAACATCCAACACAAGACTAGAAAAGTGTAAGTGCTTGTCTAAAAATAAGCCTTCCCATTTCTCATTTTCCAAGTAATCAACAACTCTCAACAGCTGATGCAGTCTGTGAAATGCTACCAGGCATTATTGCCCTTAGTCAACATCTGTGGGCGATTCCACACCAAATGAAGCTCGCTTTGTCTCTAGACAACAGCTTAAGGAAGCAAGATATAAACCGATGAAAGAGGGAGAGAGATCTTTTAGACCAAACCTGTTAGGATCACATTTAAGCATCCATCTTTTGTGGTCTTTTCAACACTTATAAAAAACAAACAAACCAAAAAACAGCAAACAAATAAACAGCCAAAGGGCCTTAAAATATTTCCCAAAGTAATCCCTTCCCAGGGTAATTGAAAATGATATTCAATAATGGGCAGTAGCCCATAAATATTGTACCCTGGATCTGAAGTGAAAGACCACCTCTATATTCATAGCTGGCATCTCCTCAACTTAAAAAGAAATCATTCTCTCCCAGGCTCTGGAAGTATAAACAAAAAATTTACCATACAGGGACACACACACACACACACACACACACACACACCAACCAAAATGCGTGATGACATGTCTAATTGGAGAATGCTGGTTATTTAAAAATTAGCTCCATGAATAAAACATAAAGAAATGCCACACGTGTTGTTTCTAACTTGTTCACTTCCCCTTAGGAAGAAATAGCGTTTAGATACTCTTTGCCTTGGCGGTGTAGCCAAAGAAAAGGATTTTAAAATTTCAAAGCTGAAGAGGAAAGCTAAAGCATAGAGATATAACAGCTGATCAAAGAATGCTGACCAGGAAGCTTTTAAATTCCTTTCAAAATCTTTTATCCAGCTATATTCTATTACAGAATATGGTAGGTTTTTAAATTGGATTTTCCTCTAGCTGTAAAAGCAAGTTTGTTGTCTGTTCCCTTTGTGGAAGCCTCAGAGCTATTAAACCACTACCTTAGTAAAGAAGGAAAATGGCCCAAAGCCTAAGGGAGGGCTTGAATCTTTGGGTTTCACAGAAAAGAGAAGAGAATGTCTGTTAATCCATTCGATGTCTACTATGTACTAACATGGACTAACAAACCTGATAAAAATTCCTGCCATTTTAAAGTGCTCACTATCTAGCTGAGAGGAAAAAAATAACAGATAATAATCACATCATATTAGTGAGTGACTTATTCATCATATAATCAAGATTATTGCTGTGGAGAAACAAAGCAAGGGAAAGAGAATTGAAGATAGGGAGCATTTTATATTTTTAAATTAAATGTCAGACTGTAAAATATATGAAGAAAGTGATATTTTAGCCTCTGAAAAGTGAGCATTCAGGAGAAAGATTCGGGAAAATTAAACAACAAGCATAATATTCTTGAGTGGGACAATGCCCAGAATCTCTGCCAAAGCACAAAAACTTGAGTAGCAAGATCATAAATGAGTGAGGCTAAATGTATTTAATTAATTTAAGGGTGAAGAGATGATCATGTAAAGATTCAGAGTCATAATTTGAAACATACTTAGGGACCCACCAGTGGGACAGAATGGAGATTTTGCTATGCTCACGCTATATCATATGTCCTTAGAGATAACATACACATTTTAGAAACCGAAATGCGTTGTCTTTTACGAAACATTCCTTGCCTCGTATTAAATGGGGCAGTATAAAAGCAGTGTAGTTAACCTTGTTTAGAACACAAGAGAACTGACTACATCCAGGTTGGTGACATGATTAGTGTGCTTCTGTGCCCCATGAGAGTCTGTGAGCAACAGTATTACTTTCCAGACGTAACTCTTATGAGGGACCGAGAACTGTTAAGATAATAGAGGAAAGACTGAAGTTTTGGATCACTCTCACAGCTAAAGTGTGGACGATAATCTCCCACAGCGACTATGCTCATTTCTATCCAGAGTGTCTCGGCTGAAGCTGTGAAGTCAATCCGCAGCGGGCTGTTCTAACTGTGAGAGGGATAGGGCAGAAGTGTACGTAAGTGTACGTAAATTGTAAGTAGGGGAGGTGCTGACAAGAGGCCCCCAGGACAGATGTTAATGATGAGAGCTCAGGCCTTCCATGCAAATATGGGAGGCTCAGTGTCCAGTCATGCGTGCATGCCACTGATGGTGAGGACCAGCTGCTATACAAATGCTTAGTAAGAGAATAAGATGTGTCACAAGAATAACCAAAACTTGTTCCCACAATCCAACGTTGTGCCTATTTTGTGGGACAGCGGGGTAAACGTGCATAACACAGATGGATTGTGGAACTCACAGAAGCTAGAAAACAGGGTTTTGAAGTGTGGCAGCTTGAACGTAACTGGCCCCCACAGGTTCATGGGGAGTGACACTATTAGGGTGTGTGGCATTGTTGGAGCCGTTGTGGCTGCTGGAGCAAGTTTGTCACTGTAGAGGCAAGTTTTGAGGTCCCTTATTTTGCTCAAGCCACGCCCAAGTGCCTCAGACCACTTCCTGTCACATGCAGATCAAGAGGTTGCCCCTTCTCTAGGACCATGGCTGCCTGCATGCCACCATGTCCCACCACGATGATAATGCACCGAATCTCTGAAACTGTAAGGCCCCCAATTAAAGCTTTTCCTTCTTAAGAACAGCTATGGTCATGGTGTCTCTTCGGAGCAATATAAACTACTAGTATTTAGGCATTTCTACCGGCCTGCCTTTGGGGTTCTGAGAGGATACACCCTCAGCTGCTGTCACCAAGAGCACCACTTGGGCACATTCACTATGTTCCCTTTTCAAAGGGTCCTGCCCAACTCCAATCCCTCTCCCTCCCCCTCCCTGTCTGTCTGTCTCTTTCTCCCTCTCTCTGTCTCTCCCTCTCTCTCTGCCTCTCTTTTCTCTGACTGCTCCTGTCCCTGGAGGCCAGTTCCCCCCCCATGCCCTGACCCTTTCCCCTTTTTATGATCCTTCTCCCCTAATAAAAATTTCCTCCATTAGACCTTTGTTGCATATTGTCTTTCTCTCTCAAACTGCTATTTATTATTATTATTATTATTATTATAAGAGAAACCCTAAGACATGAACATACTCAACAAATTTTGAGATCAATATGCTAATTATTCTGGATTCATCATTTGATTCATATAAAATTGAATCAAACCCCCACACTGTACGTCATAAGCACACACAAAACACTATCTGTCACTGGCAAAGGCAAGAAAACGGGTTCTCATTAGCTGAAGTCTTAATAGAATCGTGTTACTTAAATGTCAAAAAACGAGAGTGAAATGTGTTTTAAGATTATAACTATATAGCAAAATAACAGTGCGCAATAAACAGAAATGGTAGGACAATGTACATCTACAAGCAATTCATGTGTGAGAGGAAAATCAAAGCTTATCCAAATCCTCACCATTGCATTACCGTGATTATCAACAATTAAGGACAAATTTAAGACATTAAGAAGGTGTCCTCTGTGCAGCATAGGGTTAAAAAAAATGTAAACAAAATGAATTAGTCAGACACAGCAGCATTTCAGCCTCTAGACTGGAATAAAAGGAACAGGCAAAACAAATACTTTCTGCTAAAGGAGGCCCTAGTAGAACAGAGGTAGAAAACAAAGATTTGATGAAAGAAAATAACATCCAATGGCCTCCCTCCTACAATTTATGAAAATGATCTATAATCAAATCTGAGAAGTTCTTTTTATCTTGAAAAGGGGGAAGCAAGGAATCAAGTGAGGAGAGTCCTTTAAAAATGACAAAATACAAAAGGATCCCTCCCACTTTTGCTGTTTTACTGATAAACCTGCCCTATTCTTACGAGTCTGTGTTTACAGTTTTTTCTTTAAGTTGGAAGTGCCCCCCCCAAAGCCTTTGATCTCCAGTTTAGCAACTATTCCACCTGACAGCCCAAAAAGTTTAGTCTGAAATTTATGAATTCAATCAAAATCATATTTTTTGTCTTCAAAACATCTATATATCACAAAAGGAGGAAAATTCTTTAACTATGTTATGGCTGTATTAACACCATTTTTGGTGAATCACTTCTAATGGTTTTTCTACCATAAGAGTGAAGTTGTTTTTTTGTAAGAGAATCTCCGATTCTTACCAGACAAACAAAAACACCCAGTCTTCCTGTCAAGTGCTCTAAAAATACAATGTGTTAAAGTGTTTATCTCCATTGTCTGATTGCCTCCTGTCATCTTACCAACAGTGAATTCTTCACTAGCACTTTCTGAAATAAGGCAACAATAGCAATGATGCCATGCAGGCAGTGTTCATTAGATAAAATGGTGTACACTCTAAGAGTCAAGATGGGATACAAAGTTTCAAGTTAGCTACCTCAACAATTCTAAAGGAAAATGTTACACGCAGACACATAACACACAGGCATGAACGTGCGCGCATGCAGACACGCAGACACACACACACACACACACACACACACACACACACACACACACACACACAGCTGTGAAGAAACATAGCAAATAATTTTAAATCAGACATTGGACCCAGTCATTAAACCAAGGCTTCCTGTCCTAGGATCAGTGCTCTATAGGATCAGAACCATGTATTTTCTCAACACAAAAACAAAAAAGTCAATGGAGTCAAAGCAGTTTGTGGGACAGCTACCAGGAGCAGCTAGTCCTTCAGTCCATTCTTACAACCGCCTGCCATCATTAAAAGAAACTTGATCCACAACAACCAAACTGTTCAAAAAAAGCAGCATCGGGGCATTTTTTGTTTGTTTCATGCTGTTATTTTCACATTTTACTTTTAATGTAGATGTAAGAGGGGACATGATTTGTGCCTGTATTAATTCCCAGTAGGTAGAATTATGCATTTGCCGGGGAAAGGCATTTCTATTAACTTCCATCCCCTTGGTTTTGTCTTTGCCCCCTGAATAAATCATTTCCTTTCCTCCTGGACAAAGCAGATGCTGCATTTACCATGGGAGGTTTAGAAAAGGGAGGAACCTAACAGGTTTTTGACACCTTGTAAGAGCATGTGAGACGTCATTAACAAGATCAGATTTGTTTTTGTTTGTTTGTTTGGTTGGTTGGTTTTGGTTTTTCCAGACAGTGTATTTCTGTGTAGCCTTGGCTGTCCTGGAACTCACTCTGTAGACCAGGCTGGTCTTGAACTCACAGAGATCCACCTGAGTCTGCCTCTCAAGTACTCAGACGTTCTTTTATGATTTTGGAAATCCTACCTATTCTGTTACAATTAAACCAATAGCCATGATACCTCACCTTTATATAGGACACTTTAATGGTCAAGGACCATGATTATTCTATTTTAAGAAATATATCCTTTGTCTCTTTGGAAATAGTGCCTCCCCGATTTTACAGTTAGGTCTCCTTTTACAGGGCCTATCTGTAAAAGCCATCTGGCTGAGAATTGTCCAGTTTGGACTAGAACACTGCTGAGGATACAACAAATCTACCTGAACCTGCATCTGCTTGTGTTCACTAGCTTGGCTGTGTGACAAATCCAAGAAACATTCAACTATAAACCCAGTTTACCTTGGTTGGTTTCTATCAGCAGCTGCATAAATCATTACCTTCTGGGCTCTTCTGTCCTGCAGGTTTACTGACCAAGTTGCAAATGGGATTAGGTAGCCAGTATGTTGACAAGAAGCCAAAGTTTTATTCTTTATAAAAGAAAAAATTCCCTCCAGGAAAAGATATTTAAAAAAAAAATCACTCAATGTCAAACAAGTCAGAGAATATGAGTTCATAATACACCTTTCTAAATGCTTAAACACTAAAGATGGTGAGATACAACGGAAAGTGGAAAAATCAGCACAGAGGATATGGTGGGACCTTAAGAGGACACAAAGGAAAGAAGAGTAAGCAGCTCATTTCCTCTACAATCTGTCTGTTACCTAACTATATATATATATATGTAGATGGATGGATAGGTGGATCTCAGACAATAGGGAATGAATAAAAACAATACCTAGGAAATATAGGTTATATGCAAACTCAGACAATAAAGAAAAAAAGAACAAATTTCTGAACTATCGGGTCAAGTTATGATTAGAGAGGCCAAAAACAGCTGTCTTGTAAAGAATATCAAGGTTAAATGGGATGACCTTATTTGAAACTACACCAAAGCACAGTAAAATACAATTTTATATTGTCTGATAAAAAAATAATTTATGCAAGATAGTCAAATAGATTTGTTGATAGCATAGTTCTTTAACTCTCAGCCAGTGTCACAACTACTTTTTAAAAGAAATATAAAACAATATATTCTGATAAATATCACTCTTATTTGTATGCATGATACTATTTATCCACTATAGAGGACCTAGACTTGGACCTTCGTCAATTTATAATCAGATACTTACATACAAGCAACTACATTGCAAAATTTAGACTATAAAAAAAACCAAATGAACATTTTTTAAAAAACAAATCTACAGACTATCGCATGAATTATTATTTTATAACATAAAATGAATTATGGCAAACCTCAACTTCAACTTTCTAGTGGCTTCCTGCCTCACTCAATATGAATGCAAAAGGCCTAGCAACAACCTTCAAGGCCCTATATGATTTCGCTGCTATTACATTGTTGACCTTCTTTCTCACTGCTTGGCCCCATAGTCCACTGTGTTCAGTCATACTGAATTGCTGGCTGTTCTCTTAAGTGGAAAATACTATCCAAGATGAAGGCTTTAGAACTGGCTTTAAATATCCATGTGGTTAGTGAGTTCTTTCAAGACTGTTCTCAAATGTTACCTTCCCAGTGGTGATGGTGGATAATATTACCTCTTCACTCTCCTGTGATGACTTCTTTATTCCACTACACTTAGCCTCTCTCATATGGAGAAACACTTGGGAGTTATATATGATATCATTAACTTCAGTTAATTAAAACACAAACACCATGTGTCTAGGGAGTTTCATATCTTAATTCTATATGTATATTCTAAGAATTATGACAATTTCTGAAATATAATAGGTTTCGATATTAGAGTTATCAACAGAAATAGAATGGGGAATATAACATATATATATATATATATATACACACATGCCATGGGACATATATACATACATACATACATACATACATACATACATACATACACACACACATCACACATGCAGGGCTTATTAGAGTGGTTTACAAGCTTACAGTCTGTGGTCCAGCAAGCCTAACAATTGCTATCTACCAGTGAAAGGTCCAAAGGTCTAGCAGTTGTTCAGTTTATAAGGCTGGATGTCTCAACTTTTCTTCAAAATCCCAACACAAAGACCTCAATACCAGTGAAAGAGTGGACTTGCTACCAAGGACAATAGCAAGCAGTCAAAGAGAGAACAAGTTTCTTTCTTCCATGTCCTTTGTATAGGCTGCCAGCAGAAGGCGTGGTCCAAGCTGAAAATGGATCTCTTAGTTCAAAAGATCCCATCTCAAAAGATTCCAAGTTAGTCTTCCAACTTCAAGGATTTAACTAATAAAAAATTCTCTCCCTGACACTTGTGTGTTATTAATTCCAGATGTAGACAAGTTGCCTACCAAGAGAAGCAATAAGATGTCTCTATAAGTTCCTGTGAAAAAATGAATGAGTGATAATCTTTGACAGGAGGGTACACAGAGTAAAAGAATCAGAAATGACTACCATGAAGATATAGACAGGGAAGGCGCTCCTGTCCAAATCTGCCTCACCTCCTATTATTACCCTTTCAGAATGGGTAAGGTATTTTTCAAACAGACCTAAGTTCATGCATTTTCTTAGGTAACTTTGTAGGGAGTAAGTATGAGTCATGGGATGTGATGGCAGAACACACTTATTTTAGTGTTCCATTGTCCCTTACAAGTAGCTTCCTTTCTACTGGAAGAAATCTCAGAGAGTATCAAGACTCTTATCACCATTCTCGGAAATTGTTTTCTTTGACTCAAAGTTACAGTCTCAGCTTTTCAAGTGGAGTTTCAAGTCCATTTTTTTTTTCAACACGAGAACTTTATCCTTTCCTTGTATCTATCAGATGCAGGGGAAGGTAGAGTGAGTATACGGGAAGAGGAGCTAACAGTAAAGGAAGGAGGGTAATGAAACTTCTCTTTATTTTCCCAGAACTTTAAATGCAGACCCCTCCAGAGCTGGAGCCAGGGAGGACGAGAGAGAAAGGAGAACAGGGCAGAATTTAATCAAGAGTGTCTCAAGTTGATGCTTATTGGTTCTGATGGCTTTTTGTAGCAGAACCCTTTTCTTGTTGGTATTTCCATGCTTGCTCAATCAACTCTGTTCTCTTGCCTGCTGCTCCTTAAGCACCTATAGAATCTCTAGAGACCAGTCGTTCCTTCTCAGATCCCATAAACCAGAAAGGGATCTGTAGGCAGTCTCTGACATGGAACCCAAGATGCATAAAACTGAGTTTCCCCAGTTCCTCGCTTTCACTGGTCCATTGAAAACACTCAAACATTCCCTCAGCAATACAATTTCTCCCTGTTTTAACTATTTATCATGGGTATACAGCCTCATTTCCCTTTTGAAAATGTTCAAAGTATGTGCTGTCTGCCCAGTCTATCTGTCCACCTCCATTTTTAAAGTATCCATTATAGTATAGAATGCTCTTTAAGAAACTTCCCTTTGAAATTGTAATGAAGGAAAAAGCATGCCCCATTTTACTTCAACAGAATTAGGGCTGACATTCATACAACCTATCTCAATGTTGGTTCAGTCTACACTTACGAAATTGTACATTCTCGCAGTAATATTGGACCAGCCTAAGAGCTATAACATGAAGCACTGTTTGTAAAAAACAAAACAAAACAAAGAAACAGTCTATTTCACTACTGACTTTCTAGTTGGGATGGTATCAATTTACTTAGAATCTGGACTGTAACTTTTATTGTTGACATCTAATTCTCTGATTCTCAATTGCTAATTCTACAATCCTAAGCCTTGCTTATAGTAATAGTAATATGGTCTCTTTCTTGCTTTTCAACTTTCTTTTTCATTGTACACATATAATATTTCCAATTATCCCATTCATTCCTCTGTGAGACTCCTACAGACCAAGTGCTTTCTTCCTGTCCATGCACTCCACCTTGGTATGAATATATCTAATATGAACATGACAGAGAATTTCCTTTTTGTCCAAACATATTATAAATTGTTTCTTTTCCCCTTATTATTCATGTTTTAGAATAATATTTTATTATTCTCTGGACAGGAAACTCAAATTTATGTCTTACTCATGTCATGCCCTAAATTCCCCTTCTCTATCGAGCCTCCCCTGAATTCCATAAGCAT
This sequence comes from Cricetiscus sungorus, assembly GCA_030556225.1. Lineage (NCBI taxonomy): Eukaryota > Metazoa > Chordata > Mammalia > Rodentia > Cricetidae > Cricetiscus > Cricetiscus sungorus. The sequence continues at coordinate 1,513,524 of JANBXA010000077.1, read as the reverse complement.
GATTTACAGTTTTTGGGTTTTTTTTTCTATGTCACTGTGCGTCTTTCAGCCAACACACTAATATGTTGTGGTGCATGCTATGCATATCAGAGTTGCCTAAGCAGCATAGAGATGTTCACATTTAATTTATAATAGTCATTTTTGTTCTCAGTAGAAAAAAAAACAAGAATTTTGTCTATATCTATATTAGAAATAAGTACAAAAGGAGTTTCTTATAGAGGGCTATAAGTAGGTAGCCAAATGCTTGTGGACTAATAGGTACTTTATAGATGCCAATAATATGTATTGGAGAATGGAAGACTGTAAAAGCAGGTGGGGCAGGACTTGAGGAAAAGGCCACTCGGTGCTTGCTGCTCAAACGTAAGTGTAAGTGTAAGTGTAAGTCTCATCTATAGGATGAGACTGAGCCCCAGATAATGATGGGTCAATGGTTGAGTGGGACCATACTTTGGCCAGGACTGCTTAGATGTGAAAATCCTTGGCCTTCTGTTTGAACTTGGATCTCCTTTCAAGACCAGTGAGGTAAACTTGAGGGGTTTGCTGATCTATTGATTCCCTTTCCCAATGGAGCCATATTAAATAAATCTTTTCTTTTTCCTTTCAACCTTCAATTTGTTCTTTTTAACTCACTTATTGAGTGCAGGCTGCCAGACCTGACTTGGGCACAAGTTGTGACCCTGAAGTTTGATAACGAAAGGACTTGAGTTCTGATCCTTAACCCCCACACAGAAGCTTAGACTTCTGTTGGGGGCTGAGGGTGGAGACAGGCAGATCCTGGAACTCCGAAGTCAGTTTGGTGACATTCTTGTTTAAAAAACATGATGGAAAGTACGATGGAAGACAACTATCAACTTCATGTTTCCATACACACAGGCACATACACATGAACAGGTACACACATAAACATGGCGATAGTTGCCATATTAAGCGAAAATGAGACTATAAATCGCATGGAGAAGAGTGCACCCCTGATTGAATAAGCAAAAGAAATCTAACCACAATTATAAAAAAAATACATTAAAAGAGTAGAGTTTTAAGAAAAACAGTCTGACAGTATTATGCAGCATATGATATGAAACAATTCCCAGAAAGTCATTATTAGAGCAGGAAATGCACAACAAGAGAAGGGACTGTGCAAATGTCCCATGAATCACTGCAGTGCTGGGAATGTCTTCATCAAAAGATCAAAAAGAAGAGAAGCAAAAGATGTTCTGAACGGTGGAAGGTGATAATACAATTGCTGTGGGAATCCAGAAGGGAATGAAGATTATTCTTATTCTAGTTTGAACATGGTAATTTTATGGGCAAGTGAGATGCTCTATTGAGATCTACAGGAGACAGACTAAAGCACTGGAAAGTTGATAGGATCCACTAGGAAGGGTGTGAGTCAAGAATTGCAATAGTTTGGGACAAAGCCCAGACCCATTTATGATAATAAGACTCTATGAAGTATATGCTCTGTATTTTAAAGGGTCACTAACTCAAAGAGTGACAAGAAGCATAATGGCATTGTAGTTATTCCAGGATAATAAAAGAAAACCTGCATGCAATTCTTCTTAAGAAGCAAAAGGGGAAAAAAAGTAAAAATGATACAGCCCCTATAAACCAAGAACTGAAAACACAGAGAAGGAAAAACTTTTGATCAACAGCAGTTACTGAGTTTCAAAACAAATACTTTAGTCCGAATGAACAATTAGCAGACTTGACATTGCAGAAAATTTAATTAGCAATTTAAAGGACAAATTGGAGAAGACAACAAAAACTCCACAAGGAAAGGTCAGTCACTGACAGTGAAAACAACTAAAACGCCAAACCTAAAATCCAGTTTGTGTGAGAGAGACTCTACCAGAGAAAGCAGGGCAAATGGAATTTAAATAGGAACCACATGAACAATTCTAGACAATTATCTGGTTTTAGAGAATCATTATTTTCCAGACAAATGAACCAAAGGCTTACCCCAGTATATTACTGGCAGATAACACTGAGTTTTAAGCAAAACAAATGCATCAAACACAAATATAAAAATGCAAGAGGGCTTGACATCCTTTCAAACACCAAATGCCAGAACACAGAACACAAGGGAACCACATCCCTGGAAGTAGAAAAGAAAGATCACAACCAATTTCCACGTTCAGCCAAGTTGCTGGTCAGATTAAAAGCAAACGCCTGGGCGTGATCTCATAAAAGAGTCCACTTTCCTGAGAATACTTTTCAGAATCGAACTTAGGTGACAGGTGGACAAAATGAGACAACAGACAATAAATCAGGAAGGATAGGACTATGAAAGAGAAAAAGTATGTAAGATATCTAAAATGTGGCATCTTAGGGTTACTATTGCTGTGAAACACCATGGCCAGCACAATGCAGGGAGGGAAGGGTTTGTTTCAGTTTATGCTTTCAGTCCCTTGTCACTGAGGGAGGTCACAGCCGGAATGCAAACAGGACAGGAGCCTGGAGGCAGGAGCTGATGCAGAGTCCATGAGGGGTGCTGCTTACTGACTTGCTCCGCCTTTCTTTTCATTAAAATTTAATTATTTATTATATATACAGTGTTCTGTCTGCAGGTACCCCTGCACACCAGAGGAGGGCACCAGATCCCATTATAGATGGCTGTGAGCCACCATGTGGTTGTCTGGGGATTGAACTCAGGGCTCTGGAAGAACAGCCAGTGCTCTTAACCTCTGAGCCGTCCCTCCAGCCCTAGACATTATGAATTCAGTGTATTCCAAGTCACTACCATCTTCATTCACTTAACATGGAGACTTAAGATATGGTAGAAAGGTAGGCAGATTGCTTAATAGAATCAAGGTTACATTTTTATTTGAATTAGATATAAGTTCCAGAATGTCTGAATTACAAAAAACTAAGTGGTCACCGTAAAAATAAGTTAAATGTACAAAGCAAGTGAAAATAAATAAAATATAATATGTATAAAAGTAAAAACATAACATGGAGAATATTATTTATTAAAAATATTTTTGTACCATATATTCTGATAACAGTTTCTCCTTCTAAAGGAATCATAATTAAATTTTGAAAATGAACCAAAAAAACTCCTCACAGTAGAAAAGTATAGATTGGCTAAGTCAGATGAAATTTATAGACACCATATCTGGTGAATAGGGGGGTGTAGTAGCTTGGATAAGATGGCTTTCCATGCATTCCAAATACCTCTGGCCAATATCCCGCTGATGTTTAGTGCTTAAACACCTATCTAAACACCTATCTACCTCATCTAGTTAGCATGTCAGTTTCATTCATTCTTATTTTTAGAAAAGTGTTACTTAAAATTTAAAACAGAATGAAATATGCCCCCCCAAAAAAACCAAAGTAAAGGAATAATATTTTTTTTAATTTTGTCTTAGTCAAATGCTAGGAGACAATTTGTGTTTCAACTTTCCATTTTCCCTCACTTTCCGGCAATCCCTTATCTATGAGAACGTCCAACCTATCCCACCATCCCATCACTGCACATTCATTGAGAGTCACTATCTTAAGCCTCTGAATATTGCTACATCATGGAATGATTTTCCAAAGACCCTCATTCTGCCCATTCTCCCTGAGTGAGATCCACCCCCATGGTGTAGTTGCTACACATCACACTGCCTATGACAATAGTTCAGTCTCTAGCCAGACTCCTTCCTGAGCTCCACACTCCAACTTCACCTCTGTCGGCATCTCCATTTGGATGGGATTCTTTCTTCTGGTTCTCCCCCAAAGCTCAGTTCTCTTCACTCCCACGGGCAGCACTGAGCGGATTACCCAACAGCCATCTTTAATTTTGTTTTTATTTTCTACCTCCTGTCTTGTATCTCATCTAATTGTCAATATTAGAATGAGAATATTTTCATCACTCTCATTATTTTGTTAATAACTTTTGGCTTTCTTCCTGCCCCTGGGAAGAAGCCTATCATGCTTAACTCTGTTACAAGCATGATTTAAGAGATGTCTAGTGTTCAATCCTCTCTTCACTGTTTGCTGCAATGAGTGCTTACCAGGGTCCCTATTCTTTTCCCCACTTGGCACTGTAGTTCAGAGATGGCTTGCTTTTACAGCATACACCATTTCCCATTGCTTTATTTACAAATTTGGTATGTTAGTCTATGTTAGTCTATGTAACCATCTATGTTAGTCAGGGTTCTCCGGAGTCACAGAACTTATGGAATGAGCTGTGTGTGTGTGTGTGTGTGTGTGTGTGTAGAGAGAGAGAGAGAGAGAGAGAGAGAGAGAGAGAGAGAGAGAGAGAGAGAGAGAGAGAGAGAGAGAGAGACAGAGTTTATAGGAAATCCAACAGTGGCTAGCTGTGAATAAAATATCCAAGAATCTAGTAGTTGCTCAGTATCACAAGGCTGGGTGTGTGAAACAATAATAAGTAAAGAAAAAGACACTATGGTTTTAATAGGGTACCACAAAATCATATTTAATTTAAAATAAAATTTATTTTAAAACTCAAAATTAGGGGCTATGACTATTGTTCTGTGGCATTATGCATTCGCCTATCTTGCTCAAGTACCTTGGGCTCGTGCTCACATGAAAGAGCACACAAACAAGAAAATTACTAAACAAAGAAGCCATTTTCCCTCAGAAAGAGTGAGCTGGAAACCAGCAGCAAATGGTGACTCTCAGGAAAATGCACTAATTAAAACGGTGGCTGCAGAGAGTTGTGAGAAAACAGTGAAGGGAGAAGCAACCATTGGATTTGTTATTATTGACCAGCTGCCTGCAGATGAAAGAGGGATAGCTGCTCAAGAGTGTGGACCAGGGCAAGCTACGATGGCACAGGTGGATGGTAGCACTGAAACTGGAGATGTCTCTCTAATGGAAAGGAAATGAAGAACACACAAAGATTTAAAAAACAAAGTGCAGGTGAAGAAGGGAGAATAGAATCTCATTACGCTTATTTTAGTTTTTACAGTTAGGCAATAGACAAGGTCATATGTAGTAAATAAAAGCTGTAGAAAAACCCCAGGAAATAGGAATGCAGTTATAGAGTTATAGTGATGAGAGATGCACAGATATCTCAGCAGGTAAAAGCGCTTGTCACATAAACCTAAGGCCTGTTTTTAACCCTCCTGGACCTCTGTAATGGACAGATATGCAAAATGAACATCTATAATCAAAGCTCCACACAGAGTAATTGGAGGCAGTGGTACTGGGTGATGGGAGGTAGTGGTACAGAGTGATGGGAGACAGTGGTGCAGGGTGATGGGAGGAAGTGTTACAGGGTGATGGGATGCTGTGGTGCAGGATGATGGGATGCTGTGGTGCAGGATGATGGGATGCTGTAGCATAGGGTGATGGGATGCTGTAGTATAGGGTGATGGGATGCTGTAGTATAGGGTGATGGGATGCTGTGGGACAGGGTGATGGGATGCTGTAGCATAGGGTGATGGGATGCTGTGGGATAGGGTGATGGGATGCTGTGGTACAGGGTGATGGGATGCTGTGGTACAGGGTAATGGGATGCTGTGGTGCAGGGTGATGAGATGCTGTGGTACAGGGTGATGGGATGCTGTGGTACAGGGTAATGGGATGCTGTGGTGCAGGGTGATGGGATGCTGTGGGATAGGGTGATGGGATGCTGTGGTACAGGGTAATGGGATGCTGTGGTGCAGGGTGATGGGATGCTGTGGGATAGGGTGATGGGATGCTGTGGTACAGGGTGATGGATGCTGTGGAACAGGGTGATGGGATGCTGTGGTATTGGGTGATGGGATGCTGTGGTACAGGGTGATGGGATGCTATGGTGCAGGATGATGGGATGCTGTGGTGCAGGGTGATGGATGCTGTGGGACAGGGTGATGGGATGCTGTGGGATAGGGTGATGGGATGCTAAAGTATAGGGTGATGTGAGGCAGCGTCAGGAGAATACTGTAAGCTCTCAGGACTGCTTACCTGACCTAGGCAGCAAAAAGACAACAGTGATTCCATCTCGGACAGAATAGAAGTCAAGAGATCCAACCCCAGAGATTATGCACCACAACACTGGGTACTTTTCCATCTGCTATTTTCCTCTGAGAGGTTCACTTAATCATATCTGACTTTTCCTTGGCATGTGGTATTGGTAGGAGTTTCCTGGCAGAAGGTAATATGTAGAGGGGACTCAGTGTATAAGTATTGTTCCTTAGAAGAGAATTGGATGTGTACAATGGTTCATATGCAGAGATCATAAGTAGAGAGGGAATTTCAGAATGTGTTTTTCTGAATTAAGGGGATTATAGAAACATACAAATTACAGAAAGGAAAGAACAGAATGAGAGAAGAAGAAGATAAAGGAAAGATATGATAACCTATGGGTGCAGGAAGATGTGCTTGGAGATCTAAGAAGTGTTAATTAGGCTGGTAAATCTGCATTTGTAAGTCCAGGCATTTAAACAGACACATTACTCCCTCATTTTACATCCCACAGCCTAGCAGGTACCAGTATCACCTGTGTTCCACAAAGTAGCCTAGAACCCCAGTCTTTCCCATCTCTGAACTCTGTCACTCCCTGCCATCCTTCCCCATGCAAATAATTAAGACGCACCTTCCATTACCAATCATGAACTAGTATACCAGAAAGGCACAGGGGTAACATTAAGACTAACCACCAAGCTATACATGGACTAGGCTGGAGCTTAGTCATATGACACATGTAAGGAAAATAAAAGAAAGCTATGGTTGCAAATACATACTTTCTGACTAGTGGTCTTGTTCTCCTAAAGATTACAAACAATGAGTGTGAATGACTGGGAGGCAGACAGCCTCAGACACAAAGCCAGGCTGTGGCTTATAGCAAGAGAGAGAATAGGAACAGGTGAAAATATTATGAAAAGAAAAACTGAAACACACACAAGGAAGGAACTTCAAAAGATATCTTAGAGTATGACCCTTTAGTACAGTCCCAAACACTAAAATTATTTTAATTGTTATAACTGTAATTTTGCTAATGTGTTGGGGAATATTACTTTAAAGTGTGTTGCATGTTTTCCTACTGCTTTTGTTAACAATGCTAAGATGTGTTGCATTTTTTTTATGTTGCATTTGTTTAACGCTGTGAAGCTGTGCTGCTTTGCCTGTCTAACAGAGCAGAACAGTCAATGGTGAGGCAGGAGAAAGGACAGGTGGGGCTTGCAGGCAGAGAAAATAAATATAAATAGAAGGCAAAATCTGGGGGCAAGGAGAAGCAAGGATGAACAAGGAGGGAAGGACATCTGGCCCCAGCCACCCAGGCACCCTACCAGCCAAGAAAGAGTGAAAGTAAGATACACAGAAGAAAGAAAAGAAAAAAGCCCAGAGACAAGAGGTGGATAGGATAATTCAAGTTAGAAAGAAGCCAAGCTAAGGCTGAACTTTTACAAGTAATAATAAGCCTCCACGTGTGATATATTTGAGAGCTGGGTGGCAGGCCCCCAAAAGATCTCAAAGAGCCAAAGAGTAAAAATCACAATTGTACTATTGTTATGAATTGTAATGTATGCCTCTCTTTTCTGATGGTCCCAGGAGACCCCTGTGAGAAGCGTTCATGCATCCAAAGGGCTTACAACCCACATGTTCAGAGCTGTTGTTTTAGAAGAATACAGAATTATTGACTATCCCTATCAATGGTATAACTTTTATCTTTTTTTCTGAAGTGCTCGAAAGAGTGACAATAGTGCCTGCCACTATTCAACAATGTAAAGAACTGGTGTAGCACCACTGAGCTCACTGGGTTGCATCTGTTGGTCTCATTTCTGTTGGAAAAGCTTTGTTACTTTGCTTTTTAAAATGTAGTGCCCTGGTATGTCCCATCAAATCTTGCATCAGAACCCTTGAAAAGTCTTATGCCTGCAATCCAGTGACCTCTTGGCTTTTCACTAATAGATTTCCAGTCCACTGAGAGGCAAAGCTTCACAGATACTTTTCAAATGTCCAAAGCTATGATTAAATGTGCCTTTACATCAACAATCAATCTTTTCTAAGGCATCCGAGGGGTTTGCTCTGTGGAGCAGAGACTAACATGCCAGGCAGGCTTCCCTAGACTTTAAAAATATTTTTCATTTCCCCTTTCAGGAAGTCATTATTCCGGGGGTTATTTACAAAGATCACATTGGCTTAAGTGAATGTTCCCATTTACTGCTCAATATTCTTGAAGGATACATAAATTGCTTGCTATTAATGCAACGATCATTAATTGGTAGTTGGGCCTTTTCAAATACTCGACTGTTTAGCCAAACAGCAGACTGTCTTCACTTTCAGGAAATATCAAGGGGCATTTCTACATCTAGGCTATTATTTTCATGAACTATTTGTAGCAGTTCTATGAAGAAAAGAATATTTGTTTTCTTGAATTGTCATGTTGAAACCCAATAGGACAGACACATTTAACTATCATTGATGGGGTTCCTATGTACAAGATAACTGTTGTTCATGTAGACAATAGCTCTTATTTAGTCTCTGTAGCTTTAATCATTTCTTGTGCAGGTGAATACTGCTTTTCTTAATAGATACTGTGGATACTGTGAGGACAGAAACCTCAACTTGGTTTGGCTTAATTTTGTCACCATGCTTAGCACAGCACTAGAAACCATCGATAAACACTAATGATAAACCTTTAACAATAGAGAAACCCAATTGCAAGTTCTAAAGCTTCTATGTGGAAACAATAGCCCCACTCAGCTGAGGGCATGAACAGCAGATTGAGTGGTATCTCCATTGATCCGATGGCATGCTTCTTTCTCTCGTCTCTGATGTGCTAAGGCTGTAATATTGAAGAAGTCAATGAAATCTTTTCACCAATTGTCCTAAATGTCATATTGACCTCTTTGGGGCTACTTGGTGTCGTTCTCTATTACATGAGCTCTGCTGCCATTTCCTAAACTCTCACTCATCAAAAACTCTACTCAATCAAAAAACAGCATCTCCACATAATTTCCCACAGTCCTCGAGGCTTCCAAGTTCATTCTGTTCATTTCCTAGCAAACCCTTTAAGTGGACTTAAATTAATGGAGGAGGTCTACATATGACCACAGATTGCTTGGCGGAGGCTGGGATAACAGAAGCCAAGTGAAGGCTGAGATCATTTGTCAGATTCAAGAAGTAGGTCCTGCAAACCAGTGGCAGATGTCCGACAGGAACACAGGAGGAAACAACATGGCCTTGCATTTCTGACTGAAGGATGCAATCATTAAAACAACCGAAACCCAAGATACTCAGGGCTATCTCAAATGCACTGAACTTCTCAGATTACTGAGCCTGGAACCTTGCTGTCCTAGACTGAAAAAGTCTTTTTTCTTATATTCCACATTTAATGATCATTATCATTCTATTTTCTTGATATCTTTCAATTTTGTCTCATTCCTCCTCCAAGGACCACCATTATACATACATAGATAGCATTTGTTGTCCCTTGTCTAGCAAACCTAACAGCCTCTCACTCATTTCCTCAACCATACACAGGCTTCCTACATAATTCGATTTACCATGTTGTCCAACTGTTTACTTCCCAACTTCATGATTGCGTCTCTCCAATTAAATAACCTTCAGAGACATATTAATTCAAAAGCCTTAAAGATAACAATCCATATTCTCTACCAGGACAACCATAACCCTTTATGAAGCAATTACTAGACGGCTCCAATCTCAACTCCCTTCGTTGCTTTACTGACGTGGCCTGTTCCAGTCATCTTCCACTCTGGGTACCTTATGTGCTGGACCTTCAGCGTTATCCTGCCCTCACACGCCCTCTGTTTAGCAGGATAGCTTCAAATTACAAAACACCATTTTTGCTTCACCTCCTTCAGATTTCAATGCTCATTTTATTTTTTTAAAGTCCTATTGTCTTTGTCATTTGCATGTTTATACTTTATTGAAGACAAAAGAAAACAGAAGGCACAACACCAGGGCATTCTGGAGAATTGTGTGAACCACTAAGTTTTAGAAACCTAAATGCGAAGACAAGGGCCAAAATAAATAGTAAGTAGCAGAATATTCCAGCGTTGAGATGAAACGATACTGCAAAATTTGCTAGTGAGATGTAAGAAAGGCAAAGGATGGGGAGGACTGTGCTCGGCCCATGCGCCAACAGTGTTCTATGTTTTCCCACCCTTCTCAGTTGAGCATAGTAATCATCACATGAGAAATATGGAAACAGCAGAACAGAAATGCAAACGGGTAGGCTGGTTTCTATTGCTGCTGTAACCAAGGACCACAGATTCAATGTTGCAAGTAATGCAAAGTCATTAGCTCATCGCTCAGGAGGTCAAAAGTCAAAAGTATGGTGTCTCTTTTGGCTGTAGCCTAATACATCAGCACAGCTGCCTTCCTTCCCAAGATTACATTTTCTCACATTTCTCTTCTGGCCAATTTTATATTCCCTGACCACTGCTCACTTTCTAGCAATGGCCAGTAAAGTCTTTCTCACATAGAACTGCTCTGTCCTTAATTCTCTTCTTTTCCTCTTTTGAAACAATAATGGTTAATTAGCAAGTTTAATTCAATCCAATTTCTTATCCAGTTTCTCCCTATAGTCCACTGTATTCACAAAACTCCTCTTAATCCAGCAATACCATAGAGCTATGAACAATAAAGAAAAACCCATGTGTGCATCCCCCCCCAGACAATAATCGGTGGCAGGTGTTGTAGTTGGCTGGTTTTATGGGGTCAGAGGAGACCACGGGAATGGAGAAGGCACAGAGATCCCTACAAAAAGCAGAGCAGAATCCTGCTCATCAATGGATCATTAACTTGCAAAACACAAAGATGGTTAAGAAACTCTGTCCCTTTTTCTTAGCACTGTGCTAAAACATCCCTTTTGCTGGAGTTAAATCCTAAGAACTTTCACCCTGAATATCGAAAACATGTGGTTTTAGTAGACAGTAGATCACACAGGTACTCTTGTTCTAGTGGTATCATCGGGCATAATGAAAGGAGCTACACGGAACATAGCCTTGGCAGCTGCCTGGCTAGCTATCAGGCAGCAAACAGATGCAGGGCCATATGGGGAAGTGAGTCAGCAGTCATGAGCAAAGGTTTCCAAATAGCCCATAGGAAGAAGAACATAGTTTTGTGGAGGAGGGTGAAGGCAGAAGAAGCTGTTGATTCCTGACATCATAAAAAATGATGTTACAGGAATTAAAGCTATCCCGATAGTTGATTGTGCCATGTGTTGTTGACTGCTTTAAGTATTATCAGTTACAAGATAATCTACATTACCAGATCATGGAGAGATCCTTGGGATGCAAATCTTGATAATGGGTAGTGAGTCCCAGCAGAGGTTAACTCTGCCCAAAAACTACACACAGAATAGTTAGTCATACAAATTAACTGCTTTCACAAAAACTGAAGTAGCCAACTGAAAGATCAAAACAGCTGGGCTTTAGCATAATAATAAAAGCTGTGATATGTAGAGGAAGGAAGGGAGAAGAATTAGGGTAGCATCTCCTTCCCCAAGTTCAAGCAAGGCTATGGAGAAAGATGAGTTCTTGTGGAGTGAGGAATAAATTTCAGCCACAGAATTGTAATCCAGTACCAGTAAAAACCCAGTATCAGGAAATGCCCTACAGTCTAAAATACCTGGCCCATGCCTAACACACAGAGATTTTGGACCTTGACCCGAAAACCAAAGAGCTGCCTTCTTTCTCTATCACAACCTGAAGTACATAGGACTGAAAAGCCACCCATCTCCTGAGACGGTAACTAGGAAGTTATCCTACAACAAGGCCTTGGAACACTGTTCCAGACTGATTAGACCAAACACTGAGAAGATCACTACGACCCTATTCCTGGGTTAAGGCCAGCAGGAAAAACTTCCAAAACCTTAAAAACAAAACAAAAAAATACACCGTGTTAATGAGTGAGGTAAAAGCATGGGAAGGTACAAAAACTCAGTGGGAAGAATAACTATGCAGGCAATTCTCTGTGCTCATTTCCCCTATTTAACATGAGAGCCAAAAGGATAAGGCAACGACCATATCATCGGGTCAAGACAGAGAAAATACAAAGGCATGAAACGGAGCATCATTGTCCAAACATAGGGGAAGGAGAGACGGCAACCTTAGGGATTTGTTGATGTGGTTTTCACTGGCTCTTATTTCAGCAGAAGTATTCTTGCTTTCCAGTTTCTTCTTTGTAATCTTTACATAGTTAAATCGATGCCATTTCAAAATAGGGTGTGTAAGGGGAGAGATAGACTGCAATCCAGTGATGGCGGGGTACCTTAGCACCCATTTTTAGTAACAGGAAGATTATTCAGACGTGGAAATCAAGCTCAGCAGAAGGCAGAGGCAGACCTAGTGGCACAAGCCCATAATCCAGGCTACTTGGAGAGAGGATGGGGGAAGGCTACCTGGTCTGCAGAGCAAGTTCGTGGCCCGACCAGTATACTTACTAAGACTCTGTTCCAAAAAACGTAAAAGAACAAACATTAACAAACAAATGAGAAACAAGAGTGCCTTAGTGGCAGAGCCTGTGAAATCCTACATTAAATTCTTAACAGGTGCCAGCTCCCACCACAGACAGAGTTAAACTGGTCAAGCAGATACTCAGAGAACACTTCACTCAACAATTGCAAAACAATAGTCTCATCAACACATGGATTATCCAGAAAAATATAACGTATGCTACCAAAGAAATCCCAATTAATATTAAAGGAAAAAGTTGGAGGGAGATCTGGGAGGAGTAAGGAAGGAAAATGTATAAGTGCTCACTTTAGCACAGCAAACACCATAAACCAGAACAATACGATGATTGTCATGGACCCTGCCCAAGGGTGTCATGCAAATTTTTATCACTGCCCATTTTATTTTTGATAGAAGAAATTTACCATTCTGCAGCACAGCAAGATGAATGGAATGAACAGCCTTGTATCATGTCTCAGAATGTTAGAAGAGACACCATATGTATCTAGGAGCACATATATGTTAGAAAAGCGAAAAACACTTGGGCTCTGTTTTTTCAACAAGTGAATATTTTAGGTTAAAAGATTAAAAATGAACAAATTATACAAATATTCACAAAAACTCTAGAACTCAAAGTTTCTATACCGATTAATTTGAAAATACTCGGTAATTTACCCAGAACTCGAACAGATTAACAGAAAAATGACACGTGAAATGCTCATTTGAGTCTGACAACATTTCTAACATTTTTCAGGGCAATTCAGAAGTGTTCTGAAAAGATAATTTCTAATATAAATAAGCTGCTGTTAGAAAAAAAAATATCTTCCAAAGTACATACAGTATTTTCCGAAATAATTATGTCATGTTTTAGGCTATTACATGAACTCCTTTATGTAACTAATTAATAACCAGTTCTTAAGGAACTAAAATATTTAGTGTATAGTCCAAAAACAGATTACGCAGTCATGATCCAGAATCTTCCACTATCCTTAAATACATCTTATTCCCTGTGGTACAGATGTTCCAGTAACCTTCAGTTCTAAGATCTTTTATAAATGTAGAATTTAGTTTATAATCCTTTAAATCATGTTGTACCACTGCCAAGTATCTAAATAGCAGTAAACACGTTCACAATTAAATAAAACCTAAGTATTTCAAAGCCCCATTAAGCATCAGTTCAATAAAGCATCTCTGAAAGGGATGTCTACAAACAAACGTGGAAGCAAAAACACACGTGCGAGCACTCCAGAAACTGTACTCATCCCTGACTTGGGATATTCATGCACCCGTGCAATTCCTCTCCAAGTATGAAACGATGTGATTTGCTGCTAATTACTAGAATCCAGCAATGGTGATGGCCAGCCACATCCAGAATTATACTTGAAAAGATAATGAATGACATATGTCCAGCCGAGAAACCCCTTGAGCATGCTAGTGTTATTTAAGCAAGTGATCAAGTTAGGAAAGCCCATAAAGCAAGGTACTGGGGCTGACAGAAAGAAATTGAAGAGCTGAGGCTGTCAATCCATAACAAGCTTGTGTTGGTGTGCCTGCATGAGTCTGCAACAGATTCGTGTCAAGATAAAGCCTGGGCCTGCTTCCCACCAGCTTTGAGACAGGGCCTTGCTATATAGCTCAGGCTGGCATCAGTTATTTCAAGTGCTGGGATGAATACATGTCATACAACCATTGGTCTCTGGGTGACAATTTGATGGCAGCTTCTTACATGATCTACCTAAGCTATGGCTGGGTTTATGATCCACAAAAGAAGACACAAAACCATGAGAAGATAAATACAGGCCAGAGAGAAATCAAGACAAAAACTGGGGTAGAAATCACCCTCCTGCTAGTTAGCACTTACAGAACAGAAAGGTGCTAGACAGTCTCTCGGGGGATGAAAACGCATCAATGGTCTCACCCAGCTATAGGTAATGCACCAGCAAAGCCAATGTACAAAGCAAGATATGCCTACTAGTACAATAGTGGCACAGTTGTTTTGGGTATAACAAACCTGGTGGCTGTATTTGTGGCAAGCTCAATGGGAGCCACAGCCCCCAACTATACCGATTGGAGAAAGAGAGAACCCCTGAAGCACAAGCCCCACTATACGGATTAAAGGAAGAGATGTGTGGACCACAAGGTGAGAACACACTCCACAATATAAAGAACAACGAGGCACCACTAGAAACAGCAAGACCTGAACATCCCAACATATATGCAGTAGAAGAAAATGATCTAAAAAAATAACTTTATGAGGACGATTGAAGCCCTTAAAGAGGAGATGAAAACCTCTCTTAAGGAAATGGAGGAAAAGACAAAACAAAATTTAGAAGAAATAATCATTTCAAGAATACTACCAACATGGAACCATGTACTTTATATGATGAATTTTTCCAACCATCATGGTTTTTCTCAATAATACATATTTTTTTATTGCTCTTGTCTTCTCATAACATGATTTATTTCGTGATATTATTTCATGGAATCGTGGAGAGTTTATTCAGATCTGAAGTATATCTGAGTGGTTTCTATTTTAGAGATAGTACATAGGAGGAGACCATATGTCATAAATACGTAGAATATATTCTAGTAACTGGATGGTTTTAGTCTGCTGGGATACGTATCTGCAATGCAATCATTAGGTGAGTGTTAGTATTCTCCATTCTCAGAGTGGATAAAACGTGTAAAATTCTCAACCACCACCAAAGTGGTTTAGTTTCTCTACATCCCCTATAGAAACTGGCATTACCCCCCCTCTCATTCTCTGCCCCTCATTATTTCTTCACCACACACACACACACACACACACACAATTTTGATGCACACAGAGTGATATTATTGTGGTTTTATTTCTCTAATGTCTAGTGATATCAAACATCCTGTCATGAGCTTATTCTATATATCACATCAACGAAATGTCTCTCCATTGTCAGATTTTCTACTCTTACTCTTCTATTATTAATCTATTTCATTTTAATTTTGATTTTCATAATTCTTTATATATAATATATGATATTCCTTTTGTTAGATAGGTTGTGTGACAATCTTTTCTTCCAGATCATAGCTTGTATTTCAGTTCTCTTATCAAGCTGTTTTTCCAGGATGATAATTTGTAATTTTGATATAAACTAAATAACCATTTCTAAATTTTATAGAACGAGCTCTTTTGTTACTCAGTCTAAGAATATTGTGCCCAACCCTAAAGATTTTTTCAGAGTTTTAAGTTTTAGCGTTAGATCCACGGTTCATTTCTAATTAAAATCTCTGCTTTTCCAACCATTAAAATTGTCTACTAATCATTATTTCTGAATGCTTGTAGCACATTAGAACCACTCAAAAAGACTTTATAAAATTAAAAGTCCCTGGGCTTCAGTCCAGATTAATTATATAAAAATAGCTCAGCATGAGTCCCTTACATTAGTAGTTTTTAAAACGTGTCGTGCAGGTGATCAGTGAGCCTTGGAAGCTACCATTCTAACCTTTTTTGAAATTATTATATTAGTGGTAAAAGATGACCAACAATAAGACAATGACATCTCTGCCACAACTTGCTATAGGACACGGTGGCATGCATATCGAGTTCTGCACAAAGTACCTCAATACTGGACCACTCACTGTGTACATTTTATGCTTGTGTTCATGGTCCAGCTGAACCACTGCTTAGGCCTGTCACAGAAAACACAGGACTTGACAGCCTGTTTCCCTTTCATTAGCTAGAAAAAAATAGTCCTTAACTCAGAGGTAGTGAAGGAAGAAACTGGAAAATGTACTTTAAAGAGGCACCTGCTATAGGTACATTTGACCTCATTTGCTTCTTCCTAAGCTTTCACTGAAAAACACATGTTTAATCACCCTTGCCATGAAGGAGTCTCATGGAAGAAGCAAGGCATCTTTAACTGATTCAGAATCTAGATGCTGCTTACATCTTTGTCATTGATACATTGTGCTTTTCAACAAGAGTTGTACATATTTCCTCATTCAGGAGCAAGGTGGCCTATCGTTCAGTTGCTCAGAATTGGACTTTGATGATTCCTGATTTTGTACAAATATTTCAGCTGCTCCACGAGATACTCTTGTATCTCAAGGATCACTGAGTTTCCAGAGCTAAAATGTTACCTCCGAGGTATTTCTCTTGATATTCTAGAAGGAGTTCTACCATATATGTGTATCTGGAATGCCTGCCCCAAATTATTAGCCTTGTAAACCCCTTGGGAATGGAAAGAGTTTCGTTTTAGATGCATCTCTGCATCATCTAACCAGTCTCACCCTGATGACATTTGTTACAGAATGTGTGCAAAAGACCTCGGAAGATGCAATGCAAATTCCAGAACTGTGTCATTCCAGCAAGACATGTCAGCCCACCCAACACCAACAAGCCCCTTATAGACATACAAGCCCCTTATACAAGGAGAGATATGTGAAAACACACACACACACACACACACACACACACACACACACTCAGGACTCTTGGATTTGATGTTTTGATTAAGTCAACAGAATGGTATTACCCATATTTCTGCTTACTTGAATCAACCAGGCATTGAGGTTCCCTAATGCTCACTAATGGTTACATTGGAGATATGTATCGTAGAGAAATAAAACCATCTAGTCGCTAGAACATATCCTACATATTTATAAATCTCTTCATGCGCAATAACCTGATACTGAACATGACCCAGATATCCTTCAGCTCTGAATAAACTGCCCACACATTGTTCATAATTACAAAATTAATTCTCTTCTTGGTGTAGTTAATAAAATTACTCCTAGATCTATTGTTTTATCTTCAGACTATCTTTATGTTTAGTGGGTGTATTATTGACATCTAGAGTCTTGCATATGGAATTATATTGCTACATTAGAATAGAAATTGAGGGGCTAGAGAGAAGGCTCAGGGAGGAAGAGAACTTACTGCTCCCACAGAGGCCATACATCCAGATCCCAGCACCCTAGTTGGGGAGTTCATAACCACCTATAGCTCCAGATCTAGAGTAGCCAACATCTTCTGACTGTGCTGGGTGTCTGCACACACATGGAAAACACACACACACACATACAAAATGCATTAAAATGATAATTTTTTAAAATCAAAATTTAAGTAATCCATTATAGAAACTCATGGTAAAACCCTTCCATCTCCAATAAAGACAATACAAAATGACAAAACACACACACACACACACACACACACACAGAGAGAGAGAGAGAGAGAGAGAGAGAGAGAGAGAGAGAGAGAGAGAGAGAGAGAGAGAGAGAGAGAGGCAACAGAAAGCTATTAAACTTCCTATTCACTAGCTATGAAATTATAATGGAAAAAAAATGGCTTGTTTTAAGGAGGTTTCGCTAAGGTATTTCAGGAAAGAAATTTCATCTACAAAAGAACTGAGTCATGTTTAAAGATAGATTTTATTTTCTAAACACAATCTTCTGATGTGCTGCTGGGTTTAATTTTTGGGCAGTTTTTCGAAGCCTCTTTCAAAAGAGTTATTTTTAACTCAGTCATGATAGTCTCTTCCTTCTCAGAAACCGTTTTTTGTGGAATCAGGGATGCGGCGGCTGGAAATAGACTGACATAAGCGAGTAGCAATAGGGTGAAGATGGGGAGCCTTCAGTGCAGTGATATGAGGGTCCTGGGTCCCCCTCCCTTTTCTTAGTGTGAAAAGTTAAAGCCTTTTCATTTTCTTGAATCTAAAGAGGTGCAAAGCTGCTCTTAACTATTTCAATCTATGCCAAGCTCCCATTTTCTTACTAGAAAAATACTATTATCGTCCCTCTGAGAAAGACAGCTTATATAAGAGCCGAATAAATACGACTCCATTTAGACGACCTTGAGAGTGCGCACAATGAGCCCAGAAATCAATGGCAGCCCCTTTGACGGCTGAAATTAGATGGCTTCTAATGTTTTGCCAGCTCCGTGGAGCATTGTGCGTTTTCAAGATGCCCTCTTTTCCTTGTGAGGCCTTATCTCGATTTGCCTTTCTTGTTAAGAGTACAATTCTGCCCTTTCGCTAACATTCCATGGGCTTAGGAGCGTACTTATAAGACCCGGCCACAAAGGCTTGAATTGGTGGCACAGATGCTGCTAACAGCAAATTAACCTGGAAAAAAATATTATACACACACACACACACACATATGTGAGCTCACACACACACACGTGTGCTCATACACACACACACACATGTGAGCTCACACACACATATGTGAGCTCACACACACACACACACACAGACATACACACATATGTGAGCTCACACACACACACATATGTGAGCTCACACACACACATATATGTGAGCTCACACACACACATATGTGAGCTCACACACATGTACACACACACCGTGTGCTCATACACACACATATGTGAGCTCACACACACACGTACACACACACACGTGTGCTCATACATACACACACATATATGTGAGCTCATACACACACGTACACACACACGTGTGCTCATACATACATACATACATACACACACATGTGTGCTCACACACACATACATACACACACGTGTGCTCATACACACACATGTGAGCTCACACACACACATATGTGAGCTCACACACACATATATGTGAGCTCACACACATGTACACACACACACGTGTGCTCATACACACACACACATATGTGAACTCACACACACGTACACACACACACACGTGTGCTCATACACACACACACACACACACACGAGGCATGGGGCTATTCAGAAGCACATTACCATTGATAATTTCTGTTTCCAGGTCCATGCCTTTTCTTCCTGTCATAACCCATGATACCTAGACAAAAATAAACAAAGGCTGCAGAGTTGCCCTGAGGAAACTGAGTGCCTGTGACTACATATCAGTGACAGTCTGTCTGAAAACATGGAAATGTAACTCAAAGTAACAGATTTCCAATTAGGAGAAAGAGAAGGGAAACTAAAAAGCAGCCAGCTCCAAGTTGTTTACTTGGGGATGGGGAAAACTACCCATTAAAAAAGGGTGACAAGGACCCATTATTAACTAAAGATTGACAAAGACCTATTATTAACTGAAGACTGTGTACATTTTCATAAACTTTTAATCTTATCTTTAAAGATGATTTTATTTTATTTTATGAAATAAAATATTTCATATTTTATTATGAAAAAAATGAAAGATGGTGATTCTTTCCAGATAGTATTTTTTTTATTAAAAAAATAATAATCATACTTCAAACAGGCTTTGGAGCCTACCCGATATTTTGTTTAAAATTCCCCATCTTATTCCCAGAACAGATTCTCTACCTTAGCTTGTTTTGCCTCTTCTTGTTTACATATGCTAAAAGAGCTATGAAATCTAATATCTGTGTGTTTGCTGTTTATCGTAGACCTTGTTTTACTGAATTGCCAAATCTTAAGGTCCCATTCACTGATATATCCGTGGAATGCAAATGAATGCCTTGCACAGCCAACTTGATGAATGCCATGGCATGAACGGAGTTTAACTCTCAAACATGGGCAACAGTTTATTCCCCCGAGTGATAATACAGTAGCTAAGAAACTGGAAACCAAACAGCGACAACAGCGACATGGTTATGTTGGTTAGAGCGGTTCTCATGACTGAATCCTGTCAGCTTTATGAGCAGTGGAAGACGCAGCCATAACCTCTACCTTACTCTCCACTTTTTCCCACTTGCCCCCAGCCTCACCTCCCAATATCCCTTTCATCCACACATTCATTATTAGTTCAACCCATCAAATCACCGCTCCCATCACCCACCCAACCACCTTCCAACAGCACCATCTCATGATCAGGGAGTCCTTGGCACATGAATATTTGCAGAAATACTGCATATCCAAGCCGTGACAACCATGGTGAAATCTAGTTTTAAGCATTTGTCTAACGCAGAATACATACATCATGCACACAAACTCACACATACACACACACACACACACACACACACACACACACACACACACACACACTCACACACACGCGCCAATTATGTCTCCCTACTTTTATTCCTGTGTAGGTCTTCTTGACAGAAATTCTCTCATTTTTTTCCCGCAAAAGATGTGAGCTAGAATGATAATATCAAATAATTTATAATAGCCCCAAACCAGAGACAGACCAAATAGCTTACTACAGTCATGTGAAGAAAGGAACTATGATCTAGTCATCTAGTTGAGTATATAACGATATAAATTAGCAATCTACAGGTATATGTAATAGCACGGATGCAACAAATATAATGTTAGACTATGTAATATAGCCACACACTCTACGTGGTTCCATTCAGATGAAATACTAAGGCCAGAAAAATTAATGTAAACGGTTAGAAGCCAGGAGAGTTATTATCCTTGGAGATCAGTGCCTGTAAGAGAGAATGCAAGGGTTTCTAGGAGCCCATAACATCATTTGTTCCGAGAATTCATCTACCTGCTTATTTATGGTTTGCGATTTTACATCTGTGTATGATTTTCAATATTTTTGGGGGGTTTTCAAGACAAGGTTTCTCTGTATTGTTTTGAAGACTTTCCTGGAACTAGCTATGGAGACCAGGCTGGCCTCGAACTCACAGAGATCCTCCTGCTTCTGCCTCTTGAGCGCTGGGACTATAGGCATGCACCATCAACGCCTGGCTCAATAAAAATTTTTGCAGCTGTAGTAGAGGGAGAAAGATAAACAGAACCTAACATACATATGATCCCCCTATATGATACTTTATGTTATGCTGAAACTTCTTAGCAAAAACAACATCACCGGATCTGTCATCTAGAGCATGGGCCCACAACCCTAAATAAACCATCTTGCTTGATTAGGTATGCTTCCTCAGATATCATTTATAGTAATGAGGAATGGGCTAATAGAGTGAGCCAATAAATGAAATGAAATGAAATGAATGAATGAAGAATGAAGAGCAACATGCACATATTTATCAGGTTGTTTTGTAACCGACGGGAGACTGACTTTCATTTGGCATTTAAGATCTGTATTCGCCATTTCCCATAACCACTTTTTAAAAGATTGCTTTTACGTGTGTGTTCGTGTCTATATTTGCATCTGTATTTGTGCCTGTGTCAGGGTGTGTTTATCCCTCATCCACATGGGTCCCCATGGAGGCCAGAACAGGTGTTGAATCCTCCGGTGCTAGGGTTATAGCAATTGTGACCCACCCAAAGTCGGTAGTGTGATCCAAATCCAGGTCATCTGGAAGAACAGAAAACACTTCTGAGATTTCTCTCCAAGCCTCATAATTCATTCTTAATAAAAAGAACAAAAGATTAAAAACGGGTGACATAGTTCAGGGACACAGAGCCCCAAGGTGAACAGTTTTGATTCTTGTTGTTGGCCAAAAGACAGAAATGTCCTTGGTTATGTCCTAGCATGTCTGGATTCCAGGAGACACTCCAATTTTTTGTTATCTCTTCCTACTAAGTGAGCACCTCTGCCTGGAAGCTATACAGAAGAGGATAACCAAAATTCGTGTACAAATGCTAACCCTTATTTAGACCGTTTTGGAATGCTATATCTGGAGTTTATATATCTGTGGCAGTCTAAATGAGAATTGTCCCCTATAGGCTCATACACTTGATTGCTTGATCCCCAGTTGTTGGAATTGTGTGGGATTATTTAAGAGGTGAGGTCTTATTGGTGAGGTGTGCCCCACTGAGGGGGAGGAGAGGGCTGAGGTTTCAAAAGCCTGTGCTCTGGCTACCTCTGCCTCCCTGCTTGTGAATCAGATGTGAGCTGTCAGCAATTGCTCAAGCCCATGCAGTCATGCCTGCAGCGAGGTCCGCTGTCATGACAGTAAGCATCTCATCCTCTAACACCGTAAGCCCCCAATAAACTCTTACTTATAACTGTGAGTTGACTTGCTCACGCTGTCTCTTCATAGCAAGTGAGTCTTACCCTATCTCATTAATTATCATAGGGTATAAGCTCTTAAGTGTGGAAACTGTTAGATTGGACATGGAGGATGAACTCTTCCTTTGCCAGCTTTAGAACCAATCTCACATTTTCCTGGTAATACTAGAAAGGAAAAGTACGTAACTGCCCTTCCCTGGGCTTCTTGGTCAATAAAATGAATTACCTCTGACCTGGGTAGAGACATGATACTCTGTTTAGCTCCAACAATTAGAAAATTACACACTACTATCTCTCTTCCCCTAAAAGTTATCCCTGCTGGACCTGTCAATCACTAGGCCAGGAGTCCAAATCCCAGGAGCAAAGATTCACCTGAACACACGCTAAGGAGATGGGAGTAATAATTATTCCCTTAAAGTGGTGATGTACTTTTGCTTCCAAGCATCCCCCTAAGCCTCTTACAGAGACTTCACTATGCAGATCTTTTCTGCTAAGCCCACCAAACTTAAAAGTCATATTTGCCCTTCTCTTTCTTTTTTGTGTCTTTTCTCCAAAGCATAGGAATGCTTTCCCTATCTAAGCATCTTTTCCTGTCTAAGCATCTTTCACCATCTCAGTATGCATTCCTGGACATCTCAGATTCCTTGTCCTCTAAAGCTCCAACACCCTGCCTTTCTTTCCTACAGCTGTTTTTCTGACTTCCCTTATTGCACCCATCACATTTCTTTTACTACATTAATTCATAAGGCATGACTTTTCTTCTTCTTCTTCTTCTTCTTCTTCTTCTTCTCCTTCTCCTTCTCCCTCCTTCTTCTTCTCCTTCTTCTTCTCCTTCTTCTCCTTCTTCTTCTCCTTCTTCTTCTCCTTCTTCTTCTCCTTCTTCTTCTCCTTCTCCTTCTTCTTTCTTCTCTTCTTTCCTTCTTCCTTTTCCTCTTCCTCTTCTTCTTCCTTCTTTTTTTCTTCTTCTCCCTTCTTCTTCTTCCTCTTCCCCCTTCTTCCTCCTCTTCTTCCTTTTCTTCCTCTCCTTCTTCTTCCTAGCAGCTGCCAAGATGGTATCTTGTCTGCACTGTTACTTTTCTCTCAAAATCTGCCATCTCCCCACAATGATTTCAAACTTTTTTCTGAGTCTCTTTCTGAATTTTTTTATTAATAAACTAAGGACACCAAATTCCCCAACAATTTTATATACTTAAATTCTGTAATGAGAAAGGCACTAGAATTTCTTTATTCTAGAGAATATTAGGGGATTAATTCTAAAGGGACTTTACATGCATCTAACACCATAGACATTCTGCCTCATTACATCATACTATGAGACATACTATGAGATTCTTTCAGTATTTATATGCAAAAAGCTCCCATGGTTTAAAATAAACAAAACAAAATAAAAATGAACTGAAAAGGGAGAAACTTTATCACTAGGTATTGATGTAATGGTTTCACAAAAGCAATTTTAAAAATCACATTTATCTAAGATGAATCACAAAGCTCTGAAAAGGGTGACAGATGGTCAAGAGAGACAATCTGTGTGGAGACAGTATCTTTAAAGAGGTAACTAAAATACCACTTAAAGATTTACTTATTTTGTTTATATGTTTGTGTGTGCAACCCTGTGTGTACAGGTATCTGTGGAGACCAGCAAAGGGTAATGGATTCTCTGGATCCTCAGTGACATTTGAGTACTTAGTCACCTCTCCAGTCATGACAATTAAAGTGAGGCCATTATGGCTTGCCCTAAGCCACTGTGAACGGTGTTCTTACAAGAGTAAATTTAAACTCAGAAAGAGATGGAGGCAAAATGAAGATATGTGAAGACAAAGAGAAGGCCATCACTTACCAGCCTGCTTGAAGGAAACCTGGATGCTCCAGTTATCCACAGCCTTGAAACAACCCTGCTCATAGATCACATCAACCTCTTGACTCAGAAACTTCTAGAAACCAACCGGTGTAAATTACCAGTTGGTGCTAAATTCTTAGAGTAGCCACAGAAAGCTAGTGAAGTAGATGTAGATACACAACTTGTCTCCCCTAGCATCAATAAGCCTAACCATCAAACTGTATAAAAATGATGAATATCAGAGAACATCATCCCATCACTGGGAACTGGGAAGATGGTTCAGAGAATGGTGTGTTGCTACTCAAGGACGAGAACCTGAGTGAAGATCCCCAGAACCCACACGAAAGCTAGGCTTGGAGGAGTCTGAAGCCAAGTTCTGGGGTGGGGAAGACTGAACTATTTCTAGAGTTAATTGGTAACCAGTATAGCTCAATCAGGTAACTTATATGTTAGTGAGAAACCCTGCCTCAGGTAGAGAACAGATTGAAGAAGACATCTTAACTTCAATCTTTGTTCTCCATACTTACACACACACACACACACACACACACACACACACACACACACACACACACACACACAACCACACCAAATAAATTAAAATGATTAATGTCTACAATGTATTTTTTGCTTGTTTTGTTTTGATAGAGTCTCCCTAAGCAACCTGTATATATCCCTTGCTGGTCTTAAACTTGTAACAATCCTGCCTCCTAAATATTGGGGTTTCTGACTGGAACTGACATTTTATTTCATGCTAACAACCATGGAAAGCAAGCTTGAAGCTATCAATCATTCAAGTTTGACTTGTCTCATTCCACAGCTGAAATTTGAACCCACATTCTCTAACTTCAAATTCTGACCTATTATAATGTCACCTCTGTGTCCTGATTTCATTTGGGTTTAATTTCTTTCATGCTAGTTTGCCTTAGGAAAAAGAGTAGTACTCTTTTCTTTAAAGCTTAGGTTAAGATAATAGTATTACTTGTAGCAATTTTAATGATATACTGGTATTGATTAAAAATAAGTTAAAGTTACTAATAACTTTCATGATAAGATTTCAGCTCAAGACTCTAAAATTGTTTAGCTGTGTAAGTTTGTTACCTGCTTGAAAATGTGTTATTTGCTACTTTAGCATTCCCAAAACTACAAAACAGAAATACCTCAAAATTTTAAGCGGAATCATATTACTGGTGAACATTTACTGCCGTAAGGTCACAACTGATTAATTTCAATTTGCGTGTCTTTGTTTACTGTTGTGTAATTAATCTTTAGAATGAGGAAATGGTATGTGTCTTAATATTATCTACCCAATTATATATAGTACGCTTTACATACATAGCAAGAGAATACAAACAAAAATTTTAATTTAATTTGTGCACTGACATGCTGACATGTTCCATTTATTACTTTGATGCAAAGTAGCCTTCCCCTTATTTGAAAGCTTACTTTCTGTAATGTTCTTGGCTTGTAGTTAATTATCTCATGATATTAATTGAAAATTCCAGGAATAAATACATTTCATTAGATTTTTACATTGTTGTCTTTCTGAGCAATGTAATGAGATCACATGGTGTCCTGTTCCATTTTATCTGCCATAAGAATCACTGCTTGTTCTGGAACATTCATAGTCTATATGCTACCTTCCTTGATTGGTCATTTGCTTGCCATCATATCAACTGTGGCAGTATAGTAGATATTGTGTTCAAATAGCCCTTTCAAGGCTTGGTAATAGCAACAGAGCTAAACAGTATTGATGCAAAAAGAGTTCCATAACATGAAACATAGAAAAGCATGTAAAATCTGGTACTACATAAGAACCCTGCAGGGTATATATGAACAACCCATAAATGTTTCAGAACTACTCACAGTTCCAGACATTTGCTGGGAGTATTAGAACCCGCCCACCCTCATGGATGTGGAGGAAATGTTCTTCTTTTTTTTTAATCTTCTGTTAATTCAGTACAATCAAGTTTTTAATCTCAATCATGTTTGAAACCCCAACCCTATCAAATTTATAATAGATGCTCAACAAATATTTATTTCATGAATGAATGCATTAACAATAAGTATAGTTTCTATTCATTTATCATACTTATTAAAAATAGGAACTAAATGAGAATAACTCAGTAAGTTAATATTTCCTATCAAAGAGATCTGTGTACCAAAATAGGGCATTTAAGCTTTTTGTCAGATTTTAAACAAATGAAGCACTAAAAGCAGATGGCAGCTCTTTCATCTGTGATAAATAAATGCTGTATTAATTTATAAATGGCATTTATCAAATTCTTGTGGCAGACGAGCATTATCTTTCTTAAATTTTCCGTCTTTGGTTTCATACTTAAGGAACTTTAAGTGCTTTGTTTTGTTTACTTGTGCGATCATCTTAGGACTCTGGACTCATTGGAACTTTGCCTTCTTGCTGTTCAAATTAACACTCTAGAACACTCATTATTCCTCTTTGAAGCCTTACTACCCTTCATCTGGAAATACGCTTTTTCTGAGGTTGTTCTTTGTTCCCCACTCTTCTGATCTAGAATAGAAGGCACAGGAATTTTTGGAAGCCTATACCCCATTGATGCATACTCCCTTAGCCTAGAGATACGGAGGAGGGCCTGGGCCCTACCCCAAATGACTTGACAGATTTTGATGATCCCTCTTGGATGGCCTCACCCTCCCTGAGAGGTGGATGGGGCTTGGGATGGGAGAGGGCCAGTGGGGGGCATGGGAAGATGGAGAGGGACCTGGGATCAATACAAAAAAAAAATATTAGATAAAAAAATTAATAATAATAAAAAAGAAAATTACAAATGGAGGCTCTGCTTAGACAAGGCACTCTGAAAAAGTGATCACCAGGTCCCTCCCCTGGATTAGCAAACTAGACTGTGCCCTTGGATCAGGGCACAGCTGAGGTTAAAGTGCAGGAAGTCTATGTGGCCAGATCTCCAAAGGAGAGGATGTCCCTTTGGAACTATGTGCAACAGCAGGGTGACAAGGACTGCCCTCTCACTCTGACACCCTAGAGCACTTACATTACACACAGCTCTTAATTTTTTCCTTATTTGATTGTATGGCTCCAGCCTCTAATCAACTTGGTTTATTGAGCCCCCTTTTTATGTAAATCTTGCAACTAAGCTGTATATCAGCACAGAAAACAGGCTGAGACAACTCTTGCCTCCCAAGATCACTGTATAGGAGAACTTCAGGGAAGATGTTAACTCCGGCATCTCCTAATTCTTTCATCGAACTGTACAGGAAGGGACACAGATCAATGTAAGCAGTGCTGCCAGAACCACTTCTTCTGCCTCTATACTGTACCGAGTAAGAAACGCAGGATAAAATGAGGATCCTGAGCACACACAAACTGTCTCTATTTCTAGGCAAGTGCCCCACATCAATCTGAAAACACATGTCATTTACTGAGTGGTGACCTTATTAGGAAAATTAGCACCTATATGCTGCAAAGGCATGAAAAGTATGAGAAAACGTTTCTAAAAATACCCTGGTGCAGCCTCGAATTTCCAGGCAGGAGGCTTGATTAACACTAGTGACGTCATAGTGTATCAAGAGCACCATTGTGTCACCATGGACAGTTGTAGGATGTCCCATAAAATGTGTTATTACCATGAAGGCTGGTGTTCTACTTTGCTGTATTTTATGCCTTTTTCTTGCTGATTCCTGGAATCTCATGCCATTGTTGGAAACAGAGCCTTTGCAGAAAACAGGAAAAGACAACCCAACAGAAAAAAAAAAAAAAGGAGCAAGTCATTGGGACAAGGACGTCAATTTCTAGAAGTACGTATGACATCAACAAATCTCTCCTAATATCGTTTCCCTTGCAAATGCGCTTTCTAATCAATCAGTAAACATCCTCAGTATCCTTGGAATTGGTTGTTTTCATCAAGGCAAGGGATATATTCAGCTCTAGCTCACTGTTTGCTACCTACCTCCAATACATTTTTGCTCCACATCCCCCCCACACACACACACACTTGTATTTTAGAAGAAAAGGAAATCAAAATTATAAAAACGGGTAACTAGTGGCTGAAGAGATATCTCAGTCAGGAAAAGCGCTTCCCCTATAAGAATGGGGACTCATTTTTGATTAATTTATTTTTGGAATCATATGATTAGGTTTACATTTTAAGGCAGTAATTTCCCCCCTATCGAGTGTTCACAAAGTCTGATTATACAGGTGTTGGTTACCGCCAAGACAAAAGTGCCATTATTGCATCACTGGGGACATCTTTGCTAGGAGGGGACATGATTATGAATCTCAGACTTCGTAGCTGGGTAGAATTTTAATTGCTTTTCTCGCTTGGCTGCTCATACAGTACTACCCAACACTATGAAGGCCAGTCCCCAGAGAGGAAGCTTTCCAGGTTGGTTTCCAAGTCCTGTGTCTAAAATGTGTGGTGTCTTCTGTAATAGAATCTATCTTCAAGCTCTTGGAGGTGGCCAAATACAATTGCAACAGCTTATATCATTTGGGGAGTTTTTGGACACCCCCAAATCACATCTTTAAGTGAGGTTTGCCATATCTGGTGCTGGGAATTTTTGTTAGTCTATGGCCCTTGTGCGGAACATTATCAACCCATGTGGCATAATTCGACATAAACTATCATGTGCAATATGTTTTTAAAGTAAATTTAGCTGCGTGTGTGTCCCCCAAACTTCTTTGCTGTTCATTTTCCACTTGTGAACGAACAACTCCTTTTCATTCCCTATCCGTTGTGAATTCAGTGTCCCTCACCATGGCTGAGTACAGATCTCCTTAAATCCGGTCCTTTAAGTATATGCCAAGGAGTGGTATAACTGAGACATGCAGCAGATCTATGTGTAGCACTCTGAGCATTCCCCCACAATGATTTCCAGAGTGGTTGCAGCCTGTGACCCCACTCCTGCCCCCGCAGCCTGCGACCCCACTCCTGTCCCTCCCTGCAGCCTGTGACCCCACTCCTGTCCCTCCCTGCAGCCTGCAACCCCACTCCTGCCCCTCCCCGCAGCCTGCGACCCCACTCCCGTCCTGCAGCCTGCGACCCCACTCCTGCCCCCACAGCCTGAGACCCCACTCCTGTCCCTCCCCGCAGCCTGCGATCCCACTCCTGTCCCCTCAGCCTGCGACCCCACTCCTGTCCCTCCCCGCAGCCTGCGATCCCACTACAGTCCTGCAGCCTGCGACCCCACTCCTGTCCCTCCCGCAGCCTGCGATCCCACTCCTGCCCCCGCAGCCTGAGATCCCACTCCTGTGCCTCTCGCAGCCTGCGATCCCACTACTGTCCTGCAGCCTGCGACCCCACTCCTGTCCCTCCCTGCAGCCTTGCCAGCACTATTTCGGAGATAATTTCTTGATTTTAGCCACGATAACTGCAGCTAAAAACAAACCCACAACGTAATATTAATTTGTGTTTCTCAACTGCAAAAGATGTTGAACATTTTGAAAGACTTTCTTGGCCACTTTTTATTTCTACTTTTGATCCACATTTTAAAATTTTGGGTCTTTTGTTTTCTGTATCCTTTGCTTATTTCTTTACATATTCTGGATAGTGATTGTCTATAGGATGCACTGGACAGGTCATAGACCCAAAGGAGAATCGTCCACTGCCATTTTCCTTACCCGAATTAATTTCTTCCTCATTCTAAATACATATCCTTATACCTGTAGATAAGAATAGCCCTCAACCCTAGTCAAAGAAGCCTCTCTGTGCAGCAGGCAGGGGCTGCTACGGAGATCCATAACTGGTCAACATGCAGAGATTACGTGACCATGGGATGCCCAGATCTAGATGTGTATCTCCAGTGCAACCTCTAAACACAAGGCTCGGAGCACATCACAAAAGAGGGGTAGAAAGATCCTCAGGGGTAGAGGACCAGGATGCCTGCTTCTAGCTGGAATCTTCTATTACAACAGTGATGGGATAGGTTATTCTGTAAATAGTTTCTCATACTGGTTAATGAATAAAGCACTGTGGCCAATGGGAAAGCAAGATAGGCGGGGCTAGGAGACAAGGAGGAAAGAGGAAGTAGTTAGGAGAAGTCAGCATGGAGAGCCCGGAGAGGTAGCAAGCCTGCACGCTTGGGCTGGTAAGATGAGCCACATGGAAATACTTAGAATACTAGAAATGGGTTAATCATTAAGACAGAGCTAGCTGTTAAGAAGCTATTAACTGGCCTACAACCTTATATCAAATACAGAGTCTCTGCGTGTTATTTGGGGCTGGCGCACAGGCGGACCAGGCGACGGGCTGGGCTGGCGGAAACCATACACACTACACAACAGGGATGCTGTAACCATGAAACTTCAACAATATTGTTGTCCAAACAAGACCTGCACAATGACATCACCAGCTGATATGCCAGTGTAGACAGGGAAATTTCACAAGGCTCCTAGCCCTAGATAAAGAGCATGATTGCTGAGAGGGTGACAGTCTTCTCCAAGGATGATCCCCAGAAAGTTGCCAATCCCAAGTAGCCCACCCTAAAGATGTGTCCATATGAGTAACAGCTAATGAGCTCAGTAGGACACATATGCATACATTTAAATTGAAAACTGTCTGATGTGATAACATCCTGGGAGGTAGAAACAACTAGGTCACTAGGTAGGACTTGCTGGTTAGACAGCCAAACATTCCCATTGATCTCCAGGCCACCCGAGGTTGCACTTTGATCGACATACACAAGTATACATGCACACATGCAACACACACATGCATGTACACAAACACACACACACACACACACACACACACACACAAAGAAAAATTATAATTAAAAATGATAGTGGATATTTTTTTTTGCCAAACAGGCTCTAGAAAAAAGAAAAAAAAAAAACGTATGTAGTTAAAGGTTAAAGTTATACTTCTAGCAACAGAAGATCTAAACTTTTTTATGCTAATGACACTGACACCTAAATTGAGGAAACTTGAAACCATCAAATAGTGAGTGCACAGTGATAAAAGCAATGATTAACAACTGGTTATGTTTGGGCAAACCTTTATTTCCATGAAAGAAAAATTTCAAACTTTCGTGTCTTCTGAAAACATGGCATTTTCAGAGGTTAGAATAGCAAAGACTTCCCACTGACAAGATGTTTCTTCTTAATAGTCTACAACGGAACGTTTCCTAGGAAATTTTCTCTTGATCTGTTAAGCTCAAGCAAAGCTTAGTGGTTGAGCAAAGCAGGGAAACTGGAGTTTTCCAAGAAGAGAGTGGGTGGGAGATTTCAATAGGAAGCCCTGGTAGACTTCGCTAAGGAGAAAGTTCAAAAAAAAAAAAAAAAAAAAAAAAAGCATTTTTAATGAATCAAAGGTAAATTAAAGAAAAAAATTCCAAGTTCTCTGAAATTAATGCCAATTGTAATCT
Organism: Cricetiscus sungorus; assembly: GCA_030556225.1. Taxonomy (NCBI): domain Eukaryota; kingdom Metazoa; phylum Chordata; class Mammalia; order Rodentia; family Cricetidae; genus Cricetiscus; species Cricetiscus sungorus. The sequence goes on along the minus strand of JANBXA010000077.1, from coordinate 1,482,121 downwards.
TATTGTTTTGGATGTAAGGTGAACTGGAATTTATAGAACCCTCTGTGATGACTTCTTTTTTATTATTGGAATTATTTAAGACACTTTAAGATTTGACACTGACTTCCATGTTATGTGGTTACTGCTGGATATATTTCTGAAAGAAATGCAACTATGATATTGTTTTAAGTTTTAATTTCATTAGGTTTCATGTATGAGAGCTATTGTAAATCTGAAGTGCAAAATGATACAAGAGTACATGTGTATGTTTAGAATGTCAGATATTTATTTTTGCTCTGAAGGTAAGGCATTAATGAAAAACGTGAGATGAATCCAGATTTTTATAGGTTTTAGGAATGTTCACAGTTGAAAATAAGTGGGTTTTTTTGTTTTGTTTTGTTTTGTTTTTTGAAGCACAGAGTTTAAAGCTAGAGAGAACTTATAGCATACACAATTATAGTTAAATAAAATACATTCAAGATTATTATGTTCCAAATTTTTATGAATTTGAGAGGCGTAAAAGCATGGTAATTCTGCATGGAAAAGCTATGAGAGCTTTCATTAACGTAGGAGCCCATGACTTGAGTCTCAACATCTGAGCAAGAGTTAAAAGTAGAAAAGTCACTAAATCAAGGGGAAAAACATTAACAGGAGTCTAGAGGGCTTTGGGCATGGGCGCAGTCTTTGAAAATGAATCATTTTTACCTGGACAATGGAGTGTGAACAGAAGATAGAAAAGTAAGCGTAAAAAAATTTCCTATAATCTTGAGTGACAAGCCGTAAGAGCGGGACAAAATCCTCAGGCAATGAAGAAGGATAAAAATGACTATACTTTACATATTTTTATATATCATTGAATTTCCACAAAAGCCTCATAAAGAAAACAATTTGCATCCAGGAGCTCATAAATGTGCTTTACATGATCTTTTTGTAGTCGTGACTAACTTAAAAAGCCCCATGGAAGCTATGAGATTACCTCAAGTGTTTATGAACAAAGATAAACAAAGCACTCCCTACACCCCATTAAAAGCTCTTGCTCTACCCAAAGTCTAGCCAAAGTGTGTAAACATGTGTCTTTCTAGTTTTATAATTCAGTGCCATTTCAAACAGAAAGCACATCAAGAATGTGAAAAAGTAAATTATTTAGTACAATACAAATTCTTCACAATCTACCAATTAGGAGAAAAATGTAAATGACATAATTAACTAAACCAATATAAGTAGTTCATCTGAAATTTTAGAATATTCCTGTTTTTACAAATACAAACATAGAAAACCAACAACAAAAATCAGATTGGTTTAATTCAGAACCACCTCACAGATCTTTCCCTCCTATTCTTTATTTACTTAAAATCAAATCTCTTTTGGAAAAGCATGCAAATGCTACATTAGGTTTATTCATATCTTCTGATTCAAATGTGAACATTTTCCTCAATTAAATTTTCTTTGTTTGTTTGTTTTTTGTTTTTCGAGACATGGTTTCTCTGTATTGTTTTGTAGCCTGTCCTGGCACTCACTCTGTAGACTAGGCTGGTCTCTGCCTCCCGAGTGCTAGGATTAAAGGTGTGCACCACCAATGCTCAGCTCAATTAAAAATTTTTATATTTCAGTGGTTTAAGAAAGATGGTCTAATGAAGTGGTTCTCAAACTGTGGGTCATCACCATTTTTCCAAACCTCTGTCTCCAAAAATATTTATGTTATAATTCATAGCAGTAACACAACTATACTATTGAAGTTGCAACAAAAATAATTGTATGTTTGGAAACGTTGAGTACCACTGGCCTGATGGAAAAATGGCTACATCTGAGTCCTGTATTTGTTCTGATGAGCTTTCTCATTCCATACTGTAAATCTCTCTCCTACTCTTCTTTAATAAAATAGGAGTAGATCAATTAGGTATCCGCCTTAATGTCCTGTTCCATGTAGAAAGTGGACAAATACCAGAAACTCTGTAATCCATTATACTATTCTACACAGTAACCATCTTGCCATAATGGCCTTATGTTTGGGAACTAAATAATTCCAAGAAGCAAAAATAGAAATGATGAGGTCACAGAATACTGAAAGAGACACATAAGTAAAAGGCAGTTAGGTTGATGAATGAGGATGCACAGACGATGCAAGGAGCACACAGGTGAAGAAATACAATAAGATTCCTGGTCGGAGGGGGGTGTAGCCAAGGAGTGACAATCCAGTGGATCCTGCCAGAAGGGAATTTTCAGGTTGACTTAGCTTATTACAGAAGTGAATTTCATGTAAACAACAGTCTTTCCTTCTTATATAACAGCCACACAAGACTTCTAATCCTTCAGAATATATTTTGTAGGGCAGGATTTTATAGTATGGTGTAAATACTGCATTTAGGTACTTATTTAAAGTATTGGTGTGATGGTAAGAGTACAGTGTCTTTTTGGTTGTAAAGGGAAATTTAGTTATTCTTTTATAATTCAGATATCACAGGTAAACAATGTTTATAAAACAAGGCAAATTTGTATAATTAATATTGAGGAAGATTATATATATATATTATATATATATATATATATATATAAATTTTTTATTTAAATTTGAAATAAACTTGTTTTACATTATCAATCCCAGTTCTACACCCTCCCTTCCTCTCCTGTTTCTCCATCTCATCCCCTTTCTGCTCCCCAGGAACAATGAGGCTTTCCACAGGGATCTTCAAAGTCTGTCATACCATTTGGAGCAGGGCCCAGGCCCTCATCCATGTGTCTAAGCAAAGAGTATCCCTCTGTGTGGAATGGACTCCTAAAATCCATTCAATACTAGGAATAAATACTGATTCACTACCAGAGGCCCCATAGACTGCCCAGTCCTCCCAACTAACACCACATTCAGGAGGGGGTCTGGATCTGTCCTATGCTTCTTTCCCAGCTATCAGACTGGAGTCCATGAGCTCCCCCTTGTTCAGGTCAGCTGTCTCTGTGGGTTTCTCCAGGCTGGTCTTGACCCCTTTGCTCATCACTCCTCTCTGTCTGCAACTGGATTCCAAGAGTTTGGCTCAATGTTTAGCTGTGGGTGTCTGTTTCTGCTTCCATTAGATACTAAATGAATACTCTAGGGTGGCATATAAGGTAGTCATCAATCTCGTTATGAGGGAAGGGCATTTAAGGTTAACCTCTCCACTATTGCTTAGATTGTTAGTGGGGATCATCCTTGTAGATCTCTGGACATTTTCCTAGTGCCAGATTTCTCTTAAAACCTATAATGGCTCTTTGAGGGAGATTTTGATTTGTCATTATTTTTAATCTAAAAGACTAGTCATTGGGTTGTGGTAATTCATTTATTCATGCTAATTACATTTTTTCTGTTGTTTAAAATCAATTTTATAGATTTTTTTTGTTTTTATTATCCATGAGAAAATATTTTTCTCATGTATGTTGGGGTGGATCTGTGGGAGGGAGGAAGCTGGAGAGGCGCTAAGAGAAGTAGAAAGAGAGAAGTGTGGTTGGGTATATTACATGAAGAAAGAATCTATTTTCAATTAAAAAAAAAAAGAATGAGGGAGGGAGGGATGGAGGGAGCAAGGAAGGGAGGGAAAGGAGGGAAAAGAGATCACAAAGACCAGATAGAATGTCACAGACCTTCTCTACTCTCTCTGTTCTCTTAGACCCAATGACCAGTCTTCCCTAGCACTAAAAAAGAACAGTAGCTTCAGCCCGCTCCCTCCTGCCCAAGCCGCATATGGACCCCACTGTCCATCCCCACCACCCCCTACCTATGGTCTCCCTTTCCCCCTAATCACTGTGTTTAGCCCCAATTTTGGCAGACATTCCCTTCTCAACTTTAGACCACGAGCTGCCAGAAGACCAGGAGGGCTGCCTATGAACCTTCTCTCCTCTCTGTGTTCCCCAAAACCCAATCATTAGGGGCATCCTTAGTGCTGCAAGATAACACCTGCAGCCTTCCCTCCCTACTGTCCAAGTCTCCTGTGGCCAGTGAAGACCACTACCTCCAATGGCACCCACCACTCCCAACCCAACCCCACCTGCCACCATGGCCTCCAACACCAGAAAGCATTCCCTGTGAACACACCAACCAAGCAGATCAGTAAACAGGCAACACTCAGACATCACACTCTCTGAAAATCCAGACAGGAAACAAAACAAAGAACAAAACACCCATGCAACAATGACAAAGCCAGAAATCAGTGCCAAGACCTATGATCACCACAATCCCAGATGCCTGGACATCAATATAGTAGCACAATCAACAACAGCCAGGCCAATAGATCTCCATCAGAGCTCAACTATCCTATCACAGCAAGCCTTGAATTAAAATTCCAACATACCCCAAACACAAGAAAACCTTAAAACCAACTATATGACGATGGCAAAGATTCTTAAAGAGGAAATAAATAAACACATTAAAGAAATGCAGAAAAAAAAATGTGAACAAAGGAAATGAATAAACCCACAAGGGAAAAAGACCAGGTAACATATAAAGGTAGACTTACGAGAATTACAACTGACTTCCCAGTGATGACTCTAAAATAGGGCCTGGACAGATGCACTATGGATGGACAGATGCTCTCCTTGAGGAGAGCACAGATTCCAGCCCAAACTACCATACCCAGAAAAAATTTCAGTCACCATGAATGAAGAAAATAAGATACTCCAAGTTCAAGTCAAATTCAAAAGATATGCTGGAACAAGAGCTCTACAGAGCATCGCATCTGGCTCGAATTCCAGAGTGTTTGAAATGCCTTTTTATGATTATTACTTTTTGATTCCTACCCTTTTAGTCATTGATTTCTACCTTTTGTCTGAAGTGTTTAATTTTTACCTGAGTCCTTCCTGAAGGACCTTGGTCTTTGTATGTCTTACTTAAAAGAGAACCGAAAAAACCAGAAGGTCTCATGCTTGAGAATTGCTTAGGCAAATGGTTCCATCAACTCCAGATAAGAGGTTCTGGTATGCAGAACTTGACTTGTTAAGAGATATAAATTGTGTAACAATAAAAAGGGGGTTCTGAAAAGCATGGGCAATCAAGCTAATTCCCCTGCTGTTTTGGCTAAACCTCAATCATGATAGAGTGACCTTTTTCTTCGAAGGGACCATGCCAAACAGAACACCAACAATGTGTATCAGCAAATCCAGGCCTATAGGTGTTAAAACAAAACTCCAACCCAAAGAGGCTAACCACAACCATAAAGACACAGGGAGTGATCGCGCGCACACACACACACACACACACACACACACACACACACACAGACACACACATCCTACCATCACCATCACCTGTATGCCTGCAAGATACAGTGGGAAAATTGTAGTAGACCTGTTGTGATAGTGGCCAACCAATTTCTGGTTTAAATTGAGTCCCATACCATGAGAGGCCCTACTTGCCGGGATGGCCAGGAACAGATACCTAGGATGGATAGAACCAAGCATGACTGGCCAAAACATACAAACAAACAATTGGTGAAATGATACTTAATTACTTAATGATATTCTGCTATACTTATAGACCAGTGCTTTCATTAGAGAGACTTTCTCTGGCAGCAGATGGGAGTGGTACAGAGACATAACAACCAGACACACTTTGCAAAGAGTCTAAATTGGTGGTCTTCATTGTTTCCCTACCTTCAGAGCTCAGGGAAGCCTGCAGAAGGGGAGGAAAGAGTCAGAGCAGATGGAGGACCCTAAAAGTTCATGGCCCACTGATTCAGCTAAACAGGTCCCATGTGGGCTCACAGAGACTAAAGCATCAAACATATAGCCTGTATGTGCCTGCACCATGTCCTCGGGGTATGTTAGGGCTTTTACCTTGGGGTTTTTGTAGAAGTCCTAATAGAGGGTGTGGGGGTTTCTCTGACTCTTGCATGAGGGTTTGTGCCTAGTCTTATGGCTTTTTTTTCTTATGCCCTGTTTGGTAGGTATCTATGGGAGGCCTGCTCTTTTCTGTTGGGAAATTGAAGGGGAGTAGATCTGGGGAAAGAGATGAGGATGGGGAGAGCTGGGAAGTGTGGCGGGAGAGGAAACTGTCATTGGGATCTATTATACAAGGGAAGGAAAAGAAAGTGATCATGTTTTTAAAACTGTATTTATGAAAGAAATCCCTATGCTTTCAAATTGAGACATAAAATGTAATACACACATTCTCATAACTGCATATATCTGTAGTAGGGAAAACATTCGAGTTTTCAGAAGCTAATATCTTTGCCAGCAATATATTCCAGAATTAATCAAAAATTACTCTGAATTTCCACAGATCATAGTGGGACTAACCAAGACATTAACTTCTCTCATACATACTGTCAGAGCCAGGGTTATAATGGATAAGCACCCAGGCTGAGAATTACCAAATACAAAAGGGTATTTATCATTTGCTGGGACAAACGCATGACTGTCTTTGCTTCTGTGAAGGTGGTTGGTATGCAAATAGCTGCTCAACAATTATTAGCAGATATTTATTTAGATGCTTTCTGATCCGTATTCCAGAGGTGGGTATTGTATTCTACTTGAGCAAATACAAAAACTAAACATGGACATGCGGAAGTTTTTCCAAGGTCATGCAGCTTACTCTGTCCTTGTTTCTTATGTGCTGGAGAAAATTTGAACCTAAAACTAGGTAAGTTTCCATACTTCATTACTCTTCATATATTTATCCAGTGAGATTTATTTTAATCCTCCAATACATGTTCTCCTTCAAATACATAAATAAAGTAGCAATACATGTAAGACAAAAATTAACACATCCCATCTATAGCTCATTCCTGTAAGGCTAATAGAACACTTTGGAAGAGGGAACAGAGAGAATATATGCCCTGGAGGATTAGGAAGAGTGCTATGAAACTTTGACTTCTGTTCAGACATGGCTATTACTATCTTGAACTCACAGTAGTTATGGTTACCTTCACAAGATCTACACAAGACTGACTTGCTAACATTCCATCAATGATTGAAGACAAACTTGAAGCCCCATCCCTAACTGAGAAGCTAGTATCTGTTAATGGCTGTTGTGAGGAGTCAAAGTAATTTTTTTCCAGTCTTGTAGATACTGGTAAACCACCTATGATCTAGTAAACAACCCCCACCCATGCCCAAGCAACTCCAGTTAAACATAGAGTGTTGTTAAAAGCAGAAAGAGGTGAAATCAGGGCTTATTGGGGGGAAAAAGGAGAGAGTAGGAAAAGAAACGAGAGGATAATGGTGATGAATATAATCAAAATACACTATTACAAATGTGTGAACTTATCAAAAACTGAACAGGATGTATTTTTTCAAGTCCCATCTCTTTTATATGAGGACTCATTACAATACTCAAGAAATGTATTAGAACTGATCATCTAAAATGGTCACCCTCGCCTGTGAAGTCTATTAAAATGGCTTTGAATGGCAAACTCAAACCATAACTGCAATGTCATGTGGCTTGATTCAGTTTATAAATAAAACAGTGAACTACAACTCACACCCAGCTACCCCAGGCAGTAGAACATTCATCTGTTCCATTAAAGACAAATTGATTTAAGTGGATCATCTGTGTATGTTGTGGTTGCATGGATTAAGCATTCGAGTTGCATTCAATTTATAGTAAGATAAGCAATTTCTAAATCTAGAGTTGCAGCTAAGACAATTCCTGCTGTGATAACCATTTCCTTTCTGCAAAATGTCCAAGGCTATCTGTCACTGCCACAACTCTGTGTCAAATGTAAGTCAGAATGAAAGTATTTACTCTGCATGAGAGGATTTAGTAGAAACTTGAAAAATTAAAAATAAATGCAAAGGAGAACTCTCTTCCTCCCACTGCTCTACTGTAGGCCCCTGCTTCCTTGTGCATTATGAGCTTCGGAGGGCAGCGATTTGTGTTCATATGAGTTATTATACATCCCCAGGCACATAGGCAATGTTCTCTAAATATATAATAAGATGAACAGGAATGCAAACCTCAGAACTAGAAGATTAAACCCATGGTGACCAACCCCACTATTGGTGTGGGACCTTTCAATTCCCCTGTCCTTGATGAAGTTCTCAGCACTCTGTACTTCTCCTTGACTAGAAGCTCTTCCCATAATATGCCTAAGGAAGAACTGAACTTGACCTTAATGTCAGGAGCTCATGAAGGGTTTTCAGCTCTTACCAACTAATCATGAAGTGACATGTCACCGGAGAATTTATGACGTTCAACCAAGACTCATAAGTAAGTTCAACCATTATCCAGATTCCATCCAACAAGAGAATGGATGAAGAACTAGGAGTCCATCACAGAAGAAGTTTCCTAGTTGACTATGGATTCTATGGGAATAGGATTATTAAGGCCAAAGAACATGCAGTAACTTCCATCCAAAGAAAGATTTACCCAAATGTGTCCTTTCAGACTGCCCCAGGATGAGGTATAATTGTGTAACAAAATATTGCAGAAGGAAAAGTTTTTACCATAAAAGCTTTAGCTATATGAAGATATATGATTTTGGGTTTTCTGTTATCTCTCCCTCCAAGGAAGGTATATAACATATGGCATGTGCATATATACATACAGAGTATATATATATACATATATACATGTAAGACTTTTTATATTTGTATATATACACATTTTTATATTATGTATATACACACATATATGCAGGTACATATATATGTACATATATATATATATGTATATATATATATACACTACAGGCTTCTGTGGTATCTCACCTACAGAGTGCCTTCTTAGGGGACGATAACTACATCTTGTTTAGTAATATGGCCACGTGACTCCCTCGGGCTAAGGAGAGCAGAACAGGATAGTGTGTGTAATATCTGAGCCTGTCGAGTCTATGGCTTTCATGGTCCTGGTTACCCTGTCAGCCCATCTGGCTGATCACTGTGTGGCTACCGAGTTGCAGTTATGCCTGAAGATGGATCTTCTTCCGAGTTGCAGTTATGCCTGAAGATGGATCATCCTCCACGGGTTCCTATGTCAGAGGCTTTGTCCTCAGCTAGAAGGTGCTGTCGTGAAAGGTGGTGACAAGTGGGAGACAGCAGCTAGACGAAGGAAGTGGTTTCCTGAGGGCGGAGCCTCCAAAATGGACATCTCTTCCTCGGGACCAGGTCCTCTCTGACTTTTCCTTTCTCTGTATGTGTGTTTTCCAGCTGCCATGAGGCAGGTCGCTTTGCCCCTCTGTCTCTTCCGCCTGGATCTTCAGCCACCTGGATCTTCAGCCTCATCATGTCCCAGGCACAAAAGAGCCAGCCAGCAGTAGACTATAAAACCTATGAGGCAAAACAACATTTTTTCCCAGCTAAGCTGTTTCTCTGGGGAATTTGTCAGGGTAACAACCAAACAAAAGAGATGAACACTGACATGGGCCCCAGAACCATGAGCAGCACGTGCCCCCACAATGGACACGTAGCCACTAAAATCTTTTGTAACTGTTACCACAGAGTTTTGTAGCACACCCAATCCGCTGCACTCTTTTCTATACACAGAAATGAGTCAAGGCTATTTTTAGAGCTGGTAGACATGGCATTGTTTGAAATTTTAAATGTCTAAGAATAAGTTCTATAGAGTAGTTTGTGGTAGATCATTAACTGCAAACAAGTTAACAAACCATTGTGATCATACATAAAAAGACACAGAGGTACAAACACATTTTATTAATCTAATTTTATATAAATCTTTTAAATAGAAAAAAATCATTCAAATGTAATCCGTGGATTTGTAATAATGTGAGATTTTGCTTTTAGGTTTTTTTTTTTTTAAATATTATGAACCAAGAGTGAAGGACATCTCTGGCGAGACTGTATTTAATTATTCCTATTTCTGTGAACATTTGCACTGTTCAATGAATAATACAAAATGTAAAGAAAATGTGGCTGAGTTAAAAGCCAAACTTTTCCCACTTCATCTCTCATTTTGTTCAAGTGCTGGTACGGCATAAATATCTCAGTATCCCCATATGTTTCTAGTAGTTTCTAATGGCTTTTTGTAGTGGTTTATAAAAATTGTTTCACTTACATGATTGATAAATGTTTGAGCTGAAAGGAAAAGGAAGTAACTGGGTTTCATAACATCAAAAGCCTTAAATTCTTTGCCAAATCCATTCACTTGAACAAAGATAAAGAGTCACTGAGATATGGCATGTGCATATATACATACACAGACACACATGTATATACACGAACATATATACATATATACATGTATATGAACTCACATATATACATTTACATGTGTATATTACATGTAATATACACATGTATATATACACATTTGCATGTAATAATATTGCATGTAATATTACATTACATGTATGTATATACACACATATATGCAGGTACATATATATGTACATATATATATATTGTATATATGAGAAAGAGAGAGAAATCCTAGTCATAAAAATAAGAAGCCTAGCAAAACCAGAAAGAAGTTGACATGTTTTATCTTATCAAGTTTCCTGTAAAGATCATCATAGAATAAACAACAATAAAAACCCCAAAAACCCTCCAGAATATCCATTCTGGGGATGCTGCATAATCAGAGAAGTCTTCTATTACATCAGATAGAATTCCCAACTTCAAGTGTTTTATTAAATATCAAGCAATAATCGGTTAATTGAAACAGATTGATACATTTTTTAAAAACTCAAGATATTTTACCCAGGTGATTGTGTGGCCTTAATTGTAAGCCATGTTTGCAAATGTAGTGTGATACCAACATGATTCATAATTTTGGCTTTAGGTGGCTAATAGTTGGCCTATAAGGACACCAGGAGATGCCATGAGACCCTAAATATCTAATGCCTGATCTAGGACATGGTGTCTTTCTGTGTCTGGAGCCACACACTGCCCTAATCAGCAAGGCCTGTCATTTGACTTCCCCATGAGAAATCAGGTCCAGTCTTTACATACCTTCCTTAGACACATCAGAAACAGCAACAAGCAGAAGAAAGATATAGAGTACACATGAGTGAAATACCCCAAGGCAACAGTGTACCAATGCAGTTTTACTGCTGAGTCTTTAGAAGTTCTTTGAAGGCACGAAGAGGGAAAGAAAATTTCTTGTTCTTCAAGAGGATTGGCAGGAATTACAAAGAAAGGAGAAACATATGCAGGAAAGAGGGGATGCAGCCTCTCTCAGAAGAGACACAAAACACAGGATTTGACTGTGTCTGATAAGACCCTATTTGGGAGCTGCCATGGAAACCCAAGAGACCCAGTTTTTGTTAGCATGCAAGACAGTAAAGAAAACTAAGGTATTTGTCTCATTCTCAAAAACATCCTGTTTTGAAATTAGTTCCCAATTTAGATGAACAATTATAGGTTTAGCATAAAGTTTCAAGGCAAAGAAATAGCCAGGCAAGGACGTGTTTTAGTTCATTGTTATTGTTGTATTTACTTCATTTGCATTATTATGTTGTATAGGAATTAAGAATCTTAATGACACCTCATCATAACACCTCATCATAACAGCCATCAATGTTAATCAAGGCCATTCGGGGAATACACAGGCCATATAAACCCTATTTCTGCATGCATCTTTTGTGTGATCTTTACAGCCTGCTTTTCTCAGCCCCCAACCATGAACTTGGCATCTGGCAAGGCTGCCCATTGAAACTTTGAACCTGCATTTTCACCTCTTGGAGGGGCTTGATTGCCCTGGCCTTTAAATGTCAGGGACTGTGAAGGAAAGGTCAAGACACTGCTCTTGGAGAGCTAACAGTACCAAGGTCCTCCCTGCCAATGGAGACAAGACAAATATTTCATTTCTTTCAAAATCTACGGAGTTTACCTTCCTCAAATTAAACACCCTGGGCAAACACCTTTCTCTTTTGTCCTTTAACAGAGAGCGATTAGACCTAAGCAACTTCCTTAAAGGCAGCCTTTAATCTCCAAAATAGGTGTCTGAAGCATAGTCTTGAAGCAAGGGGTGAAATGGAAGAGACAAAGTCCTCTCTGGAGGTTTAGATGATGACCGACGGAAAGGAAGAGGTTGGGTTCCTAATAAATGCTATGATTAGACTTCGTTCATTCAGGTGCAGCCCCTCTTGTGACTACAGCTTTAATGTTTATAGAAGGAAAATAAGAACAATAGAAGGGATGGCAGAGACTAACTCAGGCTTCTACTGGACTTTCCCAGCCATTTTTATGTACATCTATGTGCATACTAGGTTAATAAATGGAAATTATTTCTTTGAACTATTCCTGCTCAAATACAGATAATGAAAGTTATGTAGACAATTTAAATCTCTCCAAAAGTCATACTGCACAGAAGTAAAAAGGAAACAAGATAATTTAATGAATTAACTTCCAAAATAATCAAATCAAACTGAAGATCCACTGCCTTGGTTTGTAACTTGACTTTGAATGATTTAAAATCAAAGTGTTTGTCCCTTGCTGGAAATAGCTGTATTTCAAGAATCTAGAAATCACATATGCTGGATGTTCCCAGGCCAGATGGTAAAGCTATGGAATTATCTTATAAGAATTGAGGCAAGGAAAGAATTGAGGCTACCCAAACTAGAAAGAAACATATTTTAGCTACTGTTATATTGCTGTAGAGAGACACTATATCCAAGGCACCAAGGCAACTCTTGAAAAAGGAAGCATTTGATTGTGAGTTTGCTCACAGGTTCAGAGTTAGGTCATTTTCATCATGGTGGCAGGCAGGAAGGCAAGGTGGTTCAGTGGTAGCTGAGAGTTCTACGTCCTAATCCGCATTCATTAAGAGAGAGGAGAAAAGAAAGAGAGGGAGATGGAGAGAGAGAGAGAGAGAGAGAGAGAGAGAGAGAGAGACGAGAGAAGAGAGAGAGAGAGAGAGAGAGAGACAGAGAGGTTGGTTGGGCCTGGCATGACTTTTGAAATCTCAGAGGTATAGCCTAATGATATACCTCCTCCAACAAGGCACAACTCTTTCTCAGGGTTTCTATTGCTATGAAGAGACACCATGACCACAGCAGCTTTAACAAAGCAAAACATTTATGTGAGGTGGCAGCTTATAGTTTCAGAGGTTTGGTCCATTATTATCACGTCAGGGAGCATGGCAGAGTGCAGGCAGACACGGTGCTGGAGAAGGGGCTGCTACAAGTTGATATGCAGGCAGCAGGATGTAGGCTGTGTCACTGGGCATGGCTTGAGCATATTTGAGATCTCAAAGCCTGCTACCACTGTAACACATTTCCTCCAAGAAGACCACACCCCCTAATAGTGTCACTCCCTTTGTATGCCATTTTCTTCCAAACCATGACTCTTAATCCTTCCAAACATGTCATTAGCTAGGGACCAAGCGTGAAAATCTGAGTTTATGGGGGGCCATTTTCACTCAAAGTGCCACAGACAGCCATCCCAACATCACCCTCCCCCCAAAAATTCATAATACTTCTAAGTAAAACTTGTTCAACTTAAATGTTGATAAGTTTACATTTTACTTAGCAAATGGAGCCCATTGAAGCTTTCCCTAGCTCACATTAATAATGCAGATCTATGAAGATGAATTTATTGATTATGCTGTGACACTCACGGGTTTCCAAGTGGGATTCTCCCTGGCACATCCGGCACTTTTACAGGCAGGCTATGAAAAAGTGGGCTCTCTAATGGACCGCATGCCCCTTATATTGTATTATGTATCTTTTTAATTCTAGAATCAGTTGAGCATCTAAGTGGAAACATCCTTTTTGCCGACCACTGGGCTAGTGATTTTATCGAATGCTCTAGAAATCCATGCTGTGACATTATCTCTATTTTTTTTTTAACATTTCTCCTTCCAGACAACTGGCCACAGGCTGAGTCACTTCAGCTATCTCAACTATAACAGATGATAGATCTCCTTTACTGAGGGACTGCTTGCTCATTCATCAGGGAGCACACTGTGCCCTCAGTACAAATAATACATCATTACGGGGCTCGGAGACAGAGGAATCATAAAGAAAAACTACACAAAGTTTTCTGTTCAGATGAGATAGGACTATGCCAAGAAAGCAAACAGGATCCTAAAACTTTCCTCAGGTGTGAATATATTTTCCTTACAAAAGCTTGTTTGATACACACTTCTGTCTGCTGTGGACAGACAGCCTTTGTTGCTGCACAAAATTGAAAGTCATCATTGGCTTCCAACCTTCTGTCTCTGTCATTGGATTAGTTCCTAAAGCCCTGGACTGAGCTGGGAACTGGCCCAGCACCTTGTCACCTCCTCTTATTTTTGTTATGAAGCAGGTTTTACCTGAAGGAGCTGCCCATTGTTGCCAAAATTAATTAGGGAAAATTTGGATCTTTCGGGACAAGGACAGACATTTCAAAATAGCCAAGAACACTGTCCGTGTTTTCCTGTGCTACTAAGACAACATCTTGTTCTTCCCATCTAAATAAACAGATGAAAGAGAATAGTCTCATCTGATGCTTACATGGTACCCATTACACGATAGTCATTATCCCCATTTAACAGGTGGAGAGATTGAGAGAGTGAGAGATGATTGGAGTTACCTAGGGCTATAAAATAGAATGCAGTGCTAGCAGTCATTAACTCTGTCTGCTTTCCCAGCACAGCTGAGGCCCTGTGGTTTTGCAAAAAAAAGGACAGATGGTAAGTGAAGGCAAGGACTAAAGAAGGAGTCCTTCCTTCAGTAACTTGGAAAGCTGCACAGTGCTATTCCGCATGTTAAATAGGATAGAGATTCCAGACACTGAAAGTCAGTCACACTGCTCTACATGAAGTTATAAAAGGTATTTCTTTCTGGAAAGAGCTTTCTAAAATTAAAATAGCCCTCACTGTTTTATTTTTAGGGAGTCAAACTCTAACAGGCCTTAAAAAAATGGCAGGGGGTCTTAGCAGTGATCTACTTTAAATGGGTTTCCCTACATAATATGTTACAGCTGTACCTTTTAGATGAAATTTCACTAGATTTTTTTTTATTCAGTTGTAGAGCAAATTCACAAATAATTTAATCCACAGAGTCTAGCCCCTTCCCCAATAACTACATACTAAACTATTAAGGTTTTCCTTTTCTTGCTGAACCCGGAAGCACACTTTCTTTTCTTTAATGCAAAATGTCTTGAAGCCCAGATAATTTGCTTTTATGATAAGATTTTCCTTGTGCTAATGCTAGATTTTCCCTTTCCTATACCAAGAACTGAACCAATATTTCTTGTGAAGGCTGGAGAGTCATGGTATATGATTTCTTTCTCACATATTCTTATCTATCATTGATATTATTAACTTTAATATTAAATACTTTTTATAACATAACTACAGTTAAGACAAATTATTCATTTTATGTGTAAATGTTAAACCTTGACAATTTTTCTTGGTTATCTTTTGAAGTAGTTATCAACTGAGTAATGCTAGCATGTAAAATGTATTCTCAACACTGGTTTAGTACATTTAAAGTATGATACTTTTTAATGTTAAACACATACTGAAATACTAGTAAGAATGTATTTGGCTTGATAATATATACTTTTAACATTAACCTTAACTGCTTTGCTTAATTTTTTTAAAAATTACTTATTGTGGTTATCAGGAAATTTAAGTGTATATATGTAACCCACTATTCTTCCATGGAATATTATGATAGAGCATCAGTGGTAAAAACATTTCTTGTAAAGACCAAGAGAGTATTATTTTAATATTTCTACATTATCTAGTGTTTAGTTTAATACCTTATTCTGCTATTATAGCAGTAGGAGTATGCAGAGACAATAGATCCATAAATGAATTAACATTTTTATGCCAATAAAACTATTTATGACTGAAAAATTTGAATTTCATGTAATCTTTGTATTATGAAATGTTCTGATTTTTCAATAATTTACAAATGTATGTGTTAACATAATCCTTATTGTGAGGTATTAATATGGAACCTAGGTCATGAAAATCTGCCTTCATGAGTCAATTAATCTATTCACAGGTTAGCAGATTAATGGGGGAATAAATTAATGGGGGAATAATGTTCTGGCTGAACACATGATGTTCTCCTTCCATGAGAGGGTCAGCAGGAGGATGCTAGCCAGGAATCAATCGGATGTTTTCAGATTCACAGATCCAGATCTGAATGAAGATGTTGTACATTAGCCCATCTGTGGTATTTAGTTACAGCAATAGAAAACATACTAAGATAGCAGGGTAAATAAAGAGGGGAGGGGTTAGTGACTAAGCTCTGTCTCATGAGATATATTTGCCAACTCCTACCATAGAAAGGGGATTATAAAGACACACTCAATAGGAGAGATACCTAGGTAACTACTCAGTGCTAGTGAAGACATATTTATTGGAGAATCTACAACCACTGCACCAGCATGAGTCCTGCTGACAACATGTAGACATTTGTCCTTATATCCAAGGATATTAGTAGTCTCCACCCCTCATCAAGGAAACTTCTGCCTGCAACAGACAGGACCACACCTATTCCAAATGCAGAGATGTGGAGCCCAGTCCAAGCACGTACTGCTGCAAAACACTCATCTTCTGGCTCTTTGCAAGCCCACTTGCCAATTTACCCACTGCACAAGACGACAAAAACTGAAACACAAGTGAAAAAATGAACATCTGTAGATCTTTCACCTTCTGCTTTGGCTTTATCATCTCATTTTATTTTTAACTTATACTGAAAATTACCAGCTTAAGAATGATTTGAAACACATCAGTAGTATTAATTCTTGAGTCAAAATATAACACAAAACATAAACAGGCCTGAGCTGCTACCCAACTTCCAAGTGGTATTCTGAGACCAAATTACTAAAACTCAAAGTTCATGGTGGTAGACTTTTGTGTCTCTGGTTCACTGGTACTTAGAATAAAACTCATAGAAACTTGATGAACATAACTTGAGTGAAGGAAGGTTGATATTAGAGAAAGTCACGTGATATTAGAGAAAGTATCTTAGATTGAAGTGTCTCCAAGTACTCTGTGTTCGAAAAGTATTTCCACTGAACCCTGGAGCTCCCTTATCTTTAGAATGCCACCATTCTATGCCCATTACTTTGCAATTCATTCTCAACAAGAATAGGTCCTCAACAAAAGCCTTGAAGGCTGAGACTGTTCATACTAGTCAGATATGTATCTCTTTGGTGACATTTGCACTTTTCGGTGGTATTTGTGGGGTTTGAGGAATGATGACAACCAAATAGACAGAAATTTGAGGTTTGCCTCCTTGTAGACACACCAAAGAATAAAATGTCTTATCTATTAGTCTGTGCGCAAAAAATCAATGAAAATATCATAAATAATTTTCTATTAATTGAGGCTTGCATTTATGTTGAAGACTATTTCCCTTGACAAGAGAAATAGTGAAACTATGGACTTTCAGAGCTGCAAAGAGTTAAAATATAGCTTGAACACTTCAACTACATTTCTTTAAAAGAGAGAATTGTTTCAGTCTACACCTTAACTTTCAACGGTTATAAAATGTGAACTTCCTCACAAAACAACCCAATGCATTGTGGGCACCCAGGACATGAGACTAAGTTATTTCCTTAATGGTTTCTGTCTTCCTCAAACTTTCATTTGATGGTTCTGCACTTGATCTGCTCAGCAGATATTATAGTGCTAACTATATGGCAGGTTATTATATTGAGTCTGCCTGTATCATGCTGTCATTGTGAAACCATCAAAAGTCTGTTTCATCTTCACTTTGACAGTGCTCCATAGTTACAGAAGACAGTTGTCCTTGAAGATGGGAGAAATGGTTCATTAGTCTTTCTGGACCATTATTTCTCTTGGTCACTCTGTCATGACTGTTATGTAATAGCTGCTAACCCAAGCACTACAGATAATCTCTTTGCACAGAACATATATGGTTTCTTTGCTTATGCATCTATATTTTACTAAGAAAGTTATGCATCGAAGAAGTTGATATGACATCATGTATTATGCTAGGGAAAGAAATGACACTAGGAAATCTAGACAGCCAGAGGGTAAGGATCTGAACACATTAGTCTTTAAATACATGGAAAAGGCTAAAGTTGGTTATGGTTATGGTGAGAAAAAGAATATATATAAATATATATATTCATATATGTATATTCATGGAAGTACAGGAACTGAGACCACACCAAATACACAGAATGGTACTTGTGGTACAAAAATAATGTTTGGAAGGGAACTTTTTATGAGTAGAACTGGAGGGGTCATCAGGACCCATGTTTCCAAAACCTTGTAACTTAATTTGATGTTGCTTTATCCAAAAGCCAAGGATATGAGTTTTAAGCATCACAGTGACATGATCAGTTTTGACTTGTAAAATGATCACTTTGCTTCTGTGTTCCAAGTAAAGCAGAAGTGAATAACATTGGAGGCAAGGAGCTATGTCAGCACTGCTTAGGAAGTAATACACTGACAGCACATCTACAGGTTTTCTCAAGATGCAAATGAGCATGCTTGGTAGAGTATGAGATGTCACGTCAAGATTTTTGGCAAGCTCTCAAGTGATGTCAGTGTAGATGAATGGAGATTCTTAAATGCAACCCAGAAGTCTGTGAGGTGAGAGATGAAAGAAATAATGGGTGTGGGGGAGTTGGAGCCGTGCAAGTGAAGGGAAGGGTGACATCTACATGAACTTCAGAAAGTAGACTCAAAGTGGTCTTCACAAGTGATTGGATAAGGAGGCGGTGAACACATGAGGCTCCCCCACCCAGTATGTGGCATAAAAAGAATTGCAAGTCATGATGGTTTTTTTAAACATATGATACCTGCCAAAGCAAAGCGAAAGACCCAATTATTTTCAGCTTCTCATAAATAGAACAATTTATTCAATAGTCAGTTGTCTCTGGTCCATGAAATCCCATGGATATGTTAAGTGGTTTAGAAAATGTATGAGCTCAGACATAACTGCCTCAACAGGGTGTTTGGAGTCTTCAGTAACAAACAACTCAGGGATTAGTCTTCTGTATACATAGCAGCATGCACATCCAGTATCTGTATCCTTGCAGGCATACAGATCCATACTCACTCCCAGGGAACACTGAGGACTTCACTGGCTTGCATACCAATGGGCTTCTTTTGGCTTCAAAGGTAGGTACGGGTAACAAGAGATGAAAAGACTCATTTCCTACATTTTTACTACTGCTCAGGTAGCAACAGTGGCAATCACATTTCTGTGATGAGCTGACATGCTTTTTAAGAGCAAGCATTCTTTCTCCACACCCACCACGTGTTCCCTGGAATATTTCTGCTAAACGGAAGATGTAATTTAAAGGTCTGAGTTTTATTACTATAGATTTTTTGAAAGTTTGGCCCACATAGCAATTACAGCCAGCCTTGCCAGGACATTTGAGAAAGAAATAAGACGATTGTTGAAACAATGCATCCTCATGTTGAAGGACAGCTCTGTTCTCCCCTGTCTGAAACATCATTAACCATTCCATGTTTCACCAACAATGTTTGTTTGTTCAACTATTCAGGCAGAGGAATGATGAACTGGTCGTAGCTTATTAGCCGACCTAGAGAGCCGAAATGTTCCTGCTTGCTAGGCTTTTAAACGATGGTGGTTTATGATATATATTCTATAGTTCTCTATCTGCTTAAACTGAAACCAACAGAAATTCAGTCACTGCCTTCTTCATTAAGTGATGCTCTATGATTTAATTATGTATTGAATAAAAATCTTGGCTTACACAGGATTTTCTCACGAAGGGGTGGTATTCAGAAGATGTAGCCATTACCTGTAAACAATCTGAGGAGCTAGGTGAGTAACGGTGAGAGGAAGTCATTTTTTTGTAGATCTCTTGAATGCTGCCAGCAAATAACATCATTTAGATGAAACAAGCAATTCAAACTAAGCTGGCTTCCGAAAGGAGCAATCAAAGCCAAGCACTGCTCCATCCCAGGCACAGACAAGGTGAGCTTGTCTCCCATGTGAGACATCATTATGTTATCTGCTCAGCATGCAACACTGTTCTTTTAACAATGTCCCTGCTGACTGACCAGAATGAGGTCCTGTGACAAAGAGTACTCCATTTATTTTCCTCTTGAGCTTCTGGATAGAACAAATTTCCCAGCCATGTGAGATAACTAGTGATAGAACGTTCATAGAAGTGTTGAATGCCACTTCCAAGCCAACTGGAGCCCCTTCCACAAGCTTCTCTATCTTGTCTTCTCTCTCCACTCTATGGCCACTAAAGAAGGTCCATTGAATTGTGACATCATAAAATAGGCCAAAACTCCAAAGTTATACTTTAAAAAAAAAAAAAAAAAGATTTCATCTGGGTCCTCTATGATCCTCAGACCCATGTCATGGTAGGGCCCGAGTTAATTATATGAAGTTAATTGTTCATTTTTGCTAGGCCATGTGCTAATAGCCTGAATAAAAGCACCCATTGTCCCAGACATTTGCAACTGTGTATGACAGTTTATGTGTTTGGAGCATGCCTGGTTATGTGCAAGCAGAATTGATGGGAGATGTTATTCTGTATATATGTTTCTCATACTGGTTAATAAAGCTCTGTGGCCAATAGGAAACAAGATAGGTGGGGCTAGGAGACCAGGAAGAGGAAAGAGGAAGTAGTAGGGAGGAGTCGAGATGTAGACCAGAAAGAAAGAAGATGCTGGCTGCGGCTCCCGGATAAGACGACCACGTGGAAATACTTAGATAAGTAGAAATGGGTTAATCATTAAGACAGAGCTAGCCCATAAACAATAATGGTAACTGGCCAACAGGATTGGATCAAATACAGAGTCTCTGAGTGTTATTTGGGGCTCACGTGGCAGCGGGACCATGGCAGCAAGACCGGCGGTAGCCGGCGGGGGGGGGAGGAGGACCCGCCATAACACAGAATGAGTTAAATGCCACAGAAGTAAACACCCAGTCTGTGTTACCAGAAAGAAATAACAAAAATATAGGTGAATAAAAATGCATTCAAACAGTCTGGTTTATTTTAAGCTTTCTGTTTTGCTTATTTGTTTCTTTTTTTAACCTTCCCCTCACTCCCCCTTCTCTTTGTTTTTCCCTCTCTCTTTTCATTTTCTTTTCTCGAGCAGCTCCACTAAGTTCTAAGAGCCACCAGAACAAGAATTTTAGGCAGCTGTGAGTATTCTGCCTCATATAGGCCATCTGTATCAGCCTGCCTCCCCCCTCACTTACTAAGCCTAAGGAAATATCATAGGAAAATATAAGGGCCCAAGGATGTGCAGAACCACTGTGTAATACTGTCTTCTGGACATAACAAGGTTATTAAACACACGACCCATAGCAGCGATGGTTACCTACACAAGGCCCACCCACGCAAGACTAAGCCCATCACAAATTCCAGCGTGGACGGGGAGAAGCCACCGGGCTCTATTCCCAGCTGAGGAGCTGTTAGTAGTTGATGGAAGAAAGTCACTTTTATTTGAAAGTGTAGCTTCTGGTAAGTTATCCAGCCCCCAGAGGATAATCCACACGCATGTGAATACAGTTACTGCAAAGTAAGGAAAAACAAAAACAAATCGAGACAGGACATGAAGATGGAAAGACGTAATGGAGGGTGGTTCACGTCAGGAATTAGGAAGGTTGTCGGAGATGGCTATGACCAAATCTATTTTATTCATGTGTGAAAGCTTCAAGCAATAAAAAGTGTGTTTTAAAAAAAGAAACATACCCTTTGACTGGTGCTTCTAGGATTTGGGAAGGGATCTTAAACCAGTCATTTATTGTTTTTGTGTGTTTTTTCATGGAGCTACGATTAAGCTTTTCAAACTAAGCTTGGCAGGGTCCAATGCTACTGTGTCTGTTCAGTAGCAAAATGCAAACAGGGTGGAAGAGATGCTGTCCCAACTGCTCAGCATGTTGCTTTCTGTTACAGCGCACATCTACAGAACCTACAGAGGAAGACCTCTCTGACACAGATAAAGGAGGAGAGGACAAAAAAGGTTCAGGGCTATGGTTCAAAGTAGTAAGAAATAATGGAAGAAGGGAGGCAGAAAGAAGTACCAGTTGACGAACGGCAGATCAGGAGCAGGAGAAAATAAATGACAACAATGGTGGGTGCTGGCCAGTTTTAGCTCTGATGTGAGACAAGCCATAAAGAACTAAATGCAATGTATCTTGCTCCCTCTGACCTCCAGGAACTTAGGCTCCTCAATACAAGACGTAGCCATAAGAAAGAGGGAGCTTGTGTCCGAGGTACTGAAGGAAATGTAGAGAACGTGGGGATTGATGTGTCTAATTCCGTGCAGAAGTTTTCAACTGTCTGAAATGATATGTCTGCATGGAGATGAAGTGGGAATCTGTATGCAGATAGGCAAAGTCCATTAAATTTTGTAGACTTCCTAAAAGCCTTGTATGTATTTAACGTTTTTAAAATGGGTTGGAAAGCCAACTGATCATTTGTGAACAATGATCAATTACTCCCGTTGTTGGGTATTGTGTTACCCATCTCCTCTTTAATCTCCCCGTCTCTGTTCCTCCTGACTCTTCTTTCACAGAGCTACCAGAATAATACGTTTATAACATAAATCTATCCTGTGAGTAAAATATATTCAGTGACTTTCCATATTTTCCTATCAGGTAATACCTCCTTATCAGTCTAGTGGAAACTCCATTTACATAGATTTTCATACCTGTATTCTCTTTTACTTTATTCTGTATGCAACCACAGCAAGATCCTTCCTCCTTCCTGAAAATTTGATGTGTTGTTTTTGTGAGCCCAAAGTGCCCTTTCTATCTACCTTCCTTTATGAATCATTGATAATCTTTTAAAAGGATCTTCAAAGGCTATCTCCAGTGTTTCTTCTTTTATTTCACTTTCCATTTCTGAATCCTGGGACTTTATGTGTTAATGAGTTTGCAATATGTCAAGTACTTTACTCATTAACTGATTCTGTTTAAAAAACAAAAACAAAACAAAAAAAAACTGTATGAGGTAAGTAACTGTTACCATCTGGTTTTACGAAGAATCTCAGAAAGTGATCTACTCAGAAAATACAAAAATATTAGTAACTATTGCCATGACTTCTATCATATCACCTTGGCTTCAAAACCTACTCCCCTTGACATGATGCCTTCGATGACTTCTGTTGTCATGGTTAAGTTGATTTCGTCTACGTATAGTGTAGACATTGAAACTCACTGAAAACAAATCCATCTTTGTTGTCTTTGTTTCCCAAGCCTTGGATATGGATCCTACTACATAGATGCATTGTAACTGAACTGGTTAAAGAATTGTGCCATAGCTGCAAATCAGTAACTACAGAAATGGTACAGATTTTATGCTGCAATGTAGTACTCATAGTGTTACCTCCAGTACAGGTGGTCATCTATTTGTAAGTATCAGATCAAATGAAATAATACAAATCCTTCATTTTGAATTTAAAAATCTTCTTTTACTAATCTCTCTATGAAATGAATCACTTTTTTTTTCTTTTTCAATGTGAAATTGCAGGAAGGTATGGGGGTAAGAGAAAAATATTTCATTAGACCTGAATATAAAAAAATTCTTCAGACTATAAAATGGACTATATTCTAAAACCTGTCAACATGCTTTCAACATGGTTTTTTATAGCCTTTTTTTTCTAGTTTTACGTCTACACTGATTTCACTAAAAATAATTACCATCTCAGTATAATAAATATACATTTCCTTTAGTATTTTAAATATATAATTTGCATAGCATGCAGTAAAAATTTCTTTTAATTACTTTGACTATCATCCAACCAAATAGATATTGTTTTAGTGCAAGTGGTTCCTCTGAACTTGCATAGTGATGTGACCTCATCTCTGGTTTCTCATAGCATGAGCTTATGTTGTTTGTTCATTTTTACATCTCAGAAGTGAGCCTTAACACCCCTATTGGTATCACGAGCCTGTAATCCTTTAGATGAAGTTTATGGTGGATGCTATCCATTTCATTTGTTTTTTCTAAAAATAATTTGTCATCAGTTACTTAAGCTTCTTCTACATAGTAAATATGTAGTAAATAAAATCACATATGAGAATTAAAGACAGAGGTGGTATCTTGCCTTGTTCTTTTAAAGAACTCCCAAAATTTTGCTAGCTTACTTCAAATGGCTGCATCAATTTCTATTAATTAAATGCCTTGACACACGAGCAAGCAGCAGTGGACGGCTGCTGTGTTCATTTTAGTATGGCCTGCTTGTTGCTGATTACACAAGTCTTGTTATATTAGAATTGAAGCATATTTCCTACAGAAGAAAGAACCGTGGCACTCAAATGTGCCAGAGACAAGCCTACATCGCCTTTCTCGAGAACACTAGACCAGAACATTCTAAACTTGGAATGTTGCACTGCCATCTGGGGGATGAAATTTTAACAATACATTTTCTGTCAGCTGAAATGGAGGGCAGGATCCAGAATAAACCACAAGCAACAGGACTGTTTATAAGATACAGTGTAAAATCCTGCACAAGACCTTGGGTCATTCAACAAGCTAACACACACACACACACACACACACACACACACACATCCTTTTCTCTTTCCAAATAGGATTCTGTTGTGAGGATACACCACTTTCTATTATTGCTGACTGTTTATTTCCTTGAAGTTATGATCTGAGCCTCAAGAAATTTCAGAGCTCATTTACCATCAGGCCTCATTGTGAAAAGTCAAAATGGATGGCCAGATATTTCCACAATCTTCACTATCACAAAAGCTGTTAGCAGTTCAGCAAGAGTCTTTCATTTTAAAGAGAGTATATTCTCTTCTGCAAAGCCCAGTTCCTATCAATATAACAACAAAAGTGCATCCCAACCTTATAACACCGATTCATCCAGTCAGGCTGGGGAAAAACACATACAGGTGCGTCAACAACAGCCAGCTTTTCAGATCCTATTACACACGTTCCTTTGGTGGAAGTAAATAAGATATTAAGGTGGAAAAGTAAGTGGAACCGATTGATTTTTGTTCTTACTTTACAGTTCAGTGCATTTATTTAGTCTCTTAATATTTCTCTCACAAAGTCCAGAAAAAAGTTGGAAACAATAATCAATAGTAAATATCCCTGTAAGACATGAACTCTAACTCACATTAATTTGACCTCACATCAATTTAACTAAGAACTGTGTTATTTGGGAAAGAGAAAAAAGCCAATTTACCAAGACAAGAAGCAGTATATAGACAAGCACTTAGAGGGTTGCTTTTCTGATTATTTTAATATATTTACTGCATGCAAACAATAACATTGTACTTTTGTCTGGTGCTAGAAATCAAACCCAGAGATTTGTGCTTGTGTGTGCTCTACCACTGAGCTACATTCCCAGCCCTAGGTTGTTGAAAAAAGATAGGGTCTTATGTAAGGTAAGTTGGCCTTGAACTTGCTGTGCAGCAACAGTAGGCTTGTACTCATGATTACCATGAACTCCCAATTCCAACTTGTACACAGAATCCTTCATTTATGAAGCTATGGATTGTGCAATTTACTGATATGAACTAGAATGAAGCCATCATTATCTATACCCTAAGTACCTTCTAGTTAATGGAATCCCCAAGTGTTTATCCCCATGTTTAGGGAACAGCTAGGGATTCTTGGTATTTATTTAATTATTTGTGCCCAGGATTCTTTACTCACTAGCTACAGTTTTGGGAATCTGCAAGACAGAAGGTCTGAAGTGATTAAATTCAGAGTAACTAGTTACTTAAAATATTTCAAATAAAGCATGAATAACAGCACAATTATCACATACAGACATTGAGTTCCTGACCTTTGCACTCACTTAGGCATCATGAAAACTCATCATTGCATCATGACAAATAAAATTCTTAAAAGAAATAATAGACATTTATTTTAAATCAAATTACTAGAAGTGGTGTATGTGTAGTGAGATAGTCTATTAAAATTTTAAGAATTGTATCTCATGGCAAAAAAATAAATTTTCTAATCATAATATATACATATATATGCATATCTCAGACTTTTTTATTAACAATAAGGCATCAAATAATTGTAATTGTAAAAGAAAGATGTTCATGTCTCTTTTCATAGGTTCACAGTAAAAAGGCCTGGAGTACTAAATAGATTCTATCCTGGTATCTTGATTTCCTCTGCAAGCCACTGTGTTTTGGTTATGCAACATCTCAACACTTCACCTACACTCAGTGAGCAGAAGAAAAGGAAGAGAAATTCAAATTTTCTTGAAGCACAATCAAGAGAAATTATTATTTACATCATTTCAATTCATAACCGATTACCAAGACCTAACATGAAGTCACATCCAGATGCAACAGACACTGGAAAGTATAGCTAAATAACCTTATGATGAATTAATTCCATATTCTAAATAAAATGCTGTGCCACCTAGACTAACAATAGCTGTAATTATTTTAGAAAATTCTTCTAAATACAAAACAGGTTAAATATAATAAAAAGTTGTACCTGAGGAGTTAGGTATTCATTCAGATACTCTGATAGATGTTGGTTCTTCTACCTTCATGACATTGTTATGAAGGGACAGAGAACATCCTCTCTTCAAATGATGTCAAATGAGGAGAAGAGATTGAGAAGGTGTCTGAATATCTTAAAACATTGGTTTACGATCGACAGATTCCATGTGTCAGTCTCATGCACCATATTTGGAAGGCGTTATGTGATCCCACCTAGGGGGAGGAAGCGAATAGAAACTCCATTGCCTGCAGTAGCATCCACGCTCTTCAGGGCCACTCTGTGCTGTGAATACTAGGAGAAACTTTGTGGAAAGCTAGCATTATCTACAACTGAAAATTAGAATAGACATGGAAACTTTCTTCAGTCGTTGGTATCACTGTCCATTTAAGTCACAGTTTAATTCTCATTCATAGTCTAGACATAAACCTGCTCACCTTCACTCCAAGACAGGCATTTTCAAACATCATTCGGGTCTTTCATTCTGTTCTAAGTCTCTCACCTGAATATGCTATACATTTTGGTCAATAGGAAATGGATTGCCTGGGGTTAGAAATTTAAAATCAAAGTCAAGTTACTGGCTCTGATTTCCCAACCTAATACAGGGTGTGAAGAGGAACAGGATAGAAACAGTAGACAACAGAATTATGTAAAAAGAGTAGACAAACACATTAGTAACCAATGTCTCTCTTACTGCCCAAGGATACATCATTATTATGTCAAGCAACATGGAGCTCTTGGGTATATTATGTTGGGTATAATCTTATGGATGTCTGCCTTAGCCTTCAGGGATGTTTTTGAATGATCATTATCTCTATGGCCACAGAAGAAAGAGACTTTGGAGACAATTACTAAATGGAAGTTTCAGAATGCTGGCAGTCTGCTTCCTGGTGTCTGGTTCTAGTTCACAAAGAGCCAACTATGGCCGACTTTCAGAAGCCTGGCCCACAGTATGTTTAGCAATACTGTGCCATGACTAACATTTTAATAGGCCCATGGGGCTCTAGTTGTGTAAGTTCTGGATGCAAACACCTAAAAGCAAAGTTCTCAACCTTTAGCTTGAAAACTCTGATCTTTTGTTTACTCTCTTATGTGCTCTTTCAATCACCCTCTCGCCCAATTTAATAGTGACTCCCTTAAGGAGAAATAAAACAATTGGCTTCAGTAGGAAGGCAACATCCTTAATCTAATGTCTCCCAGCTGGCTGGCTCCCCTTGTCTGGTAGTCTTAATGGCTTTGTCCAGTCTTATCTCCTCCTAAGACTGCTTCTTGATGTAGAGACTCATTTTATCACTGCCTTGGTTGGGGCACAGAATCTTTGGTTTCTGTCAGTACTGATTTACTGTGGCCTTGAATTATAAGGCTTTCAGTCCATCTGGCTCAGAAGCAGCAGAAACAGAAAGCCAAGTCAGATCCACATTCCCTTCCTAGGACGTCTGCACTCTGGAGGCTGGTTCTGAATCAACAGCATGATTCTCATGGTGAAGAAATAATAATCACAATAAAATGCATCAGCCAATAGGCAGCCAGGATATAAGAACATTATTTTGGTTGAAAAATGGGTTTATGCATATTCTCTTCAAGACAATTTAGGCCAGTGTTACACCACAATATACTTACATTCAAGAGCTTTCCAATACCAATAAGTCATCCTCATCCCCTGCCACCTTATAAGTAAGACAACAGAATATAGGTGAGAGTTGCTGCTATCATCCTACTTTATTCAACCATCATCACAGAGAATCTGAAATAACAGAATTTTAACTAAGAAAGCTGTTTACCTACAAATTGGGAGTCATCCAGAAGTCCATGAATGACATGGAGATATGGCAGTCAGTAGAATACCAGGTTCATTCAATTACCTTGTCCTGCCATTTTCAGTGTTTCAATGTGGTACAAATGGCTACCTTGGCTTTCTACAGTATGCCTGAATTTCATCTATAACACAAGTTAGGACATCAGGAAAGACTAATTTTTTGTAACCCCAAGTAGCATACCTTCCTCTGTCCACATCCCTCTCCAGAATGAAGCCACACGGCCACAAGGCTAGGGAATGTTTGGAAATGTGACAACAATACCCTACTTGGCTTTTAAAAAGAGGATAGATTTGTGAGTAAAGGTGAACTCCAGAATTCTTTTAGTTTACTTTATGGGTGACTTAAAAAATACAAGAATATGAAACATATCCAACGAATGTTACTTACTGACATTTTTCTATTCAATCTTATGCCAACAAAGATGATGAACAAAATCACACAAATGATAGCTTCCCTCTTGAATACATCAACACTATGGGATTAAAACGCTCCATGGGGCTAGAATGTGTATCCAGAGAGGGATGAAGTCAGATCTGAGCAGCATACCCTTTGGTCTAGTTCTGCTTCCAGGAGTGAAAAGCAGACCTGCTCTGTGACATAAGATAAAACCACAACAGAAAGACGAGGAAGACAAAAATGAAGCACTCCCTTAACTGTTTTACTGGAGAAGAAATGCTTGCTACTTAGAGATGAAAAGGCTTGAAGGTGCAAGTGCTTACGTGGTTCTGTGTGGCTGTCAGTGGGTTGTCACACCCTGAAAGTTAGCACAGTTTACTGCTCTTGCTATTCAAAATAAATAGCATGCCTCTATCTCTACATTTCGTATCTATGTATCCCCCCGAGCCAGCAGCCACAGCCTTTCTGGCCTAGACTCATACCCAGCACATGAAGAAGGTCTGGAAATTGGTGTCCTGTCTTAGCACAGGTCTGAGGGTGTGCTAAGCTGCACATGCTTGTCAGAAAAAGAAAAAGAGAGAGAAGGAGTGGGAGGCAGAGGGAGAGGGAGAGAGAGAGAGATGGAGAGAGGGAAGAAGACTCAGAGAACACAATAGCACCGATGATTTCAAAGAACAAATAAATTAGTTTCCTTGTTTGCTTGGTTTTTTTTTTTTTGTTTTGTTTTGTTTTCTTCAAAATTTCAGTATTGGAATTTCTTGAAACCTGAAGAAAAATAACCTGAGATTCTCAGTGGATAAAAATTTCAACAGGCAATAAGGTTTTATAAGTGTTTGCTCAAAAAACAAGACTCAGAGGTTTATTTTTGAGGAGTGGCTTGAAGCAATGTGTTAAAACTTCGGAGAAGGTGTTGGACTAACCTTTGATGCCTTACAAATATATAAATATATAAATACAATCATGCATGTATACATGTATATAATATATATTCATACACACATATATGTGTTTCCTATAAAAATAGCTTCTGCCCTAAGATATTTTAATAATTGTAGAAGTAGCTGAGCCTCTCATAGGTGTCTCTATAGCAGATGTAAAATGGCAAATCCACTCCCCAGTAATAAGCTAGTATTTTTCGTATTGTGACAAGTTAGCAAACAACCTCCATCCATCTCCAGCTACCCTTTCTGTAACACTGACTTCATCTAACACAGTTGTCACTTTTCTTCCCATTTGGTTTCACCCACGCCATAACTGATGAATGCCTACCCCAATATCTCCAGTATTTTCACATAAGAGAGTATAATATCCAGAAACAAATTTTCTACTGATCTTTAGGTTTTTGTTTTGTTTGTTTGTTCACATAAAATACAGGTTTTTCTGCTACAAGACAGTGGACGCCTGCAAACAGATGGCATGCAGATGATCATATTTCAGTCATGTTTTCCTTTAAGGTCTCCGCCTCTTTACTCTGCCCAGACTTCCCTTTAGCCACCACTGAGAGGAGTCAAGCTGGCCGGGCAGTGGTGTTGTTTGGTTTGCACATCTGCAGAGTGACCCAGATTAGTCCCACCGACACTCGGGGCTGTTAGCTGAAAATCCCATCCCTCTTTATCTTGAGCTGCTAACCTGAGCAATGCTCAGTCAACCTAAATATTACGTGGCTCCAATTCAAGCTTTTGTTCACAGCATCTGCTTTATCTGGAATTAGTCTCCTTGTGTTAGTAACACACCACCATCTCCGTCCTTGTGCCCCCTGGAAAGCTCATGTTTATGCTTAGCCCATATGCTATTATTGCTTCTTTGTCTACGTGCTCCATCCTGTAGAGTATGCATCTCTCAAAAATAAGCCTTGTTCATCTTGTTTACTCCAGCATCTAGAACAATGCCATCCAAAATACCTCTTTAATGAAATCTTGGACAAATGCATAAAGACACATAGGTTTAGGATACACATTTAGGCAGCAAGATCAGAGGGAATATAGTTCAGTGGCTATGAAGGGCCAACTGTGCCTCAGGACGACCCCCATTAAACATTTACATCTTGTAATTCTGACTCATGTATATTGTCCAAACTTTGAGCTGATTTACAAGATATAGAAGTAATTATCTGGTCAAACATTTTCATTCTTTCAAATAACAGTCTGTGATCTTGCCTGAGTCAAATAACAGACATCTTTAGCATCAGATTCTTATGCTAAACCAAGTTATATAATCTCACTTCTGAGATCTGTATTGAAGTATCTATAATAGTTGACCCTGAGTGTTCATAAATGAATGATTGTCTGCCTTCTAAACTATAAAGTATCTTCCATGACCAACCAAAATCGATCCTCCAAA
This sequence comes from Cricetiscus sungorus, assembly GCA_030556225.1. Lineage (NCBI taxonomy): Eukaryota > Metazoa > Chordata > Mammalia > Rodentia > Cricetidae > Cricetiscus > Cricetiscus sungorus. The sequence continues at coordinate 1,451,327 of JANBXA010000077.1, read as the reverse complement.
TGTGGTATCTAGAAATCATCAGAATAGTCCCTCCTATTCTGACAAAAATATAACAACATAAAGCCGGGGAGGTAGGAGATGGCTCATCGTGTAAGGACACGTATCATGCAAGAATGAGAATTTGAGTTCAAGTCCTCAGTACCATGGGCTTAAACCCTGGCAACGGGGACGACAAAGATAGGAGGGTTTGCTAGCACTCAGCCTAGCCTCAGGTTTAGCTAAAGGCTTTGTCTCAGGAGAATGAGACACGATATGGAAACCTACTGAGGGGAATTTTATAAAAATACACACATATATGAAAGAAATCTAAATGGAGTCATCAAGTAACAGCGCAGGCAAAACAACCAGTTACACCTCTTCTGCAACCAGCTGAAACCTCCAGTGTCAAAAATGGGTTACAGTTAGTTGAATTGCTGCCCCCCCCCAAAAAAAAAAAAACCACACACACACACACACACACACACGCACACAAAGCAAAACTCAGGCTATCACTAAGTCTATTGGTTGCTCTCCTCAAACTCATGGTAAAACACCACTGATAAAGCATCTACATACATCACTGAACAAGGAAATACTCAGCTGATGCCTAGCTAGAGTCTTCATCCCTACTGACTAGTGTTCATGCTACTGAAACATATTTTTCACACTACAGGAAGAGAAAGCTAGACACTAACCAATCCAGTTACTAACCCCTCAATCCACAGTGGTGACCCATCTGCATGAGGCACTGATACTGACTGGTGTTCATGCTACTGAAACATATTTTTCACACTACCGGAAGAGAAAGCTAGACACTAACCCATGACGCACTGATATAATAGTGGCAGAAAATCTGTGGGAATAACCAACCTCTATCTGCTCTCCTTGAGATAAAACCCATGCAGGACACTGCTCGGGTGTCTGACAACCTGAAACTAGATAGGCCACAAAGCAATTACTATTGTTTTTCCCAAAGGACAGCGCAATAAAATGAGTCCTATTAATATTCTGCTACACCCATAGATCACCCACCATCGGGGATGTTTCCTCTTGCAGAGGAAAGAATAGCACAGAACCCCACAACTGGACAATCTGTAGCAAATGAGAGGTTTGGAAACAAGGGTTTCTAGATACAGCAAGACTGACACACGTATGAACTCCCAGAAAACACAGCAGCATGTACAGGGCCTGGACAGGGACAAGCTAGATGGGGCTCTGGCACTGACAGGGGATGTGGATATCAGCTCCCATTCCCAACCCAGAAGGTATTTTCAACTCGCCACTACTGGCAAAGGAAATTTCCGTTTTCTCCAATGGCGTCTCACTGGGATTATACAACCACACTTCAGGGAAGTCCCATGCTCAGCAGAGCAGCCAACACAAAATGGACTCAGTGGCCTTTTGGGGTATTTTCTTTTAATCTTACTAGTGTTCCACTCATCTCTTATGGTTTCTGTTTCTATGGGATTTTCGGGTGGGCCTGTGTGTTTATGTCTCTCATGCATGCCTTTGATTGTCGTTTGCTTTGCTTGTTTGTTTGTTGACCTGTAAAGAGAGAAGGAAGGCATAGAGTTGGATAGGAGGGGAGGGAGGAAATATCAGGGAAGAAGCTAGGGAAGGGAAATCATGATCAGAATATAATATGTTAAAATTATCTTAATTAAATAATAGCCTTGTTAATCTTTATGCCTTGGTGTCAAATTATTCTCAAACTATTATAAACCAATTTATAATTATCCTCTTACCATGTCTACTGTTCAATAAACAAGTATTTCTACCATTTTATAAATATAAAATAAATAATAAATAGATAAATAGATAAAAATAAATAAATAAATAAATAAATAAATAAACAGAGAAATAAGATACCCAATAATCCTTCTCTGGTCTCACTCCACACGCTTGTACACTGGTATAAGCTGCCATAGGCATAGGTGTGCAAACATACCATACATGTACATATACACACACAAATAAACACATAAATAAGAACTTAGCTGAGTACCAAATCTATTGAGATATACAACAACAGATAAATTAGCTGTTCTTTTAAATTTATATGAAGTTTCATTTTATTGAACATTTCCTATGCTGGTAGTTGGAATAAGAATGAGCCCCATAGGCTCTTATATTTAAACGCTTAGTCACCAGGGAGTGCCGCCACTTAAGAAGGGTTAGGAGGTGTGACCTTGAGGGAGGAAGTGAATTCAGGTTTGAAAAGCCTCAGCAGGGCCCAGTGCCTCTCTCCGATGCTAGGATGCAGATGCAGACCTCTCAGGTGCTTCTCTGGCACACGTCTCTCTGCATGCCACCATGTCCCCAACATGAGGACAATGGACTGAACTTCTGAAACTGGGAGCCAGCCCCAATTAAATGCTTTCTTTATAAAAGTCGCCACGGTCACGGTGTCCCTTCACAGTAATAGAACACTGACAAAGGAAGATATCTCTTATATTTGGTTTTCTTGTAGAAAAACTTCAATGCACAAGAAAGGCTTTTGTACCAAAATTCCAGGAGCCATGGAGTTAAAAAAAATAAAAATTCAAGTAGTGACATATTATTTATTCTACAAAATAAAAAGCATGTAAAATGTTAAAGTTACACTTTGGTTTTAGTTTCCCAGTCTTTGGGAAGGGTGTGATTTCAAGAAAAACATGTTTCCTCCTTGGGCAGCTTTCCCTGGGACATTCTGAAAACCAGGCTGATAAAGGGAGTCACTGCACTTCTTTGAACATTCTAATAGGTCAGAGCAATTTGTTGTTATTATTGTATTGCTTTTAATTTTAGTATCAAACAGGGATAATTTATAGAAAAGAAAAAAGAATCTCCCAACAAAGATCACATGCCTTAAAAATTATTTCTCAAAGGGAGTCTGTAGGGATTGTCCCCATTACAAAGCCATTCCCAATGCTTTATGGCAGAAGTCCTAAGGAATTTAACTGTACTTGGAATGACTCTGTCTTATGCCTTGCATTATCCTACACTATCCTACAAAAAAGGAACTTAACATACAGTGTTGTACTACTATAGGACTGATCAGACAAAAAGAATTTGGTCTCTTACTTGTTCTGAAACAAGTTCCGGAGAGTTTGTGTGTAGCTCACAAAGAATGCTAGCCTTAAAGGCAACAACATTGACTGACAGGTGGCTTGTGGTCCAGCAGGGGGCAACAAACATGTAATAAGAGATTAAATAATGGGTTGGTTTTGACGTGTCCAGAGAACAGTGCCTCTCTGTACAATGAATGGCGCAAAGAAGTTGACAAGCTTGACAGAGAGACTTCATAGAACAAAGAGCACATAGAAATGCTGCTATCTATCATATGAAAAGGAAGAGAGGGGTAACCGTAGAAACGGATGTGTGTAAGATGGGCTGACAGGGAGATAAGGCAAGTGATATCACAGATGCCTTTGCTTCCCACGTTAAGACATTTGCGTCTCATTTTGATAACAGCGAAGAACATGGGAATGGTTTCTAGCAGGCTACAGAAGAAGATGGCCAGGGAACTTCTGCAGTAGCAATGGTCCAGATTAAACAGGCTGACTGGGTCAGAAATAGCAAGAATGGACAGAAATGGGTAAAACCATGAGATGCTACTGAACACACACACACACACACACACACACACACACACACACGAGCAGACACATTAATGCTTATATATTAGTGTGCTCGGGAAAAGCCCCTGCACTCAGAAGGAACACATGAGAATCTTTCTGCTTCCAGAAAATGAATTAACAGCCATAATAATACTTGATCAGCATGAGAGGTGCAGGCCCAATCCTGCATTTTGGAGGGCTTGATGTGCTTCCCCCCAGGCTGCCTCATCTTTGTAAGGTAATGAGTCTGAATCCATAAAGAGCTATGTTTTGGAGTCTCAAACTTCCTTAGCATGTCCTTGTACACATGAGGCCCCATTCCCTACACATATGGCTTTGGCCCATTCCAAGGACAGCTCCCGCCTTCTCCTTAGTTGGTTGTCTGAAGGCAGTCTGGGACTTAGGGACAGCATTTAAAGGCAAAGATGGCACTAGGATGAATGGAGTTAATACCCACCACCTACAAGTGAATGACTCATTTATATCATGGGATAAAAACATAGTGAGTAGGGAAAAAACATCAGCCAAAACAGAACTCTAAGGCTAGAGGAGGGGGGTGGGTAGTATTTCTTTGTTTCTCTTTATTTATGCATGCATATATAAAACATCCAAGATTTTTCCATTTGAACTTGACTTTCCATATCATTATGAAAGTCTAAGTGGAAGACCCGTAGACAGATAAATCTCTCAATTCACAATGTTTAGTTATGTATACACATATGTTTACACAATACACAACAATATGTACAGACATTTGTGTGTACACAGTTTGGAGCCTTGGAATGCCCAGGAAACAGAATTTCAGGGAAATGTCATTTTGTAAGAAAAGTACCAAACAAAACTGAAAACTCGGGTAAGACTCAGCTTATACTTAAAAGATGCAGAACAGAGTTAACAAGAAGGTGGGGAATATTTTCAGTCAGAAAAAAAAATCGGAATAGATGGAACACATAAGGGAAACTAAAAGATCCAAGGGAAGCAGTTAGCAATGCCTTTCAATTCAAAGAGGAGGACAGGGAAAGATGCAGAGTCCAATTGCTTTGAAGGAAAATGTTTGAAACTTAAAGAACATAGAAACGGTTAGAGATGGTTTCTCAGTTTCCTCAGCAAATCCAAAGCTAACCAAAGAAAGCACAATTCAAACCCAAACTCCTTAGCAGAGTTCAGAAATAGGATGTCCACTTAGTACAGATAGTTTATCAACACTAGAGCCTCTATTAAATAACTTATCTTGGAAATGATCAAATTCAGAAAGAAAGAAAGAAAGAAAGAAAGAAAGGAAGAAAGGAAGAAGGAAGGAAGGAAGGAAGGAAGGAAGGAAGGAAGGAAGGAAGGAAGGAAGGAAGAACACAAAGTGAGTATCAAGTGTCTCAGGCTGGTCTCGAACACATGATGTAGTTAAAGGTGGCCTTGAATTTCTGGTTCTTTTGCCTCCACATCCCTCATCCTGGACTTACAGACCTCTGCTATCATGTTATCTGATTCACGCAATGCTAGAGACCCACCCTAGGGCTTCTAGAACACTAGACAAGCATTCTACCAACTGAGCTGTATCTCTGACAGATAGAAATGTTTTAGACTATAAGGTTTCGTTTCTGTAACAAAAAAAATGGTTAACAAGAATGAATTTAAAAAATATTGACAGTAAACAATAACATTTGTCAAAATAATATCTAATTTGTAGAGCGATGAGAGCCAAAATATGCCCTTCCGGCATCCCAGCCCTAATTCCTTGTACTTCATTTGGAGAAAAGGTTTAGTTACAGAATTAAGACAAAAGTGAGGAGCTGGAGAGATGGCTCAGAGGTTAAGAGAACTGGCTGGCTGCCCTTCCAGAGGTTCCAAGTTCAATTCCCAGCAACCACATAGTGGCTCACAACCATCTATAATAAGATCTGGTGCCCTCTTCTGCATGTGGACATTCATGAAGGCCGAACATTACATACGTAACAAAACTTTCAAAACCTTTTTTAAAAAAAGATAAAAGGGAGTAACTTCATTCAGAAATGACTGGGCCCTCATAAGAAGTGGAAACAGCCCAGGAGTACTGCATCTGGAAAGGTTTGGGTGGTCTGAGACTGGGAATGTGTTTATCTCGGCAAAAGAGGTAATTTTGCAAGTCAGAAAGTGAAGAGATTTCACTATAATGAAGCACGTAGTGGTTATCTCACTCACCCATGCTGTTTCCAGCCAGTTGGTCACAGAGTTTGTGTTTTATTTTTTTTTTAAACCACTTGCTACATGACACGCTATTTCTATATGGTACTACAGTCGCCGGAAGCCTGTTTCCTATCCCTTTCCTTCAATCTGTTGTCATGTGCTGCTTTCTAAATGAGCCAAGTACAGCAGCTGAAAAGGCAGTAAGGACACAAACTCTAGCAGGCATGCACAAAGACAAATGTTAAGTTTACTCTCCTAAATTAAAATACGGAGGGCCCATAAAGTAAGATAGTACATTTTCTATGCTATGTGTGAAATAATAAATCACTGCAACCATAGGAGAGAATCCCTTTCCACGGGCCTTATCTGCTATATGAAACCCTTCTTATACACTTGTCAGGGTAGCACGAATGATATAAAACTTCAATTAGGAACATTTGATACACACATTTTCACACTTTTTGGGTGAAGCATGTTATAGCCCAGCTGAAAAACTAGTACAGTAATTGTCGGTTATGTTGATAGATTAAAAAAAATAATAATAAAGATTATTTAACTCCCATCACTAAGAAAGCATTAGTAACTCCAAATGAGTAAAAAGTTGTAATTTTAATACCAGAAAATTGAAGTTTTAGATTGCTAAAGAAGCCTTCACTATTGGTTAATCTCTTTATCCTATATCCTACAATTTATTCCAAAATGTATATTTTCTATGTTTTCACATATGCAAAGTACATCACCTAAGTAATAGATTGAGAAGTGCCATAGCACCTGCAGAATTCTATGTTCTTACTGCTTCATATTAAGTCATGGATTCACAGTAAACTTACTGCAGGTATAAAGGAAAATCAGAGGTACGCAGGAACACTCCCAGAACACAGCATGCATGTCAGTTTTTGCATGGTTTAGTTGAGAATTTCTCACGTGAGGAGATCAGAGGATAACCCCAGTTGTCAGTCTTTGCCTACCATCTTGTTTACGATAGGATCTCTTGTGGCTCACTGCAACGTGTACCAGGCTAGATCATCCATGAGCTTTCAGGGCCTCTCCTTCCCCCACCTCCCATCTTTCCACAGGAGTGCTGGGACCGCATGCTACCATTTCCAGTGTTGGGGTTTGAAGGAGATGCCGCCACACATCTTGGCCATTTGAATGCTTGGTTGCTAGCTGCTGGCCATCAGGATCAGGAGATGTGTTCTTGCTGGAGGAAGCATGTCACTGGGATTTGGCCCTTTGTATTCTGAGTTAGCCCACTCTGTGTTCCTGTCAGAGATGTGGGCATTCAGTGGCTGCTCCAGGTGCCTGCCACCTGCTAAATCTACTCTTCTCTCATGGACTCCATCCACCTGGAACCATATGAAAGAAGTAAACCCCTTCTACAGTAAGTTGCTTTGGTTGTGTTGTTTTATTATAGCAATGGAGAAAGAACAAAGACATGTGGCTTCCCACGGCACCATCTCCTAGCCCAGCCTTGTGGATAGGCTAAAACACAGAATTCTTGGCAAAGAAGTACTGTAGGCAGCTGAGCCCTGTATTTTAAGATGGTAGCAGAGAGATACAGACCTATGTTTTTTTCCCTAACTATTCTAACCATACCAAAATATTGACAGACACTACCAGGGGGGATGGGGGAACAAATTACCACTGGTGGAGAATATTTTATTCAAATTCATCATTAAGTACATTGAGTCAGCACTGATTTAAATAAAAATTTTTCTAAATTTCTCTCCCTTCCATCTTTCCCTGGTGATAGCTCTCCAGTGGTTTCACATACATAGGACCTACATGTAGTCCATAAACTTTAGTCTGAGATAGCAATTGCCACCATGACGTCTGTATAAAGCATAGTTTTTGCAGGATAGTTATAAAGTAGCTTTAGATACTTTTAGTTCTCTAATATACCTACTAGGGAAGCTAATAAGTATGCTCTTGGCTGACTCTTTGTATTGGAGCCCTTGGTTGCAAATAGAATCTCAGTGCAAATTTAAACATGGGAAGAGGGGTCTGAAACTATCTTGTAGAACCCAAGTTATCACTGGGCTATCAGTACCTGGGCTACCAGGAAGCTCAGGATACTTTCGATCATCTTATTTCTGTTCTGATACCCACCCTATTCTCTGATTTAAAATTTTTATAGCAAAACATTATCATGTACAAAATTAGATAAAATAGTATAATTAAGACCAAGTCAACTTAGCTTCACTAACAAGAAGATTCTATCATGTCTGCTTTACTGTTTTTGTCTTGAGACAGGGTTTTGAGACATCTCTGACTGTCCTGCAACTTTCTCTGTAGAGCAGGCTGGCCTAGAATTCTGTGTGTTGAGTGTTGGCATTAAAGGCGTCTGCTTCATATTTTCACCTGCCATATTTCACTCTGCTTTAAACAAGAGAGGATTTATGGAAGCAAATCCTACACATTACAACATTCATTAGTAAACATTTGGACCTATACTGTTAAAATATACAAATAGAAATCTGAAATATGGCCATAAATCCATTGTCACATTTACATTACAGATAAAAACAACTTATTAAAATGATTTAATAGAAGAGTGTTTAACTGCATGATATTTTTCATAAATGTCCTTCAATAACTGATTTTTGGGTTAGAATTCAGACAAGTTAGATATTTTGTTGATGAAACACTCAGGTCTGTTCCAATCTATAAAAGCTCCTCCCACCACCCCACATACAACTTTCTGCTGATGTCTTAGCTGTATAAAATAAATGGGTTACTTGTTACATAAAATTTTCTGAACATTTTATTTGGGTGATTCAATCACCATGAGGTACCCTTCTATCCTCTGAATAGCCTGTGAGATTTAAACTTCAGAGCTGTTCAGTCTCAGGTTCAAATATTCTCTTAAGTATGAATCTAACATCACATAAGTAATGTTAAAACTTTTAAGTCAGCCCATCTTTTGGTAAAGTTGTACATCTCTACCTAATTCTTTATTAAATTTTTATTTGTTCAAACATATATTTGGCATTATGTAGCTTTAATGTATCTAAGTATGCCAATTAGTTTTCTTTAAAAAAAAATCTCAGCTCTAAACAACAAGGAAAACAATCTGAGTAAATTGAGGATGGGTAGGGGTTGGGGGATGGAGGAATGGGAGATTGAGGGAGCAGACTGGGCAGGTTGGGTGTGGGAGGAGGGTTGGAAGCAGGATGGAGGGAAAATAACAAAAGAGATGTCTTGATGGGAGGGGTTAGGGAGAAGCCTGGAAATCCCTAGAAACCCTTAGGGATGACCCCAACTAAGACTCCTAGCAATAGTGGAGAGGGTCTCTGAACCGTCCATCTAATGTGAGCACACTGGGGACTTCCTTAATGCTATCACAGATACTCTATGCAGTAACTGATAGAACCAAAGGCAGGGAGGGATCTGTAGACAAACACTGAGCTGAACTCCTAGACTTTTGTGGAAGAAATGGAGGAGGGATTATAGGAGCCAGGAGAGTCATGATGGGGGACCCCAGAGAGACGACTGGCCTTAGCTCATGGGAGCTCATGGACTCTGGAACAACAGGTAGGGAGCCTGCATGGAGCAGACCTAGGCCCTCTACATGTGTGTGACAATATGCAGCTCGGTTGGTCTCTTAGTAAGGCTTCTAACAGCAAGAGCAAGACCTCTGGCTGGCATTTATCTGGCTTTTGAGAACCTGTTCCCTATGCTGGATTGCCTGGCCCTGCCTCGATCTAAGGGGAGGAGCTTGGACCTGCCTCAACTTGATGTACCATGCTTTGTGCAAGACCATGGAAGGCCTGTCCCTTTCTGAATGGAGATGCAGCAGAGGTGAATGGAGAGGGAGGTATATGGGAAAGGGGAGATGGGAGGACACAGGGAAGGGGAAACTGGTTGGTATGCTAAGACAATGAAAAGATGATATTTAAATAAAAATAAAAACAAAAAATTCTCAGCATGTTTTAGGACTTTGTCAATTATCCTTGATTTTTGAAATATCAACAATTCACATTTAGGTAAAGTGGCATTGCTTAAAAAGTGGAAGTCTTCTTAAACATTATTTTAACAGGCAAAAAATCATTTAGATATTGTTAGTGTGTTGGTTTATCAAAAAAACAATGAGCTCGTGACAAAACTAATAACAATGACCCCTTGAATGTAAGTAGTTTCTGAGACTTTATAGAACCATTTAACATCCATAATTTTTCTTGGTCCTCAAGACAGATGACAGGTGACTCTATAAAGTCATCTGGTGCAACTAGCCATGCTCCTACCTGGGAGGTCATCTGCTGTCCTCCAGCCGAAGGGGGTTGACAGTATTCTAGAATCTGTTTCCATAAACAATATACTATTTCCACCAGATGCTGCCACTCAATTTTAATAATACAACTAATTTTATTCCATCATAACTAAGAACAGAATTATATTCTTTGCAGGGAAGTGTGTATGACTGACTGAGATCAAACCTAGACAAACTATGGTTTGTGGTTTCTCTTAATATCTGTGAGTTAAAATTTAACATGACTTAATAGCACATTGAACTGAGGCTTTCAAAATTCAAAATTAGATCTCTGGGAGAGAAATGCTGACAGCAGGCTTGTCAATGGATAGCTGCACTGCTTTCTAGTCAAGCTGTTCAGAGACAGGAAATGCATATAAAATGTAACTGTATCAATTCTGCTTTGATAAATGTTTAAGAGCCCTGTGAACCCAAGGGTTCAAACTGTTGTTATAGAAGGCATGACTACAGATTCGAGGTAATCTTCCACAAAAACGTTTTATTGAGACTTTGTATTGAGTAAAAGCTACAATGCTGAGAGGCCAAAAGACTGAGGCAACTTCTGGGTTCTAGTGAAGAAACCCTAGTCAGTACAAGAAACTACCAGCTAGTTTGTAAGCAGGCACCTTCCTCTGGGTTGATTGACTTAAAGACTACTGTACCACCTTAACCAACCGAAGATTTTTTTCACATTGTTTCAGTGAAGACCAGACCAAGGGTCCCATGCAACCTCCTCCTCTCTTTTGAACATCCAAATTGCCTGATATCTGGAGCTGCCTGATATATAAATCAATGTCTGCTTAAATCAGCTTATGAAATATTAATGTGACTTAGTTTTTCCTTCGACACAAATGAAATAAACAATAGAAACAAAAATATTGTAGGTGCTGTTAGGATATAATAAATAAAACCATTATGGAAAATTAATTTTAATGGCAGGTTAGAAAGACTTTCTAAAGCTGGTAGCGGGTTAAAAAAGGAAAACAAAACAGGATTTAGTCCTTCCAAACATAGAAAATACCAAAAACAAAACAGAAGCCTACTACTAAAGAAGTGGGCGACGTCAATGAGTCTCCCCATAGACAGCTGCAGGAAATACAATCTCAAACAGCATCCCTCTGGGAAAACACACAAAAGCCAAAGAGACATGGAAGAATGGAAAGAAAAACCCATTCCAACAGATGAGCAAAATATAAGAAGAAACATAAAGAAAACAACTACTGACCTTGATGGACCCTCAACTTCCAACTCTCCTACAATGGGAGTCACAATGATGGAGATGATTGAAATGTATGAAAGATAATCTCAGTCCTACTTTTCAAAAGGATTAATGATTATATAGAAAACTCAATCAAGTGCCTGAACTAACAAAATTGCTACAAAACTTTAAAGAAACACTTTTCTAAAGTAGACGAAACCATAAAATTCAGGCAGAAGTCTAACATATATAGGAAGATTTGTAAGGAAATTGAAAGAAAGTAAAAGAACCAAACAGAAATACTAAAAATAAAATAAATGGTCAGGTAAATACAGAGGCCACCAGAAAGCTCATCGATACTCATCAATAGATGAGCATGCAATAGAATACATTTCAGGGATAAAGGACAAAACTAACAGAGTAATACACACACACACACACACACACACACACACACACACACACACTCATAAACACACACACACACACACACAGATACACACATACCCATACACACATACAATACACCCATTCATACACACATACATACACATACATACATACATACACCCATATATACACACACGTATACACACACAAACACAGACACAAACACACATACAGACACACACACGACAACACACACAAATACACACATACAGACACACACACGACAACACACACAAATACACACATATCCACAAACACACACACATACACACACACACAGACATACACACATACATATACACACACACACACAGACATATACATACACACACACACAGACATACACACACACATACATACACACACACACACACACAGACATACACACACACATACATACACACACACACAGACATATACATACACACAGACATACACATACACACAGACACACACACAGACACACACTCATAAACACACACACACACCACACACAGATACACACATACCCATACACACATACACACATACACATACACCCATTCATACACACACACATACACATACATACATACACACGTATACACACACACACACACACACATACATACACACAGACATACACATACACACAGACATACACATACACACAGACACACACATATACACACACATACACACAGACACACATATATACACACACAGACACACACACACACATACATTCATTCATACACACACAGAGACATACACACACATGTACACACACACACAGATACAAACACACATACACACACATTTACTCATATTCATACACACTCACACACACACACACACACACACACGCACACACACACGCAGTTATATACATGACCTTTGTTCCAAGAAGCCTTGGGTACATTCAAGAAGCCAAATTTCAGAATCCATAGGGTGGAAGAAAGTACAGCGATAACGGCAAAAGGAAAGTGAAAGTTCTCTACAATGAAAACTTAAAACCATTGGAAAGGAAAATCAAAGAGTGTTAGTCAATGGGAAGAAATTACATGTTTATGTATGCATTAGCAGAATTAATAAAGATGAATATTTTTTCAGAAGCAATATGAAGACACAAAGTGATCCCATCAAACAATATAATTTGTCACAGATGTAGAGAAACCAAATGAATAATTCATTTGGAAACACATAGATCACAAATAGCCAAAGTAATTCCAAGGAAGAAGATCAGAACCTCAAATACAACAACTCCTGACCTCGGGTTATACTGCAGAGTTATAGTGAAAAAGACAGCCTTGTATTGGCACAAAAAAAAAAATAAAAAATAAAAATGGAAGGTCGATCAATGTGATACAAAAGAGGACTCAAGAAAAACTACAAAATTATGGCCGCCTAGTTTCTCACAAGATGTTAAACGTGTGGTGGAAAGGAGACAGTCTGTACAACAAAGGAGTCTGGTGAAACTGGGTATACCCTACAGAAAAATGAAATCAGGTTCACACCTTTGACACTGTACAAAAATCAGCCCAGAGATGCCGAAACTGCTACAGAGAACCAAGGAATGAACTTTAAGGTATAAGTAAGTGTAGGCAAAAATGTGGCAAAATAATCAAGTGTGTGTGTGCGTGTGTGTGTGTGTGCGCGTGTGTGTGTGCGTTTGTGTCTGTGTGTGTGTGTCTGTGTGAGTGTGTCTGTGTTTGTTTGTGTCTGTGTGTGTGTATCTGTGTGTGTCTGTGTGTGTCTGTGTTTCTGTGTGAGTGTGTGTCTGTGTGTCTGTGTGAGTGTGTGTCTGTGTATCTGTGTGATGTGTGTGTGTCTGTGTGATGTGTGTGAGTGTGTGTCTGTCTGTGTGTCTGTGTGATATTTGTGTCTATGTGTCTGTGTGTGTCTGTGTGTGTGAGTGTGTGTCTGTGTGTGTCTGTGTGTGTGTCTGTATGTGTGTTTGTGTGTGTATGTGTGTATGTCTGTGTGTGTTTCTGTTTGTGTCTGTGTGTGTGTGCCTGTATGTGTGTGCCTGTGTGTGTGTGTGTGCCTGTGTGTGTGTGTGTGTCTGTGTGTGTGTGTGTGTGTGCATGTGCGTGTGTCTGTGTGTGTCTGTATGTGTGTGTGTAGTAATAGTAGTAGCAGTAGGTCCTCTACCTCTACCACGTAGGCACTGGACACTGAACTCAGGTCATTTGTCTTAGTGATCACCATCTTACCCTGCTGAACCATCTCATCAGCCCTGACCACAACTTTCTGAAAGGAAATACTCCCTAAGACTCAACTAAAGAAATTATGTGAAATTAAGAAGTTGGGACACAGAGTAAAAAAAAAAAAAAAAACTATAAGCAGAGTAAACAGACATCTCACAGCCTGGCATAAAATCTTTATTACCTATACTTCAGGCACAAAGTCAATTCCCAGAATATACAAAGAACTTCAATGATTAAATGCCAAAACTAAACTGCCAGTTAACAAAGGGGTTAAGAAAGTAGTTCTCAAAAGAAGAAACACATATGGCCAGTATTCTCTTAAAAAAATCAACATGCCTATTCATGATGGAAATGAAAATTAAAATTACTCAGAAAGGTTGGCTCCCCCAAGTCAGAATAGTTATCATCAATAAGTTTAACAGTAAATATTGGCAAAGATGTGGGTAAAGGGAATCCTTTCCCACTGCTGGTAGGAGTGAAAATTTGAACAGCTATTATGGAAATCAGCATAGAGGTTTCTCAAATGTTAAAAATACAACTACCATATGATCCAGCTACATCACTCCTGGGTTCATACCCAAAGGATTCTTTATCTTACCACAGAGACACTTGAACATCACTGTTTATTGCTACATTAATCACAATATCAAAAAAAAATATAGAAGCAACCTAGATGTCCTTCAGCAGATGAATGGATAATGTTAATGTGGTAGGTATACACTATGGGATCTTATTTAATCTGTAAGGAAAAATTAAATTTGCAAGACAGTGGATATGCAGGTACAGTGTTCACAGACAGGATGCAAACAGCAAAGGGGGAAAAGAGTATTTTCTATCTCATAGACAGATCCCAGTTTATAATATATAACGTACGCCATGGGAAAATGTACACATGTGTGCACATTTGAGTAAGGTCTCAAATCCTACAAAGGATACTAAGAGAGGTAAGAATTAGGTTCTGAGGAAGCTTGGTAGATGGACACAAGGACACACACACAAAGAAAGAGAGAAGTGGGAGAGAGTTAAAAGTGTGGATCAGGATAAAAGGGACTGAGACAGGGTAGATGAGGGTCAAAGAGAATCTACTAGCATACATTTTGTTCAAGAGCACCATAGTGGTATCTGATACCTTATTGGCTAATAAAAAAAATGAAAACAAACAAAAGCAAAGGCCTAAAAAGAGTGAAACTGGGAATGTTGGCACCTGCCTCTAACTCTAGCACTCAGGAGACCAACGCAGAAAGACTCTAAGTTCAAACACAACCTCAGCTACACACTGAGCTACAGGCTACCTAGTCTGACCTACATTATGAAAACAGTGTCTGTATGGTCAACATACAGACATGCAAGGCAATCATACGTATAAAATGGAAACAAACTCTTTTAAAACAGCAAAATTTCAAGTGTAGCTCATACAGAGCATGTATTGCCTTTGCACCATTATAAATAAATTTGAGAAATCATTAGTCAAACCACTGTCTAGGGCTGTACGTGCATGATTGCTACATACTGTCAGACAAAACGGTTCTTCCTTTTTGTCTCTAGAGACAGCCAGGAGAGGAAGATGATGGCATGCACACAGAGAGCTAACAAAGCGTTAAAATAGGAAGGGAAAGCGTAGCAGGACAAGCGACACAAAGAGACAACTGAGGCACAGACCACAAGGGCCAACGCCAACCATTTCTACACTTCCCTGTTTAGTTTCTATGCTTACGCACATGTTCATGTCATAATAATAAATACCCCAAATCACAGCCCCTGGATAGGAACGTAGATAGCTTCTTCTTACCTGCCACACAGTGTGCCTGACCGTACCTAGAACAACATGACCTGTCATGGGTGTTTTAGGATTTCTTTGTGTATCTGAAATATTGTAGGCTTAAATAAAGTGTGACACTTAATGAAGCACAAAGTGGGATACCTTAGAACAGTCGCTCTCAGCTGCATGACTCATTTACAGGGCTGCCTAAAGTTCATCGGAAAACAGGTATTTACATTACGATGCCCAACAGCAGCAAAATCTCAGTTATGAAGTAGCAACAAGAATGATTTCATGTTTGGGTGCCACCACAACTTGAGGAAGTGTTTTCAAGCATTGCAGCAGTAGGGTAGTTGGGAACCTCTGGCTTAAAAGGTGAAGGCTTTTTCCTTCAAGCCTAAGGACCTGGGTTTGCCACCTCAAACATGGTAGAAGGAGACAGTTGACTCCCTCCCTCTGCAGGTTATCTTCTGACCCCCACATCCACAATGCGATGCCCAAAAACCACCTCCCATAAGTGACAGGTGTAATCTGATAAGCGAATGGGTTCATACTATTCATTTGTCTTCATTTTAGCCTGTAAGAATCTAAGAATCAAAATACACAATAACCATCAAAACACCTGTGTATTAATTTCTCCAATAATTCAGTGATTATATGTGCACATACGACAAGAAATAAAATATGGGAATGCATCTCTGCAATTTCATTCTTCATGTGAATGTGGTATGCATGAATGTGTGTCTGTGCGTTGCCATGTGTATGGATGGGTACCACGGGTCACTGAGATGCAGGACAGAATGTAAGATCAAGATGTTTCAGGGAGTTGCAGATGCCTATGGATATTCAAAGTTGATGTCAAATCTCTCAGTGCAACCCAGAGCTTGCCAATTAACTGAGCTGGCTGGAAAAATTGTCCAGGAATTCTGTCTCTGCCTCCGAAAGCATGATATTACAGGCTGTCACTATACCCTCTTGACTTTTTCATGTAGATCCTAGGGATCTGAATTTGGATCCTAATAGTTGAATAGAAAACGTGCTTTACCTGTTGAACCATCTTCCTAGAACCCTAAATTGTATGTTTCTTGAGCCCAAACAAGATAGGATTTTTATCATGAACAAAGGGGGAATAACCTAGAAATCAGAATTCGTATAATGGTGAAATATGGCAAGAATCAAGTTATCAATTTGCTACCATCTGGGAAAAAATAGAAAGCCATAATATGTATTGGCACATAAATATTTGAAAGAATAGAGCACATTGTCTTTCTTGATATGAGCGTACCGCACATCATCACAGGGAGGAAAGTACTCAGTGTATAATACAGCGCTGAGAGCTTAGTCGGGCTTTTGTCTCCATGTATACGCCGTTCCAGAAAACAGTGATTCATCAGCCTAGTGAGGGCACTAGATCAAATAGAATGCTGGTGAACTACCATCCCTAGTCCCATAGGCCACCCTAAGGTGCTGCTTCAAGTAGCACCAGGATGACTTTTCCTTCTCCCGTTTCTGCTATTTTTTATCCTCTTTAACTTTTCTTTTGTATTTTATATGGTATAGCTTTTGTTTTATCTTTCATATTAAGATGTATGCAACACCTTTTCAAAGTAGACTAAAATCTCTGTCAACTTGTGATAAGGGATATGATCCAGGCAGGATTCTTATAAAGGAATATAATAAGACAAAGGTTAACACTGACTGGTTGACCACCCCATGCACAGCCTCTACAACAGCACTGGGGTAGGCACATCCATTAATCCACCCACCCACCTATCTTTTCATCCATCCCATAAATATCTGCTGGATAACTATTTGTTACAAGTAATAGACTAGCCTGGTAATGCCCTGAATTATTTCCCTCTTGGAACTTGCACTATAATTGTTTCAACAAAAACAAATTATGAGGATTAACGTGCAATTTCCTGGCATACACGAAGCCCTAGATTTAATCAAGTCCTGGTACCATACAAACTGGGCACATACCCTTGCCCTTAACATTTAGAAGGGACAGAAAGCAGTAGGAGAAAGAACAAAAGGTCAAGGTCACCCTTAATTACAAAAGGAGGTGGAGGCTACCTGGGACCACATGATTCTAGCTTAAAAGAGGAAGAGAGAGAGCGGTGGGGGAGGAAGGGAGGGAGGGAGGGAGGGAGGGTAGGCAAAAGAGAGAAGGAAATACTGTTTTCTAATTTCTGTGTGGATGATTTAAGGACTGTAGAATGGGTATAACAGAACATCCATGAAGATTGAGGGAACACGATGGAAGGCAAGTTCTATTAAAGTATAGTAGGAAAAGACCTTGCCTACAGATAATATGACTTTTAAACAACTCTGCAACTCTGGAAAGAGAATAATGTGTCATTTATATCTCCTTGCTCCCATTTGGATGTTATTTTTTTTTTTTGGAGATCCACTGTTTATCCACTGACCATACCTAATGAGCTACTGTTGCAGGACAAACAGCTGTTGGCCACAGAGCTGGAGGTAGAAGACGACCAGACCTGTCCAGGTTCTGCTGTGGTGATGATAAAGGATCAGGTGTTTTAAGCCCTAGGGAGGTAACTCGGATCCACCAAGAACAGCATTTTTCCCAGGTCCAGGCAGCTCCTGATAGTTCCACAGAACCTAGGGTTGACACAGGGCTATGGGAGCATGGGTGTGGTGAGGGAGCGTCAGGTAAGGGGTGGTAGGGATATAGATTCAGGATTCACTAGAAAGCTTGTTACATGATTCCGTTTGCTTGGAAAATTGGACCCTGGCAGAGACACAGCTTCTCTCCTTCATTTGTTCTTGATGCTAATGGACAGAAAACGAACAAAGATGAGATCCATGGAAAGACTAAACCACAAGAAACTTAGAAGAGAAGGGATTTCAAATGAGTGAAGTGTGCATCAGCAGGACTTTGCATTTTGAATGTTACTCTCGGTGACTAAAAGTGACTCATTAACAAGAGAGAACTGAAGGGAAAATAGCATGGATTTAAGACAGAGTATAATCAACCTTCTCAAAATGTTTTCTTGTACAAGTGAGGGAACATCACAAAATAAACAATTGAAGGAGAGTGGTTCTTAACACCAACACAACAGTGAGGAGGTTTTATGTCCGGTTGAACCAGCAAAGTGGAAAACAGTAAGTATCCTGGACAGACAGGATGAATTACTGGGACAGTGTCTTTAACTAAAAGGATACGCTCAAGTGAACAGGATGGGGGAGGATAGTACTGGGGAAGAATGGGAGAATTTAATCTTGGAACAGCAGAGTACAGGTGCAGATATATGATCATCCTTAGCTACATAGTGGGTAGCTAAAGATGGGTGTGGTTGACATCATTTCCAGATTACTTTCATCTTTCTTTCAAAGTTATATTTATTTTTCATTATGCATATATGTGTCTGTCTCTGTGTGGGTTTATACACAAAAGTGCAGTGTGGAAGAAGAGCCTTTGGAGTTGGAGGAACATGTGACTGCAAGCTTCCTGTTGTAGGTACTGGGGACTCAATAGGGAACCAACCTGGGTCTTCTGTAAAAGTAGCACTCTAAGATGGAACAGCCCTCCAGCCCCCAAGAGAAGAAGGTGGGTAGAGTCACTGTGTGCTCTCTACTTCATACAAGAGGCAGTTACTAGTCTTTCCAGGGCAGACAGCTGCTGTCCGTACCAGAGTGTCTGCATCCATTTGGATGTGTTTTTGGAAGGTTGTACCAATGGCAGTCTCTCTCCACATTATTCAGAGAATTCAGATGTCCCTTACCATGAATGAGGTGAGGTATGCCCTCCAACATAAATCCATGCTGCAGATATTAAGTCACAATTTCATGGTTGCAATTCTGGTAAATAAAATGAAAGAAAGACATGAAATTTGAGCACATGTCCCAAGGAGATTTGAGACCTACTAATATGGAGCAATGTGTAATAATGCATGAATATGAATAAATGAAGGGGTATTTCACCAAGACCTTGAAATTGATGGTTGAGAAAGTAACAGGCAGCCAGTGAAGCAAGAGCATAGAAAGTGGAGAAAACAGAAGGGGCTGGAGGTCAGCTTGCAGAGAGTGGTCAGAGTTAGGGGACCAAATACCTTCTAGGCCATGTTCTGGTTTCATCTTTAGCTAAGACCAGTGAAGAGCCCAGATGCCTTTTAAGGCAACATGTGACCTGATTACATTTATAATACAAAACCACCTCAGAATTAAGGCAGCTGATGGCTCTTACCTGGGAGCCCACTCTATGAAGAAGATTGATCTATCTTTATGCAGTGAACTTCATATAAGAGCCAATTAGTCCCAACATGTATCACGAAGGTGCTATGGGCATCTAAAGGCCCAAAACACAAACAGCTGCAAAGATACATGACAAACTCAGCACATCGACTATTTTTCCTCATAGCAGTTCTACACACACGGGCTCCATCCCTTGATACCATTGCAACAGCAGATTCTGACCTGCAATGTCCCTTCCTAAATCCAGCGCTGTTTTCTTCTACTCTCTGCCTACTCTTAACCCTTACGATCTCTTCAGTGTTCCAAGGGTTTCACATGCTCACGACTCTACACCCTTCATGAATCTATTGTGTGGGACTAAGATTCTGGGACACAAGATAGGCTGATTGATGTTTATTCAGGGAGATATCACTTACACCAGAAACAGATGACTGTCGCGGGTTCCCACTTCGTGCATGCCCTGGGATGCTCCCTCCAACCCGACCAGGAAATAAGAGAGAGCAAGCCTGTCCCACACCCCAGACCAAATACCACACCCACAGCTACGCACTGACCATTTGGGCGTGGTCAGCGCCATAGGTGCGGCTGGGTGTATCTCTCACTACACGCACCTTCCACTTTATCACATCTTACCCATTTCATTTGAACTAATGGGATGGATTTTGTGAATGGGACCTGACAAGTCAGGTCACACAATCATTTCAGACTTCCATTTTCTAAGATAAAATAATAAATGGTATCTCAAGCAGAATAATATTTTGGGATGTCTAAAGAACAAGATCCAATGCCCTCTTCCTTCTGATTAATTGTGTACAGGTTGTTGCAAAAGGTTTGAGGCTTGCCATGATAAAAGTTATATTACAATATAATTTTAAAGTTTAATAACTTTAATGTGAACTCTGAAGAGGACTGTCTATTATCTACAAATCCTAAATTTTTTTTAGCTTTATTTCCTAAATGGTTGTCTTGTTTGAGAACAAACAAGTCATGTTAGGGTAAAAGGAATAATATTTACTTTAATATTTGAATGTCTTATTGAGGAGACAGATATAATAGTCTCTCTAGCTACCTCTTTCATGTTTACATAGTGAAAGGATTTTATTTTATTTGTTGGAAAAAGAATTGTTTAAGTATTCACATTTCCTAACTTCTCTTGAAAATAGCTATGGCTCTAATCTGGCCAATGGGAAACAGTTGGGATTATCATGTCTAGTTTACGATTCATGGCCTTAAAGGACAGAAATATACCTTTTGTTTTTTATTTTTATTTGACTTTCCAAACTACCTTAAATACCCAGGAAGATCTGGAAAGTTTTAAGATTAAAAGGAACAAAATAGAAAGACCTTATATATTCCATCAGTATGCAATTATCATAGTACTTTGAACCAAATTCATAGGCTTTCACCTGCAAGAGAATAATGTTAGATTGATCAAGCCAGTGGTATCTTTGCTCTCTGCAAGGTAGCTGTGAAATACACAAACTAATACTCAATTCTATAATGATTTAGTGCTCACCCACTTCCTGTGTGATACCTGGTTCTGTATAAGCCTTGTTTGCCTTTTAGTTTTGTTTCAATACAAGGTTTTGGAATGTAACCCTGGCTGGCCTTGAACTCACAAAGGTTGCTGGCATCTGCCTCCCAAATACCGAATGTGCCAACATGTCTGCCTTCTTTAAATACCTTAACATCTTCAAATAAATATGACACGACATTATTTTGCATAAGTGTCCTGGAGATTGGATATAGGCACTACAAAGCATTTCAAGTAATATTCAATTATCTTGGTAAAGGAGCAAAATAAAATTTCAGCAGACACATGAGCTTAAAATATTATTTAACAAATTGCTTTTCTTCATTGTCAAAACCTACAGATTTTCCTCACCTGTTATTTTAAGAAAATGTTCACATTTACCTAAAGATCTTAATATAACTTTTTTTTGGCACTACAAACTTGCCCAAAATAACTGAACAGTTTTAAATTTGTTCTTAAAAAATCATGCCTTGTGGAAGGAAAGAAATCGGCACAAAGTCTCCAAACTTTATAAACATTTAAAGGAAGATTCTTTGCAACAGTGTACCAGGCTGTGCTTCTGACCACCCCTGAGTACCACTACCTTCACAAGCAGTAGAAGAGCAGGAGATGGTTGTTTTATTTTCTGCCATTTCATGGTTCTTTTGAGACTTAAGGGATGTATTTATTTTCTCTATTGTTAGTTTTTAGGTATTTTACAAATATGTGTGACCATCACATGACAATATCAAGGCAATAAAAATGAGAAACACCAAAGCAGTGAGGATGAGAAGAGATGATATAATTTGGGATTAAGAGACTGAGGCAGCATGCACATGGTCTGAACCAGAAGGTGGTATGTTAGCTGTCAATAAGGGAGGAGGGACGTTATGGTTCTACCTAGCTGTGATGCCTGTGAACTACAACAATGACCTGAATGGCAAAATAACCTTAAAGATGCAATAACTACATTCACATCTTGGTAGTAACTACAGCTGTCTGAACATAAGACATGCTCAGCAGGAGGGAAATAATTCCTGATATCATAAACCTAGCCAACTACCTGGAGATAGTGAGATCATGGAGCTAGACTAGAACCTACTTTCAACACTCTACAAGACTATCACAATTGGTAACTGTATTCTAATTCTTTATTTTTAAACTCAGTGAAAGTATAGATCTCAGCCCTCTCAAAGAACCTTCGCTTAGCAGCAGAGGGAGTTTGTAGAAAACCATGATGGTCAAACTACAATACAGCTCCAGCACACAAGGCTTAGGGAACACTGTAGAAGATGAAGAGGAAAGATGGATTGGGAAGTATGACATCATATCTCCTAAAGATGACAAGGAAGCCATACTCACAATACCAAAACTTTGTGGCTTCCTAAACGCAACTCAACAATGGTAACACTAACAGACATTCGATTGTGGAAGGAAAATTTGAGGGGACCTACCCCTACACAAAGACCTAGAAGCAACTAACAGCTGCCAAGATAAGAATAACTTTTCCCTAGTGATGAGCGAGGTTCTCCAATGCCAAATGGTCAGCCCTATAATCATGAACAGACAAGCAATACTAAATAGAATCAGAAGGTTGTATGGATATGTTTATGTACTATATGTAAGTGTGCAAGTGAGTACATGCACATGTTACAATAATAATCAAAGAAGGGGAGTAGGAAGAATTAAAGATGGAAGACACAGGAAGAGTAGAAAGTAGAGAGAGAAAAGAGGAAATACCGTAATTATATTTTAACTGAATCTAAAGGAAGTTATCAATTGAATCATTCAAACCTTAACTGTAACACACATCTTATTGCAAAACTATTTCAAGCTTCAGAGGTAGCTTAGTTACATTTTTCATTGCTATTAAATTTAACAGAGGGTGTACTTTAATGGGCTTTTAGGGGTACAGCTCACTACAAAGGGCGTGGCAATGTGATGGGAACTCACAGCTAGGGTTATGCCAGCACCAAGAAAGTACTAAGCTCTGACCATCAATGCCCACACTCACAAAGACTCACTTTCTTCAGCTAGGCTCCCCCCTCAAAGGATGGGTAACTACCAGAAACAGCACTGACACCTGGGGCCACCTGAGGACCAGGTACTAAAACAGATTAGCTGTGTGGTTCCTAGGATCCTGTAAGACAGTGCTGGTGTAGAGGACCTACTGTGATGAAGAAGATGCCCTCCGGCTGTGGTCCGACAGCACAACCGCTCTCCCTGTATGGCGCTGGTAGACTTGAGGTGCAGCAAGTCATTTTCTAGTAAGAGTCTTTAATACCCAATGTTAGCTTACACTACTATGAGATTAATTTTTAGTTAATTTTATTATTTACATTTTAAATCCATGAATGCTAATCTTCTTGGATAATGCAGTTGCAAATGAATACCAGAAGAGAAATTAGATCATTACCTGAGCCACAGATTTTCAGAATCGAAAAAGGGAATTGCTTATTTTAGAAATCCATGCCAGCTATGGCATAATATATTCAAGACAGAAAGTATATGACTTCTTAAAAGTGCCAAAAATACATATACACAATTTCTTGTGTTTACAGAAAGAACTAAATCTGAAACTTAAATCATAATTTGTAGATCTGGAAATTATGAAAGTTTTGTAATCAGGCTATGTCACAAATATGAGTTTACGTGTCTTATATGGTACTGGCTAAATCATCCCAAATCTATCTATATATTAAAAATGTCATTAAGTTTCATGTCTAATTCATTTGGAAGTATGTCAGATTTCCCATCCTTACTCTATTCCCTAGAACCATATGTTCTTCATGGACTAAGCATGTGTTAATGACTTCCTCTCTATTGGCCAACAGTGCTTTATTTATTAACCAATATGTGAAACATATGTACAGAACAGCATCTCCAATCATAACCTGTAATCCCACAAACCAGAAGCTAGACGTTGGTGGTGCTATACACCTTTAATCCTAGGATTCAGGATTAAGGGATAGACAGATCTCTATGAGTTCAAAGCTACCCAGATCTAAACAAGAGTAAATCAGTCAAAAAGAGAATTACAGTTCACACCTTTAATCCCAACATTAGGAAAGTAGGTTGTTCTCCAGCCACACTGAGGAGTGACAGCAGTTTGAGACTTGGTGAAGAGCTCGTGCATGGATCATGTTTTTCAGCCTGAACTTGAGGTAAGAGCTAGTGGCTGGCTGCTTTGCTTTTCTAATATTCAGCTTGAAGTTTGAACTGAAGTATCAGTCTCTGTATCATTTTATTTATTCACATTACATATATCACTTACATTCTATAGCTCTCTCTCCAACAGTAACTTGAGCAAAGCTAAATTCTGGAAGCCACAAAAAAATATATATCACTATTCATAGACAGGGGCAATTGATTGGTCTCTATCATTTCCTGAAGTTTTACTAAGGTAACAATGGGGGAAGCTGGAGAGTGACATCACCCTTGTCAGTAAGTAAGGATAATTTAACCATTACACACTTCCAAAGGAACTTGCTGGCTTGGATATTTCTCCAAAATGCATTCACAGAGTTGACAATGGCATTTCATGTCTAAATTTACTGTTAAGAGATTATCAGAGCACTTGGACACAGCAGAGCCCTTCCAAGCGCACAGCAGAGCCCTTCCAAGCTACAAGAATAAAAAGACAAATAATGAGAAAACAGTGTCCACCACTGTGGTGTCATGTTCTAGTCCTTGATCTCAACTTCTCTGTAAATATATATATTACTGTTAAATGTTAAATGTACAGTACAGCCATACCATGTCCTTTCTCAAAATGTATCAGTTGAGTTTTCCATATTTCACTTTATTTTCCATTAGTAACCCCTTTTCGGTCATCCGCCAATGAATTTTACAAGGCTATTCTCCAACTGTTTTGAAAACAAGCATCCCCAAAGACTAATTTCCTGAATCAAAGTTTCCCCCCCCCATCAGTTAAATGGGACCATACATTAAAAGATTCTCATTATCCAGTTTCCAGGCTATCATTTTTTTTATAATATACACGAATATATTCTTATGTTTCAATCTTCTCTAAAGTAAGAAGTCACATAAATAAGATAAAACTCCAGTAACTAAAATAATTGTTTTATTGAATTCAACTATATGATTACCACTGTGATTTAAACTTTACCTCTGTTAGCATTCTCTACTGTAAAGGAGATGTTATTTTCATGATTTGCCATGAAGAAACAAACTGAGGCTGAGAGGTAAATACGCCTCCCAAAATAACCCAGAAAGTGGGAAGACGCGTCTTGCAGGAACATCATGACTCAACTATTCCAGTGTGGGGAGAGGCATATGCCTAGACACAGCTAAAAACATTCTACTTCTTCCTATTTGAAAAGAGACTCCTGTGACTTTCATAGGAAATGGCTATTTGGAAGACATGAGAGGGGGCTGTCAGTTTCTAAACTATCCTGGATTTCATCTAAATTATCCAGAAATCATTTTCTACAAACAATTTTCATCATTTATGACCCGATGGAGCCTTCTTTTCCCAATATTTATTTTATTTAATTTTAATATATTTATTATTTTTTCATATATTACATATCAATCGCATTTCCCTTTCCCTTTCTTCCTTCTATGCCCCCAACCCCTCCTCCCATACCATCCTCCCTACTCCACAGGGAGGGTGATGCCTTCTAGGAGGGATCAACAAAATCCATCAAGTCATTTGAAGTAGGGGCGAGGCCCTCCCTCCTGCCTCTAGTCTAAGGGAGTATCCCTCCATGGGGAATGTGCCACCAACACCCTTTTGTGCAGCAAGGATACATCCTGGTTCCACTGTCAGAGGTCCCTTAGACTGCCCAAGCCTTCTAACTGAAACCCACATTCAGGGGGTCTGAGTCGGACCAATGCTGGTTTCCCAGCTATCAGTCTGGGGGTCCATTAGCTCTCCCTTGTTCAGGTCAGCTGTCTCTTTGGTTTTCTGCAGCCTGGTGTTGACCCCTTTTCTTATCACTCCTCCCCATTATTAGTAAGCTGAAATTGATCAGCTGGTAAATTGAACGAATTTATGAACAAATCAAGAGTAAAGCCAAATACTACCATTCTACTAAAAGAACACAGCAATAAAATGATTCCTAATGGCATTCTGCTATGTTCATAGATCAGTGCCTTGCTCTGTCATCATCAGGGAAGCTACATCAGGGGAAGAAACATTGACTCACAGCCAGATAATAAGCAGAGTGAGAGACCTTAGAAGGCTTAGCTCTAAATGGGATGTCTCCATCAATTCCTTTTCTTCAGGGCACAGGGAACCTCAGGGATGAGGAGGCAGAAAGGGTGTAAGAGCTAGAAAGGATAGATAGAAGACAGCAAGGAGACAAAGCCCTCAAAATGCACAGGATTGACACACACATAAACTCATAGAGACTATGGCAGCATGCATAGGGCCTGCACAGGTCCCACAGTTGAAAGGTGAAGCAGACACATGCCTCCATCCTTTACCCAGAAGCTACCTTTGATTATCATCACTTACAAATGAAAATTTAGGTTTCCCAAAGGCCATATCAAAGGAAGATACAAACTACTCTTAAAGGTAGGCCTCATGCCCAACAGTAGATGGCCAAAAGAAAATTAATTCAGTGGTGTCTCTGGAGGATCTTTGTCTCCTATGTTTTACTAGGGCTTTACCTACAATTTTTTATCTTTTCTATTTTTGTTGTATTGATATATTTTTCTCTCTTTTCATCTTATAGGTGCTTTGTGTATCTACTATGTCTTCCAGTTTACCGTTTTGATGCAATCCCTGAGTGTGTTGATCTCTGCATATGTATCTTTCTTGTGCTTTTTCCTTTTTCTTTTGTTTTGTCCTATTCCAACACATTTTTATTTTACCTTATTGTGCTACATTTTATTTTTAAATTTTTATTTTTATCCCTTAGAAGCCTGTTTGTTTTCTAATGAGAAACAAAATTGGGGTGGGTTTGGATGGGAATGGAGGTGGGGAGGGACAGAGAGAAGCAGAGGAAGGGAAAGCATGATCAAGTATATTTACTATGTGAGACAAACATCTATTTCCACTAAAAGGAAAGTAATAGTCTAATTTAAAAACAAAAGAAAATTTAACACCTATATATATATATTTTATAGGCCAAAGAATACTACTGTTGATAGATTAAAAGGAAAACGTATCCTAAATATATTAAAGCAAATAAAAGAATATTATATTAAATATTAATCACTACCCAAACACATGAACATTCAACCTCTTATGCATATGTAATACATATGTCAAAAATCTAAAACAAACAACAAAACTGTCTTGGCATGTTTGTAAGAAATCATTTTTATGATTTTATATAGAGTGCTAAAGGATGGGAAATGCGTAACTCTTCATAGGTAACCTATCAATGGGTCTTCAAATGAAAATGCATTGACTCTCCATAAGACTAGTCCCTAGTCTGAAAACATGCAAACATGTAGAGAAGCTAACATATGTAGAAAACTATTCATCACCACATTTTATTATAATACCAAAATACTGAAAAATTACACATAAAAATAACACCACATTTACCAATAGGGACATATCTCAAATATGAGTTAATTACCTCTATGTGGATGAGTATCTTTCATATTTTAACCCTGTCCTCACATTTATACTTCTTAGCTTTGTTACAAAAAGGAAGTGCTTGCTGGCCTGTAACCACACAGAAATTGGAGAGCGAGACCTAGGAGATACAAAAGGTCATCTAAGACTATCAAAAACAACTCACATGACCCCATTACTCTGAAAAGTATCCAGCACTGCAAAAGAATCAAGTCAAGGGAGAGAAGAAACCTTGACTCGGGGCCCAAGCATTAATTAGTGTTCAAGGGGATAGGACTAGAAGGAAGAGGATTGAGGTCACGGATTAGGAGAAGAAACAGATGGAAGAATCAGTTGACTCATATCCAGGTCTTCCAGAAATAGTGAGGGAGAGGCAACATAGACAGTTGCTTCACAGAGTTCTGCTGAGAAATTTGCCTCTGATGATTTGGGGAGTAATGGCAAAAATCTGAGGTGGTAAGAAACAGCTTTGGCAGAAGCTGGCGAGGAAGCAAGGAAGCAGTATGTCCTCTATAAGTGTTTAACCTTCACAAGGTACATTTAATATGATGAAAGCTTGCAGATCTAACAAGCTTTAGGTATTCCTCTAGGTACCTGCCATCCATCCATATAGGAACCATACAGGAACATATCAGAACTTGTTGCTTAGTTGGTATGCTTAGGTTAGATGAAGAGAGATAGAGGCAAAACTCCCAGTGGCTAGCAGTTCAGTACAGACCCAAGCTGACCATTACATCAAGTGAGAAAGAATGAAAAATTCCCTAACACAAAATAATGGTCTTCCACTTAATTGATTCTTAGACTGAATCCTCAGAGGGGGTAAAAAACGAGAGAGTGTCAAAGGCAAGCCATCTCTTGCATTGCATGCAGCCTGCAAAATATCAGCTCACCACTGACCTTTTCCCTAATTGGTCTCATGAACGTTACAAATTGCATTATTTTCTTCCATCATGAATATGAGGAAATGAACTCAGAACACTTTCAATACTAACATAGGTAGAATCACAGAGAGGAGGAAATCAAGTTGATCAAATGATCTGATTCTAAAATCTCTATTCCTCTAGGACACAAATGCCCATAGTCAATGTTACCTTTCTGCAAAAGAATCCAGCTATGTCTGCTGCTGTTTCATAGATAGTGGCAGAGAGAGGACCTAGGAGCCCTTCAAAGAGCAGGATGTTGCTCAGGCAATCACAACAGCCACAGAAGCAGCATCGTCACTTACATTCAAATTACACAGGCCAACAGTGAAGAGGATTCCTGTAAAGACAGTAGGCTGCAATATGAGATGAGAGTCCTGATACTACGAGTGCATGTTTTCTAACTGGCATTAACCATGCAATCCTTTTGACTTGAAAAGACACATTAGATTATATTGTACACAGGATTTCTATGTCTCAAAACCATTTGCAGTAAAATATTCTTGGAAAGATTTATCTAGATTAAAATCCCTCAGAGCTTTTCTTCTTAAAAGATCTAAATAGACTGAAGAAGTTTGAAGAAAAATTATTGCTGAGGCGAAGTAATAATGACAGTATAGCTAAAAATTTCATAACAATGTTTTGAAGAAAATTTACTATTCCTCCAAATAGCAACTGCATGTAATTTCCCAGTAAACTCACATATACCTGAGTAAGACCATTTTTATAATATTTTTAATTTACTAGGCACAGAAATAGTCTAAAAATTGGTTTAATCAGAATTTATTTAATTTCTAGAAAGTAATCACATCCACACAATTTTCATACTTTTATTTTAAAAATTTATGTATTGATGGGTAAGGATTAAAATATATCTCGTAGCATCCTATAAGCACTCTATATAATAATGTAGTTATATTGTTTGCATGCAGCGTAAAAGCTTTATTTATTCATTATTTTCATTGAATTGCATATCATTAAAAAATGTAGCAAATTTATGAAGTAAGGAATACATAAGCAACACTTTCAAGATTTTATTCTGGTAGAAAAGTAAGAAAGTTGACTCACACAGTTGAGAGACACTAAACTCAAATTTCATCTCGTTTTTTCCTAAAATTTATCTTTATAGTACATTGTTTCTATGCAATCTAACTAAGTGATTGAACTTAAGAGTTGTACACGGAGTGACACTAAACATGGATGAGAAAGCATCATGGTAAGAGAATGTCAAGTTCTTTGGACATACACCCAGAACTGTGATAGTTGTGTCATAGCCCACCTAGATACACATCACCAAATAAATGGGTATGAAAATGTAATACATATAAACAAGGTAAATTTTTTTCAGAAAAATATCATACAATTTTTAGATAAATGGACATTATTTTGATGAAATAACCAGGCATGGTAAAACAAAAACTACATGTTATCTCTCTTATGTGAATCCTAGCTTTGAATCTCTATGTTTGAATGGTCAACTTAGAGTTCCTGTAGAGACCACAAAGAGATCATTAAGAGACGGCCTTAAAGGAGGGATATGGTAGAATGTAGGTAATATCAAAGTAGAAAACAATTAAGATGGAAGGGTTTAACAATGGACGTGGTAGGCAAGGGGGAGAGAATGTGGGAAAGTTACTTAAGAAGGATTGATTATTCAAAACCCCATATGGAAACCTACCAGCTTGTAATCAAAATAAAACACCACACACACACACACACACACACACACACACACACACACACACACTATCCTTTCTAGAGTTTAGGGAGCATTGCATAAGGGGAAGAATGGATGTAAGAACCAGCAGATGGGGAGAAGATCTGCAAATCAAGGGAGACATTTTGTGAGCAATGCATAGCCATGGATATCATGAACTTTTCATAGCTAATAATAACAATGCTGAGTCTAGATGAGAACAAGGTCCATAGTCGTCTGCATGTGGGTGTAGGAAGTTCTCAAGGGCTCTATCCATCACTGGTAAACTAATTCCTTCTGGTGGATTCAGGAAAGACCGTATCACTATCTTAGTTGGTGTATCCATTGGTGGGTCCATTTGGCTCTAACAGATAGTTCCAAAACACATGATCTTCAAAGTATATCTGCATGTATCATCTGGGTTAATATCCACAAAATTACTATAAAACACACAGGAAAGATGATAGGGGTAAGAAAGGATGTCATTCATCACTTTGGTTGATTGTCCTTTTAGTTGTTAAACCTCTGAATTAATACATTTGACTAATGATGGTCAAGCTTGTCAAGCTCATACCACACTGAGACAGGAGAGTTAGGCCACAAAATTCTCCATTAAATTGAGGACAATCAGTCCTGCTTTGGTTTCCAGTTTGTGCTCTTAGAGCATGTAAAGTAGACTTAGTCTAACCCCTACAAGACAGGAGGAAATTATCTTTCCCGCCTTTCTGCCAGATTCTCAGTTCTAAATACAAACACGCCTGATGTTTGATTTATTATGTGCTTAATCATATGGAAATCAAATATCCAGCCATAAATGGCCCAATGAAAGTAGAAAATGACTCTGTGTAGCCTGGACTGACATACTGTACTTTCATTAATTTGGAAGTTAATTTGCATTTCAGGCCTTCTTGTTTGTTTTGTGCCAACTCTTGGTATCTCAGTATCTCTTTATTCTTTTTGCGTGGAGGAACAGTGATACTGGAAAAAAGACCTAAGTCTTGGGTTTGAGTTAATGGATTCAGCCCTTTATCTTCTAAGCAATTTGGACATTTTACTGCTAAAATATTGGATTTCTAAATCGACATTTTATATCAACTTGAATTTTGAGGATATTCTAATAAAAATGCCCTTAGGTTGATATAATAATTAGATATGATAGCACTTTCTAAACATAAGACTAGATGCTTCTCTTCTAATTAAATATGGCTATAATTAATTTTCAATGCTATTAGCTCTTACATAGGCTGACATTGAGCTGAACATCAAGATTTATGATAGACAGCCTCCTACATGACCTACTCTAGTTCAGATGTGGTAGCTGCTTCAAATTTATGTTAGACAGAGTATGAGTCATGCAGGAAAGCAGCCATTTATAAAGTTAACAGTGAAAACTAGCACTGAAATGCCCACTGACTCTTACTCTAGTCTTACTAGCATTAATTTGAGCAATTATGAGGATATCAAAATAATGAGAAAAAATTGAGCTGCAATCATATGGTCTGTATATTGTAATGACAAATTATCTTATACTACTATGTAATTTGAGTCTCAAGACAGTAAGACTATATAAGTTATGACACTAGAAAGAGTGGACTGAGGACATGAAGAGGCACGGGCTTTATTATACAAATGGTCAAGATGAACACCTTTGCTTAAATAAATAGTCAGCAAGATAATTAGTACAAAACTCAGCCAACATGATTTTGTTTGAACATACTGGAAGTTTGTACTTTAAAAACAAGCATTGTTTGGATACATTAATTGATCATTGCATGAAAAAGAGCTTGTTATGTGAATGTAATTACTTTCTAAATCTCCATATCTTAGAGATGGACAAAATTAGATTTGCTAATTATATCTAAATGATCTAGTATTATTTATTTATTTAGTGTAACAATGAGTATTTGTGGTATTTTTCTAAGAATTCCTAACTCAAGTCATTACTATATGAAGGAGTTACTTCAAGGACACATATATCAACTAGCAAAAAAATTAAGCCTCTCAGAATGATACAGCATGTGATTTGTTCTGTTTGAAATTATATTTACTCATGAATAAATTACAAACAATTTCATTAGAAGGGCTTTTGAGAGTCTGGTTTTTAGATTGATTATTTTAATAGTCTTGTCATGTATTATAAAGTTGTTTGTTACAATGCTTATGGAATTTGAACTGTAAGATTGAACTAAATTCATTCCGAGCCTGACAACATTATTTAATTAGATGAGACCTTGCCAATGGATTGCTTAGGATGTCAGACTCAGATAGAATGCTGCAGGAAATACTCATTTAAACTAAATATTAAAATGGTCCATGAAGAATAGCCATCATAGGGAGATTTCAACCGAATTCAATAAACTTCTTTGCTTAAGTTTCATTCAATGTCATAACAACATAGTATTCAGTTGTTTTGCTTGTGAGAAGATTAACAGATTGTAGAGCTTTCTATGGTACAGGGAAGATGTTTTTCTAGGATGAGAAGCCTTGGTGTAAAGAGATAAAGAAGACAGAAACCCAAGATCAACTTCACTCCTAAATTCCCCTACAGAACTTCAGAACTCTGGGAACTCTGGAGGTAGAAATGCTCAGAAGTCAAAATGACTCTAAGAAAAAGTGTTAGAAATGAATAAATAAATCCCAACATGCTTAACCACAGCCCCAGCCCCATATGTGCCATCATCTACTCTGCTGAGAATGTTTTTTTTTTAAGAATGGAAATTTGATATGCTAATAACCATGCTAATGTAGTCCATTGGGACAAGAAGCTTCTAGTCTTATCCCGAGGCCTTTTCTTTAATAAAATTATTACAACTGAGTATCGTCCTGCCCAGATAGAGGTAATATTTTCAAGCCTACCCAAAACCAAGTTGTGGTTACATGTTGAATTCACAACAATGCAATAGCAGCCTACAGACAGCTCCCTCCTCCGTGTAAGATGAAATTGACTTTACAAGTGGTATGCATCCTTTCCAGCTCCCATGGGTGGGAGGTGACTCCATTTTAATGACAACAACAAGCATGTGATACTTGATGGCATAAGATTCTGATGGAAGGAAGTCCCTAACATTGCTGAGAGGAGGTCTATCTCATCAACTGTGATGGGTTTGATTATTAAGTGACATTTAAACAAAAATCAATTCTACTGTATTTGTATAACATTAAAGCAGCAAATACACTTATATTTACCACTAAAGCATCTAGCCATATTTATCCTGTGCCAAGTCTAAAACTCTCAAACAAATAATAATTAGTTTAGTCTAAGACATGACTCCCAATAGTTCTAAAAGATAAACTTATATTGTGTAGATGAATGATTTTTTTTTCTGCAGAAACTTACCAGGTTTTTTGTTTTTGGGTTTTTTTTTTCAGTCCTTCATAGTCTCACACCATCAAAAGAACTTCATTTATTTGAGAAAAACAGTTGCATTCCTCAACCAGAATCTAAATGCCAATTCTTTTAACCTTTCCTAGGCAGATGGACTTTTCAGCTCTTTAATCATTATGTCACTGTCACTCTTATCTAGATGTTGTGCAGTTTCTCAGCATTTCTTTAGACTATAATGATCATACATGAACAGAAAATGTTCAATATCTACACAAGGCGCTCAGGCATCTTTAATCTAAAAGCTTGGTAAAGTTGGCCAGTTGTAACCCTCAGAGTCACTGTAACATTTCCTTCACAGTCTACAAAAAGACTTTATTCTTTAATTATTTTGGGCTATTGTAAACAACCAACTTTACTCTTTATTCTTAGTATGTTGCTCACTGCTATTTCCTCTAATTTTGAATTGTATTATATCCATGTGACTATATTATTTTTATAAATGTGTGTGTGTGTATACATACATACATACATGCTTCTTGAGTCTTAATTCATCGTACTAAAGACTAGCTTAGTGATCAAATTTCTAAGTGAATAGGAAAATGTTCATTGGACAAGTATCTGACATGCTGTCCAGGTTGATTCAGAGCCCTATTAATATCTTACCTTGAGCAAGTTTCCTGCACGTTCATACAATAAAACCTACTCTCATCAAATGAGTTCTATTTTTCTCTCTTCATAATAAGAGAGTCTTGTTTCTTAGTCTTGTTTCTCCAGGCTAATTTCTTTGCCTAATGAACTACTTGAGACTGGATAGCCCATAAACAAAAAAGTTTATGTTCAACTCACATGTTCTGGTGGCAGAATTAAAGAGTGGAAAGGCTGATCTGACAAGGGTCTCCTGCAGATGCCATCATGTGAAAGAAAGATCTGTGAGCGCAATGATCAAACGCCCACAGAAAAGACAAATCATGAGGTATAAATTGCCTAATTACAGCAGTGACAAACTCCTTCCTACAAGATCAAGTGCTCACTTACTTCCTATATGATAGAACATCAGTCTTTTCATTAGGGGCTAGCCTCTGTGTCCCCAGACATCTGCCTAGGCCAATGCTCCTACTGAATGAATTCCAGTTTGGATACACCATATTCAACCATAGAATCATTTTTTCCCTTCTCTCTTTCTAATGGACTTTTCAAATTTTATAAAAAAATTGAATAGGAGTTGTTTTATATAGCAATTTCCCCTATAAAATGATGTAAATTATTAATAAATAAATTTTGTAACCACAAGTATCATGTAAAGTCAGAGCTATCAGAATTACACCCAACTTCTTGATGGAGACTCTAAAATCCAGAAGGTCCTGGACATTTTGCAGATACTAAGAGACCATGGATGCCAGCTCAGACCATTATACTCAGGAAAATGTTCAACTGTGGAGTCTTAGAATAGAAATTAAGGTACAAATCAGGGTTGGCAGAGTCACAGCACAATGCCAGAGGGTTTGTTTTCTTATCCATAGTGTGTGTTATCATCCTAGTGGTTACCAGTAGCTGATATGCCCTAGGAAAGGGTAAATGGTACCCATTAGTTTCATTCTTGTCATCAGGAAAACTGTTACTTCTCATAACCCCTACCTAATAAGAATCTCCTTTTACTTTAATGGCAAAAAGTACATCAAATGGCTTCACATGTTACAAAGGAAGACCAGGCAGCCCTAGAGATGGGTCAAAGGTTAAGAGGGCATACTGTTCTTGAAGAGTCCCAATTATAATCCCACTATTCTCCCAGGAGGATAGATATAGGTTCAATAACCTCCATTTTGGTTTAAGTGCACTTTCAGCATGCCAGGCAAACGTGCTGATGTTGTTTTTCCTAGTTGGTTTACAATAACCACACTGTCACCACTCATGAAATATGGTGTGCTTTCCCTGCCTCCTTTGGTCTTAATCTAGCAGATTAAGAACCAAATTGCTGTGTATGTTCTACTCAAGAGTTCTCTGATGACTTAATTTCACACACTAAACCTGCAAATATCCTGGGTATGCCACAGTGCTTATGTGGTTGTATCATTCTTACTTTGTTTATAAATATGATGATTGGATTTTGTTCTTGTGATTATAATCTACGTGGGGATATCAGAAACAGTTCAATGGGTCTTTCTTTAGGCTAAGATTGAGATAACTAAGATTGAGGTCTTTATTTCTCAATATTAGGTGAGTATTATCAAGGCCAGGGACACTCTGATTCCCTTTCTTATCTGAAAATTGGTTTAGGCTATCTCCTTGCGAGACAAGGTTCACAATAAAATCTATCACACCCTGTTATCACCAACCCCATGCTTCTTACTAGAATTGTTTACCAGAAGTAGGAATTCATAGTAATAATTTCCAACTTTTGTATAACTTTACTGCAGGAAGCTTATGGAAAGACATCTTTAGCATGCATCATGCCTCTGAAAATTGACAAGCATTAGGGAACGCACACAAAAGCTGTTATTTTCCATCCCGCTAGTCTCTAGAATTATAGATCTGTAGGCAAACTGTGGCTTTTGTAGATTGTTTTTAAGTTTTGCTGTGTGCGTTTTCCTAAAAATAACACATTAAAGGTTGAAACACTTACAGCTCCAGAGATCAAGGCTTGGTACTCACTCATCATAATTCTGCTCTAATCTCTGCTGTTAACTGTGAGTTTTTGTCTCTTGTTTTGCTCCTTTGCATAACGCATTCGTATAGCCTTCACTTTTATTATATAACACTAGGCATGGTAGATGATTTTAAAGGATACTGAGAGAGCTTTCTCAAAACATGCTCTAAAATTTCTATTAGAAGGTGACTTTGGGGGAAAGTTTTAAATTTACTACCATTATTATTAACCTAAAAAATTTGGTGCTACCATTAAAAATAAAAGTGAAATAGTGTCTCAGTGTGTATGGGGGTTATATACAATTTCTCAAGATTGTGCATTAAATATACTTGAGCAAAAATGTACTCTAAGATGTGTGTTATCTAACTATGTATAACAAGACACATTTTGAATAATTAACATTCCTTGTAATGGTATCCTTTTAAGTCACATGAAACAACAGAACCTTAGAGAGAAAAATATGAGATCTTTCTGGCATAAAACACAAAGACTACTTCAATTCGGTCTGAAGGCTAAAGGATGAGGCTGCATTCTGAGTATTTTCACAGATATTGGCAGATGAAGTGTCTTTGGAGATGGTGCTACGTGTTCCTGATAAACACTGGGTATACGTTTATTGTTTTCTCTGGCTACCATCACAGAACACCACAAAGGGTACTTGACTAAGGTGTTTATGCTGGTAACAATCCTGGGGCGTTCAAGGTCTAAGACACTAAGCAGGCTTAGTGTCTCTAAAGACTTCTTTCCTTGACTTACTAATGGCTGTCATTCAAGGCTGGCCTTCCAGGAGATGGTGTCTCATCTTTATCTCCTAACAGAACTAACCATGTCGGATCAGGACCTACTCCTCAGAACCTCAAGTATCATTCGACCTTTCTAGGTCATAACTTCAAAAGGTCAATTGGTGTCTACTCTTTCAACACATACTTTTCTTCTGGGGGCAGGGCAAATCATTGTCATTACAACCATAATTATAACCTGAGCTTATAATGCTCTAGAATTCACCTGATTTCTAATTCACAACCCCAATATCTCAGCCTAACCTTACTAGTAAAGGAAGAAGAAATTTTTCATCTACAAGATAGCTACTGATGCCTGTGGCTTGGGGAGTGTAGTGGTGGTTTAAATGGCCCCAGTATACATCACAGGAGAGAGACCCTCTTTTTAATTGGACATCCAGCTCATATTCTTACTCTAGAAAAATTACAAACATCTGCTATGTTAGACAAAGGCTACCTATGCCAGGCACAAATATATTCAGTATGTGTATTGAAGTGACCTAATACACTAACAGATCTTAAATAATTTTGCTATTTTAAGGAAAAGTGAGAAGATAGCACTTTCTCTGCTTCTTTTTTTGTTCTCCAGTGTAAAATGGAAGCTAAAGGTGAAGGAGGAAATGGGGAGTGATGATTAATATATGCACAGTTTCTTTGGGATAATGAAGGTTTTAAGATTATATAGTCATAGTAGATGTACCTTTTCCAAACACTTTCCTCTAAAAAATACAATGACCTGTATACTTTCAAAGGGTGAATTTTCTAGTATCTCAATAGAGGTGTTAGAGAAAAAGAATGGGAGAAAGGAGAGATTCCCTATGCTGGTCTTCTCTTTGTAGAGTAGAAAGTCTAATCATTTCCCAGAAATACTCTAGGAATTTCTGACATATGTGTCTGATCACTCTGTTAAATGATGGCATTTATGAAAATATTCTTAAAATAGTAGAGTATATTTGGTGGTTTGTTTCATTTGGTTTTCTAAGGAGGAAGTGATAAGAGATAGTTTATTCTGGGGCCATTTTGAGAGACTATGGTGGCCAAGGAACAAAAACAATCTGTTTCCCCCCAATTTTATGTCCTACCATGGAAGCAGTTTCATGGAACAAAAACAATCTGTTTCCCCCCAATTTTATGTCCTACCATGGAAGCAGTTTCATGAGTTTTATGGTTTTGCAGAACAAAGAAAGTCACAAAAGAAGGGAAGTCTAAAATACAGCAGAGGGGCAGGCATAGACACGATCTTACAGGTTTTCAGAAGCATCAATGTGCAGTCTTTAGGAGACTACATTTACAGAGGAAAATGTATGTTCAATGTCTGCCTGTGCCAAAAGCTACCTGTATAAATGTTACCTTCACACAAACACACATACATTCACATACCCATATATACAGGATTATATGCTAAGTATGCTTATTTGAATCTCACTGATAAAGATGAGACTTAATCAATGGCATACAGCAAGTGCCTGCTTTGCTTACAGTGGGAAGAAAGAAAACTACAGTGAACGAGAACAGTATAATATAAAATACTTCGACTCCAAATCCCAAAATCAGAGTACTACGAATTGCTGTGTCTTCTGGCAAATCATTGTTTCTTCTCTCTTCATCTTTTTCATCCATAATATGATGCTTCTGGCCATATGTCACTAAATAACAAGCCATCCCCAAGCCTGGGGTGGGTAAAGTGAATAATTATACATTTCCTGCTCCATAGATTGCTTGGCCATAGCTGTTCACTTCTTACGTGACTTCTGGCAGATAGCCACTGGGATGGCACCTAGACTCTACAGGTTTGACACGGTGATGACACGCATGGCGGACAGTATTTTCTGAGTACGTAAGGTCAGAAATAAGGATTTATATTCCCATTGAGAATGTATGGCTATGTTTCACTCACCGAATTCTTTCATGAGTACATTTTCTCATAGGGACAGTGGGGAGGCTCAGGTTAGACCACCAGCCCCTGGGCTAGTTCTATCCAACTCTACTTTGTTGCTTCTTCTGTGACACTGTGTATCCCATCACCAACACTGTATTATTCCTCTCAGATGCTACAATGAGTCAGCATTGATTTCGCAGAGCCCTGTTCCCTGATGGGAGCTGATTGATCGAAATAAGAAAGCTTCAAACAACATTTTCTCAGAGCAATGGAAAATGGGGCTCAGGTGCATATCCACACTAGGCAAACAGACAGAGAAATAGCTGAAGACAATCATGGCCAAACGATACTGACACTGATCAGCAGATACCATCCAAGTCATGTCAGGACTGGAAGGCAGGTCCAGCTATATTACCTGTCAGTAACAGGGACTTTTAGGCTGAGACCCAGGGCAAGCACCGAGCCCCAAAGCTCCCAGGATTTGTTGCTGATGCCATTACGATGAAAATATAGGCGCTTTTTTTTTTTTATTCCCATTCTTATATGGGTGTGTTTCATCGGGAGTTTATCTGCAGTGAGTTTCTGAGGAAAAGACGTCGACCTGTGGAGCTCTAATTTTGTTTCTAAATCATCTTTTAAACTCTTCTCGAAAAGTATTGCAGTTTAATAAGAATCAGGATAAACAAATAGGCCGAACAGATGTTTATTCAGGGAGGAATAACTTACAACCTAGGCAGATGAACACCAGCAGGTTCCACCTCATGCTCTCCTCTCTGCATCCGGCCAGCCCGAGAGCATTCCCCGCCTGAGACCTAGTTCCACAGGTCACTTCCACCCATGGCTCCACCCCTAATGGGCGTGGTCAGTGCCACATAAGCAGACAAAGTGAATATCCCACTACAGAAACGTGACATTCTTCTGGTTTATTTTTAATGCTTGCATGGCAAAGTTGGCTCCTGCACTAAGCTATCCAGGTGCCTGCCTTATCATTCCCTTTCTTTAACCTATTTTCTGAGTATAATTCTCCTAAACTCAATCTACACATTCTGTACTCTTTCATATCATTAGTTGGCTTTAACGTGTCTTTTCACTTACTGCAGTTTCAAGAAGGTATTCCTCCGTGGACATATTTTTCCTTTGTGTCCTATCCCCCAACACTGAATATGTGGCTTGTCAAAATTACCACAATCTTAGTAACTCACACCAAGCTACATGCTCTCATTCATCCTCTAGGACTTTATTCCGAAATGTATAACCGAGTATCTCTAGGGCAAATAGTAACAATGCAGATTTACTGAGGAATTACTCTCTCACAGACATGGCTGGGTTTATTATACACTGCTTCCTTAAACTTTCATAAATGTATGAGGTGGGCAATATGAGTCATATATACATATATCTGAGTTTGCAAATATGATTTTAACCCTATTTATTTAATCATGAACACAATTATTATACAGATTCATTTTTAAATTTAAGCTGCATTTGGACCTTTAACACAATTTCCAATGACTACATATGGCAGCTGTTTTAAGAAACTAACATCAGTGTTAAGTGATGTTTGTGCCTGGTGTTACCAAATAAGCCATGGCAAAGAAATGTTTTCATTATTTATACGGTATGCAACCATCTTTATTTTCTCAGCTTTTTTTCTCTTCCTCTTTAAAAAGTTCCACTTTTTGTTGCACAATAAAAAACCCTGGAGTCGACTGGTTCCCTACTAAGTACTAAACTCTGTCACTATTGTTTTCTGTATCATATCACAGCAAAGCATGAGGCTGTGACTGCTTAAACCTGTGCCTCACCTTCCAACACTGTGATGATGGTGCTGTCTCTGTCTCTGTGCCTGGCCAGAAACAAACATTAAGTAATTTATTTATTCTATGCCAATTATCTCATATGACGCTTTGTTTGTTATATTTATTTATTGTTATTAAAATAGCCACACGTTTCTATCTTCCATGATGAAAATCTCTTAACAAATTTTGACTTGTTATTTTTTTCGAAAAAAACAAAACACACACAAAAAAAAACCAAATCCATTAGTCACCATTCAGTCAAGCTGCCATGATGGAGGGTAGCAATTATAGTCATAAGAGTATCAGCAACTGCACTCAGATACACAGATTACTAGAAAGATAAGCAATAAAAAAGAGAATTTTTAATAGCCAGCTCTTAAACGAAAAATCCTATTCGACTTGAATTCCTCTATGATTTTCTCCTTACAAACTCAGAATTTGAAAAGAAGCCAGGCATTGCAAAAATATTAAACTTTTTTTTAAGTCCCAGATTTATTACAGCATACAAACAATGCATTGTGGGTGATAAAGTAAACATCATCCTTATTAAAATAGAGGACTAAGTATGAGGTCAAAGATGGGAAGATAGGAATATAGGATATAGAAAAACAAAACAAACAAACAAACAAACAAAAAAACCACCTCTGGCCAGCCTGGGCAAAGACCCTGAGTTTGATTCCAAGTGCTGCAAAAGCAAATAAACAAGCTACGTGAATGAAGAAGGGAAGACATGAATGGGAAGCAGAGGTCATAGATGCTGTGGTTCAAGCAAGATGATGGATAAAATCCAAGGAAGAGCATCTAAATAGAAAGCAAAAGTGATTTAAAGCCACCATGATGACTTCTTAAATGCCCAACTTTTTCTCATCTCCTGTGACTCTGGATGAGCTGTGATCAACACCCACAGGTATTTGTATGGGTCTGAATCTGCTCTCTTGTGTATCAGTTCCTTGTGGCTGCCATAACAAATATTTCTGAATAAGGGACATTTGTCATCTGACAGTGATGAAGGTCACACATCTGAAGTTAAGATGACACATTTCTTCTAGGTTCTGTAGCAGTTAGCACTTCCCCATTACTGTGTCTCAGATCTCCCTCTGTTCCTCATGAGCACTTGCCAGATTTTTAGTTCACCTGGACGATTCATGATGATGATACCTTCGGATCCTTCACTCAATAACATTTGCAAAGACTTTACTTTTAACCAAATATGGCAATATTAATAAATTCCAGAGATCTTACTGGTAGTTAATATCTGGGCAAGATTATTTCCAGGTTCTGGTTGTTTCGTTGAAAAACAATATAAACAAACATAGAACTTGAAAATCAACAAGGGAACTTCATTCAAACAAAAGCAAACGCAATAGTACATTTCTGAAAAAATTGTGTCACCCTTGACAGCTGGCCATGTGATTCGGGAGCCCCAGTTGTCACTTGGGGCATTCTTTTACGAGATGCAAGAGAAAGAAGAGTTTGGATGTTAAGAGGGGTGGTTCTTAACTTTGATTGACAAGACTTGGGATTATTTAAGCCTTTGCTCACTGTATACGTCTCTTCCCATAACGAGCTTGACTTTGGTCATGTGAATGCCCAACACTGGCATAATACGGTGAAAAGAGGTTGCTGTTCTCCCCCTACCCTTACCCCACCCCCCACTAAAATCTCACTCAAGAAGTCTCAGTTTGGATGGCACAGGCACCCAAAACTACTTGAGCCCGTATCACTCTACCTTCCTCAGTTTTAGGGTTTTCTCTGGGACATATTTAATCATGTAGCATCATCAAAAGTTGCTAATCAGAGTCAATAATTTGCCTTCAGGTTCACAAATGCCCTAACGATGTGATACATGTGTAGGGCATCAGTGGTATCCCAGGTCACTGATGGTTGCTAGGTACATTACTGTGAGAGGTACATGCACATAGCCCGAAACAGGGGTGGGGGAGGAATGAAAGGTAAGAGAGGAGCTCAGCTGTGGTCTGCCGAGATGTCATCTTTTCTCTAGCATGACAGGGCAAGACAATGCAGAAGTCCCTCCATCTTGGACTCTACCTTGGGCCATTGCAAATGTTAACTAGAATTTGATCTCTTTGCTGGAAAATCTCATGGAAACTTATCCAACTCTACTCTAGGAACCCAAGCTCGAGATACCCAAGCTTACTTTGTTTCTGTTAAATCACCTGCTTGTGCAAAATTCTCCCCTCCGTTAACTGCTTATCTTATAGTTTCTGTAAAATAGAAACCTTCCTCTGCAGCTGCTCAGTGAGATAACAAAACATTTTTTTGTGCCTTTAAAAGCCCCTTGCTCTAAACACTCGGGATTACACTGGTGTCCCCAAAAACTTTAGTGTAGTTCCACCTGACACAAGTAAAGACTTTGAATTGCCTATAAACTGTTCAGAGTGATCATCTCTAGGGAGCTCCCTGAAGCACTAGCTCATTCCCAATATGATCCTGGCTCGCTCACTGAATGATACTATAATTTATATTCTCAGTAGCATGTCATTTAATACCAATAGAAACATATACATAAAATTTCCATTACCATGAAAGATTTTTCTAAGGACAAATTGGTTGTTCAAAGGAAACACTTTCTCAGACCACTGGGGATAGAGTGTTTCTAATGCCTAAATGTTTCCACGCTTTAACACACTGGAAGAAAATAGGCTTCGTATGCTCCCAGAACCTGGACAGGTTGTTTTCTGGAACATATGACTTGAAGTGACATTAAAACACCTTTGTCTATCTTTCTGCAGTAGGCACTGCCAGGTCCAAAAGGTACCTCATTTTCCTTCTAAAGAGCAGGCCCATTCACTTTGGTCCTGGCTCAGCTTAAGCTGGACTACAGGATTTCTAGCAAATGCTCGCAGCATTCCTCAGGAACCTGCAATAGGGGTCTCTGTCAGCTAGAAAGAGCCACTTCCCTGTCTTCCTCTTCCTCCATCAGACTGGCTCCCGACTGATTTGTACCTATGGTGTATGTCAAAGCCCGTCTAGCATCCAGACTCCTGCTCTGGCCCATAGTCCATGGTGCTTGTTGTACAGGTCAGAACGCACAGAGCAGGCATCAGGGCTCTTCTCACTCCCTCTACCCTCAACTCCCTGGCTGCTACAGGTGAGTGGTTCCTCTCAGCCACTCTTCCTCCCGATAACCCTTGCAACTTTTCCATGCCATGCTTCCCAGCATTGGCCATGTCCAAGCTGCTTCCTTTTCCCTGTTCTGGACTCTTCCAAGTGCCTCAGAAACAGTTTCAAACACGAATCCTAGTTAGACCCACAAAGCCCTGTCTTCCAAAATCAAGTTGCACATAATGAGGCCAGCTATGAAGACCAGTGCGTCTGAGAAAACTAAAAGCAGATAACTGAGCAAGCAAACTCCAATATTAACTCTCATCATCTGCATCATACCGTGTGTAGGCACACAAACACGAAACGTACATCTCTTATCACAAAGGTTGTAACACAGCATTTATTCCGGGGACATTTCGTGGAACCATGACCTGGGAATGCATATTTAGATTACCCCCAATATCATGTTACACTGAGATATAGTTTCATGAAGTATAATAATTATACACAACAGGGAAAGCCAAAAA
This sequence comes from Cricetiscus sungorus, assembly GCA_030556225.1. Classification (NCBI taxonomy): domain Eukaryota; kingdom Metazoa; phylum Chordata; class Mammalia; order Rodentia; family Cricetidae; genus Cricetiscus; species Cricetiscus sungorus. The sequence continues at coordinate 1,406,822 of JANBXA010000077.1, read as the reverse complement.
TCAAAGCAAACTTAAAATGTATTGCTAGATACATCAGACAGCCAAGTTGGAGGAAGACTTTCAGTAGGCCCATGATGCTATCTGATGACATTCTTAGCTTTGGGGTTGGTGAAAGCTAGGAGTCTACTAAGCTCACAGATTCCAAATGGCTTTTTTTATCTATTAGTCACAGGATGTTAGTTCTGGCACAGAAGCAGGCAAAGGATAGCTATTCCCAGGGCTAAAGCTAGCCTAAGATGAGGTAATTAGCCTCTGGACCTGCAACCTTCCAATCTCTCCACAGTAGGCTGCTCTAATCAGTCAGTCAGTCTCTGCAGACACAGCATCTCTCCAGGAGTTCTCTTCACACCCCAGAGGAGCAGAAAAACAGAAGCAAACAGCACAAATGGTCACACAATAAAGACACTGAACCTGCTCCAAAGTCTAACAAATGGCTTACCCCTTGTCATTGCTTTCAGTCACCCACGCCTGTTTGCAGGGAGGCCATTAATTGGCCAGAGAAGAAGAGTTTCAGTATTAGAATTAAGTTCCACCTTAGCTACTTCGTTATTCTTTTAATTTCCAGGCGTTCCGCTCCTGAATTCAGTGCTAGGTGCTAGCACCATCAAAATGCCTTCTTTGTTCCGTAATCCCTCAGTAACCCTCATCTATGGGTCTCTTTAAAAACACAGCTAACTCACACAAATGTTTTGTTCCACTGGATGAATTAAGATGATTCGTGATAATGTGGGGGGGTGGAGATTTCCGTCCACCTCTAATAGTGAGGGGTCAAACACTGCAAGTCCACAACAAACGGCTCTTTGTCTCTCCAAGTGTCTGCCCACCTTCCCATCCTCCCATCTTATTCTCTCCTCTCTCCTCATTCTCTGTGGTTCCCATTCCCCTGGCTCTCTTCCTCTCTGCTTCCAAATGAGAAGCCAGCTGTCAGCACTGTGCAGCAATGAGAGCAGTATCAAGGACGTTTCTCCTAGGCAATGAGCAAGGGCCACTGATCATTGCTTTTCTGCACTGTTTACAGAGAATTTCTAGGCAAAGGGAAGCGTCTTTGTCATGCAGAAAGAACTGAAAAGCACTGGGAGGTTCTGCCTTTGCAGAACAACATATTAAGCTTATTAAGTTCTGAATATTTAGCCTGCCCAAAATGACTCAGTGTATTTCATTCTTACTGCCTCGGTGAAAGAATGTATATATATACATATGTTTATATCCCAAAATATAAATCTACGGTTTCCATACAGTGAATATGGGGAAGGCAATTTTTACCTCTGCAGTTCTATATTGAAGCCAAACAAGTGACAAACAAAACACGCAGGCACAACAATTTCAGGCTTATAACTGCTCACTTTGCAGACAAAAAAAAAAAAAAAAGAACAAAAAGCAAAGAACACTCAAATTACCATTTGCAAAATAGCCGTGAATTTTTAGCGCCTCGGAATCCACACAAGTTGCTCTCTAAAAGCACTGGGTAAGCTTTTAAAGTTACGGATCTGCAACACAAACACATTTAAACCGAAGAAGCCATCCTGTTGCCATGACAATACGATCCACCAGCTCCCTGTCAGGATGAATCGTTAGCTTCAGGGATAGGATCACACCATTATTGCATGTCAGATTCTGTGATAACGGCAAGCTGTTTTTAAATCATATTACTAAGAAATTTTATTTTAGTCTTTAATCTAGACAAGTCTTAGGCAAATAAAGCAATACAGTCTTAAATGTATGTCTTTGAAAATAGATTTTTATAAACTGTTGACACTAAGGATGAACTCAACAAGTCAAATCTTTAGGGTAGCGAGATGAGTGTCCTGTTGTTTAAAAGTAAGAATTACCACTTGTCGGACCACTAGGTTTCAATAATTCCACAGACAAGGAAACGATTTACTAATCTGAAATTTTCAACAGCAGATACTGCAATAACCACAAATATGCTCTCAAAAGAAAAGGGGGAAAAAAGCAGAGGACAAGCCTTGACTTGTCACAGATCACAGGGGTCAAAAGCAAGCTCTTTGAAGCTCAAACCAAAGATGGACAGAGGTTTTTGTCAGGGCTGGAGGGTAGCAGTGTTTTATCAATAGTCTGAGCTCCCTTCCCATTTGCAGAGTCCCTGACTCCTCCTCTTATGATCTGGGTAAGAAGGGAAAGCTAACAGGAATCACCATTAATTTATACTCTCAGCAACATTTCACAATGTTTGTCTAGGAAGAAAAAAAAATATAAACAAAAGCTCAGCTAGTAGTGAAGCCAAAGATGAGAAAAGTTACCATGACAGAACCTTAAAGTCTGCAGTCCTAGGATATAAAGGGTTCTCTAAAGTCACGGGCCAGTGTGAGCCTCACACAGGTCTGGGCACCTTACAACTCCAGAGAAGTCACAATTGCAAGAACATTTTCTAGGCATTGAGGGATGAAAGGGGAGAGGGGGACACAAATACATCCAGGAGAGGCTATGTACAAAGGTACAGAGTTTTAGATTTCAGGTTCTATTTTGGGAAATCCCACCATGCCTGTGTATGAGGTACATCTGGGAAAGCAGCATGAAAACCATTTGCTATAACGTGGAGTTTGTACTTTGTTCTGTAAAGTACAGGAAGCCATCAAAAATTCCAAGCCATAGGAAAACAGAGTTCAGAAACACGGTGTTTCAGAAGGATTGCTTTAAGATTAAAAACGAAGGGGGCATTGGGTGGAACCGAGAGTGAGGGAGATACGTAGCTAATAAAACAGCGCAAATAGAAATAATGTGTAACTATCAGCAGGGAGGCAGAAAATGGGGGGGTGCTCCAAAATGTTGTACAAGATGCGTGTATAAACTGAACAAATAGTGTGCATTTGATATAACTGAATGCTATTGAATTTTTCCACAACTGGGAAATTCTTGAGACAGACATGGAGAGATGATAAATTAGAATATAGTATTGGAAAGTAGCAACCCTAAGCTTACAAGGACTAGAAAGAGAAAAATAAAAAACTGAAGGAAGTTGATAGATACAGTGAAAACATACCGAAGAGAAACAGAAAATTAATTTTACTAAAGTATTTCAAGATGATAGTCTGCCTTGTTAAAATGTATTAAAATGATGGTTCCAATGTGGTAAATGGCCACACTCCTGTGTCGTTTACATATAATATTGAACACCTTGGATTTTTCCCTTACCCAATGAATGAGCATCATTTTATTCTTAACACACATGCCTGGACTATCCGACATTCTATTTTTACTCTTATGGTAAAGAGCACCAGGGATCAGAGCTGAATCCCTGGGGTTAACAGATGGCAACCCCATTTGACTTTTTCTTTAGAAATTTAACCATGTTGTCAAATTATGCCTGAACCACAGTTTTAGAAAACTATCTCAAGAATTAAGACTATTCTACCTTGTCTTGCATTTAAATATCTAAATAAGTCATGCAGAAAGAAATATGTCTGAGAAATGATGAGATCCTTTTTTATCATGAATTTGTAGAATTAAAATATAGTAACTATAAAGAGAAAATAAACACAGAAAATCTCATCAAGACTTCTTGTAGAAAATATTATACCTCGTACCAGAAAGTCAATGTGATTGTGTTTTACTTGACTACTGTTAGTTTCAGCATGGTAATTATTACCCATTATTGGTTGCAATTATACAAGCAGGGCACTCAAGCTTACTAGAAAATGCTGCAATCCTTTAGTTCAAACAAATAATCAATAGCAAAGGCAAAACAACTCTACAAAGATTCCTTTTAAAATACTAAGATAAAACACAAATCTTTGCATAGATATATAAAAGTGATGGTAGAACGCTTACATAATCGCGTGAACTTTAAGTGTAAAAAAGAGAATGAAAGTGGTACTGGAGAGATGGCTCAGTGGTTAAGAGCACTGGCTGCTCTTGTAGAGGTCCTGAGTTCAATTTCCAGCAACCACATGGTGGCTCACAACCATCCATAATGGGATCTGGTGCCCACTTCTGGTGTGTAGGCGTACATGCAGGCAGAATACTGTATGCATAATAAATAAATCTTAAAAAAGAAGATAAGATGATGCTGAAATGTCAGATTGGGGAAGATGGAGGTAAATGTTTCTCCATTTGGATAAGGAACCAGTGGGAAACCAAAGTGCAGTTCCACCAAACGTCCTTGTTAATATTGTTAATATATTGTTGTATTAACAATATTCCATTATGTTCATCGTGACTCTTAATGCTTCCTTTTGCTCTAAAATCCTTCTTTGTCTTGGATACGTCACCACATTCAATGTTTAAAGATGAAGAAGTAACAGTTCAGAGGGATTAATATTCACCTCCTTTTTGCAGGAAAAGGCAGAGAAGCTGAGGAGACCCCATTTGCTGTGTCTCTAAATTTTGTGTATGAGCTCACATACCACTTCAATGCTCCCTTCCACAAGCTTTGCTTTTCCATTAACACTGTCATGATGAAGCTCTATGGAATATACTTTATCAAATAGATGAAATCAAAACAACCCAGTGCAGTGGCACGATTTAATAATCTCAACACTTGGGAGTCAAAGAGGTCATGAGTTTAAGAGCAGCCTGGACTGTCTTACAGCCTGGACTGTCTTACAGCCTGGACTGACTTACATTTAATATTTATCATGTATACAATATGCCTACACAGATGTATACATTCCACACCCTGTAATGACATATCCATTATATGTTGAAATTCCATATATGTGTAGACAGCCAATTTTCTTTTTCCTTTTCTGAACATAAACATGTTCACAAACAAACAAGGTATGTTTTAGCTTGTTATATCTCAATGTGCTACTATGGGGCTCAGAGACTTTGAATTTTAATTATACACAGTGATTTCATAACTCAGTCTCATAGAAAATCATTTTAATAGACACTTCAAAAAACTCATTTTTCTATGCATAATACAAGTACCAAATACAATGACCTTTCCCATATTCACACATTATTTATTTTAGTATGGATAATGAATTCCTTTGCTTCTCAGTTTGTTCTTTGTTTTGTGAAATATTAATCATCCAGTATTCAGATTCCTTCTTTATAAGTCAAATTTTTAAAGTCATTTTGCTATCACCAAAAATATAAACAGAATTCTCAGATAATAATTATGGACTCCTTAAGCTGCTTAGCAGTTTTTCAAGTTAACCAGCTAAAGCATGCCTTCAAACAGGCAAACAAAAGAAAGAAATCACAAAGCCTTTCTCCCTAGGATATTTGTAAGGACTAATATGATTCTCTAACTGTAGCTAGGTCTTTTGGAGTCTATAGATATGCATATGGCAACATCAATACTAGGAACCCAGAAAAGGTATTTAACTTTTTGATAATGGTGTTCCATGGGCATTTGTAGGGTGAAATAGTCTTCCTTCTCCTGAAACTTTATTAAAATATTCTGACAAATGAAACTTGAAGGATAGAGGGTTCATACTGGCTCATGATTCAAGACATCAGTCTATCATGGCGGGAAAGTCAAGGTGGAAGGGGCCAACACAGGTGACTGTACCCATCCTAAATCAGGAAGCAAAAAGAGATGAATGCATACACACCACCCAGCTCCTGTTCTCCATACCATTCATTCCCATTTGGCTTTCTCCTGACCTTTAACCATCTTGACAATTCTGCCGATGTCCAAAAGTAAGGAATGGTTTCCTGAGTACATTTGGATACCTTATTCTGCTCTTTATCTCATAACTCCCTACCTGCAATGTGCACATAAACAGCCTACCATAATATCACTATGAGAGTTCAATAACACAAGAGTGAGGCTCCGTGGTAGAATGCTTACTGTGCACAGGGGAGGTAGCCCAGCACTACAAAGAGGTTTTCATTTTTAAAGTTCTCACTAAAATAAATCTTACAGACAGAATAAAATAAATACCCACTGAATAAATTACAAGGGTATTTACCATCACCATCTATTTCTGACTGATACCAGTGGCTGATTGGGTATCAATACTGAACATTGAGATTGAAAGAGTTTCACAATGAACTGGATTAGAATGCACCAGGTTAAGCAGCTTTTTTTATACGAGGATGGAGTTCTTAAAAGCTACTTTAGAAGCATTTAGCACATGACCCCTGTACAAAGTGAACCGTTTTAAGGTAATTAGGCAAACAGACATGATGCTGTAAATATTTAACATTACTGTGCATGCCTTAAGGACCTCTCTGTATACTGTTGCATATGCTATTCATGCCCATTCATTCCAAAGAAAGTACTGTAGCTTCTGCTATAAAGTACATGGCATAGCTTATGGAGATATACTATATATGTACATTTATATATGTATCCACATACACACACACACACACACACACTCACACACACACACACACATATATATTATTACATCTATTAGGTATATGTCTAGTAAGCATCATACACATAATAGGGACACAATATGCTGTGGAAATCATCAATAATGCCAGCCCCTTTAAGCTCAGCTCTGTTCCGCCTTCACACATCACCTCCTGTGCAAGCTATTCACTGGGCAATGAAGCACATGGAGGCAAGTCACCTTGAACGTATAAAACTCACGAGCCATCTTAGAAAAAGAAAAGGCAGAAAAACACAAGGATCAAGAAAATGTTTGAGAAATGTAGGCTCAACAGAGCAAGCATGCCCTAGAATCATGAGCAACAAAAACTCAGAACGCTGCCTGGTAGATAAAAATGAAACACGTGTTTTGGCCAGAGACCTGTGTTGACCAGACAAGATGCCAGTCACTTAGCAAAGGTCTGTACACCTCCGGCAACACACAAGCCATCTGCACCCCCTCCACAGGGATGTGTGGGCTGCCAGAGCATAGCCACAGCGTGAATAAAAGGGCAAAAGAGTCCAAATTATTAGCTCATTTGTGTTATATGACCACAATGAAAGCACCGATTGAAAACCTCATTTTATACGAAACAAAATCGTATTTTCCATCCCAATTAGCAACCTAGCTTTGCAGCTACACATGCAAGCTCCATCTCTACGACTGCCTAACGTGCGTCCCACACATAGAAATGACATCTGTTTGGCCATTAAATCATTCATTTAATTTCTAGTAAACTCTCTCTGGCGTGGGTACTACATAATTCTTCCTTTAGGAAACTACAAATGGGTCAAGGCCTGTTTCATTTCTTTTAATATCAGGAGCAAAAAAAAAAAAAAAAAAAACAAAAAAAAAACAAAAACAGAAGTTAGTGAATATATATGTTTCCAAATACTTTGTAGTTTGCAGGTATGCTTCTATGGATGAGTGAAATTATAAGAGCCTTCACTCAGATCCTCAGAACCCACGTAAAAACTCAAGCATGGCTGTGTGCGTTCATAGAGGGCATGGAGAAAGGAAGATCACTGGGGAGGGGGGGTATTGATTGCCAAACTAGCAGAAACACAGTGTGCTTATGCTTGGTGAAAGACCCTGAGTCAGGTGACTAAGGCAATCTATGCTAAAGGACCTCCCATATCTTCCTTTAGTCTCTACAGACATCACCACTAATGGGCACACTTGCATGCATACACACATATACACGTGTGCACGCACACATACACACACACTGTAGTTGATTCGTGCACACATCTATGTAAGAAGACCAGATAGATGATCAGAAGGTATGTCTGAAGGCTGCTCGTTTAAAAACACCATGTCAGGAGGGACACTCTCTCAGCCTAGACACATGGGTGATGGCCTGGGCCCTGCTCCAAACGACATGACAGACTTTGAAGATCCCCATGGACGGCCTCACCCTCTCTGGGGAGTAGATGGGGGAGGGAATGGGGGTGGGGGGACAGGGAGGAGGGGAGGGTGCGGGAACTGGAATTGACAGTGCAGCTGGAAGGCCATTACAACACTTCAGGGGAAAGTGTGACACTCTCAACTAGCATGGTGGCATGATGGCCCCGGGAACACAGAGGACGGGCGAGGTGTCCAAGGGCAACCGGGAACAACTGGGCAGCGTTCCTATTTTGGAGCCAGAGTTCTTATGGACTTGAGCCTGTCCCTAGCCAAGTGCTTAGGGGTATGAAGTGAAGATTAAGTGCCAGCAATAATAAAGAACTAAGTGGTTTAAACAGCTTCCCAGGAATCAGTGTTCAAGTAGCTCATCCCTTTAAAGCCACCACACTTAAACATTCTGTCTAGTTAAAGCACAAAACACATCTGGTGAGGCTGTTCAAATATTCTTTTATATTCTAAACCACATTACTAGTACTTCTGTAAGTGCCCGTTTTTAAAATTTCACTACTGAAAACAATGATCTGTTGTAATGGTGTCATCCAAACAAATGCATGTGCTACAGCCTGCCTTTAAAAAAAAAGATCTTATATACAAGTGAAATTACACACACACACACACACACTTCAGACTGGTATTTAAAATGTTGCCCATTCCACACTTACAGATAAAGGTTAGTAAGTTCTGAAATGCCTGGGGTTACTGAAATAGTCTTCCTTACAGGAAAAAACAAAGAGATTTATGTCTCCATAAACAGATTGTGGTGAAAAGTAAAAAATTATTATTAAATGGCATAAAATTTTACACTGTACCTTATAAATTAAAATACATACAAGTATGTTCTTGGCATTAAAATTTTAACAATTAAAAAAAAATCAGGGCTGCAGAAATAGCTCAGCGGTTAAGGCCACATATTTTTCATAGAGAGGATCTGTGTTTGGTTACCAACACCCATGTGGGATTGCATCCAATGCCCTGGCTGCATCTGATGCCCTTTTTTTTTTTTCTTTTGCCTCTACTAGACACTACACTTAAGCCATATACCAACACACACACACACATACACACACACACACACACACACACACACACACACACACACACACACAATCTCACAATGTCTTTGTAGAAAATCTACGACCCCTCCTCAAACCTTGAAAAATCCATAAAATGTTATCTCGTTGTTTTGCCATTTGATGCTTTATTCTTCAGAGAATGTGCTGGAATTGGGGACAAGTTGCAAAGTCTGTCTATTCTTTTATGAGCCATTTTCAAATTTTTGTTTTTGTGTTATTTACTTACAAACTATAAGGGAAAACAGACTATATTTAAGGGAACTTTTTTAGAAAATAAACTGGTATAATAGAGTTTGACATGACCTCAGTGTCTGTAACCATGTGATGTAGTGGAAATCACCTTGGTGGTTCCTGTTTTTTTTTTAATTAAAACATCAAGAAACCCAATAGTGCAAACCAAATAGCATTAGTCACACATTTAGGCAGAAGCACTCAGACGTGTACAGAAAGAAGGGCATAAAAGAAAAAGAGTTGCCATTACAAAAATGGTGATAAAATAATTATCAAGTCCAAATAATAACGTGCAATTCTACTTTTAGAAGGCAGAAAAAATTGAAGACATGGAAAGTGGTTGATGGAGATGAGTAAGGAATTACAATGATACAGAAGAATGGGGATGAAAAAAAAAACCCAAAAACCAAAAACAAAAAGCAATGTAACTGATGAGTAGAGACCAGTCCTGTTGAGAAAAAGGGAGACAACAACCTCATGTTCCCTCCTGGCTGCATATGTTGTCAATCAATCCTCTAGTCCTCTTGCCTTTTTCCAAGGGTGTGTGTCTGCACAGTTTCCAAGTGTATTGTCACAAAACCCATATATACACTGTAGCATATACTGTATACATTTCATTATTGCAGTCTACTTTATAAAAATAATACTTATGGATAGGGCAACAATTAATAGCCCAAATTTCTGCACAACACAAGCAATTTAGATAAAAAAAAATATATCACTAGTCCAATGCTGCATTCTACTGTGGACAGTGGCCGAGGCAAATGGTATCTAAGAGTTTAGACTTCTATGTCATCCCCCTTGAGTGAAGATCACTGTACCCAAAGGCCTCCTTCAACTTCTCATCCACAGCTATCTCTAAGTCTTCTTTGTGGGGACAGAAATCAACCTGAAATTCTCCTGTTGAGGTATGTTGCATAAAGCCTCCACTGTGCAGATTCCCACATCTGCAGGCTGTGTCCACTGTCAGAGCTACATTAAGACGATGGCTCCTGTGCATGGTGGCCTCACAGATGTAAAAGTTAATCACAATTGAAACAAATCAGGCCGAGAGTTTCTGATACTAGTGATAAGACAGCAACAGCAAAAAGCAGATGCTCAGAAAAACATTACCAACTAGTTCTGAGCACAAAACAAGAATTTGTTGTTGGAAGGAGCCATGGAAGGTAAGAGAGGTCACCCATAGTATAGCATGCTAGAGCTGAAATCCCAGGTCCTCAGGCAGCAGTGAATGTCCCAGAGTAATTGATACCCCCCCCACTTCCAGGACATGGTCCAGTGTGCAGAAGGCCTGACTAGAAGGCATTTCTGGCTTTCCCTTCTCCAGCTCTCCTTTTCTCCTGCCTATCATTGTAATAAACCTCCATTATGTATGCCTTCTTTTTCTCTAAAGGAATAAACACAGAAGGGCCACCTAGGTCTCTAAGGGAGAGACAGAGAAAGGAGATTCATCTAGTTATTTAAAAGTTGAACACCGTATCTCTTTGTCTGCCCTGATTTCCTCCATACCACTGCTAGACTAGGTCACCGGGAACCCCGCTGTCCCGGTGACTGGCTGTGCACACTTCTTGCAAGGGTGTGTGGTCCTTGTGCGTGCAGAGTGAGCTCTGGGCCAGTGTTGTTTCTTTAACAATCAGCTCACGTTGACTGCCACAGCGGTGGCAGTGCTGCAGTTTAGAGGGGTAAGGTTCTGCCCGAGGTGGTAGCACCTTGCCACCTTTCCTCGGAGAGAAGCCAGGAATTGATTGAGAGAGCTCCTCTCCTCTGACCCTTAAGATGTTGCAGATTATAAATAGAGGAGTGAGAGTCTTGCAATGGGTCCAGTTACATTGTTTTAGGACCTGAACCCCACGGTCCTGCAATGCCAACAGTAAGACTGATGTCCATCACGTGAAAGGGTTCAAATGGGCAGCACTGCTATTTCATCTTTTCCTTTTCTGGGCCATGATACGGTTGCTGCAGCTCTTTGCTTAAGAACTTAGGTGGGGACTTGAGAGACGGCTCAGCAGTTAACAGCACTGAAACCTCTTCCAGAGGTCCTGAGTTCAATTCCCAGCAACCACATAGTAGCTCACAGCATCTGTAATGAGATCTGATGCCCTCATATGGCATGCAGGCATATATGCAGACAGAACACCATATACATAAAATAAATGGATCTTGAAAGAAAAGAACTTAGGCAGTGTCTGTCTTTTCTATTGCTGTGCTCATACACTCTGTCTAAGACAACTATATAAAAGTTTATTAGCTTACATTCCATAGGGTGAGTCCATGACCATCATGGCAGGAAGCATGGCAGCCAGAGGGCAGGCATGGCACCTAGAGCAGTAGCTTAGATATCACATGTATCCACAAACAGAAGGCAGAACCGACTGGGAATGGGTAGGCTTCTGAAACCTCAAAGCTCACCCCAGTGACACAGCTCCTATGACAAGTCCACACCTGCTAATTCTTCCCAAATAATTCCAGCATCTGTGGACCAAGTGTTCTAACAGCTCAACCTATGGAGTCCAGCCCCATTCACACCACCACAAGATTTCCTCAGCTTCCGGAACTTTGACTAAGAAGAGTAGATCACATACTGAGTGGGCTACACTATGTAGGTGGGCATCCTGCACCGTCATTTAGAAGTGTGTTTTGTTATTCTGCTCTGCTGCTTACTTGCTAAATTTCTCGTTACTGCTTTCCTCCTATGTATACATAGACCATTCCTTCAGACCAGAGAAAAATGTCAGTCTCAATGATCATTGCCTTAAATTATTTCAATTTAAAATATTTATTTATTTTGCTTGTTAATTTAAATATCGCTACTAATTCCTGCCTGTCCAAAAGTTGGGAGTAGCTGTTTCGTTCCAGTCTTTCCCTAATCTGTAATTAAAGAAAGTAAATTTCTCTCTATTTTGCCAGGTGATACAGGACTTTTTACACTTGGCTCTAACTGGTATTCCGAGGCAGTGGTTCTCAGCCTTCCTAATGTGTGACCATTTAGTACAGTTCCTCGTGGTGTGGTGACCTTCAACCATAAAACTGTTTTCATTGCTACTTCATAACTATAGTTTTGCCACCGTTATGAATCATAGTGTAAATATCTGATATCTCCGATGTTCTCAGATGGCCCCGGTCATTCGAACCCCAGGGGGTCACAAACACCCAAGTTGAGAACCACTGTTCTAAGGAGTCATAAACAGCACACAGATCACCACCTGAGAAATAATTTGTAGTGAAGAACCTTCTTAAACCCTGATGACATAAGGGTTCTTCCTATTACTACCACTTTAAATAAGTTGGTACATTTGATCAGTTCCAAGTCACAGAAAATTTTCAGAGAGGGCACCCATAAAATTTGCTATTTACCCTCTGATACCTTTCATTAATAGGATACACTTTTATAATTAGTGAACCTACAGTGGTATATTTATTATCGTCCAGAGCCCAGGGTTGACTCTTTCTTCAGTTTCCCCTGAAGGATCACTTTCTGTTCCCGGATCATGAAGCATACATTCCATGTATCCACCGTGGGTCTTCCTCAGCCCCTCTTTGCTCTGGCAGCTCTTTCCAGTCTTCGTCTTTAATGATCTTGGTGGTTGTGAAGAGTTCTGACAGGTAGGGTTTCCCCCCAACCCAAATGTGGCTGGTGCGATGTCTGTTTGAAGAGGTAAGGTTGAGTCCTTGGTTGTTAACAATCAAAGTACCCTCTTATCTCAGAACGACATATCTGCAGCTGAGCTTGATCTGGCTGAGGTGTCATTTGTTCCAACTGTGAAATCGCTCTTTTTCTCCCCCTTTTTCCAGTTCACTCAGGACAGAATTCAAGATTGACACTCACAGACTTGACGTGCTTGTTTCACAGCCTTGAGGGCACTGCAGCCAGCACCCACAAAAATTATTTAAGATTTTCCTACATTTGTCAACTCCATCCCATTCACTCACCTATTTACCCATTTATATCAATATGCGCTCACAGATACAGATTTTATATCTTGTGTAAAAAGATACCTCATCGTACTTGATCAAACGGGTCCATTAACAGCTCTTGGGAGCTCTTCTAGCTGGTGCATGGGTTACCCTGGTGAGTGTGTGTGTGTGTGTGTGTGTGTGTGTGTGTGTGTGTGTGTGTGTGCGTGCGTGCGTGTCGTGTGAGTATGTATGTGTGTGTGTTTGTGAGAGTGTGTGTATCTGTCATTCTCTGCTTTCTAAATTACAGCGTACTTCAGGCCTTATTCTCAGTAGTTACTGACCGGTTCTATAACTTCTCATTTATTCAAAGAGCTCTAGTGACCAAGGTCTTCATCCTATTTGTGTTCTTTGTTGTTAATGCAGCAATGTAACTTTGATTAAACATAACAAGGGTTTATAAATGTGGACTTTGAAAGAAAAAAAAGCCATCTGCCTCTCTTCCTATGCTGTTATTTCCTACTGACAATGAAATTTCATGTGTACCAAGTGCTTGTCTCAGAGCCAAAGGTTGCAAATAGCCTCAGAGCCATTGTCTAAGGAAAAGCATGGAGCGGCCCATTTTACCAATCATGAAACAAAATCGCAGAGAACCGGAACACTGTGTTCAGGTCACATTGAAGAAAAAGACCCGAGGTTGAATCTTATCCTTTTAACACACAGCCTACTGGTCCTTTGCCCTCAGAATAAAATTTTCATTATTTATTTATTTGGGGTTGTATCTTACAATGCTGCTGAATAAATCTGGTTTATTTTCCTTTCCTGGATGTCAGTTAGCAGTGTCTATAGAAAGGGCAAGTGGGGGTGTCTTAACACCACTGGTGCACATCGCAGATGTCACTGATGGGGTTCAGTATTTTACTAATGAATCTCCATGGCCCTTGGGAACTTCCTTATTATGGCTCCAGCAGTTACTGTCAACAAGCCAATGTCACCATCTTTTTGTAGAATGATTTGGCAATATCGTTGCAAACCAAAGGAACATATGCATACATCAGATTAAACAGTCCTGATGAGGGCAAGGAATGATTGCCAAATCCCATGCAAGGCATGTATAATGAGTGGAGAGACAGAGATCTTCTGGGGCCAGGCGTCTAGCTCGTGGAGTACTTGCCAACATGTCTGATTGTAGACCTAGAAGTCTACAATCAGAGCATGGTAGCATATGCCTGAACATCCACTGGGGAGGTAGAGGCCAGAGGACTAAGAATTTAAGGTCATCTTGAGTTAATTCATGAGTTAGAGGCCTGACTGGGCTATATGAGAACTATCTTTAAAACACACACACAATCAATATATCAATCAAACACATAATCGAACAAATAAATCATATAGAAATACTTCAGGCTAAGTCAACACACCATGAACACGACCCCCCTGATCCAGATTTATTTTCCCATCACCACTATCATGCTTCTCCTTCACCTCGGAGTTCAAAGACTGAAGTCAACTTTATGATTTTCCTCAATTTTATTTATGTCCCCCATTTCCAGCCCTTGGCCTTGATCTACTAGACAGTCTTTGGTGATATGTCTTGCCAAGTCAGTGAAAGGCATTTTCTCACTTACAATGGGAATGGTGTAGCCTTCACCTCTGACGAGTGAACGACCACACATGATAATTTGCTGATGTTTCCATGGAACAGAATATAGTGTTTCTTTCCTGAACTAGATTCTCAAGAAGAGAATAAAATGTTCTGGTAACATGAAGGACATGAACCAAGGTATTTCATAAATAAATTGTCTTCTCTCCTATTTTTGCTTTGGACAGGCAAAAACTCCACAATTTGTTTTTGTTGTCTACATTAGGATAGGACCTTGGAAGTTAGAGGGAAAAAAATTTGTACCTTACTGAAATTTAAGAGTAATGGCCTGACTGTCAAAAGAGTCCAGCCGCAAGGAAATATAAACTTCCTTAAACTCAAACTCAAAAAATGCCACAGAAGCCTTCCTGTGGTCTATGGTAGGAGAGGATGAAGCTGTTCTCTTTGTTCCTTTTATAAAATTTTATTTATCATAAGCTGACAGAAGGGAAGAGAATTTGGTCCCTGAGAAAACCAAATTCAAGGAAAAGAATAATAACCACATAAATGTCTAACAAATGAAATAATTCTGCCACGAAACAGACTTCAAATGGAGCAGTTCATTTCTCATCTGGGAAAGCAGAGGTCTTGTATGTTCAACTCATAAGGAAACATTCACAAATCTCTCAACAGCATCCTTTATCACAACTGTGGATGTTATGCGCTTAAAGAACTGATCTCTAATGAAGAACTTAACGAAAAATTGTCTCCTTAGGCATAAAATGCAAAGCAATTATCACAATGTCAATACAAAAAAAATATTGAAAAGCAAGTAGAATCTAATCTCCAGACAACATAGCCAACATTTTACTATTTTTTTAAACAAAACTATAATCACTCCTTATAGGCTAACATGATGTTAGAGGTGATTCTAATAAGTAAAGGATATGTTCTTTGCCTGGGGAGGGGGCTTAGTGGTTATAAGCATACACTGTGAAAGCAAAAGGACCTGTGTTCAAATCCTAAGTATACTCATAAAGCCAGGCATGGTTGTAAATACCCATAATTCCAGCACTGGGGATGAGACACAGAGGAATGCAGCAGCTCACTGACCAGCGGCCTTAAAGGAAAACTTTCTGATTCCATGAGGAACCTTGTCTCAAAAAAGAAGGCAGAAATGACAGAGGAAACACCAGCTGCCTTCTTCTCTAAGGCACAGCTGTAAGTGCCACGCTGTCACCACACAATATATATTAGCTGAAGAAATTAATATTGGTGACAAAGAATTTAAAGGACTTAATTTGCATGTAACTAATTGCATACTTAAACCAACGGGGGGGTACGGGGGGTCTGGAGAGGGAGCACAGCTCCCTTTAAGAGCATGCTCTGCTATTGCAGAGGACAAAGGTCAGACCCCAGCACCACAACAGGTGGTCCCCAATCACGGGCTACTTCTCTGTTTGACCTTGGCCTCACTGGTTAATATTTTTGAGTCTCCAATTTTTGTTTTTTATTATCTGTAGGACGAGTATTTAAAAACACTTTGCCTGTCAGGATTGTTATGAGATTTTTAAATAATATAAAGGGAGGCAAAAGCTCTCTGTACAAAATAAAATGGTCTACAAATAAAAGAGATTAACAATTAAAGACAGGTTTAATGTTCGGGAATATATTATATTCAACTCTGATTAACCTAAAACGATTTCTGCAAACAGCACCAAGCTCCAGGCTTAGAGGCTAGGTGTCCTGTGTCTACCTGCAGAGGATACAACAGAATCACAATTTTTATAAGATGGGAAAATGGCATGTGTTTCTACTTTTATTTGTCATACTTTGCTGAACAATACTTCCTATTGATTTGTGGCATCAACGTTGGTTCCTTTTTTCCAATCATGGCATACACTATTATCTCTTTGAAAGCTCAGAAATCTAAAAGCAACAGCCCCCCCAAAAAAAAAAATCAAAACCTCAGTAGCTTAAGTATTGATTAAAAACAAACTTGGTTCATTAAAAACACTGCTGGGATTTGAAGCACTTAGAGGCAATCTTTTCTTTTCTTCAGCGTTTAAAAACTAATGATTTATAGATCTTCTTGGCACTAAGAAGGAGTTCCTGGTTCTCTACGTGTGCTTTTCATTCAAAAAAAAAAAAAATCAAAGGGTTATAAATAATCGCCCCCTTTACTCTACTTGCTTACATACATAATATTTGCTTCAAATATTGATACCTGTTTATGTCATGTGTAACTGCTATATATAAATATCCTCAGCTAATATGCCCTATGTATGAAATTTGTTAGTCCTTTTCCAAAAAGGGACAAGGTCACAGAACTGTTGGAGAACATGAGCAGGCTGAAGTTGCTGTCTTTAGATATCCCAGAGAGGAAAAAACCCCGTGCTCCTGTCAGAAGGAAATATATGTCTGCATCTCCAACTACTGCACCATGTTCCCCTTCTTGCCAGGTGTCTCAATGACTGGAGGGAAAAATGGTGAGTCACGGGATGACCTAACCCTTGAGCCCTCCTGGAAGGGCATTCAGCCCAGCTAACTAACAGCTGCCTGTAAACATGGTAGGGTCAAAGATACTGTGTATTGGAAAAGTTTCTTAAATGGGTTTAAATCTTCACACAATTCTGTAGCAGATCTGTGTACTTAGCTTTTATTTTCTTTTTAAAGTAATTATTTGGCAAATCATCGGTGCTACTCTTCAGGGTTAGCATGTATCACAGATTTCTCCCTTGTCTATGTATCAATCATACTGTTATTTCCATGGTTCCTTTATTTCAATGCTTTTTATATTAGCTTATGATATAGGGTGATAAGAATACAACAGTAAGTGCTCCGCCCTAACCCACGAAGGCTGAGAGACAGTCACAGGAGAGGAAACAGAAAGAATGTAATGGCTGGAAACTGGGAAATAGTTGCAAATTTCTACCCTGTGGGCATGGGGTAGTCATTGCCATCAAGATCTCACAGCAGCTATAGAAGCCTGCCCTGGGCAGCTCAAGACTGAGGCTGAACTGAGAAGCATGGACTAGGGAGCTAAACTTTTAGCCGCTGATGCATCATATGGCAAAAGATTGCTCATCACTGTGTTTAATTATGTAGCCACTGGTGAGCCCACCAGGCTGCAACGGAGGGTTCCACACCCTGGGGTCAAACAGATGGTCCTGTCAGACTCGTGAGTCACAAAACAAGGCATAAAGACTTGATTGTAGGGAAGGGGGGAAATAAAAAGCTATTGGTGATAAAAGGAGGCTATTGGTAGCAGTCATCAGAATGCATTATATATATACATGGCGTTGTCAAAGAACAAGATTAATAAAACAAAATGCCGGGTGATGTGGGTTTTTGTTTTGTTATTTTGTTTCGCTTTTCGTTTTTCAACACAGGGTTTCTCACTGTAGTCCTGCCTGTCCTGGAATTTCCTCTGCAGACCAGGCTGCCTCAAACTCAGAGCTCTGCCTACCTTTGCCTCCCAAGTGCTAGGATTAAGGCGTAGCCACCACCACCTTTCTGTAACTTACCGCACTGTATAAACTTAAACAAATTAAAATGCAACACAACCAAAACAGTGGTAAAAATTGGTTACTACTGGCTGCCACCACAAAGCTTTTTTTTTTTTTTTTTTTTTTTTTTTGTTTTAAATGGTGGTAATAGAAAGTGTTAGAGAAATCAAGAATACAACCATACAATATGCTCGCCTTTGGTTGGTCAGAAGACTGGGGAACAGAGGTGGAACAGGGGATGGGGTGGGGGAGAAAAAGTAAGGAGGAGAAGGAGGAAGAAGAACGGGCTAACAGGCAGGATGTGCTCACTTAAAAGGAGAAGCTTGTACATGCATACAGAGCCCTTACGTGGCCATGGCGTAGCCTCGCAACACAGGGCCCTCTGAGCTGTGTTAAGTATCTGTCTGCATGCCCGTGTGCTTACCCCGCCAGTTGTCAGGGGGCAGGGTCAGCATAATGCCAGGATACCAATATCGGCCGTGTGCAGAAATGCTTATGCTTACTTACACCTCTTTAATCAGAAGATGTTAAAACTCAGGTTTGGAAGGACAGATCCTGAATTTTTTCTCGTACTTCCAAATGATGTTGACGCCTCTACTTAGTGGCTTCTCCTCGAGTATCAAGAGCTCACGCAGTGCCTCTGCACCCAATCCCGCCTCTTGGTATAGCTACGTAATCCCATCTGCTTAGTTCCCTAACTACATAAATGGGGACAAATTATCCAAGCTCTCAGCTCCTGTGTCTTTGTCTGTTAAGCGGTATTAGAAGGAGGCAAGTGCTTACTGCATTGTGATAGAGGACACAGAGTTTGCTAAGCAAACTTTTATCATCAGTGGGTATTTCCCTCCAAGAGAGAACCAATATACCTTCAACATAATATTTTTATCTTGTTATTTTCACCATGGCTTCTATTATCTACTTTCAATAGCATATTTGCTTCTATGGTCCCTTCACTAGCATGTGCAAACACCTGAAAAGCAAGGCTAATGACATTATATACCATCAGTGCTAGGCAGTGTAATATGATCTCTAATTAGAGTGTTCACTACACTGATTGGCACGGTGATGCTAAATATTTGTTGGATTAATAAAACTTGAAAATGTTGTGCCCTCTCCTAATTCCCATAAATTTCCCCTTGTCATAAAAATAACATTTAACTAGTCAGCATTCAGCCTACTTCAAAGAATTTATGTAACATGCCACATTTAGCCACGAAGAAGTTTATAATTCTTCATAAACATGTAACAATCAACTTGTGGTGTGTCTTGTTACTTGTGTGCATAGCTATACAATATGCATGCCTGAATATGCTTCAAAATACAACCATTTTATGTTACCATAAAAATTTTAGTTTCTGAGCTAGTATATTTTCAGTATGTCTAGAAGCTCCATAAGTGTGACTGAATTAGGAAATATGCATTTGTTGGATTATTATGGCACATATTGCCTTTCTGACATTTGATGTCATAGGACTTTTCCTGGAAATACATAAAGAAATGTCTGTGCACGATTGGTAGGTGAAGGTACCAGAGAACCAAATAAAGAATTCTATCCAAGTCCAGTTGATAAACACATGGATTTATCAGGAGCTAGTTGCAAAGTACTGTCAACTCATGATTTGCCACAACACTTAGGAATTCTCTGGAAACTCTCAGGTAACCACACTGTGAAAAGGCCTACCCCTTTGTACCACCAAAACCTCTTCTTCCAAATGAAAATTCCTATGCTGTCCAGGACATTCACAAAGGGAGGGGTCTCATGTGACTCTCCCGAGGGCCTCATGGCATCTTCAGATTCTTCTTCCCTCTATAGAAGAGTGTTAATGACTCCTATCTCCTGAGGGTCTCATATGGGTAATCACAACTGTTTTCCCTCAAAAGAGCAATAGCTATATCCCTTTCATAGGAAGTGTACACAAAAGATTTAGGACATCCAAGTAATTTCAAAATTCTACATGGAATTTACTCTTCATAGTTTCATATTTCACATACTATTTTATTATTAAAAGTTGGCATGTTGTGTGTATGCTGTTAAGGGCCGTGCTCATGCTAACCAAATACTCTAGTAGTGAGCTATTCTCTTACCCATAATTATTGCCATTGTTAAAAAATAAGACTCTACCTGAAATTATAACTGATTGCATTTTCCTTTATTTTGAATTAAATAACATGCTATGTATCTTAAAAATCAGTATTATCTTTGACATGATTTTAATGTACCAAGAAAGCAGGAAATCTGCACCATTTGACGAGCAAGTTGAGAGGGTAACAGAGGAGACATGCCCAGAATTCTGTCATAAAACTTGATGTAACACATGAAAACTGATCAAGAAATTTTGATCTTTTTCTCGGGACATGAAACTGGTAAGAATGTCTAAGATCTGTTAGTTACTCATATTGACGGTCTTGTATAAAAACTCCTTGAAAGATTTTACAAGTTAAGAGATAAGGCTGTTACTTCTAATTCTGGCTGTAATGAGCTAGTTTCTAGGAAACCAACTTTTTCACCAAACAACAACTTAAAAATTATATATATATTAAATACACACACACACACACACACACACACACACACACACACACACACACGAAGGATGAATGGACAAACCAATAGACACATAGACAGAGTCAGTTTGTGAATGATCAAACTTATAGCCAAGATCTGAAAGTAAGATATAAAGGCTTACTGTGACAATGGCACATATTTTATTTTTGTCCTTGCAGTATTTGCCGGTGATAGATGAGCTGCTGAAACAATTTCAGCAGTTTCAAGGAGCAACAGAGAAAGGAAAATGTACCAAAGCCTATTCAAGAGAAGGCGAGATCTCCAAACTTTCAGCTGAGATCAGTAAAAGGCTACACCAGAAAATCCATAAGGAGGTAGGGCAGTCCAGGATAGAACCAAACACAGCTTGGAAAAAGAATGCATTGATTCCTCATGATATTCTACTGTACTCAAACATCTTGGTGCCTAGCCCAGTCGTCATTGGACAGGTGTCATCCAGCAACCAATGAGAGCAGATGCAGAGACCCACAGCCAAACACTAGGCAAAGCCATGTGTTTGCCTAGAAGAAGGAAAATGAGGACGGCAGGTGATAGAGGGGTTGAGGACACCACAAGGACAAGGACCACAGGATCAACTATTGAAGGCTCATTGGGGCTCACAGAGACTGAGGTGACAAACATGGACCCTGTGTGGGTCTGAGTTATGTCCTTCATACATGACTTATGGTTGTGTAGCTTAGTGTTATCATGGGACATTCAACAATCAGAGTTGGGGGACATATCTGACTCTTGTGCCTGCAGCTGGGACCCTTTTCCTCTTACTGGGTTCCTTATCCAACCTTGATATGAGGGTTTGTGCCCAATCTTACTGTATCTTGTTTGTCCATGTTCAGTGGATATCCCTGGGAGGCCCACTTATTTTTTTTTTTTTAGGGAAATGGAAGGAAGGAAGGAAGGAAGGAAGGAAGGAAGGAAGGAAGGAAGGAGGGAGGGAAAAAAGAAGGAAGAAAAGAAACAGTCTTCACTGTGTCAGAGACTTAGCCTAAAAATTCAACCTATGGGGGCTGGAGAGATAGCTCAGCAGTCTAGAGTACTGGCTACTCTGCTCTTCCAGAGGTCCTGAGTTCAATCTCCAGCAACCACATGGTGGCTTACAATAATCAACAATGGGATCTGATGCCCTCTTCTAATGTGCAGGTCTACATTCAGACAAAGGACTCCTACATAAAATATATAAACAACAAAGTCAACCTACTGTATGTAAAAATCATTGGTTCTAACTCTAAGAAGCAAGACAACCCCCCCCAAAAAATGATGGCATCTTCAATAGACTCAAATTACATATCTGATATATTTAGCATTCAGTCAAAAGTTACTTGACATGTTGGTTGAAAAGACCAAGCTAGAAGGATTAAGTTGATTGGAAAATAGGAGATCAGAAAAGAGGAAATATGATGTGGGCTAGTTAACATTAAAGTGTTTGAAGCAGGGGAAATCCACATGGAAACCTACTACTATAAAAGCTTCCTAAAATATGTACATATACATACTTAAAAAGAGTTAAGTTGGCACCCACCTATAATGGCATGCCAATACACCAGCTAGAAACCACATGCTAGCAAAGAAAACACACAGTACCAGAACTTCAGTTGTCAGCCAGGGTTACTTCACAGACCCCAATATAACAGGCTTTGTCAATGCTCTTGGTTATCCTCCAGAACTCAGCATTAAATCCTCATTACTGAAGCCATCATCCATATAGCTGAGTTATAGAACATGCAGAAATCAAGCAGGAATTTACCTGGAAGCTAGACATACCTACTGTCTAGCGTTCACAGTGCCAGAAGGTATCATGCATGCTACCAGAGGATAAAAGTCATCAATCTCATCCAAATGTGAACTCTGAAACAGAGAGCAGTGACTAGTCTAACAAGATATGCCCACTTTTCCAACAATGGCACAACTGTTACTGGAGTATTTGGTCATTTTCTGATTGGATCTCAGGCCTGACTTATACTTGGTACCGCTAGAAGGCCAAGAAGCCCTGGTTAGTCATAAGCCCTAGGTATATTATAGAGTAAGCCCAGAAACCAGGAAAATACAAAAGTGGGTGGATGAAAGAGGAGATCTTGAGTGGGAAAGGCTGCAGTATGGGTGCTGGGAATCAAACCTAGGTCCTCAAAAAGAAACATTAGTGCTTCTAATTGCTGAACCATCTCTCTTCCCCACTCCCCACCAAAATTTCTATTATAGAATACCTCAGGTTTTTGTTTTGTTTTGTTTGGGTTTTTTTTTATTTTGATTTGGTTTTGTTTTTAGTTTTTTGTCTTTGTTTTTTGAGACAGGGTTCCTCTGTGTAGCTTTGTAGACCAGGCAGGCCTCGAACTCACGGAGATCCACCTGTCTCTGCCTCCTAAGTTCTGGGATTAATGGTGTCACCACCACTGCCCAGCTCTAGAATACTTAGTTTTGATATACTTGTTTTGTTTTGCTTTTTGAGACAGGATTTCTCTATACAGCCTTGGTTGGATTGGAACTTGGTCATGTAGCCCAGAATGGCTTCTTACACAGAGAGATTCACCAGCTTCTGCCTCTAGAATACAGGCATCAAAGGCCTGAGGTACCAAATTCTGAGAAAGTCCTTGGTTTGACCTCCAGCACTGCAAAGCCTAGGCATAACAGTCCATGCCTCTAATCCCAACAGGAAATGTCATCTCTGGCTACATAAAGAGTTATAACCCAGCCTGGGCTAGAGATTGTCTCAAAGAAGAATCAGAATAAAATTCTTAAAATATCAGAGTGAATCATCTTCCTTCTAAGTGGATTATCTTAAATAATTTCTTATAGTAGTACAAACCTGACCAGCATATTCATCTAAGAAGGCAGTCCCCAAAGCCTTTCTTATGCAGAAGCTTCTGAACTCACTAAAATGTATTTGGTTTGTCATTACATAAGTTAAATACATAAAGAAGCAACTTGACTTCAATTTAATAGACTTACAGGCATTTAATTTATCAAGTCTATACAGGGATCAAATGCTAATCAAAATTTGCATCCAAATGAATGCTTTTGTTTAATATACAATCAGATAATATTTATAAGCTGGGTTTAAGATATTAAAAATAAGACTAATATTTTAAATCAACTACAAATTTTATAAATGAAAACTGGCCTTGCCAACTTTAACTCAGCTAATTAAAGTTCAGTGCCCTCGTGCTTCTGCAAATGCCATTTTGGAGGTCAAAGAAAACTCACTTAAACAACACAAAATTTAGAAGCTGGTGAGGATTTTTTTTAACCATAATTATAATTCACAATACAAAGCAATAACTTGCAACAAAAGTAATTAATTATGATGATGTTCTTATTGTTTCCTCTCTTGAGAAATAAGTTTTCATGTACAATTGATCACCAGCTAATCTTCAGTAGAAATGGCACAACCTATTAAACTACCATAGTGGTAGTGATTAAAAAAAACACACAGTCAATGAGAGAATCATTTTACTGGTGAATGTAGACCACATATATTCAATGGTCTCTTTGTGACTCTATTTAAATTTCAAGCTTTGCATAATGCATAGTTTTTCCTTATCTCTTCACTGAGACTTGAATATGAGCCAAGTATGTAGGAATCAAATGTCTGAGGACTGCTCAAGCCTACAGAAAGACGTTCATAAGGTATAGTTTGGAGGAATGGTACCACAGAAGATGGGCCAGCTGCAATTACCCCACCTTTTTTGGAGAGCTCAATACACACTTTAGAACAAAGTTACTGCCTTAACTGTCTCTTGGTTCCTGTCTTTCATGTGAGGTGTCAATTCATTCACCTAGCACATTTTAACTTACAAGTACAATATTTTATTATTCATCTCTCAAGAGCATGTAGTTGTAATATCCTTTTTCCGCAGAAAAGTGAATTTAGGATTATCTAATATAGCTTGTTAATATTGCGGCAGGTATTACAGACATAGAGGTAATGTACATTGCCCCCACATCTTTCACCTAATGTGCAGTCAGCCAAATTACGTATTTATTAATTTTGTTAAGCTGGCCTCATGAGTCAATAGATTGAATAGAGTCGCTGTTAATTAAGTTTGCTGATGAAATGACTAGAAGCTTGGAGAATAGCTTTGGAATTAAAAATGAGTTTAACCAGCTGAAAGGGATTTCTGCATTGGATAAGCATTGGAACAGATGACCTCTATGGTCCTTTTGAACTCTGAAATCATACAAAACATTGAGAAATCAATACAACAAGGACTTACGTTAAATGAATTTGATTTAGCAAAAAGTTAGGTGGAAGGCACTTATTAAAATATTCACATGTAATCATACTTAAAAAGGAATGTTACGGTTGTAGATCCCACTAGAGACAAGGTCTACCAAGTACATGTTAGCATGGCAGGCAGAATTCTTTAGAACACGGAGATGTTCTGTGTTCTAAAACCCTTTCCTAAAGAGGAATTTCATGGTATGACTAGGAATTATACCAGACATCTCTTCTCTACTTTCTCATTAATCAGCAACAAGGCATTTTCCAATAGCTAATGACATTCCTATAGCTAATTAACTTTTAACCAGTAGACTGTGATTAGAAGTCATATACATCAATTTCAGATTAGTCTATCCTCAAAGAATTTTTCACTTAATTTCTTTACCCAGGAAAGGGTACATAAGCAAGTGACCTCGAGCCATCTCTAACATTTCCTATGGAAGATAAACTCATTTGAATTACTTACACACAAATGGCTATGATTTTTTTTTAATGGGCAATATTAAATATTCAAAGTCAAAGTAAGCATTTCGGGGGGAAAAAAAAAGGATGTCCACATACCCACTAAGTGTATGTAAAAAAGCATTCAACTTCATTAGTCATCAAGAAAATTCAAGTTAAAACTTTAATGGAAGCCTAGTCCATGCCTTTTATGTGGCTTTGAAATCACACTACCAAACACTGTGAGCCTGTAAATCAACAGAAATTCTTCTACTCATGATACTGACAGTTATGATTTCAGAGAACTCATGAAGGAAGTTGACCTCTAGAGAAAATCATGTACATTATCTATGCTCTAGCAACTCCACTGGAGATATCTCCCTAAACAAGAACAATTTTCATGTTTTCAAGTGCTTGGGCAGGAATACTCAAAACAACCCTATTGCTAATGGTGAGGTGGGGGAGGGTCTCTATGTAGTAAAATGAGTAAATTTCATCACAATATCCACTACAGAATCGCAAGGACAGTGAACTGGAATAAACTCCCTTATTCTAGGCCAAATTAAGTAATACTGAGCAAAGAAACCCCCCCAAAGTCCTTCAAATGATTTCATTAATATATTTCTCAAACTAGAGAAAGCAGACAGGTATAGAAACAAGAACAACAGTTATGTTCAGTGTGTATGGGGCATGGGAGAGGAGGGCTACTTACAGAAAACTGGGGGAAGGTTCTGCAACTCTGGAGGTGATATGTATTTTCATTCAGGTTTTAATTATAATACAAAGATTTGCTTATGCTTTACAAAAAGCATCATGGTTTCATGGTCATTCATTTACCTTTAGGATAAACATCCAAATAAGTAACTGAGGGGTAGAAATGTGGCTCGGTTGTTTAACTATTGTCTTGCACAAACTTAAACCCTTGGTTCAGTTTCTACTAGTGTATAAAAAACAGGGCATGGTGGTACATGCTTGATATCATGGCATTCAGATAGAAGGGGCCATCCTTGGATACGTATAGGTTAGTTCAAGGAAAAGCTGGGCAATAGAGATCCTATATCCCAAAACTACCACACACACACACACACCACTAACACAGTACAAATGCTGTACAATGCCTTCCCCCCCAGACAATGGTTTGAAACAATCATGTGTAGAGACGGGTTGGGAGATTAAATGACCCCTTCTAGATCTCTCCCTGCCTTGTGAACTTATATTATTTCCCACAGAGTGTTGTTTTGTGTAAAACCCCCTTCAGTCTTCTTCCTCCATTGCTATTGAGTTGTGCAAGACTGTATTTAATACTCCAGAGGTGTTCTCACAAGGGCAATGTAAGTAGAAAGTCTGCCACCTCCCTAATAGGTAATATGATAGAGTTGTATCCAGTGGGAAATATCGGTGGCCTTTTACGCGGTAAAGCTACAGTTGGATGGATAATGCAAGGTCACACACAATTCCCTCTCTGCTTTCACCTCTGGATATTTTAACATCATTTCTTCACAAGTCTCTCTTCATCTTGCATGCTTTGTACTGAATTTATTTTTTTCCCTGGAGGTACTACATTGACTTCCCCTTCATCAACTTTAGAATGAGTTTAAGCACTCTCCGTTGAACACACATGGCATGCAGGGTAAAGATTTTTAACTATATATATATATATATATATATATATATATATATATATATAGCATACATATATATACATATGTATATATATGTGTGTGTGTGTGCAAATACACACATATATATGTGTGTGTGTGTGTGTGTCTGTGTGTGTGTGTATTCATACATACATACATACATACATACATACATACATACATGAGAATACTACTAAATTAACCAGGGGGTTAGCTGACCAAATGAATTATTTTTTCTTTTTAAATATGTATAATTATCATATGAATAAAATAAAAAAGACAGTGAAGGAGAAGTGAGAATTATTTAAATGATTGGAGATTTGAGATTTTTTTTTACTCTGAATTTTGGTTCAGGGGAATTATTGAGATTGTTTGCTACTACCAAAATGCCCCATATTGACTGCGATTCAGATATTATAAAATAAACTATTTCATTCAAAAAGCACTGTAAAGGGGGTCAAATTGTTACTATTGATAAAACTGAATGGATAAAAAGGTGATACTGATACCTTTTGCTTTGTGAAATGGGCTACGTGTGTTATGATCCGACACTGTTGAGTATCTCACAAAGCACAGCAATGCCTCCCTCATTCTCAGCCCAGACAACATGGGGACATTTTATGTGGAGAGCTCACTGGCTCTGTGCAGCCCATTATTTCTGGAAGTTCCCCAAGCAAAACATTTACTCTAGAGAAATAAGCTCTCGGATTTGAAGACATCACCATTAATTGACACTGTAACATTTGTTCCCAGACTTTTAAGGCTCTCCAAAGGCTGTGGTTTGGGGCCATGTTTTCAAAGTTTATGTCACCAAATGGTTCGGGACAACTAGAGATAAGAGCATTCCACGGGGTCTGTGCATCTGTGTACACAACAAGCTCAAACTTCAGCTAATGGAATCTCAGTGTGAAGCCAGAAAAGATTTTTTTCTTCTCCACAAACTCATTATAACCATAGGTTTAAAAATTGATTTTATACTAGCAAGGAAAAAAAAATCTAACTTCACAATGTCATCAATCATTTGAAAAATATAACTATTTCTATGCATTGAGGCCTGGATATCTAGATATAAAGCTCATCCATTTACAATTCATAGAAAATTTCATGTCATTCAAATCCTACCAGAATGTCACTATAAACTTGAAAACATTTTATCGGAATACAAATAGAAAATTATTTACTGAGGCCAAAAATATTTTTAAAATACAGAAGTAATCAATCAAAAGACAGCCAGGCCAATGGAACATCTAGTAGAGTATAATATCATGTATTAACCAGGATTGGTTTTCTTTCAAAGACTATGCACCCTCACATATCCAGTGCCAAAGGTAAAATGTCTGAGTAAAATACACATACACATCTAAAATGCAAATAAGTAAGACTTCATTATTTCAATGATTAAACACTTTAACTCAACTATCTGAAAGCCCACAAATGATGAAATTTCATTCATTATGAGAATTTTCTGCTTGTTAGTATCACATGACCCAATTTCTTAGTTGCAGTAGGACATCTATCCTCACGTTTCTAAAAGTTAGGAACTCCGACAGTATTTAATATCACAGAATGTGTTTTTAACCTTCTATGGGAATGCACTTATCTAAGTGCTTAAAGATAATCACATCCTTTTAAAGATGTAAATATAATCACATATCCAGGCGTGGGCCTGCTGCCACACGCCCATCACTTACTAAGTCAGAGATGACTCTTGTCCATCTTTTATATTCACAGTACTAACATCTTTGACAGGTATTCTTCTTTAAACTTATTTCTAACCTGTGGGAGCCAGCATACAAGACAGCTGCCAAATTCCTGCTTCCTGGTACACACGTTCTTGTGTTCCTTCCCTCGCTGTGGTAAAGGCTTAGGGAGTTACTCTAACAAGTAGAACACAGTGAATAAAACACAGAGAGAGATCCTTTTGATACCAGACCTGAAGAAGTCTTCAATCTACCCTTTGGAAGCTCATTCTGTCTTGTGCTTTCTCTCATTTATACAGAGGAAGTCATTACTACATCCTCAAATTACCTATGGAAAGAACTATGTGGCAAGAAAATAGGGAGGTTCCCTGGCCAACAAAGAGCAGAGAATCATTTCCTCCTACCTGAAATGTATTCCTACCAAGCCACCATAAGACACAATATTCCTATGAGGAATATTGCTGGGTTTCTTTGGAAACTCATAAAATTTCAATGGGATGACTGATGGTTCTTAAGCAGCCTTAACTGAGTCTGTAATTACTCAGTTATTTTAGGATAACAATATAGGGTGTGTTAAAGATACTCATGAGTAAATGCCATTACAATGATGGTCTGATTTATGAAGGTAGAGAAAAATTATCTGAATTTTTCACCAATCTTTCATGCGATCTCTGTATCACTAGAGGAAGACATGGGGATGTTTTTGTGTTTCTGTAGTCCCTTCTTAGTACACATCTATGAGTATCAAAGACACAGACTATCTGTTTTCTCCTTGTTTGTGAGAAACTCCCCCTCTGTACTTCCATTTTATGTGTAGTTTTAATTGTTTAGCATCAATGACATATGTACCTACTTACCTTCAAAGTGGAGATTGGATTTTATTTCTTCAATCTCTCTAGATCCAAAGACCTAATAGCTTTCCAATATAATCATTCCAAGTCAAAGCTGGCTGCATGATATGAGTTTTAGCCTAGAGCAGTGGTTCTCAACCTGTGGATCATGACCACTTTGGAAGTGGCATGCCAGATATCCACATATCAGATATTTACATTTTAATTTGTAACAGTAGCAAAATTATCGTTATGAGTTAGCAAAAAAATAGTTTTATCTTTTATATTATTTTATTTATTATTTTATGGTGGGGGGTTCACAACATGAGTAACTGTAGTAAAGTTGTAATAAAGGAAGGTTGAGAGCCCACTGACTCAGAGCCTTCCATTCAAAGTTATAAAGTTCTATATAAAGATAGATTTTGAGTTTTTAAAAACTGTCAATCCATTTCCTAAAGAGAATTTATAACTTGAATGTGACACAATAAAAAAAATAAATCATTACTCATAAATTTATTAGACAGGAAAGGGAACTGGTACACAGCATGACACCTCCTACATAGCATAGAAGGAACGTTGGCCCCCATGAATGAAGACTGTAGCTTTAAATAGACTATCAAGTATTCCAGAAGTGATGACTAGTTTTTAACTGTCAACTTGAGAAAACCTAAAATCTGTTGAGAAGAGAGTCTTAATACAGAATTGTCTGCATTGGGTTGACCTGTCTATGGGGGATTTTGATTGATTGGTTGGTTGGTTGGTTGGTTGGCTGGTTGGTTGGTTGGCTGGTTGGATGGATGAATGATGGGTTGGTAAATTGATGTGGAAATACCACACCCACCTTGGCAAGGGGTCCTGGATTTTACAAAAAAAAGCAAGCAGGCCTGCGTGCATTTATTTCTCTCTGAACTTAATTGTGGGTATAATGTAACTAGGTGCTTCAAGCTGCTGCCACTGTGACTTGCCCACTAGGATGAACTGTATCCTAGAACAGCCCATCTGCCTTAAATAGTTCTTTATCCACGGATCTTATCACAACATCAGAAATGAAAGTAGAACATCAGCTAAAACCAAGGCCCATAACATTATTGCTGCAAGGGAAATGAAAACCTAAGAGACATTATAGAAAGCAAGTGATTATTGTGGAAAAAGATTGGTTTTTATCAAAGCATACATGGTCTCTACACTTCATACACATCCCATACTTCAGAAATCATTCCTCATCAACTGACTGAAAATAAAACTCTACTTTAGCAGAAGAGATAAAAGGAGAAAAGGTGGCAATGAATTACAGGGCAATTTTTTTAAAGAATTATCAGTGATTATTCACACATTACTCTTTTTTTCCAGTACATGTTTATTGGGCCTCTTCTTGGGGGCATGCATCATTTATATGCTAAGAATAAAACAAAATACAGACACAGAAGAATTTGTTCAGTGAAGGAAATTGAGTTATAAATAAAATACTAACAATTCAAGTGCAGTTTGATGTATGAGAACACAGAAGAATATCTAATGTGGATGTAAGGTAGAGAGGAAATTTCCAAGAGGAATAAGCTCTAGCCTTAAAACTGGAAGGCACATGAGATTTAGATAGAACAACATTGTAAAAGAAAGAAAAGCATGGGCATTTCAATGTCTTTTTTAAACGTTAGCCATTCTCCATGATTTAGGTGGACAAAATTGAGAACTCATGCAGATATTAATTTTCCATCTTGACAAGGTCTTTTATGAAAAGTAACAAGATGTCCCCGCCCCCACCATCCAAATCCTGAAGCTAGGCTCTCGTACAAGAGGTAAACATTCCATCAGGCAGACTTAGCCACATAGTGTTTTCTCTATTTTCCTAGTGTGTACTGTACATGTTCTCCCAACAAATTATAATTCTGCTGAAGTCAACCAGTGTAGGTTTCTCTTATTTACAACCAAATCTCCTGACAAATCGGCCTTTAAATGTTTTAGCAGAAAAGACCTCTTACATATTATAATGAATGGGAGTGTGGCTTTCTTGGAATCCGGGACTAGAATCTGTGGGTTAACCCTGACTGGAGAACATGATGGCATCCCTGTTTCCAGTAGTATTATCTGGCAAATGGGTGGCTTCAAGAGATGCTGAAGCAGAATTTATAGCTACCATATCTGTACAGAGGGTTGGGGGGTGGGAGGTAGAAAATGGAATGGTGATTGTTGTATTCATCCCAATAGAAATTCTCTACTGATTACCTCTGGCTATACATTTGTTACATAAACAGCCATGTGCAAACTTCACCACAGAAAGTAGACGAAGAGGTAAAGAATAAACCTAAGAGACATAAAAAGGAGCTAATGAAAACAGAACCAGCAGGAGTTAATATGAAAATACCTGTCCCAGAAAGTGAAACTTTTGGTTCATCCCTACAAAAGTTGAGTGGTAGATTTGATTTAATCATTCTAAGCTTAGATTTAATCCCATTGTGCTGACATTAAATCTTTCTCTCTGGGGGTGTTTTCTCTCACTAGGATGCTGTGAATAACAGATTTTGGGGTGATGAATCTGGACTCAAAGGTGATGAGAAGGAAGTAATCTCTTTT
Source organism: Cricetiscus sungorus (assembly GCA_030556225.1). NCBI lineage: Eukaryota > Metazoa > Chordata > Mammalia > Rodentia > Cricetidae > Cricetiscus > Cricetiscus sungorus. The sequence goes on along the minus strand of JANBXA010000077.1, from coordinate 1,374,872 downwards.
TGTGTCTCTAAATAGAAATTAAGAGACTTAATCCCAGAGCCTTCTGGAAACCGCTACCATTTGTTACACATTATGCTATGTCTTCATTTCTGAAATATTTGTAGCTGCAAGAATTACATGTATAACAATTAAGACCTTGATTCCTCCTGATAAAAAAGTATTCCTACAATAAAAAGTATTATGTACTAACAATTTCAAAATATTTTAAGGAATAGAAAATTACCTAAAACCACTGTCTTTATCCTATTTAATCTGATGTTAGACTTTATGAATCTAGCATATCACATATGAGAAATTAGATAATACTCACTAAAAAGATGATAAAATAAAAAAAATCAAACAGAAATGATAATATTCAAGCAAATATTTTTTAACAAACTCAAATACTCAAAAATAAGATTTAATAATATATTTTGAGTTAGCCACTCAATATAAAATATTGATCTACTAAACTAATAGATTATATGACAAAGGTACATTACAACAACCAATTGGGAGACAAAACTGCTATTTATACCTAGAAATCAAGTATATTTGCCTAATTTAATACTGTCAACAATTTAGGCAATATAAAAAAAAATGAAGTAAGTACTTACCATAATCATTAAATTATTGAAAGTTTCAATAAACGCGATTTCTGAAATATTTGCCAAAATTAATCAGACGTTGCTAGAATATACTCGTTTAAAAGGATAAGTTACACCAGAACCATGTTTCTTTGGCATACTGATATTGGACAGTTTGAGACAGTAGGTATACTAATATTTGTTATTTACCATATCATGCTGTATTTTTTTTAACTTTTTCAGAAACAAAGGCAAAGCAATAAAAAAAATGTTGTGTTGCTGCAGAAAGAAACATAATTTGACTCTGTGAATCAATGGGATTAAATTTTCCGCTAAGGTTATGTCGTGAGCAATAATGTCTCACAAACCTTTAACTTCTTGAGCAGAAGTTTGTCACAGAAGAGGGACACGGAAACTTAAAAGCATTTTTAGCTTGAGATCAGAAAAAAATACCAAAATCTATTTAAAAAGTACACAAGGGGACATTCCTAGGAATAAAATTTAAACTGCTCAGGATACACACACACACACACACACACAAAAAAAAAAATCTATCAATGTAATTTTGTCTCCCTCTCTCTGACACGGCCATATGGATCTATATCAAGATCTCTGTGATAAAATTGTGATCAGTAACTTTCTCTGCTTATTCACAAGCAACTTTATAGAACTGGGAGCCAACATGACTCCACAGAGTGTGAACCATAAAGGGCTGAATTCAGGAGGAGTTACTTTTAGGGTTTTCCACGTATTCACTTAACCATTTCTAGTCTATCCTCACGTGTCATTTATTCTTCACTATGGCAAAACATCATATATAGCTCATGTCTTGAGATAGTATTGGCATCCGTTAGATTTTTTGAATAGTTTGAACTCTGTTTCCAAAATTACTGAAGGTTTCATTCTCATTCAAATACTGTTACATATTTGCCATTTTTAGCTTTGGTTAGAGTTGATACCGTTTTTATGGCTTCCTTGAACCAAGAGAAAAGAAAATTACATATTAATTTTTATGTTGGTTCTAAGGTTCTGCTAAATTAACATGAGAACAGTGATGACTATTTTGACTTTTTTGTTTTGTTTTGTCTTGTTTCATTTGTTTCTAAACCAAAGAATGAGTCTTTGGGGCCCTAGTACCAGCAAGGGGAACTTGAGCTTGGTACCTCTCCCCATCAAGTTGGAAGCTTGGGAAAGAATTGCTAGCTAAACCTGGAATCCACACATAGCATGACAATAAACTACGGATCCTAAATATGCTCCTGCTTAAATATTTATCACCATTCATTTAATTATGAAGACTAGACTTTCTACATGATTAAAGTCCAATTTGAGTTTCATTGTCTCTAAATTGTCTTCTCAATTGATGAAAATGGCATATAATTTCTGCCTGCAAGCTGATTTCAGGTGCTGGATGAACCATGTTCAGAATCATACTATGAGAGCTTTGGAGATGAACCTTCATAGCATCTGGCTCAAGCTTCTTTCCAAGGAATAAACAATACCCTAAGATAACAATGGTGGAAAGTAGCTGGACAGCTATGCCTTAGCCCCTGCTTTCTGCTTACAAACTTTGGCAGAGAGTCCTTATGGGCTATTCAATATCCAGTATCAAATATCCCCAATCTCCTTGCTCTCTCACAAGAGACACCAGAATCTAATAAAAACAAACCTGAACACACACACACACACACACACACACACACACACACACACACCCACACACACACACACACATATATATATATATATATATATATATTATATATACATATATAATATATATATATATATATATGGGACCTTCCTAGAATCCCCTGGAACCCAAATGGGTAGTGGAAAATAAGTGCTATTAAATGCTGAGCCATCAGACATTCTCTTATAGCTGCTTTTTATACTTGTTGGAAAAGCATATTCAATATTTAAGTATTTGCTAAAAATCAACATCAATCTTTTTTTTTATTTCGTGTTATATAACTGAGGAAGACCTTGCAATTCTAGCTTCTCCTGAGTGCTGGGATTATAGGCATGTGCCATAATGCCATAACACCATACTTTATGAAGTTCAGAGTATCCAAGCAAAGCCTCATATTAGGCAAGCATTCTACCAACTGGGTTACATGCCTAGCTCTAATTTATAACTTTTAAACAAACATAAAACCCTACTTGTACTTTTCTGTATGTTTCTGTGTGTATGCGGCATATGAAAATACATATATTGGGGGAGATTGCACTTGCATAAGTGGGGGCCAGAAACGGACAGCAAGCAAGCATCTTCTTCAATTCCTTGCTGACTTATCAAGACAGAGTGTCTCATGGAACCACTAGCTCATTGGTTTCACTAGACTGCCTGGTCAGAGAGATTGAGGCCTCAGTCTATATCTACCCACAATCACCCCATGACTACAGCCCAGGATTACAGGTATGCTTCACCATGCTTTGTTTTTACCTGGGTTTGGGGGCTGAAATTTATGCCCTCAGGAACTGCCATCGCCCCAGCCCAGTACTTGGCTTAAGAAGTGCTTTGTTTTTATTTCTTATACTTGCTCTTCTTTGGATGTTTGTATTTTCACTTGTTTGTTTATTGGCATGCAAAAGTAAATGATTGCTAAGTATTCTCGTCTTTCTAATTCCTAAATATCTTTTGTGTGTGTGTTCAATATTATTTGCCCTCTAGTTACTCTGTTTATTGGCCTTTATGTCTAACTCCATAGCATCAAGCCAAATTATTGAATGTGGATACAATATTTAATTGTGAAATACTACACAGATGTTAACTATTTTGATATGTTTCTTTAATTGCCATTGCCTTTTACTGTGTATAAAGCTCATTTAGGAGGACTTCCTTAGAATTTCCTCACCCTGAAAGATAATAAACATTGCAAGGACTTGGATAGCTCTCATTCAATTTTAACAGCATTTCAAAACATTACCACTGTGCTAATAACTACATGACAAGACCTAATTAAAACTAAAGACGGATATTTTTTCTGAAAGTCTTTTGTAAGTTAATTGAATTATTTCAATTGCATTTGAGAAGTAAAATATTTAAAGAGAGCCATGGTGACGCCTTTTACCAGTACAGTGAGCCTTTATTCACCAGTGATTTCTCTGCTGGGTTTTATGTTGCTCTAGGTAGAATCTGTAAGACACTAGCACTCTCACCAGTGAGTTATATAAATTTCACCCAGGATTTCAGCTAACAATTTGAATAGTTGTCATGGAAACTGAAAGACAAAGGGTGCCTCTGGGGGGAAAAAAAAAGCCAAAACTCTTGCAGTCAAGTGTATTCTAGTAAAAGATTGTTATCTGGAAGCAATTTGCTGGTACAGACCTGCTTTACCCTTGACTCCAAGGTAACCCACGGATTAAGTGGAGCTTTGCACCATGAAACCCGCCCACACCCCTTCCACTTGGCTAACATTCTCACTACACCTGGGAAGGTAGGGATTTTGAAGTCAGTGGTTCACCTCTATCATCTTCCTTCTTGTGGAATCACACATGAGCACAGATAGCTCCAGATTTTGTGAATCCTGACTTATGGGACAGAATTACCTAGCCTGAGCTTTCTGGAGCAGCAGAGTATTACATAATGGGAGATTTCCCATAAGGGAAATCAAGATAAGCCTACACTGGCTTTTGTTTTGGCTTTTCATCTGAGCCTCGTTGTCCTGACAAAACTTCAAAACAAGTATGAAATGTGATTTTAAATGTACTTCCTGGCGAGATATTCAGTGGTAAAGATTATCATGAAGGAAAACACTGAAATTTTAGCATATATCAAAAAACTTCCTTTCAAACATACTGAAGGACAAAAAAGGCTGATTTCTCTATTATAGACAATGTGAAGTAGTTATAATAAGAGACAGGCCTTATAATTAGGAACTCAATTATTCAAAAGTAAACGGATGCCTCCAAATTTTATAAGTGAATCTGAAAACATCTTTTATTATATTTAATTCTTTTAGAGTATTTTATGGCAACACGTGTTACATAATTCATTTTGTGTAGTGCGGTATCTAATCATGGAATTCGTAAGCAAGTGGCATAGCAGGCACTAAAAGAGGAAATTCTAAATCAAGGAGATTCCAAATATATCCAATCCTAAATTCTCTATCAGTATGTTCTTCTCATTTTACATAAGGGCAACAGAAATAATTGGAAGCATGAGGTTGGGACATAACTAGTGGGTACCTTCAGGACCATGACCAGCATCGCATACATTGTGACATTCTGGGATAGTGACAGTGCTGTGATCTCAAGACTGGAGAAACAAGTTAAGGTCATCTTTGGATACATAGTGAGTACAAAGAACACTTTAGACGCCCCCCCCACACACACACACACTTCAAAGGAACAAAAACACATGTACCTGGTAAGAAATGTGAAAAGAAACTATCAGACAAGCCCTGGGGGAGGGGGGGGAAGCTGTCAAACAGAAAATATGTGCTATTATGTGAAAAACACTCAATTCTAGACAATTTCCTAGTATTTATAAATAATTTCCATCTGAAAGAAAACGTGTTTCCTATAAGACTTTTACAAAGAGACAGATTTTAAAAATTGTTCTGGTTACTTTTTATTTTTTTTTTCCAAGCAATTCTGCATTATTACATGGATCACATTATCATGCAATTCTCTTCTCTGTTTTCAGGCAGGATTGGTAACAGTAAGTGGTCTGCAAACCAAGCCATATTCCTCCTGGAAGATCGAGTTCAAGGAAGAGTAATAGAGAGGGGAGGATGTGGAGGGCAACTTAAAAAGCTGTAAGGACCACATAGCATTTGTGAGTGTATACTCAATGCTGAGTAAGTAATAACTACTCTGCCATGTTCCCTACGTTGCTGCAGTGTTGACTGATAATTACAAGGGGACACTGCTATACATTTTGATTCGGCCATACTCTCTTCAAACTTTTCTCTTTTAACTTGGAAAACTCCAGAAAAAATAGACGATCTTCATTGCATTCTGTCAGAGAACTTCAAGTCTCAGAATTGATTCCCTTAAAAGCAGAGTGTCTGTCAAGCTAAGCTAGTTATGGTAACAAATGGTGTGGGTCTCAGGCCCAAGCTCACCACCTTCAGCTGAACTTGGTCAACCGTCCAGTTGCCTACTGACTGGTTGATCTGGTTGATCCCAGCTGCTCTCTGTTATTTTATAGCCCTTCAACCCTCAATGACAAAAGAACTGGATAAGGTCACCAAACTTAGGGCAAGTTAGAACATCAACCCTACTAAACTGAATAAATACTGATGTAAGTTGTCAAAATTTTGTGGGCAACATTTTCCATTTCATTTTTCCCAGTACCATTTTTTCCCAGTATCATTCCCAGCTCTCCTTCTTCCTTCTTCCTTCTTCCTTCTTCCTTCTTCCTTCTTCCTTCTTCCTTCTTCCTTCTTCCTTCTTCCTTCTTCCTTCTTCCTTCTTCCTTCTTCCTTCTTCCTTCTTCCTTCTTCCTTCTTCCTTCTTCCTTCTTCCTTCTTCCTTCTTCCTTCTTCCTTCTTCTTTCCTTCTTCCTTCTTCCTTCTTCCTTTTTCATCTTCTTCATCACCATCTTCTTCTTTATCATCTTCTCCTCCTTCTCCTCCTTCTCCTCCTTCTCCTCCTTCTCCTCCTTCTCCTCCTTCTCCTCCTTCTCCTCCTTCTCCTCCTTCTCCTCCTTCTCCTCCTTCTCCTCCTCTCTCCTCCTTCTCCTCCTTCTCCTCCTTCTCCTCCTTCTCCTCCTTCTCCTCCTTCTCCTCCTTCTCCTCCTTCTCCTCCTTCTCCTCCTTCTCCTCCTTCTCCTCCTTCTCCTCCTTCTCCTCCTTCTCCTCCTTCTCCTCCTTCTCCTCCTTCTCCTCCTCCTCCTCCTCCTCCTCCTCCTTCTCCTCCTCCTTCTCCTCCTCCTTCTCCTCCTTCTCCTCCTTCTCCTCCTTCTCCTCCTTCTCCTCTTCTTCCTTCTTCCTTCTTTTTCATCTTCTTCATCATCATCTTCTTCTTTTTCATCTTCATCATCATCTTCTTCTTTATCATCTTCTTCATCTTCTTCTTTTCCACCAACAAATGAAATCCACTGGTAAAACTGATCAAAAATCTGGCTCTATATTACCCCTCAGTTCTGAGATGATTTTTAATCAGTTTCTTCCTGGTTATGGCAAGCATTCTGATTCATGGTAAGCTCAGTCAGATCTTGCGTGTTAGAGCTATGCTTTTGTACCCAGAACCCTGTGGAGTAGAAACAACTCCATGAATGTGTACAATTTGAGAACTGAGAACAGGCTGGCATCCTAAAGCCTGTGTAAGTGAGCCTGGAACACTCAGTATATAAAGAGATGCATTTTCTAATAACACAGTTCCCACTTTATGCAAACATAGGAGGAAGCAAGATGCTAAATGGATTTGGAAACTAAAGAATCCAGGACAGGAGAGAAATGAGACCCAGTTTAATGCTAGCATATTGAAATCTAGACTATTCATCCCAATTATACTTCCAGCAAGCCCTCACTGCTTGCAAATTACAGTTCCAATTGATTCTAGAGATAATCGTGGATGTCAAGTGTGAGCAATTGAAAGCTGACCTTTGTTTTCTGGAAGCTGAGACTGAGCAACGCTTTTTAGCCTAGAACTTCTGTGAGTAAAATAAGTTCCTTTCCTTTTGAACATAAGTTTTCCCCCATTCTCCATTTTAATCTAAATGAAGAAATAATGAAATTACATCCCCTGTTCAATTACAAACTCGGATGGTTCTGTAAATACATCATGATGTCATGCAATCTAGCAACATATTTTACATCTTTTCTTGTGTTGCCTTTGATGACTTTTGAAAACCTTCAAATGCCTTATTCTAATTCACTTATATTTCCAGAACAAATGTTTTCATGCTCAAAATTTGATGCACGCCCTAACCTCAAAACGTTTTATATTCTTCTTTCTAATCTAACTCTTCCCTATGCTCCCATAACACACAGACATATGTTTTTTGGACATGTGTTTTTATATCATGGAACAACAGAACAGTTCACCACTTGGGTAGTAGGCTCTATGGGAATTTATAAACATTAACTTTTCAAAGAACTTCCATCAAAAATCTTAAAAGTAATGGTTATCCCACACCTCCAGAAAAAATGTCCTTCATCATACAAGGACCAGGAAATAGTGCTTTAAATTTATTGTTATACATATTTCCTAAAAGCACAGTTTGTTAGTACAGGATTCTTGCATGTTTGTACTGGGACTGTGAATAAATGTGTCCAGATAACATTTGCATTTTTTTCCTACAGCTGCAGCCCCGTCGTCACTAACCTCAATTTCTCATTTCTCTTAGTAGCATCAGGACACTGACAGTGACTCTGCTTGACCCACTTAGGGACAGTCTGGCTTTTCAAAACAAATGCCTGTTGTACGATTCAGAGACACTGAAAGAGAGGCTGAAAATGCCAGGTGAGTCAGTGTTTTCAAATCTGTGTGTCCCTCTAATGGTCATGGCATTAGCACAATGAAAGCAGAAGGCTTTAAGACACATAACACGAGCTTACATGCATCACAAAGGCATTATATTATTCCTGCAGTTATTTTGAGAAATGGAATACTAGGATAAAGTTCTTGAAAGCTTGAGATTGTCAGTGTTCTTTTGTGTGTTTGTTTCTGTGGCATTGTGATTTTCCTTTATTTTGGGCCATGTTTTCATCACTGTCTTGACAGATAGAAGAGAAAGTCTTCTCTGAAAGTGCTGAGGGTAGCAATTTTCTGATCAAAAAAGGGAAAAATGATCCAGGAGGCCCCAAAAAGCGAGGGATGTGTGTGTGTGTGTGTGTGTGTGTGTGTGTGTGTGTGTGTGTGTGTGTGTACATATATGTTATTTCTTCAGATAGATCAAAGGGTCCATTTGTATGTTCATTCAGTAACTGAAACAACAAATGTCTGTTGATGTGTTTATGCAAAGGCATCCTTTTTCAGGTTGAACGTGAGTTAGTGTACATACAGTTATAATACTCAACTCCAAAGAACAGCTGTGTAGAGGAAGAAACAAAACATACACATATGGACAGATAGAGAACAAGTTCACTGGTATACTAGGGTATAGAAACATGATATTACACGTATGAGAAAGAAGAGAAACCATCTTATTTAAATTATGTAAAAGAGATTTTGAAAGAAAGTGTTATTTGATTCATGACACAAAGAGTAGGCAGGAGCTTCTATGGTAAACATTAAGATTGGAGGGCCAAGTCAGTGAGCTAGGACAATGGGAACAGGATGGACATGTTTAAGATACTGAAGGGAATTAATACAGCCATCATTTCTCATCTATCTTTCATTTTCATCAGCCACAACTAAATTTTTGTGATGACTTTGATTTTAAGAAACTAATATTCTGGGGCTGGAGAGATGGCTCAGTGGTTAAGAGCATTGACCATGCTTGCAGATGACCCAGCACCAACATGACAGCTCACACCTGTCTGTAACTCCTGTTCCAGGGAACCAACACTCATGGCAAAATGCCAATGCTCATAAAATAAAAACAAGTTGAAATATACTACATAAATAATAATGGAATAATGTAAAAATAACAACTTATCTCTCCTACAATGAAATAGAAAAATAAATGAATCTATCAAAAAAAAAGAAACTAATATTCTAACTTTCCTTTTTCAGAACAGTTGATTTTTATTGTTGTTTCCTCCTTTACTGTGGGTTTGTTGTTGCTGGGTAGAGACAGTTGCTCTGTGGCTCATGTGACCAGGAACTCACTGCATAACTAGACTGACCTTGATTTTTGACCTAGGTTCTAGGATTAGACTATAACTACCATGTCTGATGAATGTTTTTTTTTTTTTAATTTTAAAACTAATTCCTGCAAAGTTGTTGTCAATCCTTCTGTATCAAGTATTGTTCTGAAGTGAATCCTTTAAGTGCCCTGAACCCATGCTCACAGAGTGGGTACCCTCAGCAGGAGTACTGAGTAGTTGTACACAGATATACATGTACGGAGCCCCAAAAATAAATCTGTAAAATTAAGTTTACTGCATCTAAACTTTGTCATAAAATATCAAAAGAAATTCTTTAATATAATATTTCAAGCTTTTAAACTATTATTATTTTTCTCAATTTTTGTTGTAGAACACACCTCATCTATTTTTCTCCAGAAATATCTAATCCATCTCTTTTCCCCTTTAACACAACTACCATTATTTTCTGATGTTTCTACTGCCCATTTTCTTTTCTGTGCTTAATGCCTTCCCATTTATCTTCCCAACAAAATCCTACTTAGCCTTCAAAACTCAACTTATATTTTCTCTCTACTATGTTCTCCCTTAATTATGGACTGGAAGGAATTATATATTCTCACTCTGCTGGTCCTCAGCATTGTATTAAGTCCATTCTACTTAGTGTTGCTTTCAGAGAAGAGCTTTCCCAAGCAAGGGAGACTTTTGTTCCCATACTTATCTCATAGGAGGGAAGGCAAGAAAGGAGAGGTGGGGAAGAAGTTTGTTGTGCTATACTTTTCCTGCCAAGGAAAAGGAACATAAAACCTAAGAAAGGAAGCACAGAAGAACATGAAAACCACTCTGCTTCCCAAAGGAATCAAACAGTAGATGTGTGAAGATGGAAAGAGGGGTTGATGATAGCCTGGAGATGCAATCCTATACTTTTGCAAACCACTATGGTGTCTCAAGGTACACACAGCCTCTGACTCTGAAAGTAGGTTCTGTGTATGCTCATGTTGCAAAGGTAACAATTCTGGTTCTGAAAATAGGCTTTATGCAGGGTGTGGTATCACATGTTTGTGTTCCAAGCACTTGGGGACTCAGATAAAATGATCATGAGTTTGAAGGTAACTTGATATATATGATGTACTTAAGGACAACCTGAGGCGCTAAGTAAGATTCTATCTCAGGTAGAAATGTAGATTATAGCTACATGATGAATAGGTAGATAATAGATGATAGAAAGATAGAAAGATATTTGTAAGCAGAATGTGTACTTTTAAGTATGAATTTTATGTTAAATTAAAAGAAATAATACTGGGAAACTTGACTATAGTTACTTATCTGAAATATATTTCTAAGTCAGTTTATTAATAGTAAAGTTCTTGTACTATATATAGCCTTTAACTCTGCAACCACTTACTATTTCTATCTTTAAAAATTCATAATAACCAGCCTGGAATGATATGTGTATAGGTACAAGAGAGTGGTGAATGACTGCTATGGGAGTAAACAACCACTTCTCGGTTGGAGTTAGGGCTCATTCCACAGGAAAGAATTCGCGCTGTAATGAATTGCTGCTTCTGCAAATCTAGCCAACACCGTGTGGCCCTAAGGGATAATCTACTATTATCGTTATGCTGAATTCAGTCTCTGTATAATGGATTAGTACATTCTCTGGTTTTTCCAGAGAAGCATCTTTGTGCACTGGGTGCTAGATGACATGGGAATTTAAAACTGCTCAGCTCTTCATCGTATTTCCCAAGAATAAGGGAACATAATCCAGTAGGGCTGGAAGGATCCTAAGAGCCATGTACTGTAGAAGTCTGCTTCAGAAAAGTGTCATCTGGCTGCGTGAGGATCAATACATCCATGAACTCACAGCAGGTATGGCTGCTTATATAAGACTTGCACAAGATCAGCCAATCAGCATCCCACTGTGGATAGGGAAGGGCTGCAAGGTCCCAAGGAGGAGCTATTGACAGTTGAGGACCGCTGAGAGAGGGCCATTTTTCCCATCAGGAGTGTGACCCCTGGTAGGCTATTCATAGTCCAGGGGATAGCCTTATATCCATATTCAGTAAACAGCATTAACTGGACACTGCGGGCCATTGAAAAAAAAAAAAGATAGACATAAACTTAGGAAGACATGTAGAAGAATTCACAGAAAAGGCTGGGGTGGGAGAACATCAAGGTTGATATGATTAATAAATGTTTTATAGGTAGGAAGTCCTCAAAGAATAAAATTATCATTAATTTTAAAAAGAAAAATAATTAAGATCCACCATTAAATGTTTAATGGATGAATGAACACCCTTAACAAAGGACTTACAATTCACTTGATTATTTCAGGCTTCTATTTCAGGCCTTAAAGAGTTTCTACCCTTAGAAAATTAAATGAATTCCAATAAAACAAGGATGAAAAGTTAACCAGCATTCTTTCATTCTATTGCCTCACCTGGCAATTGAAAAACCACATAAATGTGGCAAGCTTTTACTTCAGTCTTCCTAAAACAAAGACTCTCTCAAGCTTTCAATATGGAAGTCTGAGTGCTAAACATCTCTACCTTTTGTCACTGCGACACAAAAGTCACCTCCAGAGCTCAAACTCGAGAACTGTGCCATCAAGTAACAAAAAAATAAATAGATAAACGCAAAGTCCTCATAATGTTTTATGATTTTGTGTTGGGCTGCATGCGTAGCTATCCTCAGCACAAGTAGCATGGGGCCTTGGACTGCCCACAGCTATAAGTCTAGAGACACTGAAGGTGCAGGTTCTTTGAAGACACAGTCATTCTCTGTGTCAAGGCAGCTATTGAAAAAGAGCTAGCTCAGGAAAATTCTTTTGCGTTCCAGCTCTCTAAAAAGAGCATGTTTCTAAAATAAAGGCCGTTGAGTGAGTCACGCCAAATAACAAGAAGCCTGAATTCATCAGCAAAACAAAATGCAAGGGAGAGTCGAATTGTCTTTTATGAAAATGACTTTTAATCCTTCCCCACTGGTTCCTTTAAAAGTTTAAACCCATTCTAGTGGCTTCCCTCTATAATAAATACCAGACAATTTCTGGGAAGTAGATTATACCTACATTATTCTGCTGGAATGCAGCAATTACTTATACAGTTTAATCATTACCAAGAAAAATTTTCTCTACATGCAACCCTTATTTCTGCAGAATTTTAATTTACGTTTTAATTCATGTATGCGACAACTTAGAACATTTCCATTTTTCCTCCCTGTGAATTTGACATTTATATTTGTGTTCACTGGAGGGGAACTTAAACTGAAGCTGTCAGGGCCAGTGTGATCCCAGTAGACAGGCTCATTGGTCAATGACACCCAACAATGTCTGAAAGGTAATCTCCACATCACGGTTACACCGTCGACATTGAATCTCTTTGAGCTGAGATCTCACCATCTAATCACATTGTTCACAAGTTATAAAAAGAACAGAGCCCGTTACATGAAAAAAGCACTAAGATTTTTCTGAGTCTACAAATGTCAAGGAGGAGAGGCAATCTAGTTGCTGGTCCATGTATGACTGTTTGAACACCAGACTATACTGAAATATAACCTCTGCTCACGTGCAAATCGTTCCCCATATCCATTCAGAGTCTTGGCCTTTGAGGGAAGGATAGCTTGGCACTTTCTGAGAAGGAACTGGCCTAAAACATGATCTCTTGTATAAATTAAGTTTGCTAAAGGGGAATTTGATGACTCAGTCCATCATCTTCCATGCATCCACATATTCTATAGTCAGTATGATCTTGGTTTGGCTTTATACTCTTTCATGCAGGAGTTTAGCAGAATTTGATATGACTACCTCCCTCAGCACTGAGGCCTATCAGTCCCAAATGGGATGTATTTAGGTTCTATTTCTTCCATTGTCTCTAAAATTATCTTTCTAAAGTCTATCTGGTAAAAGTCTGTCTCTTTTCTGTCATTTACTTCTGTCTATCATCCTCTCCATTTCTGTCTTTTATAGAATACAATCTATAATAACAATTTTTATTATACTTACATAATAATCTATTTGGCCGCTTACTACCTACAGGAAATTACGTGTAGCTGAAAATTTGGGGAAAATTGTTCAAAATTTCATTGAACCTTTTCCTTCAGTTCGTCTTGGAAAAAAAAAAATAGCAGTATGACAATGGTATAACAAATACTCTTAATTGTCCATTTTTAAATACACAATGGACTGAATTATTTCATGTGCATGTGTGTGTCTAGAGCCAAGTAAATAAAGGTCAATTATTTCCAAGAAGCCGAGGGAAATTTCCTTCATATGATGGTGATTCTAGGGTGGCTATGACCAAGCCTACTGACATTTTACTTCTCTTAATTGGTAAATAATGACTACAACTGGGGTGTCTGGTCACACATTTTCTGTTGCTTTTGGATTGAGGACTTGTAATAAAGATACATTTCTAAGGATTTGGCTAATGGCTCAGTGGATAAAGAAATGAGACAAGAATAAGATTCAATCTTATTATCCCCCAAACCCATATAAAGAGAGGGAAGAGTGACATATCTATAATATCAATACTAGGGAGGCAGATCCAGTATCTATGCTTATTGTCCACACAGGCTAAACAATCCATGGGTTCCAGGTTCAGCCTAAGGTCCTATCTCAAAACACAAGATGGGAAGCAAATTAGAAATTAACCTATGGCCTCTATATGCACACATACACACATACACATACATACCTACACAGATGCACGCAGATGAAGGAACACATACATACAGTAAAAACACACATATGTAATAAATACATCAATTTAAAAAATAACTTATATCCAGCTTTGTTCATAGGTGTTCTGACTATAAACACAAAGGCCAAGCTAAAGTCTAAGCTGAATGTGGGCGAGGCTATTGCTAAACACACATTTCCATAAGTACAGGCTACCATCTACAGTATTACCACTACTGATAAAGACTGTCCTAGTCTCTTCAATGTGTTTTACACTTCTGGCTTTTGTTTCAATTGTCCAGATTCAAATTATCTGAATATTCATTTGTTGTAGTCTCTAGGATCAAACATGTCTGAATTACATTTAATTTAATTCACCTATTTTAAAACGGGATAATTCTGTTTGAAACAATCAGAAGTTATAAAAATATCTATTTTTTTCCTACATGAATAGTCTAGGGTAGGCTATTATGCTCTTATTTCAGAATAATAAATCATTGATATTGGCAACAATTATCCTTTATCTCAGAGCACTGAATTGATTCAAGGACTAGCTCACATACTAATCAATTACTAGTTAATAGTTATTAAGCAGCATATGCCTTTAGAGCTGTTCTTATATAACAGACAGCACCTCAGTTCCCCCATGAGATTAACTTCAACAGTCTCCCTGGTCCCTAAAACCTGGAGAATTACCATGCTATGTATTCCAGTTAGCAAATTCTTTTATTGAATACAGGAATGCAACCAATACCACATCGACTTTCCTGTCTTTCCTTTCCCTTGTCTGCTCCTGGCTTCTTTCCATCTTCTATTTATTTCACGTTTTTCATGGTTTTCTCATAGATGAGACCAACTTACAACATCATTAGCTTTCTGACCGGATCAAGGTATTATAAAAGGCTCGCAGTGTCCTGTTTCTGTGATTTGGATCTCATCTTGTTCCAGTGGTTAGTGATGGGAGATGTTATTCTGTAAATATGTTTCTCATAATGGTTAATGAATAAAGCCCTGTTAGCCAATGGGAAAGCAAGATAGGTGGGGCTAGGAGACAAGGGGGAAAGAGGAAGTAGTGAGGAGGAGTCAACATGGAGAGTCCGGAGAGGTAGGATGCCAGCCGCTCTGGCCGGAAAGATGAGCCACATGGAAATACTTAGAATAGTAGAAATGGGCTAATCATTAAGACAGAGCTAGCCGGTAAACAATGATAGTAACTGGCCAACAGAATTATATCAAAGACAGAGTCTCTGAGTGTTATTGGGAACTGGCGTGGTGGAGGGGGGGGGGGTGGAGGAGAAACCTGCTCGTAACAGGTTAGTATTCTAACCAGTTCACTTCCTGAAACTATGCAATCTTTCCTTTGCTTATTCAAAAGCTTCTACCTGGATACATTGTCATTGTGATGATATATTATCTATGATTTATTAAAACTTGCCTGAGGATTCAGAAAGCAAAGTCAGACACAAACCACAGAAGCCAGGCACACACCTTTAATCCCAGCAGTCAGAAGCTAAGAGGTAGTGGTACCTACCTTTAATCCTAGGACTCAGGATTAAGAGTCACACATATCTCTGTGAGTCCAAGGCCACTAAGATCTATACAAGGTTGATCCAGCCCTAAAGAGAAACAGCTCACACAAAGATGGTCTCAGACCCTGGGATCATGTGCTTTTAATCCCAGCACTAGAGAGGTATATAAGACAGGAGCAAGGTCCCAGTATCAGGCATTCATTCTACAGCCACATTAAAGATAGGGAAGCATATATTCTCCAGACACGCTGAGGAGAGGCAACAGTGTGAGGCTTGTTGAAGAGCTGGTGGGTCAGCCCTTTCAGCCTGAGCTTGAGGAAAGAGCAGCTTTGCTTTTCTGCTTCAAGTTTGAACCCCGATATCTATCCGTCTCTTGGTCTTTTATTTTTCGTGTTATACACATGTCTTTGATGATACCTTTAGATGGTTTAGAGACAGATGTGTAAGATGCAACTGGTACCCACCAATTTAACATGTTCTTTTATTTCATTAGTATCCCATATGTTTTTATTTTGCTTTTAATTATTACTAATGATATGGCCTGCTGGTTGGTATTGCAGCTACTAGTGTTAACATGCACTGTAGCTATCTGGTTGTAAATGCATGAGGCTTTTATTCAATTTTAGTTCAATTTTAGGAGTGTGTGTGACCAACCACATATATAGAAGTCAGAAAAATATTTTCCGAAGTCATCCACAAACACATACACACCTACAACTGCACATAAATAAAAACAGATTTTTTTTTAAGCTGGGAAGTATCAGTTTAGCTATTCATCCAAACTGATTTCTCCACCTTTACTTTCAGACTGCCCTCCTTTCTCTTTACTTTCAATAATGTGCCTACCTTCCCATTCACAGAGATCGTTAACCATCCTGTCTGTTTCCCATGTCCACAGAGAATGACTCAAGAGATATATTTGTGACCCAAACCAGACCAATCAGAGCTCTTACCTTGAGTCCACTTAACTGGGCATTCTAGGTTCCTCTCTCGAAAATTCTCCAGTGATGTGACTCCAAGGCATTCAGAAATCACCATTTTCAGTATGAGGGTAGAGTCTGCCTGCCCTACAAAGAAAGAACGGTGATCCAAGATGGGTTAGAGGGAGGTAGAGAGCTCAAGGTTCCAGTTTCAACCAAAACACAGTTGTTTTTCCTCAAGATCCAGGAATTAACAACATCTGCACTATACCAGGATTATTAAAGAGAAAATAAAAGAGACAAAAATCTTTATTATTTAAACTAGATCAAGTTAGGCTTCTATCACCTGGTAACTAATAAGGAACAATACGATTATCTTTCAGTCTGTGACACAGTGGGTTCCCTGGTTCTGGATAACTTGATCCTAATGAGAGTCGTCTCCTTAACTGAGCTCAGGTGAAGTTATCAGCCCAGTAGCTTCCCTTTACCCTGTGCAACACAGACCCATCCTCTATCCTCAATTACCTTCCCACTATGTGTGTGTAGGGGCAGGGTAGGGGGGGTACCATTTCCTCAGAGCTAAAAGGTAATGGATCTTATCATAGTATTTCCCTTTTATCCCTTTCCATTATCATCCCTTGGAAACTGTTCAGCTGTAAATTCAGCTCAGAATTTTATATACAATTCTATTACTCACTGTCTCCAATATCCCCCTCCCACAGCCTTCTGCCTAAAATCCCATGGTGAGCGACTTCAGATGGTTTGTTTTGTTTTGTTTTAAGTAGCAATGAAATGACTCCTATTGACCATCTGCTCTAGTCATAGATCAGAGCCAGAAACTACACCCTAAAAGGGACGTCTCCATCAAGTCCCTCACCTCAGGCCTCAGAGAACTCTGCAGAAGAGAAACTGGAAAGAGCCTAAGTGCCAGAGGGGATGGAAAAACAAGAAACACAGAAACAAGGCCTTCTGACCACAGCAGGGCCTGTGCACATGCGACCTTCAGGGACTGAGGTAGCACACACAGGTCTGCATGGGTCTGAACCAGATGGGGTCCCAGTGCTGCGAGGAGAATTGGACACAAAGCCTCATCTCTAACACAGAGGCTATCTCCAACTGATACCCACTAGCAAATTAACAATAAACAAACAAACAAACAAACAAATAAATAAATAAATAAGGCTTTCTTCAAGGGAATCTCACTGGGGAAACAAACCTGTCTTAAGGGGAAGGCTGTGCCCAGCAGTAAATGCCCAACACAAAACAAACTCAATAGCATCTTTAGAGGTTTCTTTGTCTCATGATGCAGGATATTGAATCAGAGTGTTGTTTGTTTGTTTGTTTGTTTGTTTGGGACTCTTCATTTGACCATACAGGTCTACTGTGTATATATTGCACCTTGCAGTTTTGTGTTTTTATGGGATACCTGTGTATATGAACTTGTGTACCTCTGTGTCTATGTACACCCACTTTCTCAGGTTAAAATTCAAGGCTATCTTTGTGACTCATACCTACCAGCGCTACCTACCAAACTCTCATTGTTTTTTGTTTGTTTGTTTGTTTTTTAATCCCACAATCTTCTGAATAATATTGCCTCTTCTCATAGCCATGTTTCTTTCTCTGCAACTTTCATTTTGTTAGAATGCCTTCCCTATTTTCATCTTCTTTTCTAAGCTCTGTCAAACTCAAGCACTATTTTCCCTTTGGAGGGTGCATTTGCCTGGAGGCTAGCTAAACTAATCAAGAGGAATTGAAACTAAATGTGAAGAGGAAGGGAAAAGCATCCCGATAAATATGTAAATCAATTTACTATGGAAAACAGAAGATGCGGTGTTCAAGGAAGATAAACATTGTGGGTGGTGCCAGTTACTCATATGAGAAAACACTTGCATCCTCGGAGATAATGCTTAAACCCGAATGCAAATATGTGTCATTGTGCAGATCAAGTAATGTGAAACTTACATTTTAGGGGGAAAATAAGAAGGTGGTTTATGGATTCAGGATTTTCTAAAACTTTTACAGCTATGTAGAGGGAGCAGTTCCCAAGACTTATTAAAACTACCTAGAAAACAAAGATTCTCAAAGTTAGAGATGATTATAGGATATCTAGAGAGTCCTAAAACAAGAAATTAAATAAATAAAGCAGAAAAAGCTTCAGTAAATGCGCTACAGTCCCAACTTGTAGAGTGTTCATATGCATTAAGGCCTGGATGAGTGGCACAAGCCTATAAACAATTAACATGGCACTCAGGGCAATACAGACAAGAGGCTCAAAGAAGTTCATCTTTTCCTCTAAGCTAGTTTTAGGCAAGTTTATAAAACAAACAGGAGACCCAACTTTGCAATATGAAGAAAGGGAGGAAGGAAGGGGGGAGGGAGAGAGAATAAAAATAAAATGAATCCAAGATTTTGTGGAGTTGAAACTCAGATCTCATGATCAATGTTCATCTCTAGGATGATGTTGAAAGATGAGATTAAGAATTAGAACTATCAAATGCACAATCAAGCTGGGTGTGGTAGATCAAAAAACCTGCTATGAACCTCTGAATATTCTCCTGATACGACTACACAGTCCTTATCAAAAATGTGATTACTAGCTGTAGTGACTAGATCAGTTTATTCCGTTAGGTTGTGAAGTCAGTTGGGAGCAAGATGCTTTACAGATCTTCCATCTTCATATAATTTTCCTTTCTAAGAGAGGCAGAATCATCATGTATATAAATGGATTGTTTCAATCACTAGCACTCTTCATAACATGAAATTTTGCTTGACTTAACAGCTTTTTTAAAAAATGCTGAGAAAATTTATACTTTCAGTTATGAAACCCAATTTTATATGTATATGTGTATATATGCATATATATATATAATTTAATATGAAAAAAGAGTAGCAGATGAAATCATTTGACAAGTCACAAAGCTTGAAGACTACTAAAATAAATACCAGAAATGTCAAGTCAGTCTTCACTGGGAAAATCAGTGTTAAGTTTGACCATAATGAGATACTTCCTGAAAACCCAATCTTTACTCTCCCTCTTGTCTTCCAATTCCATTCTCCAGTCTTATCTCCAGCTTTATATCAGACCACCTTTGTGGCCTCACCTTCTTCCCTGCTTCCATTTCCAGGGTCTACGCAGATCCTGGTGACAGAACCAGCTTTTCTCACTCCTACGGAATCTCTAGCATTTGCCCACCACCGTGATTCTTTAGTGTTAAGTTCCAATACCTAAAAAAACACTTTGACCCAAGATTCCCAGTGACCACACCTGGCAGGATCTCAGAATCATTCCCTACCAAGAAATCCATTGCCACCATATTCTCGTAAGACCCGAAGAGGGCAACACAAGACCAGCTATCAGCACTTAGAAGCACAATCATTCCAAAATTGGATGCCTAGACACAAGAGGAAAGCTAAATCAATAACAGCCAGTACATTGTGTTTCCATTAGAGCCCCCCCCCCATCCTACAACAATAGACCCTGAGGAATGCAAGGCAAGGCCTTCAAAACAGCAGTTACAATATACTCAAGTATCTTAAAGATGACACGAACAGATCTATTCTTCGAATCTATGAAAACACAGACCAGTTTTGCTTGAGAACACAGATGCAGAAATACTCAATAATATACTTACAAACTGAATCTAAGGACACATCAAAAGATCATTCACTATGATCAAGTACCCTTCATCCCGGCTATGCAGGAATGGTTCAACATTCTGACGGCTGATAAATGTAATCCACCATATGAATGTATTGAAAACCAAAATCCACTTGATCATCTCATAAGACATGGAAAAGGCTTTTGACAAAATCCAGCATCTCTTAATGATAAAATTCCTGGAGAAACTAAGAAATACAAGGGACACATCTCAAAATAAGAGAGGTAACACCAAGTTTGGGTGAAAGGGGGTTTATTTGACTTATACTTCCACAGGATAGCCCATCACTTGAAGGAAGTCAGGGCAAGAACTCAAATAGGGAAAGAGGATATGATGAAGAGGCTATGGGGGAGTGCTGCTGACTGGCATCTTCCTCAGAGCTTGCTCAGTTTCCCTGTATCACCCAGAACCACCATCCACAACGGGCTGGGCCCTCCCCCATCAACCACTGATTAAGAAATGATCCACAGGCCTTCCTGATAGCTCACGAGGCGTTTTCTCAATCAAAGCTCCCTCCTCTCAAGTAACTGAAGCCCGTGTCAAGTTGACATAAAACTATCCAACAGGAAGACGATAGGATCGTACATGTAACTGATCCTAAACTAGCTGAGAAACACATTCAGCAAAGTAGAAGGATACAAAATTAATACAGAAAAATTAGCAGCCTTCGTAATGAAGTGAGAAATTGAAGAAGATGTGAGAAGATGGAAAGATCCCCCCACGCTCATGGGTCAGTAGGATTAATACAGTCCACAAACCTATGAGACCTTGTTTTTAATGAAGAATCCCGAAATACACACAGGAAAAAAAAAAAAAAGACAGCCTCTTCGATAAATGGTGCTGGTCAAACAGGAATGCTACGTGTAGAATCCTAATCGACCCATATTTTCACCCTGTAGAAAACTAAAAGTACTTTCAAGGACCTGAACATGAGACCAGATGTGCTGGATGGGATTTAGAAAAAAAAAAAAAAGATGTAGGGAATAGCCTTGAACTCATTGGCACAGGCTTGAACTCATTGGCACAGGCTCGAAAGACGTTGTGAACAGAGCACCATTAGCATAGGCAATAAAAACAGCAGTTCATACATAGGACCTCATGAAGCTGAAAAGCTTTAGCATAGCAAAGGACACTGACATTCAGACAAAGCAGCAGCCGACAGAATGGGAAAATATTCTTACCAGCTATATATCTGATAGATGTATTATCCAAACTACATTTAAAAATGAACTAAAAAAAAAAAAAAAAACTAGATATCAAAAAAAACAAATTAGCCAATTTTAAAATGTGGAAGTGTGCAAATGGTTGACAAATACTTTTAAGAAATATTCAGCATCCTTAGCCATCAGGGAAATGCAAATCAATACTACTTTGAAAATTCACTTTATACCCATGAAAACAGCAAAGATCAATAAAACAAACGACAGATTATGCTGGCAAAGACATGGAGTAAGGAAAACACTCATCCATGACTGGCTGGGTACAAACTTGTATAGCCACTATGGAATTCAAGGTGGCAGTTACTCAGGAATATGGAAATTGAGGAATTTACCTCAAGATCCAGCAATACCTCTCATGGGCATAAACTGAAAGAATGCTTTAGCGTTCCACAGAGGCACTTGCCCAATCCTGTCCATTGCTCTTTTCATAATAACCAGACACTGGAAACAACCTAGATACTCCTCTGCCCGACAGATGAATTGATAAATAAAATGTACATTTGCACCATGGGTTATTAGTCAGCCATTTAAAAAAAAAAAAAAAAATGAAAGCCTCAGGTAAATGGGTAGAGCAGGGAAGAAGTCATCCTAAGTGAGGTAACCCAGAAAGACAAATGTGCTACACATTCAGATACATGTGTGTGCTAGCTGTTAAATCTTTGACAGGCAAGCAACAATGGGGCCAGACACCCGATCGGTGTCCCAGAAAAACTGCATCTTTGAGGCACGTGCTTAAAATGCAGACAGCCATGATGAATGGAAGGGTTTAAGTGTTGGTTCTCTAGTCATTCAACATGTGCACGTGGGCAGATCCCCTAAGGTGCTTAGGAGAACTGGGAAAGTTATGGAGCTCATGGTCAGATTAACCGGTGAAAGAACTCTTCTGGGACAATGAGATGATCCTTACTGAGAAGGGACACTTTGTTCCTAAGCCAACAGAGCTGGCTTCCCAGAAGAAAAGATACCCCCAGAAGGAGTAGAAACAAAAGCCTATGGCAGAAGAATAAAGTCAGCATACAATTTTTTTAAGTAAATAAACAAATCATTTATAACATTCTGCTTTATAGTGGGCACTATTCAAATCCAAAGACAGTATGTGTTACTGATCGCTGGACAATCTAGTGAACCAGGGGGGGGAAAATGTATATAATATATATTTATTTATTTTTTATATATATACATATATATATTAACTTTTAAGTGAAAATTTTTATAAAAAAATTAAAATGTCTTCTTGCAGGGAGTTTTTTGTTTGCTTTTTTGTTTTGTTTTGCTCTTTATAGAAACTGAAGCCACCTACAGAGGATACATACTTGAATAAATGAGTTCAAGAAGGTAGAAGAACCTTATTTGTAAATGTGGAAAAAAACAACAAGGAAATAAAAGTGCCAAGTTATATTTATAGACTGCTTCAAATATTATACACTTGGAGAAAGCGTATAAAATATGTGAGAAACTCTGATAAATACCATTATTGCTAAAGTAATTTAAGAAAAATCTATATGCATGGTATTCTCTGCCATGCTTATGGATCAGAAAAATAATATTTACAAGATATTGACTGGCTCCACAATGATCCTAGATGAAAAATAAACCCGATTAAACTTCTCTAAGTATTTTTGAAAGAAATAACAAGTTGTCTATAAACATATATATATATATATATATATATATATGTAAGTATCAAGCATATAGGTCAGCAAAAAAGCATATTAAAGTAAGAACAAACTTCAAGAAGTCATGCTTCTAGTCTCTAGAATTTTCTGTGTGCCAAGATATTCAAGACTGGGCATAGTAAGAGTAAATGTGAACACGATCAGAGCACAAATTCAGAGACAGAGAAACATCTACAGTCACCTGAAGGCATTTATATCCAATGGGGGAAAGATACTTTGCAATAAGTTGGGAGATTGTGCTGGACATACTATACACTCATGATTTAAAAAATAAAAAAGATAAACAACAGTCTACATACATCATGTCAAATACAAGGCTCAAAGTGGATTACAGATCTAAAAGAAGACCGTGACTGATTTGATTGGAACACACAGTGCAATGTAGATAAACAATAAGCATGTATAGTATTTCTGAGGACACAAAGAACACTTTGAATGAAGGGGGGAGAGGGACACAGTAGTAAGCCACCAAGCTAGTGTTTAGACTTACTCAGGCTCCAAGCATTACCTTGTGTCTCTCACTTTCCTCTTTGAATCTTGTTTTCAAATCCATACGCATTTTCAGAAACGCTGGCACAAAGCAATTCTTGGTTAGAATAACAATGACAGAACATTGCTTGCGCTTCAAAGAGTTCGATGACATCTATCGCTCCCTCTAGGCTCAGGGAATGCCAGAGAAGAGGTGGCTGAGAGACTGGTCAGAGCCAGATGACTGGGAGGAGGGCTGGGAAACTCTACCTTCTAGGCATGGGACAAACATTGCAATCAGGAACTCACAGAGGCTATGGGTGACAGTGTGGGCTTGCACAACACTGGACCTGTCAACTGTTAGTCAGTTAGGGGAAGGACTCACAACACCTCCCCTAGGGAGGTATTGGCTATTGATGGATCCTGGGGGGAGGAAGCCGTTGTGTTCAGCTATGTAGCTATTTGCCAGCCTACCACACTCCTTGCCTATTTCCACACCCATGATTACACACTCTTTATTAGACTTAGTGGGACACAAAATAAAGAATATGAATTTGTGCCAGTAACTTGTAAGAGCAGCAGGTTGATGGAGATGGGCAGGCAACGTGAGGGTGGGGTGAGAGTAATTAGAATGAGTTCTATACATGAATGAATTTTCAAGGACTAAATTTTATTTGAGAGGGTCTTCCCTCTGATTCCTCTCCATTTTCCTAATGCTTAGGATTGAGTTGAAATAGCCTACCAATGGTCCCAGAAATATTGCTAGGTATTTCCTCAGGAGCTTGAAATACCCGTGGGTGACATATATTAGTGCTTATGTACAAATTACACTCATCAGGATTTCATGTGTACTATGGCGTCTCCCAGGGCTCTTAGGGAACCCTGAGCCAGAGGAGTAATTCACCCATGCTGGCTAAGTCTCCCAAGCGCATCTGAACCCAGGTGGTCTGACTCAGAGATCACACTTTTAACCATCCTGCTTCTTTTGCAGGGATCAGCCCTTTGCAAGCTTCGGCCAACATAAGATTCACCTGGACGGTTTGTGAAAGCAGCGTTCCAGCCAAGGGTCAGAAAAATCTGTGTCCAAAGAACTCAGGTGATGCCTATTAAGCTGCTCCCCAAACCGTAACTTGCTAGAAGCTGTTTGGGAGGGGGAGGGTGGATTAAAATCAATCACCTGCTAATTATCTTTAAAACAAGGCACATTAAAAAAAAATATATATCAGGCTTGTGCAGCAATAGTATCTCCCCCCTCAGAACAGCAGAATGGCAGGGACCTTTCAAAATCCGCTGACTCCCCGAAACGCTTATCTAAATTTTAGCACGCCGAGACATGATTCATAGACTACTCAAAAGTGTTCTTTACCTGTCAAAAGGCAAAGAAAAGAGGTGCCTTCCGTGAAAGCTTTCTCTTGAAAGCATTCTCCGGTGAAAAGGGCGGTGGGATAATAACACGGTGCACTCAGCAATCTGCTGGCTTGGAGGGCTGAACCCTGTCTACCATTAGCTTGTAGGTTAAGAAGCAAGAGACGATTTCAGCCAGGACCTTCTTCAGCTGCAAACAAAATGGCATTCTATGTGAGGAGGGTTTTTTTGTTTTTTTTTTTTTCTTTCCCCACGCGGTTTTGCTTAAAAAGAGGAGGTTAATTGAAGGAAACATACAACTCTTACCCCCTAGAGAGAGGGGAGTGGGGAGCTGCTTCCAAGGAATCCTGAGAGCAACATTAGGCACGTTCTCTGGGGCCCAGCCTAGCTGTGCTAAGACAGCTGCTTGAATCTATGCACCAATTGCAGAGATTGCTGCCTTTAGACACTTTTTCGCACAAGAACCTTCTGGTCATGTACTTTGAAAGTTAGTCAACTGCATATTCAGTTTATGATGGAAAAAAACAATGCAGAATCACATATCATAGTAGCAAATGTTGGAGAAAGTAACTGTCTATAGTGAGTTGTCAGCATCGCACGGACTGGAAACCTCTTTACCAATTGTCAGTTAGCTGCCTATGCCGCGAAATGGCTACTCATCACCTTCCAACCAAACACAAGAATACAAAGGTTCACAAATTTAAGACACGCTTCTCTGGCATGCATTATCATCTTCATATAGCCATGTCTTAGCACACATACAGTTCCTCAGAAGTTAAAGGTTTCTTTGTATTTCTGCTACTTTTTTTTTTTTTTATTGGGAAAAACAAAACTGGGAAAAGTTCCGCAAGCATGATGACCAGAGTTGGGTTTCTGGACCCCGAACGTCTTAGCTTTGGTTATAACTGCTGTGATAAAACACTGTGAACAAAAGAAAGTCGCGGACAGAAGAGTGTTTTGATTACATTACCATGTCAGTGTTCATCACTGAAGAAGTCAGGGCAGGAATCTGGAGGCAGGAGCTGTCTGAAAGGAGGGGAAGGCTGCGTACTGGCTTGCTCAGCTTGCTTTCTTAGAGAACCTAGGTGCCTCAGGTGGCCCCGCCCACAAGGTGGCCCCGCCCACAAAGTGGCCCCGCCCAAAAGGTGGCCCCGCCCACAATGGGTTGGGTCCTCCTCCATTAATCACTAATTAAGAAATTCTCCACAGGCTTGCCTGAAACCTGGTCTTACAGATGCAGTTTCTCGGTGCAGATTCCTTCTGCCCTCCTCTACCTGTGTAGAGTTTACATACAGCTAGCCAGCTCGCCGTGTAAAGCGGAAAGGAGAGGACAGATTTTTGCAAAGTTATCCTCTGTCCTCACAAGAGCACCGGGGTACATGCGCCACAATACAGTTAATAATAATCACAATGGAGACAGTTCTTTTAAAACCCGCATTGGAAAAGTCAGTGGAGATACAATAGGAAACAGTATTTCTTGTTGTCTCTGATGGTCAAATACAAACTAAAAAAGAGAAGAATATATGAATATGAGTACTCCGTGTCATTTGGCGTAACAATTCTAGTACTGCCACTGTTTTAAAAAGGTATTCAAACTTCTAGCCCCCAGAACGATTAGAGAATACATTTCTAATGTCTTCCCTGTTTAAAAAAAGAAAAAATTGAGTTGAGAGCCCGGCGTTGGTAGCACCTTTAATCCCAGCATTCGGGAGGCA
Organism: Cricetiscus sungorus; assembly: GCA_030556225.1. Taxonomy (NCBI): domain Eukaryota; kingdom Metazoa; phylum Chordata; class Mammalia; order Rodentia; family Cricetidae; genus Cricetiscus; species Cricetiscus sungorus. The sequence continues at coordinate 1,348,377 of JANBXA010000077.1, read as the reverse complement.
GAGCAGTTGATCTCTTGTGAGTTTGAGTTCAGGTCAGGCTCCAAAGCAATACAGAGAAACCCTGTCTGGAAAAATGAGTTGGGGGCTGGAGACATGGGTCAGTGGCTAAGAGCACCAGCTGTTTTTCCAGAGAACCCAGATTTAATTCCCAGCACCAACATGGCAGCTCACAACTGTCTGTAACTCCAGTTACAAAGGACCCAATACCCTCTTCTGGTCTCCACAGCTAGCATAGACATACATGTTAGATTTCTGTATAGATAGGTAATATTTTAAATTTTGCTTTAGCGAACTGTCCATCATGAGGAAAGATCTATGGTTTAGGTGCCAAAACGTAGGCGTAGAAAATGTTCATAAAGTACTTTAATGAAGTTTGATCAATGCACGATAGCCCTTACAGGAAGCACATTTAAAAAAAAAAAATAAAGTTTCATGCTAATGGTAAAAGAGTTTAATATAGCTGTGTACCTAAAAACTCTCAAGCAGGGCTATTTTCTGCTTGATCCCTCATATAGTTTCAAATGTTCCCAAGTGGCTGCTTCCACAATCCGGTGGCAAGCCCAGGAGATGCTGGATTCTACTAAGCTAAATCTGTTTTAATTTGTCCCCTGTTATGAAGCAGAGAAGCAGCATCTGAAGAGAAGTTGCCTACTTGTACATTATTTGTGCTTACCACTATGTTTTAATTGCTACCGAGCTTCTCTTTAAGAAGATTGATTTCACAGTAAATACAATGGTCTGCCTTCACACCGGTGTCGTCACTGAGTATTTTATCTGGCTGGAAGAGCCCTCTAACACACAGTTTGACCTCTATAGGGATTTTAAGGAGTGCTTTATAAATAAAGTGCAAGGGGTTTCAAGGTGTACTGTGAGATCCTCCTTGCCTCTAAAGAAATTATTAAATCCATGGCAAGGGTGGGAAAAAAAAGGCAAAGTCATATTCAGTAAATTTCAAAAGCCAGTGAATGTGTTTGTTTTATGTGCCAGAGGAATGAATCCTAGGAAACCCACAGTGTAATTAAATGAAGGTACTTGACTTGCCAGGAAAGGAAGGACCTTCTAAGAGCCTGATTTTTCTTATGATGCTAAATCGATCTGGACCAGTTAATGGGGGGGCGGGGGGAGGACATACAGGAAGGGAAGGGAAGACTGAGGCTCAACCACAGAAAGCCATGAATGTAAACTTGAAAACCCTGTGGAGAGAGGCAGTAGAACTAGCCAAGGCCCAGCATCAAGTTAAGAAAAGCAAGGATGAAGCAAACACAGCCTGTATGTAGCTAGAACGCTGGTCATACAGAGCTTTGCAAGCAAACCCAAGGATTCCTTAATAGCACTCTAAGAGTGTGACTGGGGGTTTGAAACAGCAGTCACGTTGAGGACTGGCCTCTAAGAAATCTACTTTGACGTTTTGCAGAGACATCATTATAGGGTAGGAGTGGAAACAAACACCAGGAGTCTTTCTTTGCTCTTTTCCACAGAGAAGAAGATCTCTGGACACCTAAACACCTGTAATGGAAAGGAGTTAAGTACGTTAATTGGCAGAGGGAATTAATAAATGATGTAATAAGGGATAAGGATCTATTAAGGATGATTTTGGTGCCTCAATCTAGCCATTTTCTTAACATGAAGAAGAAATAACCTTTGTGGTTAAGCTGCTGAAATCTGAGGAAAGACAACACGGGCGAAGTTGATGGGCATAAAAATCCAGGATACTTTTGGCCACATGTGGATATATGAGAGTGTCCCTTTAAATTCCTCCTTTAAGACTCAAATACTGTACAATTATAGTTTCACTTTAGGGAATTTCTGTTTCTCATCTTCACAAGGTGTAGGGGTCAAGTTTCACAACTAAGGCAGTTGCTAGGAGCCCTGCAGGTAGCCGAGACTGTGAAACTGCTAGGAGGCCCAGGATTTTCTACAGGGTCACCACTATGAGCCAAACATTCCATTGCCTTCTCAGTCTGCATGCAAACCCTGTTTGAGCACTGGGTTATTTTTTTACCTCTAAAATGTAAATACTTATCTCCTCCCACCCACAGGACAAAATGCCAAGTGCTATTCTCTGATCAGCTATTGATTTTGTGCCATCTGTCACCTGTGAAGCCTGATCTCAATGATGTGGCAATCTCTTAGCTTAAATTTTCCTAGGCAATCACGGCTTCCAAAGTGCTAGACTGGAGCCTGTTTATTCCCTGTCTGTCACTGTGAGTTGTTTATGGTTTTTATTGTTTGTAATTTACATCTAAATGAATTCACCAAGTGTAGTGGAGATTTGCATCTGAGCCGATGGGTTGAACAGGGGGTTTTAAATCCTTATTCTCCTCAGTCAAGAGGTACTAATGGACATGCCAGTCATCCAAATGGACTTTTCAGTACAGCATAATCTCCTAAGGCTTTCTTTACCTACTTCTCAAAAAGCCAAGACCTTAAATTTCTTGTTTGGGGAGAGAGAGAGAGAGAGAGAGAGAGAGGAGAGGAGAGGGAGAGAGAGAGAGAGAGAGAGAGAGAGAGAGAGAGGGAGGAGAGAGAGGGAGAGAGAGAGAGAGAGAGAGGAGGAGAGAGAGAGAGAGGGAGAGAGAGAGAGAGAGAGAGAGAGAGAGAGAGAGAGAGAGAGAGAGAGAGAGAGAGAGAGAGAGATCAATGTAAAAAAAAATCTGTCACTCTTTGGTTTGAACTTTCCTATTTATTAAAAAAAGGAGATTGTGTCCAGGGATATTTTATAACACCCCCTGGTCAAAAATAAGTTTGCTTCAGTGTTATTATAGGAATCACAATTATGCTTAGTTTTAAGAAGATGTAGCAATGAATGAATTGAACATCTATTATTATTGCACAAAATGCAATTTCCCCTTTCCTAAACCTTTGACCTTTCTTTTCTCTGCTTATCCAGCCCACCTAATTCATGCATATTCTAATTATGTTCCCTTTTGTTTCCAAGGACCTGAAATATATTCAGCCAAACTAAAAATAAAAAGGCGAGGTTATGATTATAATAATAATCGTACTAATTTATTGGGTGCTCAAATGGAAAAATTTATCATTGCATCTAACTGTGGCTATGACAGGAAGTTGCCTCGAGGGCTAAGACAACTTAGCCTTTTTGTCAGGTCACAGAATCTACTTACTATGCATTTGTATTGTGCAGCATGGTTGTGCAAGGCACAGTCTGGGCAGTATAAAAGAGAAATAGGCTCCAACTCTACTCAAACTTTCATATAAAATTTCACCAAACCAGCAGGTATCAACAGGTTTCCAAAGAAAAAAATAGTAGATGTCTCTCAAAAGTTACTCTGAACTTGAAGCACTAAAGAGAAGGTAGGCATGCGAGTACAATTTAGACAACCACATGCTGTCTAAATCCTTCTAGTTTATTCTGCCCACTTCAAACGTCCCACTTGAAAGTGAAATATGTATATTTCAACTCTGAAGAATGAGTTCATTTTTATCTGACTGTACTGTACTGTGGTCTCAGCTCCGCCTGACTGTGGAAGTTTTGGATTCCCTCAGCAGCTGGTGCTATTGGTCCAGGAGGAAAATTCTGGGAAGCGGTTGTGATCGCAAAGCAGAGCAGAAAGGAAAATGGGGTTACAGTACATGGTCTGGTACAGGTGCCTCTGTGCACACAACGTATCATTGACATTGTTCTATCATACCTCTCATTGTTGGCAGCGGTGTTGGTTCACATAATAAGTTGCCCGTGTGGTTAATAACCAGCCCATAGCTGAGCCAAGAATTGGCCAGAGGTATCAAGAGATTACAGCTGTAGAAATAAATATGACTCCCTTGGGAAATCCATTCCTACCTTGGCTCAACTGGTTCCTTCTCCAATGTCTAAGAATTGCATGGATTACTTGCAGCATGATAAATAAAAGACCCAGAAATAGACAGTAGGGTTCAAGCTTCAAGTTGAAGATCAGAAAAGCAAAGCAGCCAGCCACTAGCTCTTACCTCCACCTCATCTCAGACCAAAGAGGCGATCCTCAAACTGCTCCCAACTTCACTGCTCCTCAGATTCACTCAGACTGCTATGCTCTCCTCGACGTGGCTAGAGACTAATTCTCAGACTGAATGCCTCTACCTTTTATATGTTTCAAATCCTGGGATTAAAGGACCTGAACATGGGGGAGCTCATGGACCCCAGACTGATAGCTGGGAAACCAGCATAGGGCTGACCCAGAACCCCTGAACATGGGTCTCAGTTAGAAGGCCTGGGTAGTCTAAGGGACCTCAGACAGTGGAGCCAGGATGTATCCCTGGTGCACAAAAGGACTTTGGGAGCACATTCCCCATGAAGTGATACTCCCTTAGCCTAGAGACACGAGGGAGGGCCTAGACCCTACTCCAAATGACTTGACAGATTTTGATGATCCCTCCTGGAAGGCATCACCCTCCTGGTGCAGTGGGTGGGGGATAGGATGGGGGTGGGTCAGGGGGCATGGGAGAATGGGAGGGAAAGGGAACTGGGACTGATATGTAAAATAAGAAAAAACAATAATTTTTAGAAAGTCAAAAGAAAAGTTTTGGGGAGATTAAATGAACTGATATTCTCTAAATCCTTAGCACAGTGACTATACATTGGCTACTATAACTACTAATAACTAGATGTCATGCTTTGCACTTAAAAAAATGTTTTTTTTCCTTCTTAGCATTAAAAATACAAGATTAGCCCAGTGTAGTAACGGACTCCAACATCTTTAATCCCATCACTTGGAAGGTAGAGGCCAGCTTGGTTGATATAGCACCTCCAGGCCAGCCAGTGCTGCATAGTAAAACTCTGTCTTAAAGGGGGAAAGAAAAGAAAGCAGGATCACATTTTGGAAAGAATTATTCTGATCTATGTAAATTTTTATTTGATTCCGATAATTTATATTTTATTTGGTTTTGAAATAAAAGTGTCATATAACCCAGGAAGTCCACCAACTCTCCGTGTAGCTGAGGATGACCTTGAACCCCTGACTCTCCTGTCTCCTCCCAGAAAGTGCTCAATTGTAGGTTCCTGTCATCATGACCAGCTTCGTGAACATACTGTAAAGATAACCAATCAGAAACGGGAACGGTAAGATATGTAAGATGTGAAACCCAAGCCTGTAGTTCCAAATTATATTGGGGAGAATTCATGAATAAGTGAAGATTTAATTTGTAGGGAATGGCAAGTATGCAGAAGGAGAACGATTTTCCTGAAGGAAAATGCTTTTCTTGCCTTTTGGAACAATTATGAATAAACAGCTCAGAAGAGATGATTAGGGGACGTGGGCACACTCTGGGCTCTTTACAGATTTTCACATCGTTCTGTACAAGTGCGGACGTAGGTGGAGGTGATGAGGAGGCGGCTTGCTGTTCTGTGGAGCATTTAGTCTGTTCTCTGACTTGACCCTTTCTACTTTCCCCAGCCTTTCTCTTCATCCTTTTTCCTTTTAGTCTCTGCCTCTCGATTTCCTGTGTGTTTTCCTGTGTCTTTTTCTCTTAGGGTGGTCTGCTAAGCTGCTCTGTAAGTTTTTTCAGATTTGATTAAATCACAATGTCACTATAATATTGTTATTTTTTAAATACTGTTCTTTATAGTGTAGGCTGTCTTAGGGTTTTCTATTGCTGTGACAAAACGCCATGACCAAAAAGCAAGTTGGGGAGGAAAGGGTTTGTTGGGCTCACACTTCCACATTGCTGCTAATCAGGGAAAAAGTCAGGACAGGAACTCAAGCGGGTCAGCATCCTGAGGGCAGGAGCTGATGCAAGGGGCCAGTTTGTTTCGCCTGGCTGTCTCAGCCTGCTTCTTATAGGACCAGCAGCCCAGGGATGGTCTCAGCCACCATGGGCTGGGCCCTCCCCCACTGAGGACTAATGAGTAAATGCCTTACAGCAGGACCTCAGGGAGACATTTGCTTAACTGAGGCTCCTTTCGTCAAGCTGACACACAAAACCAGGTGATGCCATGCTCAGCCTTAACAAAGTGGGGAGGGGCTTGGTACCCACCCAACTTAATGTTCTAGACTTTCTTGACTCCACATAGGAGCCCTTACCTGTTGGGAAGAGTGGATGGAGTCTGGGCTGGGCTAGGCAGGGGAGGTGAGGGAGGACAGGAGATGATTGGTTGGAATGTAAAATATAATAATAATAATGATGATGATGATGATGATGATGAAAAAACAACCAGCACAAACACCATCTGAAATCACTCCTTTCAGGCAAGACACAGTATGGGGGGGGGGTTCTCTTCAGCCTCTTTCTCTTAGTGCCCCTTAAATTGAAAGGGAAATTCACTACTAGAAACATGCAGGAATGGGGTTCACCAGCACACAAAGCTAACTGAGCACCACATTGGGCAACAGGCAAGTAAATTCATTCTCTGCAGACTCAATATTTCCTTCCCTAACACTTGCATCCTAGTGGCACACGTTATACAGGGGCTTTGCTTAAGATTTGAATCTGCTCATGTATTGCCATTGCGTATAAATTTGCATTGTGGTCTGTATAAACTTGAGAACCCAGGGAGGAACATGCAGCTCGTAAATACTAGATCTGATGACGAAAACGGCCATGATGGACCAGATACAAAAATATAAGAGTCAGGCTTCCACTACCTATGGAATATTGTTAAGTAACTAACATTGTTTTCTGTTAAATACCAAGTAATTTGCCACACTACAGACCAACAAGAGTTCCCCACATGGAAGAAAGTAAACAGAAGACTATAAAACAAACATTCTATGCTTGATTTGTCTTTTGTGGAAATTTTCTTTCCTGGTAGCAAAATTGTCTACAGAGTGTCCTTGGGGCTCTTATTCAAAAGCTGGCATTTTCATATCCTTCATGTGAAAACTGGAACAATTACCCTCAGCCCTCCATCAGAACAGAGAGACCATCTCTCTAGGGTATTTTTTATTTGTTGTTGTTTGTTTTGTTTCTTTGTTTGTTTGGTTTTGTTGTTGTTGTTGTTTGTAGCTTGATGTTATTTCTCCATTACCCTTCTTTCCCTAGGTAGAAAAACCCAGACCTTATTTGTATTTGAGCTAATGGGACTTCAGTCTAACTAGTGTGGCTATGTTTACTACATGTCTGACCATCTGAAATGAATGTTCCCACTCATTTGTGGCGTTCTCAATGCACATATGGTGTTTTTATGCCTCAGAGTCTTTTTCCCAAGGCACTGACATATCTTGACAGACATTTTCATACCTCTCTGAAACGAAGTGTTCCTTAAACGATTTCGCACTGGCTGGTATTATGAGACTATGATTCTAAAGAGCTTATCTTGGGGCAAATGCACACATATGCACTTGTGCACAATTTTTTACACATGTTTAATAGATCACAGTACTTTCTGAGAGTACACTGAGAAACTTTACAATCTGTATTCAAAGACTGCATTAACTAATCTCTACCATCAAAAGTACAGTGTAGATGAATTACATGGAAATATGAACAAAATTTAGCTCATTTTAGAACCTACAACCCAAGATGGCACTGGATCTAATCAATGTATTTATGTGGGTTTTTTTTTCTCTCTCTCTTTTTGTATCATCAGTTGAGGTGTCATCCTTTATTTTAGGAGACCATTTACACCCCTTAGTTTGCCAGTCCTTCAAATCATTTACAAATAAATTTAGCGATGATTTTTATCCTGTGAAACTAAAATGGGGAGAGAAAACAAATCCCTTTTTAAGATTCATGAGCTCAATAAGCAGCTCTCTCCCAACAGCAAGAAAGCCAAATCCATAATAATTTCCACCCGTGAAAAACTTCCTATTTCTCTTGTAAAAATATAAAAAGTGTTAGCAAAACATAAACGAGATTCCAGGTAGAATTCCTGAGCAATACAGGGATAAATAGCTATGGTTCCCACAGGACGGACTTAGTATGTGCCAGTCAGTGTCTCCCAGATAGTGTTCTTTCCACTTTAGAGATACTCATATTTAGGAGACTCGAGAGTTCTGCTGATCTTAAGTGATGGGAAACCTGACACTGCACTCCATGTCTATAAAAAGAAAAAAAGAAAAATTCAGAACTCTGCAGGCTTTCTACTGTGTATTTCTACACACAAACTGATGTTCATCCATCGATCTATTTATATGGCTTTTCCTTCAACTTTTACTGGGTACTCATTCCAACGGAAATGTTATGATCCTGCCTTGTTTATTCTATGTATATTATATGTTTGGAAGTATGTGAGAGTGTGCCTATGTGTAGTTCTCTGGGGGGAGGGGAGGGACAGGGCCTTGAATGTGCTTGCTAAGTAATATAAAATGATACAGTCCTAGCTCCTGCAGATTTTTAGATATTCCTTCAAAGGCAAAGAAGAGAGAAGGAATGGTTTGAATATCTCGAGGGCCCCTAATCCTCATTCCCTTCAGCAACTGGATGTAACCAGGCGGTGTGACAAAAGATATGGCTGCAGAACTCTGTGTCACTCACACGTGGATCCCACAGCGTGAGCAACCAAGACCAAGCCAAGGGACTAACTATGCTATTTACATTTTTATTTCATATGTTGCCTTTAAAAATCTAACTTCATGCCAATATATTATTATTATTATTATTATTATTATTAAATTATTGGTTATTCAAGACAGGGTATCTCTGTGTACCTCTGGTTTTCCTGGAATTCACTCTGTAGGCCAGACTGGCATTGAACTCGCAGAGATCTACCTGCCTCTGCATCCCAAGTGCAGGGATTAAAGGCGTGCACTACCACTACCCAGCTTGTTTTATTATTTATTAGTTTACTATTGTCATCTGTGGGGGTAGGTATATCTGAAAACACCCATCAATAAATGAATGTAATTTCTAATATTGTATTTCTTTTCAAGAAAGAACATTCTATTTCTTATGGAACTCTTTCTACTGATGGGGAAACTAGTCTGAATGGCGTCTTCAAAAATCCAGGTGGTCAACTGTTGAGAATCATTCAAAAATATCAGAGAGACACCCAGCCATGAAAATAAGCACCTAGCCCACCTTTGCAGTTCTAGAGATGGTTTATGTAGTGATGTTACAGTATAGCATCAACTATCATTGACGTTAGCCAAGCAAATCTCTTACTCTGGTTTCATCAAGCTATATGGCCTTTATTTTTAATCATTTTTATTATATCTATGTATTAACTGTGTGCGTGTGTGTGTATGTTTGTGTGTGTGCGTGTGTGTGTGTGTGTTGTGTGTGTGTGTGAAGCTATATGGCCTTTATTTTTAATTGTTTTTATTATATCTATGTATTAACTGTGTGTGTGTTGTGTGTCTGTGTGTATGCATGTGTGTGTGTGTGTGTGTGTGTTGTGTGTGTGTGTGAAGCTATATGGCCTTTATTTTTAATTGTTTTTATTATATCTATGTATTAACTGTGTGTGTGTTGTGTGTCTGTGTGTATGCATGTGTGTGTGTGTGTGTGTGTGTGTGTGTGTACAGGCATGTCACAGTGTATGTGTGGCCATTAGAGGACAACTTGCAGGAGTCAGCTCTCTCCTGAAACCATATGCCTAGCAAGGGTGAAACTAAGGTCATGAGGCTGCATTAAGAGCCTTACTCTCTGGTCCTTCTCTCAAGGTCCATAGATGCCCTTTTAATTCTGGCTTTAATATAGACCCACCTATGAATAAACGTATCCATGATGTGGCTCAGTGATGGCTTGAGCTGGATACCCAGGACAAATGAAAAAATGGGAGGAGAGAACCGGCCTCCACAAAGTTGTACTCGGGCCTCTACATCAGTATGGTGGTACACCCATCCCCACACCATGAACACACAATAATAAAAAAACTTAAAAATGAAAAGGAAACACTGAAATTTATTCTGCCGTTATCATGTATGTTTCATGTAGTGCCTTGGAATTGTTCTGTTTTAATTGATTAGTTTTACATCATCTTATTTTTGTTTTGTCCAGTAGTCTGTCATGAGGAGACTCGGTTTAGTTGCGATCTCAGTGATGTCTGATCTTATGAGGGAGTCCTATCAAAGACATAACCCTGGGGCTTCTAAGTAAGACTAAGACCATGAAACAACATATTGCCCACAGATGTTTTCTGTTTGAGGTGACCTGATTCTTGTAATAACACTATTCAAATGCTATTTCTCCTGTGTGTGTGTGTGTGTGTGTGTGTGTGTGTGTGAGAGAGAGAGAGAGAGAGAGAGAGAGAGATTCTCTTTATCAGCTCATTAGTGCAGATTACAAATGATTACAAAACCTCACTATTATTGTCATGATCAATACATGATCTATATGGTGTGTTGATTTTTCAGGGTAACATGGAAGTTCTACTTTTAGATTTCGAAAAACACAGTGGATGTTGCACCAACATTAAAGCCAAATACTAAGAAGAACATTATTACTATTGTAGAACAGTGGTGTTCTTCCTTTTCCTTTGAGACACTGTATATCACTATGAAAACACACTTCGAGATAAAACACTGATTAAGGGAGATGTGGAACGTATGTAGTGAATAGTCAGTAAGTACAAGTTCAGAAATACAAATATAGTATAGGTAGGAAATATTCAAGAGGTCTTATTCACTGAGAATTTAGATATAGAACATATGGAATTGAAGATAGAGATCTGGGAATCAATAGCAAATATCTCAGAGAATAAATGGTTCTTATGTGAAATTTTTCCAAGAAACAAGTGTTTAATAGAACAAACAGGATGAAACAGTACTTGTTGAGATAGAGCCATTGGTGGTATACGCACAGGTGACAAGACAGAAACCAGTGAGGTGGGAAAGAGCTAGGAAAAGCTCACCTTGTGGGTAAATTGGAGATTTCATTCTCTGATTTTCTTATTCTATTTATTTTTGAGGTAGGATATTTTTTCATATCCCATCATAGACTTAGGCCCAGGGTCATCAAGCCTCACCCTCCCTAATGTTGGAATTACAGATATGCGCCATCATCCACAGCTTAAACTATTGGTTGAACTATTGATGTATTTCATAACTATTGAACAGAACACAGTGGAAGATTGAAGGGAGAGGGCACAGACACCTTGCTTCCAAGACTGAAATATCTACCGAGCGTTTTCTCTTTTGGATGCCTTCAGTGATATTTCCAAAAGCCCTTCTAAGGATATGAAAGAGTGAACAACAGATTGGGGGAGTAAAAAGAGTAAGAGGTGAAGATTTGGAAACAAAAAGACCAGTCTCATCTGTCACAGCCCCTAAAAAACAAGGAGGCAGTTAAAAAAAAAAAAATACTGACTATAGTAGTATCACAAAATTTATTGTCTTAGTTTGAATCCAAATGCAGACATATGCTTTTGCCCCTGCTATACTGCGGGTTCCTTTACAGGAGCATATGTACCTTTATCATAAAGGTATTGTGCTGTAGCATGTGCCTACAAGGAATTTGTTGCATAAACAGATGAACAAGTTGAATACTCAGAAAACTAAGATTACCCTTCTGGCATCCCTGGGGTAATGAACTGCTGCTTGTGAAACAATTCTTTTTAAAAAATGAATCTGCAGCCTGGTATTGGTGGCCCACGTCTTTTTTTTTTTTTGCCGCTTACGCCAAGTCAGGAAACCTCCCTTAAAGGAGCCGCGAAAATCTCTACCAAACAGAGCCCACTCGAGAAAAATGCTGCTACCAAGAAGACTTGTTTGTCTCTCTTCTTTTGTTTCTAAAATCCCCTTTTAAGCTTTTGTCAAGTTTTAAGTGGAAGTTCTTAGTACCCACATTGAAGGTGGTGCCATTTTGTTACGAGCAGTTTTCCGGCCAGCCTGGTCCCACAGCCCCGTTAGGCCCAAATAACACACAAAGACTCTGTACTAGATTTAAAGCTGTTGGCCTCTTACTAGTGTTTCTTATTATTGGCTGGCTCTGTCTTAAATATCAACCCATTTCTATCAATCTAAGTATTTCCATATGGTCTTATCTTACCGGAGAGAGGGTCAGGCCCGCTTCCGTGCAAGTTCCTGCATCTTGACTCTCTACTCCATTTCCCAGAATCCTCCTTGTCTCCTAGTCCTGCCTATCTTGCTTTCTTATTGGCCAATAGTGCTTTATGCATTAACCAATAAGAGAATTACATCCCCCATCAAACTACTGCTTGCAAAACAATTCTTTAAAAAAAAAAAATGAATCTGCAGCCGGGCATTGGTGGCGCACGCCTTTAATCCCAGCACACGGGAGGCAGAGGCAGGATGTTTGTGAGTTCAAGGCCAGCCTGGTCTATAGAGCTATTTCCAGGACAGGCTCCAAAACCACACAGAGAAACCCTGTCTCAAAACACCAATATATATATATATATATATATATATATATATGTGTGTGTGTGTGTGTGTGTGTGTGTGTGTGTGTGTGTGTGTGTGCAATTGGAAACAAAGAAGAGCTGTTGAGCCTTAGCTTGTCCTGTGGTCTCTGAGTGACAGCCTCTGGCCACCATGGGTGAAGAGCCACTAGGATGCACAGGAGACATTGGCAAACAGCAGAGGTATGGAAATGGCCACTCAGACAGCACTTTTCTAAGATAGGCTCTCATCCCTAATGTGTTTTTCCATTTATCTGTCATCTTACAAGGAAAGAAACCCTTTTTTTCCCTGTGTAACTACCCACAGGCACTTACTTAATTTCATTACTGCTCTCTGCACTGCTCCCAGGCAACTCTCCTTTGAGCCTACTCTGATTAACAAATACAGTCTGTATTTGTTTGATTCCCCAGCCCCACTCAGATTAGAGCTGCAGTGTGGACCAGTGCAGCTTCTCCACCTGGGCTCCATTTTGAAAGGACATTTCTGACTGACATAGGTGTCAGGGAGCACACCACATGACGTGAAGAGAAGAATAACCGTGTGGGTGCATGGCTGCAGAAAGGAAGGCAAAAGGAGATATCTGAGAACAAGCATGCCAGGACCGAGTTTTTAAGCAAAAAGATCCAAAGGACAAATGTGTACCAGAGTAGCCAACAAAGGACATCATCAGCATTTTATCACCCAGCTTGTGCCTTCCTATATAAACTTTCTTCTTCTTCTTCTTCTTCTTCTTCTTCTTCTTCTTCTTCTTCTTCTTCTTCTTCTTCTTCTTCTTCTTCCTCCTCCTCCTCCTCCTCCTCCTCCTCCTCCTCCTCCTCTTCCTCCTCCTCCTTCCCCTTCTTCTTCTAAAGTTGAAAAATGTAATAGGAATGTTTCTAGTTAATCTTGTAACCCAAACATCTGCTTCTTTACGCCTGCCATCTCTCCAGCTGGCCATGGTGGTCGCACCCACAGTACTTGCATGGACTTGGCTTGAGTTTGTTGAATAATATATGATTGCTTGAGACAAGATGGGGCAGACACGTTTACACTTCTTCTGTCTCTTCACCCCATGCCATGTCTCACTCCTGTGCTCTTTTGGGACCTGAGTTGTTCCCTAGAGTCACACTCAGGGGTCTTAAAGCCCCTGATATTCCTCCATCCCATGGCTATATATACATGTTTCATATTTGACGGTGAACAGGTATATTGACCTATCTGCCCAGCAGGAGAAATAATCATATATTGATTTTAAAAATGTCTCTAGATTGTGTTTTTAAATCGACTGGAATTCTAGCTTTGTAACACATTGCTCCCTGCCTTTCTCGATAGACTGAGCTCATGTGCCAGTAGCTTCTACCCAAGGTTTTCCATCACTCCTGCTGCAGTGTTAGCTAGTTCTTTGTTTGATCATCAACCATCTGTTCATGCCCAAAGGGCTTCATTCTCATATTTATGACCAAACATGACTCTTCCCTCCCTAGGAGGAATTCTGAGCCAGCTCTTAAAGTAATATATTTTTTCCTCCTTCTGCTACTTCACAATAAAGCTTGTATGCTTGGCCCTCCATGCGGGAAATTATGTGTTTATGCTGTTACATTCTCAGGGAGAGAAAACAGTGAAGGCATCAAGATTTGTCTTTTTTTTTTTTTTTTTAAATTACCCCCTTCAGGGCATCTGACCCCAAAGATTCATCCTAATCTCCCCTGTCCTTGAAGTCCCTTTCCTTCCAGAAGTCCCAATAAAACAGATTAAAGGGGTCAGCAGAACCTTTTAGTTCAGAGCTGTTGGTATCTGCTCACATCCCACCACAACTGACCACAGCCTGAAGGTTTGTTTCTTCTTCTTCCTCCAGGCATACCCACTCAATCCAGCACAGTCGAAACTCGAAACCTCTTGAGTTCCTATCAGAAACACTTCCTTTTTCATACTTGCCATGTTAAGGTATCCATTTGTTCGATTTGTTACTGAATCACATGTCCTACTACTCACCAAGGAAGCAGACACAGCCTCGTTCAACAAGCTGTCTTGTTAGAACGAGATAGAAATGGGTGAGCAGCACTTTGTGTGACTGAAGAATGGTTAAGAAGAAAGAAAGAGAGGAGTGGGACGGAGAGGGTGTGATTGTACACGCCATGGAAGAGATGAGGTCACCAAGTCGAGCCTTTAAGCTAATATGGCCGTTCTTATATTTCCTATGTCCGCTTTAACGAATGGTCAGAAGTTTGTTGACTTCAGACAACAAACGTTTACTCCTTTAGAGCCCAGTATCCCAGAAGTCTGGAGAGTTTCTCTGGGAGTGTGTGTAGATGGAGGTTGAGCTGCCCTTGCTCTGGAGAATTTAGGGAGAATGATGTTTTCATGGCTCCTTCCTCCATCTTCAAAGACCGTGTGCCTCTTTTGTCTCATTGCTACCTTCTGCATCAAATCTTGCTGTCTTCCAATTAAAGGGACAGTAAGGCTATACTTTGAGCCCACCTGGAAACTCTGTGGAATTTCCTTGTCTCGGAATCTTGAACTCAGTTACATCTTACAAGTGTCTTTTGTGGTATTGAATAATACAGGTCCTAGTGACTAGCACCCGGGATGTGCTAGTCATAAAGACCCAGTTTTAATTATGATAAATACTATTACTAATAATAATGAGGTGGAGAGTGATCAAATAAGACGTGGTATCGGTCTCTGGTTTCTACACACTTGTGCATACAAGTACACATGCACTTACACACATGTGCATACTACATCCCCCCACACACACTTAAACACACTCAAAACCAAATACACACACTGAGCCACCAATGGAAAATAATATAACCCTGTGTGCCTTTGAATCTCTTTGCAAGATTAACCCTTTCGATTTCCTTGCACTGTGCTTTCTGTTTTGAATATTTTCCTTTAAGGATGGAAGGTGACTGAAAAATGGGGTGGGGTTGGGGGAGGGAGAAAAATCTCAGCAGAGGGGCAATTAAATGGGTGTCAGCATGGCTTCCGAGCACAGGTGGGCCTTACCTGGGCGAGTTCAGGCAAGTTTTAATAGGGAAATTACCTGCCATTAACAAGGGCTGCTAATGAGGCTCTCCAGCACCAGAGACACAATGAGCTCGCTCAGATGGCATGGATGGTCTGTAGGCTTGGCTTGGCTCCCGAGCCTTTCTCTGGCAGAGAGTCTGACAACATTCACCAGTCTCCTGGCACTGGCCATTGTTTCTGCTGTAGGCTTGCAGAGCCAATTTGGAAGGCAAAAAATGAACCTTGTCTCTTCCTCTTTGCATTTCTGCCACAACAGTCTAATTCTCCAGGTAGCGTGCATCTTCTGACTCTCTAGGGGGGAGATCACATGCAAGCGAGTTCAGGTTCAATATTTCAGTGCATTATCCATAAACATTATTTCTCAGTAAGCAGCGGATAAAGAAGGAGAAAATTTAAGACTGGAAACTCCCGGTGATTTGGTTATTTCTTCCCCTTTCTCCTGAGATATGTTTCACCTTCCTTGGAGTATAAATAAATGTAGAGGAAATCTCACACTGTAGTTATTAGCTTCTGATGAGATTTTATCCTGTGTATAATGAATATTCAACACAATCCAGGCGAGATAAACACAAATCACTTTCGTGCTTAGTAATCTTGGGTCTTTACTTTAGATTTTATCTATAGAGCTATAGTTGCCATTTGCAAGGGGGTAGATTTGTCTTTGGGGACAAATCATTGGCATTGAACAGAAATAAGGAAGAGAAATGGGCAGAGTGGCAAACCCTGGAAGTGCTTGCTATGGCTGCAGTCCTCAGCCGCCTCAGTGGCACCTGGCCAGGCACCTCACTCTGTCCATTGGTTTCCTGAAGGTAAGATGCTTTCCAGTTGCAGCTTGTGCGAGAGCCATTTATTCCTAAATCGATGCTATTTTGTTCTGCACCTACTACAATGCTCACTTCTGCCAGGCTGACTGCTACATCCTAGCGCATCTATACCCACAGGCACTCATTGCACTGTGCTTGTCTTTCTACATCCATGTGAAGGATGGCAGGTCGGTAGGTAGTTTTTCTGTTCCCCAGGACTGAGGAATCTTACACTCCACCTTCCACAACTCTTTCAGGAAAGCCTGCTCAGTGCTTGGACTCCCAGTTCCTGCACATGTAAAACGTGGTGTGTTAATAGCCTGAGACGGTGTGAAGAGTTCCTGGACCGGTGTGGTCTGTAGCAGATATGTCCTAGAGGAAAAACATCATGAGAGGATACTAAGGACCCTCAGGGAAGGTGGGACAATGGCGTAAGTGACATAAAGAAGTCCCTCCACTAAACACACACACACACACACACACACACACACACGCACGCACGCACACGCAATTGCATGGGCACAGACAGCCTCCCAGGTTCACTGTTTTAGCTACGGCAGCCACAGCGATGTGCCACGGATTGTGAATTAGCACTCTCTAGGCTAGAAATCTAAGATCAAGGCATCAGAAGTCGTCTGTGTTTCCCAAGGCTTCTCCTTGTGGCTCTCAGATCTACCTTTCCTCTCTCTCTCTAGTCACACTAGCTTTCTTTTACACACACACACACACACACACACACACACACACACACACAGTGTGTCCAGAACCCCTCTTCTAAGGATACCAGTCAGACTGGGTGAAACCCACACTACTGGCCTTCTGCCAATTAAAAGATGCTGCAAAAAGGACTTCTCTCTAGATATGGTCACAGTCTAAATACCACGGGGGATGGGTGGGTGGCAGAGTGAGTGTTGGTGGGGTGGTGTAGGTGGTGGTGGTGGTGGTAGAGGTTTAACACATTTATTTGAGAAAACACAATTCAGCCATAGCATTCATCTATTACAAATACTATTTTGATTTAGTTTACAAAACATTTCCCAGCCCTGCTTATGACAAATGTCTTTAAAAGACAGAAATATATATATATATACATATATATATATATATATACTTTTATGTTGGGGGCTGGAGAGGTGGTTAAGAGGTGGGGGCTTGGTGGTTAAGAGCTCCGACTGCTCTTCTAGAGGACCTGGCACCCAGATGGCAGCTCACAGCTGCCTAGCACCCTTGCACAGATGTACGTGCAGGCGAAAATGTCAATGCGCATAAAAATAAATTAAAAACAAAACATTGAACTTATGTTTCAGGCAGGGTTCTGCTATGCAGCCATAGCTGATCTGGAACTTAGGGCATTCTCATTGTGTCTGCCTTCTGAATACTAGGGTACAAGAAAGCCCAGTAAAAATTCTTTTTTTGTTTTTATGGTGTCAAGTGCTAGGTGTAGTAGCGCATACCCTCAATCCCAGCACTCGGTAGGAAAAGGATTTCTCTGAGCTCAAACCCAGTCTGCTCTAGCCAAGACTACCTAGAAGGGAGTGAGAAAGGCGGGCCACATCCATTGAAGGCAGACCATTTGGTAACAGGCTGTTTTTGGACCATCTGCTAGCTCCCAAATCATGACACTGAGATTTATTATTAATTATGAAGGCTTGGCCTTACTTAGGCTTCTCCCATTAGCTCTTATAACTTAAACTGACCTGTTTCTCTTCATCTATGTCTTGCCTCAGGGCGTCTTACCTTATTTATTTGTTTGTTTGTTTGCTTATTTATTTATTTCATTCGGTATGTTCCTCTACTCCATGTCTCTCATTGGAGGCTGCCTGGCTGGCTGGTTCTGAAGCTTTCCTTCTTCTCTTTCTCCCTTGTTTTCTTCTTCTGAGCCTAGATTCCTCCTCCTACTTATTCTCTCTGCTGCCTAGCTCCACGTATCCCTCCACTGCCTACCTAATGGCCATTCAGCTTTTTCTTAGACCAATCAGACGCCTTAGGCAGACAAGGTGTTACATGATTAAACAAATGCAGCATAAACAACTCCAACACGCCTTAACATAGTTAAATAGTCTGCAACATAAACAAATCTAACACATCTTTACATAGTTAAGGTAATATTACACAACACCCTTTCTACCAGAATCTTCCTGATGTCTGAAGTCTGGTGACCGGAGCCTATAAACTCCCTTCGGAAATCTGAGGAATCTAGGCCTCTCTAGAGTGGGTGACTTGGTTAAGGTGGGCATGGCCTGACTGACCGGTACCCTAACAAGGTCAATATACTCATAAAAGTGGGATCAATGCAATGACATCCCAGTAGCATTGAGCACAGCCAGCAGCCAGATATTGGATTTCAAATACTATTCTCCAATAAAAAAGAGGAAGGACCCTTGGGGGAAATAATTGATTACACAACTAGAATGGTGAAAATGCAATCTAAACTCTACCATAATATGGCATCAGGCACAACAATATAAAAATTAAATGCAAGAGGCTTTGTCAAAACTCATTGACACTAACACAGAGGACTTCCTAATGACAAGAGCTAGAATTATTTGGAAAGAAAAAAAAAACAGTATTAGGTTGTAATCCATGAGTAATAAATACCTATAAAGTCATGCTTTTATGTTTTTACGTATAAGCAATTGAACAAGTAAGGGAGAAATAGCTCTGCTGTACAGGATTCTGATTAACAAGGTAGAGGAAAACACCACATCACCATTAGCCTGCTCCACAGAAAAGCCTGTTGCAGGCAAAAGCAACAGAAGAGATGCTGAATGAGAAGACGAAAGCTTCCAGAAATCGTGGATTGACACAGTCTCACAAGTTGCTCCCAACACTGGGAGCCGGAATCAAATTAGCAGTAGGGAAGCCAGAGTAGACTACTTGAAGCAATTGATCTAGGCCAACCTCACTGGTAACTAAGCATGTGAGCATCATGGATCCTTAATGGGACACATTGAAGGGAACTCATGACAGGAAGTACAGCGTCATTTCTGTGAACCTCTTAACCAGAAATTCCTGATATAACTCAGTCATATGTAAACTCCAGCTAATCACAAGTTAAAGATCACTCGACAAAACAACTGATTATTATTAAAAAAAAAAAACTATCAAAGTCTCATGTTATGGAAACAGTACCATGAGACGCACAAGACAGAGGAAGAGTGTCACATACAAACAGACACTGAGGATAAGGAGCAATTAAATTAAAAGTGAAATATCAGGTGGGATTTGGATCAAAATATTTTACTGGTAAGATCTGAGCTAGGACCAAAGTGGGAATAATTTTTTTGCGGGAAGTGGGGGAGGATCATTGGATTGATTATACCACATGCCCTGCATAGACATATCCAAGGGAAATAATATATTGGTATTGTCATTTCTGGATTTTGATAATTACAATATGGCTATGGGCTATAAATAAAGGATACAAACAAATTCTCTATGCTAGGCACAGACATTTTCTAGACATTTACAAGTACTTCAAATTTCAAAAGGAAAAAGAAAAAAAGATTGAGTCTTCATTTGTAAAGGCAGCTATGTCCTGCCTAATCAAACCATGTCTTCTTGGAACTTCCCTCCCATCTACCCTGTAAGAATGCTTGTTCACACTTTCCTTGGTGCACCTTAATCTCTCCACTGTTGCTATCGGGTAGGTAACTAGTTTTGTTGTTCCAAGGACCAAAGTTAAACATTGGGTAGAAGCAATCAAAGACACAGGGCTGCTTCTGGCTGGCTCTGAAGTTATAGTTCTCAACTGTGTTCAAAGTTTTGTGTTTCCTGCAGCTCATATTTAAGTGAAAAAATTACCATAAGAAAATAACCCTAAGTGGATTTTGCTTTTATATGGGGGGGAATTGTTTTGTTTGGTTTTTTGAGACAAGGTCTCTCTGTGGCTTTGGAGGTGTCCTGGAACTAGCTCTTGAAGACCAGGCTGGTCTCGAACTCACAGAGGTCCTCCTGCCTCTGCCTCCCAAGCGCTGGAATTAAAGGTGTGCGTTACCATGGCCCTGCTTCTAAGTGGGTTTTGTATAATCTGTGTTCTGTAATTTAAAGTTGAAAATAAAAGTGAAATTTAGTTACAACTCCCGTGCTGTTTTTCTGCTTTTAATTTTAATATGGTATAAATCACCTTTTTGTGTGTACTATACTATCTAAAGCTGAGTGACTTCCTCTAGAGCAGGAGGGGTATACTCAGTAGCTGATATCTAGTTTCTCATGGCGAATCTTTAACTTGAGCTTCCTAATTTATTTCTCTTTTACTCCTTTTCTATATTATTTATAACCTAATATGGTCATGTAAATCTTTATATATCCACAGAGATTCAAGAGCTTCACTTAAAAATAAAATTAATATACCTTATTTTTTTTAAAGAAATTTCTAATTAACATTCCCTGATTGTAAAGCAGGGTCATAATATAGTGTGAAAGTATTTGGTGGTTTTTTTTTTTTTTTTTTTTTTTTAGGGTAGTTTAAGAATGGTGTAAAATTATTAAGGTATGAAATTTGTCTAAACTTCATTTATTCATTCATTCAATCTCTTAACATTTTTCCAAGCTTAATCATACAGTTAGAGAAACATGATGAATACAAATATTAGGAGTTGGTAACTGGGTAGAAGGACAGAAACACAGAGTCACAGAAAATATCATACAAGGACTATAATAGTCAGCGAAGCTTTGCTTTGGAGACAAGGTCTCACTCCGAGTTCAAACCGGTCTGAAAGCACAAACATACACTCACGCAGGCATCTGAACACGTACGTTATCTGTTCAGATAGCACAACAATGCCAGAACAAAGGAACAATCAACCAAAGCCCTCTGCCGTCTGCAGACCTCTGAGCTTCCTGTTGTTACTTACAGAACCTGGATGAGGAGATGCTTACAGGGGTGTTGGCATTCAAGCAACCATATCACTAGGAAGTCTTGCCCGAGCATGGTTGATGGCTTCCCCAAAGCTTTGTAGAAAGAGAATCGCCTTCAGTTAACTCCTACCCCTTCTCTCCCTGTCTCCTTCCCACCCTTCCAATCTCCTTAAGCAACATGGAGAAAATTACATTCAGTTGGAGGTGAAGGACTGTTTGGCTGAAAGTCTTAGTTGGGAGTCTAATGATCAATCTTGAGGGTCACATGTGAGCAGTCTCAGCTGCTCTGATAAAAACGGTAAATAGCTGTTACGCTTGGAAAATAACATTCTTCAGCAGCTGCCCAGGCTAGCTAAGAATGTGTGGTGTTCTTGTTGGCGGTATGGTATGAGCTACTGGCCTGGCTGCACAGCCTTCTTTGATCCATGCAAACAATATCCGAAAGGAGAATGTTTCATTGGAAGCAAACAAACAGAAACAATTCAGCAATAGCTAGAGAAAACTAGATAGACTCAGCCACCACTGACTTGAAGTCTCTAACTGCCCACTTACAATTCATGCATCTTCTCAGTGGGGAGTTGGTGGCGCACGCCTTTAATCCCAACACTGGGGAGGCAAAGGCAGGCAGATCTCTGTGAGTTCGAGGCCAGCCTGGTCTACAGAGCGAGTTCCAGGACAGGCTCCAAAAACCACAGAGAAACTCTGCCTCAAAAAGAAAAGAAACAAACAAATAATAATAATAATGCATTTTCTCATGGCTTCATGTTTGGTTTTATACATTCATGTGCTAATTAGTGCACTTTATTTTGTCTGAAAAGTTCTCTTCGTGCATGAGGCCTTTACTATCTGGTGTCTTCCGTATGTGTCTGTAACCTCGTGTGTCCAGCACTTAACATTTTGATTACCAAACAAAATTTTCAATTAATAAACAGCAGTATTCTTACTTGGTTGGGTCCTGGGGAATTTGGTTCAACAACATTATAGGGATGCAATTTCCAATTTCCTGTTTCCTGAGATGACACATCATTTTGTAGTAAAGAACAGAGGAACAAGGATGACCCTGTTTATTTTATTTTATTTTATTTTATTTTTCATTTATAAAAGGAAGCTATGAGATGAGGGTAGAGGCAGAGGTTAAAAAAAAGAGAGAGAGAGAGAGAGAGAGTAAAATGCAGGATCGTTTTTATCACTTGACATTATCTCCCTTTTGAGAGTTGGCTTTATGGATCCCCTTGACTAGACAGAGTTTGACTTTATGATGTCCAGATGAGACCATTCCCTAGTATATCAGGCTGCTTATGCCATCCATCTGCTTGGATATTACAAACTCAACATAACACACTTTACCTCCAGACTGAACATACTCTATGACTTCCATTATTTTTGACATGGTAATTTACCCTGAAATTAAAAAAAAATTCCTTCTCTTTCAAGAAACTTTAATCCTTATTCTCAGGAGCTAGTGACTGGAAGAAAGCCACTCATAAAAAAACATGAAAGGAAATTTAATGTAATTGTAAATCTTAATCTTGTCTTAAACACACACACACACACACACACACACACACACACACACACGTGTAACATTCAGGGTAGTATTTGATCAAATAATTAATATCACAGTTCAGCAAGTTAATATAAAGTTAGCAATTACAAGAGTCAGTCATCCTTGACTCTTTGTTGATATAGAATCCAACCATTGACCCACCTCATCCACTGGAGCTTCCCTGGACAATTTCTTTCACTCTCTAGCACGTTTCCCCATCTCTGCATTTGCACACTCTACCCAGGCTCCCAATTTTCATTCCTTCGTCCCACTCTTCTTCGTGCTTTACTACAAGCATTCAGACGACCATCCAAATATTTTCCTTCTGCAACTCATTTCAACGTCACTGTCCTGCCACTACAGCAAATGTTCAAGATAAACAATTTAGAAGGGTGAAGGATTTTCATTTTGCCTCACAGTTTCAGAAATTTCAGGCTGTGGCTGCTTGGGCCCAATGTAGTTTTTTCTCTGGTGGTCAGGGGCTATATGATGGTCAGAGGACATGAGACAAGAAATTGCTCATGTTTTGAGACTGGGAGTGAAGAGAGAAGGAGGAACTGGGTCCCAATGTCTCTGCTAAAGGCACTTTCCAAGTGGCCTAAGTCACTTGCACTAGGCCACTGGTACAAAACCACAGGCTAGTGAGTAAAGGTTTTAGCCAATGGGCTGGGAAGACATTTGGGATCTGAACTATGGCAGCCAGCATTCCAAGCATACTTTCTGTGGCTCCCTCTGGCTCCTATAATGACACATGTTCCAGTTCCCTACTTCCTGAAATTTTTTTGGATCTTACGTTAATTGCTTGTTTACTTATGAATTAGGTTTCCCCATATTAAATGTGACACTTCTGTTGTGTGTGTGTGGTATATCTATGTACATGAGCAAGTGTGCACTTTGGGATTGTTGTCACTGTATTCTAGATCCTCATAAATCGCATGGCATATAGTAGGTACTCAGCAATACTAGTTGAATGGTAGAAGGGACATCCAGATATTCACTATAATTAAAGTTGTGCGATGCCAGTTGTAAGTACATTAAGTATCATCCCAAACAGAGAGAACAACAGTTATGTAAACACTGACCTTAGACAAGACATTAAGAGGACAGTGGGCATTTAGTGTAACTGAAATGTTGAGTTCAAGGTGAGGGCAGTTAGTATACAATGGATGTGGGTTAGTTAGCAGAAGTTGGTTATAAATACCTTGTATAAACTTTATAGTGTATATTGGTGAGATATTAAAAGATTGTCAGAGAGGGGGTGACAAGGCCAGTCCCATTTTCACAGAAATAGATCAAGGACATTAACATAGATAATATATCTGTAACAGATCATTGGGAAGAGCAACCACCATAACACCATCTTACAGTAATAGGACCCCATGTGTTAGGGAAAGTGGTAACATTATTAAAGATGTGAATCTCTCCCGGACATTAAATGCAAACAAAAACTATTGGAAAGAAGTGACTGTGCTGAACCAAAATAAGTCATTTTGCAATCATAAACAAATACAATTATAAGATGGGTTGTGTTCACACAGGAGGGGAGAGAGGAGAAACCAATTATTTTCACCCCCTAATGTACCTCCCACTGCTCATCAGGTTTGCAAGATAAATGTTTTAACGTGTTACATTTACAGAAATCCTTTTGCAGCACCTGTGTCTGTTATCACGGCACAAAGAAAATAGATTGATTTCCTAAGTCTTCCTAACTCTTTTTTGCAGTTAGTATACCTACATTTATACTTTTACTAAATTCAGTTTTGCAACATGTAAAATATCTTATCAACTTAACGCTGTAAGTATAGATTTGAGAATCAATTAAAGTTTGAAAATTTAATTTCCTCCCTTATGAATGTAATCC
This sequence comes from Cricetiscus sungorus, assembly GCA_030556225.1. NCBI lineage: Eukaryota > Metazoa > Chordata > Mammalia > Rodentia > Cricetidae > Cricetiscus > Cricetiscus sungorus. The sequence continues at coordinate 1,324,065 of JANBXA010000077.1, read as the reverse complement.
GCCTCTTCTCACCTTCTGCATGCTATCTACTGCTTTTTTATTAAATCAAAGCAATCGCATGCCCTTAGCAGGTTGAGGTGCTGAGCCTTAGAAAGGCCTGAGAAATAAAACAGAAAGTGTGTAAGAAGATTGCCAACTACTTTTTAAAATAAATGCTTGACATATATTTCCTTTAACGTGAATTGTAAGATGATGTACTTAGTAATCGTGCTTGCACGATTCATCAGCGTGTACATGACTACCCAGTTGGTCCCAGCTATCACTGTTCTTTATTTCTTATCCCCGGGACCTCTCCTCTACTCCGCGCCATTCGGCATGTATATTTCTATGAGGACAGGTCACATTTCACAGTTCTGGAGGGTAAACAGTCCCAAGATCCAGGTGCCAGCATTGCTCTTTGCTTCCAAGGTGACATCTACTGCTGCCACTACCACACGGGATGTCACCATCAGCGTCCTCCCACTCCCAAAGGACAGAAGAACAGAAGGATTGGGGCACTTTTTCCAACCATTTTACAGACTTCCTGAAACCATTCAAAAAGGCTCACGGCTTATCATTCCTAATCACCTTACCACTTTATAATATTGACTCTAAGTTATAATGCTAATTTTGATGCTTCTATAAATATCAAAATTACAGTTGGTAGGATTTGATCCCACCCAGACTGGCTCTAAAGGCTATGCTTTTAATATATTAGACCTCTGCTATCCTAAACTAACCATTTCCTGTTCACTATACAATAATTCCTTAACACAATGACATGAAAGTGTTTGACCAGCCATCTCACAATAGCTTGTATGGATTCCATGACCTTAATCATTTATAACCCCAGTCTCCATCACAGGCCTACTCTGTAGGATAAGGCCCATTCTCCTCTACTCAGGCCCTCCCTCTCTGTGGTTATCTCTGTCCTCTATTATTTCCTCTTTATCACTTGTAGTTCTGTCTGTAGATACCTCTGTCTCTATGCTTCTCCATCCTGAAACTGGAAACACTCACTGGATGAGTTGGGGGCTCCCTGAACAAACAGTATACAAAGAGCCTCCCATCCATCTGCCTTGGTCTCATACATCTGAATTCCCTGCAGAATCCATCAAGGATGAACAATGCGATTCCTTCAGCCTGTGTTATAAGTGCTTATTTAGTCTCCAGCTGAAAGAACAGGGCAAAGGAAATTTAGTTCCGGGCTCAGTGAGCATGGTTTGCCTCTCGTATAATTTATACATGTATATATATATATATATATACATGTATATATAATAAATATTTATGACAGATTCCATTTTCTGCTGCTGGCATGATTACAAGGGAACACATTTGTCCACCGAGAGTACATTTGTGCCATTTGCATGGGCTAACTCGGTGGTAGCATTTAATTTCTGCAATATCATTCACTTATCAGACCAAAAAACAGTACATGTTCAGAATGACTAAGTGTACTGAAATGTTATTATAAGATTGGGCCTTGAGAGGCAAGAGGAGTGCCAATGCTTAGCTGGAGATTGCCTCATTATCGTTGAAACACGGCTCTCATTGAGACATTCATTTTCTGGGGAGATTTGGGTTTGGAGAGGTGAGAATATGTGCTCTCTCAGAAACGATGTGTTTCGGCCTTGGTTGCTGCTGTGGTAAGAAATTGAAATTCTTGCATAGAGAAGCTGGTTAGGAATATGCAAAGAGAGTGGGGAGCCGAATTAGAAAATCTCAAAGAGGTGTTGGAATGGTACAATCTAGGCTGAGATATGAGACTACTTTTTAAGAGAAAAGGCATTATGGATATGTATATGACGAGGTTACAGTAAAAGTGACACAAATTCAGAATACATATAAAATACTGCTCCCCAACCTTTTTTTTTCTTTTTTTCAAGATATTTCTATTAACTTGGGGGATAAATTTCTTCTCAACCCAGTCCTAAACAGTAGCACACTTTGGTAATGTAAAATTAAAGATGACTAATGAGCAACCATCAATTCCAGGAGCCCTCACAAGCCTCTTCTTACAGTCAGCAGCATTAATTGACAAGTCACTGTCTTATAAATAGAATGCTAAGACAAAAATTGACCAAAAAAGGATAAAATGTCTAGTTATCTCCAGCTTTCTTATTATCCCTGTTCTCTAATCTTCTTGTTATGGCAAAGAATCGAGCATGCATCGATTCTTTTTAAAATGCCAACTAGGATTTCATAACCACATTCCACCATCAACCGGCTAGATACAAACATAGCTCACATAAGACTTGACTTCTCTAGCAGGTGGACAAGCAGAGGCTGTCAGCCTCCCATCTGCTTTTGATGCTTAAAAAAAAAAGGCCACTCAGATCTCCTAAACCTGGATTTGAGCACACAAACACTGAAGGGGGAATTTCCTTCCTGTGTGATGGTGCTATGTGCTATACTCTTCACACAAAGGATTGCAAGTGCGTGCTTTTTTAAAGAACATGTATGTTGGCTTGTTTCGGTCCACAAGCATGTAGGTGCTGGCATCTAGTGTGGGTCTGATGACTGCACTAACATGGTAGAAAGCTTCATGTGGACAAGGAAGAAATGTCAGAGAGAACTTGTTTTGGAATTTTAAATAACGAAGCTATCCCCAGTAACCCACAAACCCATCAATCTAAGAACAAACTAAGCCATTGGTTAGGGCAAAACCATCTTGAATCTAAGACGTCTAAACTGTCTAACCTCCAAATTCTATCAGTATGTGAACTCGAGAATTAAACTTCAAATACATAAGTTTGGAGTCATGCCAAACCATAGATAGGCATTGGCTAAGAGTCTTCCCAAGGGGATTTCCACAAATATAAAATGTTTAGGCCATGAGACCCTCTGCTTTTACCAGTCACCTTCAGATTTCCCAGTCCATTGGCCAGTTTTGGGGAATGTCTAGACTGATCCTTGACATTTCTTCTGGTGCTGAAATACCTTTTCCTTGCAACCCCAAAGAGTTTACCCTTTGTTAGCAATTATTTAAAATGTCTTTAAATTATTAATTAACTTGACACAATTATAAAATTGATATTGACGAACCAAACATTCCATTTTGAGAGGCACAGAAATTTATAAAAAATCTATTTGAAAGACTGAAACGTATGTGAAAACATAGCCTCCAATGTTGTTACTTTCAAATATTTCTAATTTAATATTCTATACAGATTAAAGGAGGCATGCATTTTGCTAACCACTTACCCTTTGCACAGCGGTGTTTGTTTCAGGGTTCTATTAACTCTTCCTTAGGTTTAGATACCATATTCTAAATGAGTTATTGTTTAATAGAAAAATGTCTAAACATTACTTCTAATGATTATTTTCTATTATTGAAGCATCATAACACACTTCAAGCTTTATTTTCCCGATGGTCTGATTTCCCCCACTAAATTAATACTTAGTGGTGTAAAACTGCTTTCAATCTTTATTTTCAAGTTCCCCCTTTTATCTGTGCCTCACAGATGCTGCTGAGATCTGCAACTTGACCTTTCTTTGAAATTAATGGTAACATACTGACTGTAGGTCTGATTCTGGCCATATCAATATTTGCTTGGCTGGAGAAATGTTTTCATCTGTTTGCACATGATCTATTTTCTAGTTCTCTAGAGGTCTTACATATCCTTTGCAATTCATTCTATGAGAAGGAAATTTCCAGAGCAGACTGCAAATCCACAGTGTCCTCTAGGAGTGAGGTGGGAGGCCACTATCATAGTGAGGGCACCAGCTGGCCACATAGAACTTGCTGCCATTATTTTCCATACTAATGGTGTACAGACACAGTACTTTCAAGTTGACAATTAAAACAAAATTAATGCTAATTCTAAATTTGATGGTACAATTAGCTCATTTGACTTGAGTCTTAATGGTGTTATATATTGGTGATATTAATAATTTCATATTTCTGAGGAATTACTCAGCACGAAAGACATCTTTTACTCAAGGTAGTTAATAAAATTCTCAGTTGATGCCAAGGAAAGCAAATAGCTAAAGGGCACATCAGAAAAAAAAAAAAAAAAAAAAGGCTAATTGCTGTGTTGCACTAAAAGAGGAAAGACATATAGAGTGTTTTCTATAGTTGGTCCCGTAGCTTCTACAGATGAGGACATTTCAGATGTTAAAAAATATATATAAATAAAGCAAGGAAATGTCAAAATGAAATTCATAAGTCTAATTATATTTATACAATAAATTTGTACTAGTAAGAAAGCATACCTAGGACATTTGTTTGATACCAAAAATAACCACTAAACATCAATGTATAAAGACAAAAATATTCACATAAAAATTATTTTAGGAGTATTTCTACAGTTCTCACTAGGAGGGAGTGGGAATCTCGAGTGTAAGGTTGATTGGGAAACTGTGAACATGGCCATTAAAGGTAAAGAAATTAGAGGGAAACTTGACACCAGCTAGCGAACGTGTTTCTGTAGTCTGTGTCCTCCATCTTATTCTGACCACATGAATAGTTTAGGTGTGTTTGTAGATTCTCTTTCTTGCTAATTCTGGTATCCCCATCTCTTAAAACCTCCCTCATTTGTATTTGCAAATGTTAAGGTGATAATTAACTACTCTGAAATTTTGATCTTGCTTTCAGAGCCATCCTAGTCATTAAAATGCCTTTGGGGACCTAGGCTTTTTTCCTTGTTCTTAAAACCAAACCAAAACAAAGCAAAAAAACAAAAACCAAATCAACAAAAACAAACTACAGACACTGACCTGAAAATTAAAATAATAATAATGATGATGATAATAATAATAACAATAATAATAATGAAGGTACTGTTACTACACAAATGCAGGAGTAAAATGCTCCTGACTACCTTTTGTGTCTCTGTAAAGTACATGAGCTGAAATCCTAGCCTCTCACTTTGAACAGGTCAGAAGGGGAGACTTTAGTAGGTGACCGTTCATCATCAACATACAGTATTAGTGTCTTTATAAAAGAGATACTAGACTGCTCGTCCACCTCCCAGTCACATAAGGATGAAGAGAGAAGATTTTGTCTCTGCAGAAGGAGCCCGCCAGGCACAATCTGCCACCCTTTCATCTTGGACCTGCCACCATCGAGATGCATTGTTGTTATGTATAAAACACATAGTTCATGGTAATTTTTTTATAGTTGCCCCAATGAAGTTAGTGAGTAAAGGAGTCACTGTTCTGTGAGTGGTACAAATAAACAAGTGACAACAGATGAGAGATGGCAAATAGATATGATAGACGACAGATACATGATCAAAAGTTGAACATATGATAGGTAAGATGAATAAGTTGTACAAAATTTTACGATACTTTTAAAAAGTGCAGCCACATTTATTAACTTCATAATTAAATTCATTGCGCTTTATATTACACATAGGAAAATATTAGAAAAGACAGACATGAATGGTTGTTACCTGTAATGGTTAATGTTCTTTGTCAACCTAACACATCAAGTATTGCCTAGGAAATGGGTCTCTGGGAGTGCCTATGGGGGATTATCTTGACCCTGCGCAGTGATGTGGAAATACATGGCCACTGTGGACAGCAACATTCCCTGGCTGGTATCCTGAACTTTGAAAATAGAGGAAGGGAACTGAATGGCAGCATGTGTTGTTGTTTCTCTGTTCCCAACCTTGCATGTGACCTGAGCAGCTGTTTTGACTTCATCATCACGATTCACTGCACCCTTGAGCTGTGGGACAAAATAACCATTTCTTCTGTAAGTGCTCTGGTAACACAGAGACAGGAGACAAAAACTAAGACATTGTCAAAACGTGAGGATAAAGAAGTGTTGCTTCTGCATAGTGGACAAACTGTAGAGCAAAAGTATAACTACCGTGGGTCTGATTGGTCCTTCAGATAAAGACGAAGAGTCTGATTGGCTCTTCAAATAGAGGCATTGCCCTATGAGGAGCCTGAGCTGTGTAGTAAGGGTCTCTTAATCAAACACTTTGGATACTGTGCCGCTGAGAGCCCCTAGCATCTGACCTTGTGATCAAGAGTGGCCAGAACTCCTTTCTCCTATTCAGTTGCAACCACCAAGCACAAAAAATCTTTTTAGTCCTTGAGAGCAGTATTAGGTATTCAACCTTCATTTTTATTTTTTGTGCCAATTACTAAAATTTAAGTTCAAAACTGATACTGACTTTCAGTGTGTTTGAACAATTCATATCAATCTTTCTCTCTCTTCTCTTTTTTAAAAATATCTAAATACAGGCAAAATTATTCAGATGGAAGTTTGACATCTAAATTGTAAGCATATAGTACATGAATTTTGAGGATTTAAAAAAAATTACACAGATGATAAAGGACAAAAATAGGCAAAAGATGCTATTTACAATATTTAGCTTTACTATTCATTGAAATAACATTTTTGATATATTAATAATTATTTCTATTAATGTAGTCATGAGAGAAATCTAACATTGCCAGGATAGGTCTTGTATTTCTCCTGAGAATACTGTACTAGTCTGAGTTACAGGAAACCTCACAAGAGAACAGAGTAGATGAATTTCCATCTGAACCCACTGACACCCCATTTTCCTCTGGCCTCTAAGCTCTAAAGTGACATTGTAACCGCAGGAAGCTGACTTTGGCTCTGCATAGTTCTAGTTTTAAGCCTCCTAAGTTCAATCACAGCCAGGTTTTTGTAAAGCAATGCTCCAGCACTAAGTTTCTCATGCCATCAGGAAACAGCTAAAAAGACTACCAAGTCTGAGTAAACTAAAGAAAATAAGCACTTACCAGCAAGGCCACTTGTTTGGGTACTGGACATCTTACCTTCAAAGCAGTGAAAATTCTTAGAAAATGACCACCTCACTAAAGTCTCTAAATAGAGTTTGGTCCGAGACCTATAACTCAAATGATGCAACACGTCCTTAAAATTAACATAGGTTAAATAACATACAGGTGTTACCGGATCTGATATGAGTAGGTCGGTACACATTCTGCTGTCCGCTGGGGGATATTGAATAGGTACATTATTTATAAAGAATGGCCCCAGGACATTGCTTGCATTTTATTAACCACCACAATTTTAGGGTAAGAAATCTCATCCCAAGAATGGCCAAATAGAATGGCTAGAAAGAGAGATATACTGATTCATTTCAATAATTCCTTAGTTACACATTCCTTGCCAAATGTTCCACTGAAGGTGGACAAATATATTTGTAAACCTGAAAAATTAGGGGGAAAACCACAAATGACCCATGAAGATCAGCGCTGTACCTTTTCACAGTTCTATTCTTAGTTTATTCTACTTAGTCAAGGTCTTCATTGTGGGACATCATCCACAATGAAGAGCTAGTCAGTCATCACTCCTTTCTATGCTGAGGACTTTTATTTTGGTATTTGCAGTTGTCACTTGCCTTCTACAGTCTAACATTTCATGTCCAACCACTTGGTGTATCTTCTTAGTCCCCCCCCCCTGAAAAAAAAAAACAAAAACCAAACAAAATCCTCCACATATTTAAGTTACCCTATACATGATTAAGGCAACCAAGGAAGGTTTGAAGCATAAGAGAAACAGAAAACTTAAAAAGGAGGTGTCCAGACCATTACATCTAAATGTGGAAAGCATCCTGATGATAAGGCAGTAGACTGTCTTCACTGGGTAACAAGCTCACAGGTTACCTGCTTCCTCTTCTAGTCACCAGCCAGCATTCTAATTAATTAGTAGTCAGGCAATCTCATTAGCAGTCAGGCTTTCAAATTAGCAATCTGCCTTCCAAGGAAATGTCACTCTAGAGAAGACTGTCAATCTTCTATTTAACACAACTGTTTAATGGGTGGTAAGTTCAGTTGATGTCTCCATATTTAAAAAATACTTTTACTCAGTACATAATTATTAGAATGAAATACATTCTAGACCCTGTGAGTACAGTATCATAGGTGGGTCTCTCTCTTTCTCTTCCTGCACTCCACATATTCACAGTTCTAGAAAAGTAGATGATTCAGATCCTTGACCTAGTTTGAGAGATGAAGAAGGCTCATCTACAACATTACAAATTTAACTTGGCAAATAAGAATGTATAAAGAGTATTTCCTGAAAAAAAAAAGTGCTCTATCCCAGACATGGTAGCTCACCTCTATAATCCCAGGGACTTGGTTGAGGAAAGATAGACCACTTGATTATCATTCCAAATTGACACAAAATGTCAAGCATGATATGATTTGTGATTTCTTTTTTTAAATAAATTAGAATACATTAAGCAATTTCATTAATGATTTAATGAAGTTTGAGGTTAATATTTATCCTACAGAATCAGTCACTCATTCTTCTACTTGACTGCCAATGGTCTGAACTCTTCAAATAAATGACATTTTTTGTTTTGGTCTCCCTACACTTTCTAAAAAATATGTACTAAGCTTCTCCCTCTAAAATGTTCAGCCTGTGAGAGATTACAGTAGAACAATGACACATGCTCACACAGCTATACTGTCTAAAAAAAATGCTATTGTATTGACTTTAGTCCAATAATCGTATTTACATTCTACACTGGACTATTTTTTGTAGTGAGCAGAACCAAGTGCTACTTGGAATACACAAGTGATGACAGAGAAGATCACATGTTGTGAATGTCTTTGGACTTCTGCAGTGGTGCTGCCAAGGAAAAGTACACCTGTCAAATGAGCCACACATGATGTGGGACAACGCTCTTGCACACTGTAAAGACTGTTCACTCGTACTGGCTTAATAAAACACTGACTGTCCAGAAGCCAGCAGGCAGTATAGGTGTGGCAACCACACTAGGGGAATTCTGGGAACAGGAGAGACAGATGCTAGCCAGATGCAAAGGAAGCAAGATGAGAATGCCTTACTGAGAAAAGGTACTAAGCCACGTGACTAAACATAGATAATAATTAAGGGTTAATTTAAGTTGTAAGAGCTAGACAGTAATAAGCCTGAGCAATAGAACAAACATTTTACAATGAATATAAGCCTCTGTATGTTTATTTAGGACTAAATGGCTGCAGGACCAGGTGGGACAGAAACTGCCATCTACACACATACACACGAGCATGATTTTTTTAAAAAACATGCTAGCAGCCAAATCAAAAGATTCAGGTGAATTCTAGCACTACAGTTGATATACTAACAATAATATCATTTATGCATGCAGTCATCACTAAAATGACTCAGATAATGGATACTTCACAGGGAAGGAAGATCTGAATGATGATTTATCCACATCATTTTTGCTGTGGGGGGAAAAATGAGTTACATCTCATTGCATATGATTCCAGAAGAAGCCTGGCATATGTCAGGCATATAATAAATGTTCATCAAATAATAATAATAGCTAACATTTGGGTAGAATTTAAGATATGCCAGCTACTTTTCTTGAGGCTTTCTGCATTTAAAAATATCCAGTTTTCAAAATAATCTGGTGAGTAAATATGCAATAATACTATTTTTATAGATGAGCAGTTGAGCAAGATACTCTTTTTAAAATGATTTATTTAGCATGTGTATGCCTGTGAGTGCCTGATTAGGCCAGAGATATCAGATCCCTAAGGACTGGAATTATTATGGGTAGTTGTGAGCCTCTGGATTCTGGGAATAACTGTCCATTTTAAGTAGACACGGAACCATTTCTTTAGGGCCCGGCAAGACAGAGTGTTACTAGCAGACTTCATGTCACACTGAGTATACTTATAAATTAAAGTCCAAGAATATTTTTATTATTGATGTTTTTAATTTAAGGCAATGCCAATACAATAAATAACTACTCTATTAAATGGGAGGCATTGTTTAGAGCTACACCAAACAAGTTCTATGAATGAGCACAATCACCGACTTAGTTTTATACATGACAAAGCCAAGTTTAAGATACATTCTTAAAAATACATTGGAATAGGGTATCATTCAGTAGCACCTCATGTGCTCATAGAACATGATTTTCTGTGTTGTTTCTAGCACACCAAACTGGGAAACTGTTTTAAAAAGTAACGTTTACATACTAATTTTTAAAATAATTTTATTTAAATTAGAAACAATCTTCTTTTACATGCCAATCCCAGTTCCCTCTTCCTCCCATCCTCCCATGCCCCTCATCGACTCCCCTCCAAGCCCCACCTCCCGTCCACTCCCCAAGAAGGGTGAAACCTTCCATGGGAGATCATCAAAGTCTATCACATCATTTGGGGCAGGGCATAGGCCCTTCCCTGTGTATCTAGGCTGAGAGATTATTTCTCCATGGGGGAATGGGGTCCCAAAGTTCATTCATGCAATAGGGATAAATACTGGTTCCACACCAGAGGCCCTATAGACTGCCCAGGCCTCCTAACTGTCACCCACATTCAGAGGGACTGACTGGGTCAAGTCCTATGCTGGTTTCCCAGCTATCAGTCTGGAGTCCATGAGCTCCCCCTTGTTCAGGTCAGCTGTTTCTGTGGGTTTCTCCAGCCTGGTCTTGACTCCTTTGCTCATCACTCCTCCCTCTCTATAACTGGATTCCAGGAGTTCAGCTCAGTGTTTAGCTGTGGGTGTCTGCTTCTGTTTCCATCAGCTACTGGATGAAGGCTCTAGGATGGCATATAAGGTAGTCATCATTCTCATTACAGGGGAAGGGCATTTAAGGCAGCCTCTCCACTATTGCTTAGATTCTTAGTTGGGGTCATCCTTGTGGATCTCTGGACATTTCCCTAGTGCCAGAGTTCTCTTATAACCTACATACTATTTTTTAAAGAATATTGGAAACAGGACAATGACCATTTCATATTGCTTTTGGTGACAACAGAAGAGCGAGGCGCTACCCTTTTCAGTTTCCCATAGAAAATAACATTTGATTCTCACAGTGACCTCTGAGAGGTGGGTGCCTTTCTCGTCATTTTATAGTAAGAAAATGGAGGTGTGAAGACTAACAGTAGACACATAAGAAGAATGGTGGTGCTGGGGTTCCAACTTGTATAGTCCGAAGTTTCATTTAAAAGAGTCATATTCAGGTTCTGTTTTCTTCCTCTTGGGGAAAAAAAAAGGAACAATAAAACATTAAATCCAGTGCTCCCCACATGCTAGGTAAGTGTCCTACCACTCAGATGTGCTGCCACCCCTTTTAATTCATAAATAATCCGAGTAAGAAGAACTGTACAGGTTTCCTGTATCTCTCAAATGGCTATAAAAGTAAAGACACTGATTATAATTCAATATGGGTAGGTAATGTGAGCACTTTATCTGTTAGAATTAAAAAACCAGAAAACAACCAAGTACACATCCTGCTAGAACTCAAGAAATGTCCAAACTACTTTGAAAGAAATTACAATTTTAAAAAAAGTCTGTTTATGTTTTATGAACGCTTTCTGCCTCCGTCTCTCCTACTCTCTCTCTCTCTCTCTCTCTCTCTCTCACACACACACACACACACACACACACAATCACACTGATACTCCTATACACACACACACAAACACACACACACACACACACACACACACACACTGAATTACTTTTGCTTTGAAATCATCATTAGGACTGAAAGGTCAACAAAGAATTTGATGGAATAAAAACAAAGAAACACATAATGAGTTGATTTAACTCAGCGATTATGGACATTTTATTTTTAGATTAGTTTGTATTTTGTCATCCAGGCATATTGGAAT